>CM041554.1:10378158-10978158 GCA_023238725.1 Scortum barcoo
TATTGGTTTATACAAATTGTGAGGCATTAATGAACACTCCAACCTTGAAGTCATGTACTCTACTGTACCTGCCAGCTCTCCTGTATTCGTTTACACAGTTGAAGAGCTTTAAAGAACAATGGCTCCCTGGTCTTGTGGTACTTGATAGGGAAAAAAAATGAAATACCACAAAATTTAGCTCAGTTTAAAATGATCCCTTGGCTTTATTTTGCAAAGACGAATGACAAGCAAGCAGGGAATTGATACATGGAAGGAATAGTGAATATGGAAGGAATCAAGGAAGCAAGAGGTGCTCATAATGCATCTAAATCTCTGTAACTCAATCTTATTATCTTCCTTCTCCGTCGACATGTCTAATGTAATGATTTGTCAGCACAATGTGGCATTGCGCTGGCCTTGAAGTACCCCTACAATGTGTCACCCTGGCAGAGTGGATAGATAGGACTTGATTGGCTCTCCTTATTCTGCATTAGGGCCCATCAACGCCTCGGAGATGATGTACACATCCCTGAATGCTGGCAGACAGTTCTGGCTCTCGCCATTCATCCAGGCTTCATATGAATCCTTGCAATTCCGCATTCTCCATGCAGCCGGTGTACAAGCATACGCACAGTACATGCACATGGACTGACAGTGAATGAATGAATGTGTGTGAGGTCCATGCACATGTGCAAACGCACACATGTTGGCATGCAATCTCTCTCCTACTCTGTTTCTCTCCAACTCATTTGCCCCACAATATTAATGGAGCTGGTGGACAGAGGGAAGTCACTTTTTGTCTATCATGTCGGCTTCATCGAATTCAAAAAGACATCAGAGCCACCACACTACCATACCCTGTGTGACAATGAGATGAAGAGGACAATGAAAGACAATAATGAACGTTGGCTCAGTGAAAGCAGATTGAGCCTCAGAAAGCTTGGCAAAGGTCTGCCTTTAAAGAGCTGACAGCCCGACAAAGCTATTCATTGCTATTGTTGGCTGGCAACAGACGCAGCAAGGGAAGGGAAGGTTGTGTAGACCTTGTTTGTGTGGGAAAGAGTCAGGCACGTGCGGCCTGAGCTTCAGGGTCCTGGTTGCATTGTGTTCCTGTTTAGTTTGGCACTGTCGGACATCCAGCGCCCCTCGGCCTTTATAGCAGCACCCTGCCTAAATGCATATTCTGCCTCCCCCACGTTGTTTAAATCATGACGTGGCTATGCCAATGACCTTGCTCTCGTTGACTTAAGTTGGCTCTCCTTTTGTGTTTTAATTTCTCCAAAAGTCCCTCACAGCCTCTTTGCCCCTGAGAGAAGGCTTAACTGGCATAATGATGGTACTTGGTCTCCTGCCCTTACAGTTCCTGCCAGTGGAACACAAGCAGGCCAAACAATGGCCAGATTATTAATAAGCACTTGTAAACTTGAATAGTTTATGGTGTAATCAAATGGTATGGTACAAGGTTGCTCATAATAGTCCACTGGCAAGATTATTATGGTGTAATAGTCTGAGAGCATAATTGTACAGTGGCTTATTATGTTTATTCATTAGCATATTACTTGTATTGTTTTGTTATTGCAGGAATTTAGTTTTTCTTGTAATATATAGACGTGATCATGTTTAATGTTTTTTTAAATATTTGGTTCACCAGCAGAATTAGTCCATCTGCCATAAAGGTGTATCTCATCTTCTCAGAGAGAAATATTTATTTAAATGATTTCTGCACTGAATCATCATCTTCACTATTTGGTTGGTAGATTTGTCATAATAAATTACTGTATGTGACTAAATTTCTTCATTTAGTTCAATCACAGAATATTTTGATGGGAATTCCTTTACAACTTGATGAAAAATGTGAACTAAATACGACCATTTTAACTGTAAAACACTACCCTTTTCTATTGTGGCAGTTGTCCCTGGAAAATTATTAAATTTGTTCAAGTGGCTAACAATGTTGTTATTGTTGTATTACACATGGTTTGCAATCTCTGGGAGGAACTCTGTCCAAAGGCATCGTTAGGAAGATTTCTTACTTACAGTAGGAGGGATTAAGTGGTATTGGTTTCCAGGAATTTAGATTAATGCTTACCAAGTGTACTCTCCAAGCTCTCCAAGCTTTTTTTTGTCTTGCCACTTTTTCTCTTTTTTCTTGTACAACATTTCTGCTGGACTACCTTGGGTTCCCTAGCTGCTTAATTGGCACATATCAGGGAATTGTTATTTGTTATTACAGTTTACAAATTCTTAAATTTCCTACAATACCTGCTTGCCATCTTCTACTGTCCCCAGGGAAGCTTTTTAAGGTCTAATCAGCTTTTCTACCTCCAGCATGCAAAAGGAGGCTATGGTTCATCTTGCACTATATATAGTTTAGTATTTGCAGAGTCCCTGTGATGTCCAATTATTGCCCATTTCTTAATTTAACCATGTCACATCAAAGCTCAGGTCTACATTGACCTCAGTGAATCAGAGCTAATGCATAATCACAATGGGCTGTATTCAGTGTTGCCAACTTAAGTCGGCCACCAAAATTCAAAATTTACATCAAAATATAAGCAGTAAAGTTATCTAAATTTCTGCTGAACAAGTACATCACTTGATTTAAAATCACCCAAATCCAGGTCATGCCTTTGGGCTCATCGAACAAGGTTTTCCAGCACCTAACCCGCAGTATCTGTTTAAAACAAGAACTTGTCTTTAAACCTAAAAAAACTGTTTGTCAGGAAGACTATCATGTCAAGTGGGTATGGGTGTAGGAATATTTAAACAATTCACAAATCTTGTAGTGTAACTCACTTGCACCAGTGTTCTTATTGTTAGGACATACATGACAAGCTGTGCAAGCAAACAGGATGAATGATATTGGCACTAATGCAAACAGTGTCCATCATGTTTTTATTTGTGAATAGGCTATTATGAACAGTTGCATTTCTAACACTAAGAATGAGATTATTCACAAAGTCAGGCCCACAGGGCAAAGGTAGCCTGAATCATTTTCAGGTGGCTTAAGAAAGACAGAGAGGGGATAGGAGAGTATTGATATATATATACAGTATTCATACATAGACTGAGGATTTATTTCAAACAAACGGTGAGAACAGTATTGTCTGCTGCTGCTGCTGAGCGACTCTTTTTCCTCCACCCTTACTCACAACGTGCCATGTGATCTAGCTGCCTGAAATGAGGGAGTCATCACTAAATGTTTAAGCACGCCCAGTTTTTGATGTGTGTGGTAAGCTAACTCTCGTCAGCGGGATGATATGGCCCTGGGGGCTTGTTTTGCGGAATATCAGAGTGGCTTCTTAATGTTTAATGTCTGCCAATGTATTTCATATTGCCCCATCTCCTTTTCAAAAGGAAATGCTAATGACTAACACTGCACCGCCACTATTCATTTGTAATTAGTATTGCCCTATGTTGTGTGCAAATGCAGTAGTAAGAATATCAAAGGGGTGCAGATAAGTGTCCAGCATCTCTTGTATTTAAACTCAGCATGTCTTAATGAGTAAATGTGTGCACATCATTTTGAGCACTTATTGGTTGACATTACCAGGGCTTTTAAGTATACAGTTGGAAGCATTCAGTCATTTATGATTCAGGATGTGCAGTAGAATGTTACGCATATTAAATCAATATCTGCACACCCTGATTTAGCATGGAAATCCATGTTAAAGTCAGAATAATACAGTGATGTTGTAAAAGTTGTTTGAACAGTAAATAATGTCACAGCGTGTTGCACATTTGTATACTCATATTATACCATATGTGAGGATGTATTAATGAGTCAGACCAACACTAGATTGTTTCTTATTTCAAGTGGTGATATGAAAAAGCCTTACCTGCCTTTATCTGCATGTTGTTTTACAGCTTATCTTATGTCCCTCTTTATCATTGTGCACACTGGTGTTGATTGACTACATATTTTCAAATACAGTGAAAATGTCTTATTTGAGCAGCAGCTATCCAGAGTTCTTGTTTCCTATGGCCCCAGTATCACAGCTCACAAAGGCATTTTTCCACATGTTTGTGAAAATGCTGTGTGCTGTTTTAGAATCCACGCTCCTATAAATTACATTTCTTTCATTTAGATTTACCAATATGATTTTTTAATCTCCACATGACCACGTCACTGTGTTTTATGCCATCTGAGTTCCTACTTTGAATTGACACCGGATGAATGCCACTGTCCAACATGAAAGAGTTAAAATGCAGAAATAAATAGGAATTCTGCAGTGACTACTTTTTTTAGCATATATAAGTAATGGCTATGACACGTGCACGTCAAATCATTATCATAAACTTTATATATGTGCTCTCATCTTCGGTATCCACCCAATTGGCTGTAACCTGTTTGTTTAAGAAGCTCCAAACAGATTACACCCCTCAGGAAATATATACATGGATATTCTCTCCAATTATCTTTTATATATGTGTATTTAAAAACATAATAATGTTCCCTTCCTTTTAAATTGTAGCAAATTACATAGCGTGTCACATAAAGTCCTAATACACACTGACTGGGCTGTCTCGCAGTAAACACCAGCATTGTCAGCTTTCGGCTCTGCACTACTTCTCCTTCACCTCGCCATGGCAACAACCTTTCCGCCAGGTCTCACAAGAGTCTTTCGTACTAGCCTTGCTTGTTATTATTGTTTATCTCTCTTGTCAATCACCCAGATCACCACGATGCTCATCCATATGCATGGAGCCATCATTACACATGGTAGCCTATTGGCTGCAGGGCCTGGCAGTGCCCATTGCCAGCCTTTGTTCTCTGCTGTAACAACAGGTGATTGTAGCAGCCTGGCCTGGCACATTGTTCGGCATCATTTGCATGATGTAAAAGTGCACATGTGGGGCAAGGCGATAAGTATGGTTGTGCATTGGGCCTGTTGGATTAGAGCTTAAGCAGGAGAAACGGGCTCCCCCTTGGGCTTAATTGTGGTGTATTTTGGCACCCAGCACATAACTTTCTTCTGCATCAAATGCTAATTTAACAATGAAATGTGAAATACATTATGCTGATTTGGGAGGGCTGGAAAAATAAGACAGAAAAGGAGGAGAAGTATTGACTAAACAAAGTACAGGCAGGGGAAAGAGAGGCAAAGCTTGGCTTGGTGCAGTATCAAATGCGCTTCAGAAATTGATGGCCAGGACCCAAGGTACTACATGTACTTTCCACTGATCATCACCACGCTGCTGATCTCCAGCCACGGGGTCCAGGCCAGGTATTCTGTCCTCAGGTTGAATATCGATTAAAATCACAGACATTCACACACACACACTCAAATGCATACAGACAGTTCATGCACAATACAGCACAACAGTTAAATTTTGATCAGGTGGAGTCCATGCAGCTTCTCCTCAGGCATACTGGGTGCTGTATTTTCTTAACCGAGTTAAAAAAAGAGAGAAAAAAATGCATTTTCTGTTTTCACTCTCCAATTCAGTGTCTTTGTTTCTGTGACAGATGGCACATCACTCACAGAGACGCTCTCAGACAGCAGACTCCACAAACAAATTAATTTCTATTACTGTTTTGCATGCTAGCTCTCTTCTTATTTGATTGACAGTCTCATCATATACAAGCCCTGTATTAGGATGCCTGTATGAGGCATTTTAAATGAAAAATATTCCCAAATGAGAGAAAATTTCAGTTCAGCTCAGTAAAGTTCATCCCCCTTTCTTTCACCTTGACAAGTTTTGTTTGTTTTGAGCTATTTTTTTCTGCATATAGATTGTCGTAGTGTATTTGGAAAAAAAAAACAACAAAAAACTGTTGTATCACAGTTGATATCATTAAATGATCAAATTATATATGAGCATTCACATTTTAAATATTCCCCCTTCAGTTAATATATAAACATTAGTTCCATATGTAAGTCCTGAGGGCTCACAGCAGATGAAGTTGAGGGCAGAATAAGCTTTCAGAAACATTTTATTTATCTCTCGCTGTCTTTTTTATTTGTTCATTTCTTTTCTGACTCTTCTCCTCTTGTCTCTCCTCGTCTCTGTCTTTACCAAATTCTATCTTTATGTTTATCTCTTTTCTTTCTCTATACGAACACTCTTATTTGCCTTGTTAATTTCCTGCTTAATCCTGCTTCACACCTTTCATTGTAAATGTAAGTGCTCAGGTGTGCACATAAAAAAAAAAAAAAAAAAAAAAAAAGTTCTCCATATTTCCCTCTAAAAAGACAAATTTAATGTCACAGTAAGTCTGTCAGGTTTTCCAGCCCCAACACTCAAATTAATCCCTCCCCCCTCTATCTCTCCCTCAACCTTTTTTCCCCTCTCTCACTGCGTTTGTGTCTTTCTGTCAGGCTGCACTTCTCATTTAGTTTAATGCGATTTTAGAATCTGTCACACTCAGTTTGTTGCCTGTCAGCCTGTCACTGTAGCTTTGCTCATAGTGAGATTTGAGGTGTTTGTGTGCTTTGGCAGGGTGTAGATTCTGTAAGACTACAACAGCCCGTATGACTCATGTTCATTGTTTAACGCGTTCACCTGTGAGACTAGATTTGCTGTTTGTTGTCGTCGTTTGTTCTTGTTTTCCTCTCCTATGTTCCCTCTCTAATGTTGGGGTCGAATGTTGGAAACGTCTGCTTTTAATGAATGAACTCTTTTTGAGACAAAACATGTCTTGTAATTGTAAATGTTTCGCATATAATTTTCACACAAAACTGTTGTGTTTTTTTCTGTAAAAATGAAGAAATCAAGAAATTTGCAAGGGACCACACTCGTTTTTTTTTTTACTGAGCCTTATCTGTCAAAACTGTCCCTGTTCTCCTACATGAAAACATTACTTGATAGCCTTTTTTCCACATATTTGGTTTTCAGTTCTGTGGTAGTAACCTTTTGTTTGAGATGGCTGCTGTGTACACCCACAAGCTGTTGTGCAGAGTTACTTTTTTTTTTTCCTCTCTTTTGACTCTTAAGCTTGGTTTGAAAAAAACAAAAAAAACAAAACAAACAAACAAACAAACAAAAACCTTGAAATCCCACATAATGTCTTTTTGGAACTGTCAAGTTCTGGTTTGAGAAGTAAGGCTTGGAGAGTACTGAGAAGTCTTCTTGTATGTCTGTCTATTATTTTGTTATTGATTCAAACTGAAGTCTTCACTGATTTGCCATGAGCCAGGTAGGGAGCCCGCTGAGGTGTCACGGCAGGGAGATGGCAGTCCCATGTTGCTCTTCATCACAGAGCATGGGCAAAGTACCGCACGTTTCTCTGTCTCCCAAAATTGAGAAGAAAATCAATTAAAAGGAGAAAATCACATCTGTCAAGCGCATGGCAGACATGACACCTCTTCTGTCTTTGTTGTAGACCTCCCATCGACCTAGTAGAGAGGAACACAGTTTACTCAGATCATCTTTTAGACATCAGGTGATTCTCCTTCTCCTCTCCTTTATTTAACCCATCTTAATAAAGACTTTATTGCTCTGAGTACAGAGTTATCGATTGACGCGTCTCAGGCTACATCTTAAGGTTTCTTGGTTTTCTTTATCATTTTGATATTACTGCTGGGAATATGCGTCTCTTTGCTCTAAGTACATTTCACCAGGTAGGGCTCGTAAAGTAGGCACGGCAGATGTTACAAGTTCTGCTCCACACAAGAAAGTAAGAAAGACAGACACTCAAAAAAAGAGTAAGGTTAAATTCAGATTGTCTTAATGTACATTTTTAGCACTATATAAAATTAAAGCATATTTACATAATGATATTGATGTCCAAAAATTCTCCTTGATTCCATATGTGGAACAGTGTACTGACATTTACTGACATGCATTATGTTCTGAATATCAAAGCTTTTGATTTTTACTTTGCACGTCAGCACCTGCTGTTTTTAACAGCATGCAGCGCTGTAAACTGTGTGATTAAGGTTATGCCTAATACAGGGCTAATACCTCCCCTCTTTAAACTGTATTAACTTGGCATGGGTTTACAGATGCTGCGAAACTGTGAACTTGAACTTGATTCACTGGAAGCTAGCTGACAGCAGCAGAGATCAAAGTAGAGAAGTGAAAGCCCTACAGATACCGTCATCCTCTACAAATGTTTAGTGAACCGTAACCTGTATCTCATTACTTTTACACTCTCCTTTACCCTTGCAACCGCTTCCGTTCCTCAAGTACAGACTTTTCACAGTCTGTGGAGCAAAAGTGGAATTATTTGACCAATATTTACTATACTGTTTTGCTGTTTTACTTTTATATATATACTGTGTATGTACTGAAAGTGTACAGTTCCAAGTCGGTGTTAGACGGAAAGACCAATAACAGTGTTGTGAGTCCTTGAGTTGAGCTGTAAATCTATAATGTATTGATTGAATATTGTGTGCAATAATACTCTCTTGTCTCTATTCTTTACATTGAATTTGAACACTTCTTGACATGCTGGCAGGGATGCTGCTGTCACATGTTTTCACACTGATGGAAATAAATTGTGCTGATGTATGTCTTATTTGACGCTTACGCTGACCTTGACAAAGATTCATTCATTCTGATTTGTTAGACTGAGAAATATATATGTTTTAATAATCACATTAAATATTTCAAAAAGAAAGTTTTTGGGAGCGAGACAAAGTTATTCATAAATATATACACTTGTTAAAATACGAAAAGTTGTGATGATCAGCAAAGGAATAATACATCTAGAAATGAAGGCCAGAACTGAATGATAGGGACATCTGAAATGCTCTTTTAAAAGGGGCACAATACTGACAAGGAATCCATGTACACTGGTTACACATTTTGACTTTGGGCAGGAGTGCATGCAATTAAATCATTCATTTTTTTGGGGACATTTTCCTCATGTATATACACTGTACCTTTGTTCAAGGTAGGCCAATGCAGACATGAACATTAATCGTGAACATTAATCACAATGTTTCGAAAAGTTAGAAGAAAGTCAGCTGGACTTGCAGGAGGTTCTCGAAGTTGTTTCACCCCTCATCCAAGAGCTCTGAAACTGAAGAAACCTCTCGTGCAACATCTTTGAGAACCTCAAGCAAATCCAGTTGACTTCCCTCTAACTCATGGCCGGGACACGTCTTTATTTTCCACTACCTTCAATAAATTTACCATAAAACTTATTTGCATTTTCAGATAAATATGCAGTATATGTACCAATTACTGAATATATTTACTTAGGTCTACAATCTTTTCATTTCTGACAAGGAGATACTTTGCAGGATTTGTGAGGTTTTAAACTGAGCAACCAAATTTTGCTGCTTTGTCGTTGGATTGCTGCATCTTGGCAAGTGTACTGATATTGTAGAGCCTTCATCTTCGCCCAAGGCGGTAAATGAATGTGTAGTGTTGCTAGCGTACTTCCAGTAATCTCTCCTAGACTGCTGTGTGTGTCTGGTTGCCTGTGGTGAGGAGTCTGGCCCAGCATCATCACCCAGGCTTCCCACATTGCCACACATATGGTGCTGCCTTTGTGTCAATTGAGCTCTATGGGGTTTCTAATAATTAACAAGATGACAGACAAATGAAATGACAAGCACAAGGTGGATTCATCTTTCTATCACCGTCTTCTCTCGGTGTCTTTCAGATGTATTCAGCTATTGCTATTCGAAATGTTTCCCCTCTAGCTCATTCCACACCAGCTCACTCAGAATTCAAAACTTTTCCCAGTTCATCTCATGGATTTTCTTGGGGGGAAAAAAAAACTTGTGAAAAACTATATAATACCTTTTCAGCCTGTTTTTCATTAGGTTCAGAAAATGTGCAGATTTCCTGAACCCAAAGAAAAACAGGCCAACACAGAGATAGAAAGCCTTGAAGTAACTGTAGTACAGATATCTACCTGTAAAATGAAACCACTGACTGTAATATTACAACCAGTGAAAATTTAAAAAAAGAAGAAAAAAAAAGAACAATAATGGAGTAATATTACATCTTTAATTTTTTATATATCCGCAATGAATATTAACACTTTTTCCCATAAAAGAAAAGTTAAAAGTTTCAAGTAAAATTAAAATAAGCCTCCTTGGGAAAATATGCAGTCAAAATATCTTAAATACTAAATTTAGCAAGATCTGTGACACTTCAATGTGATAAAATTACAGTATATTAATACCACACAGAATGAAAATTTATGTGCAAGGAAATGAACACCAGTGGAAAAAATTTTTAATAAGTGATTGAATATACATATACAGAATGGCAAATAAATAAATACATAAATAAACACTACAAAACTATTTGGAGTGGATGAGTTGGTTTAAAATTACCTCTGTTTTTCAAAACACTAATTCAATCCATAAGCGTTTTACAAAAGCCTCTATTTTGAAAATGCCAAATCCACTGAGTGACCTTAGTTCAGTATGTGTGTCTGTTCAGCTTCACTGAAGGAAGAAACGATATTACGATACTAGCTATGATGCAATATTAGAAATGGCTGGAGATAAATTCACCAAGAGAGACTCCGCTAAGGACACTTGAAGAATCAACTTCAATGGAGAGACCCTGTAAAAGACGAACTGTACAAAGAGTGAAAACATAACCTTAATTGTTCATCTTTTACTCAGCAGAGAAGAACAGCCAAAGTAATCGGATTTGCCACTGTATTAGTAATAACTTTTGTAACGGATGAGTGGTTTGCTGCCGCATTGATGCCGCTTCATTCAGAATCAATGACACTTTGTCAAGGAGAACTTTGTCACTAATCCAGTGCTATACAATGTGCTGCACTTTCTTTTGTAGACGTGCACTTGGAGTTTTTCCACTTGAAGTTTTATTATTACACTTACATACACCTCACTCTGAATTGAATCAACCTCTATACTTGACTGCAACATTTTTATGTTGTTAATACCAAAAATACTTACTAAATACATAAAAAGCCAATTATTATCAAGTGTGGTATAGCTACATATGCATTTCACTCACCAGTTAAATGTTTATCTGTACATAAAACCTGTGTTTGGGAGAAAAAGTAATAACTGAGCTCTCAGTTTCCAAATTCTGTTATTCCTCTGTTGCTTCTTTTTATATAAAAAAAAAAGTCATCAGGTATATGAAACATCATCATAAAGAGTTTCTTGACTGAATAATTAGCAACATTACCTTTGTGTTAAATACAGTACAACCATTGCTCTGAGCCAAAAGAGAGAAAAAAAGGAAAACCATTTGCCTAGTCATCATTTAACTCCCATATAAATCCATTCTTACAAATTCAATTACACAATGTTTTTTATTTTTTATATAATGAACAATCTTCTCTGCTTTTGCTGATATGATCAAAAGCCTTCATTATCATGGCACCATTGCTTGCCGCAGACCCTAATTGGAGCTTCAGCAAAAGCAAGCAACATTTGATATAATGGCTTCCTCCCAAACAGGAATGCCAGGCCTGCATTATGGCTTACTTTTTATATTGCTGAATTCCCTGAGGGATGGACAGAGATGTCATCATTAGTGGGCAGTAGACTGGCTGTGGTGCCTGCAGTAGCCGCTGAGGTCTACAGAGTGGTCAGCCAGGCCCGTGGCCCAGTAGTAGTGTCTGCTCTCTGTTTTCCCTGTATAGGTTCCCATCTGGCCACGTGACCCAGAGCCAGTCTGCTCCAGTTGAATAAATTTTGGGAGCTAATGAGGAAGGAAGCTTTGCGAAGACCCTGAAAAGGGCACCTCCTCCTCCTCTTCTTCCCCTCTGAGAAAAAGAGGGAAAAGTCGCTGTGGTCAATTTTATTAACTTGGCTGACCTTCACACAAACAATTAACATTTACAGAAAACACAGCCCCTCCCATTATCCTCCTCATTTCCATCTTAATCTTCAGCCTCACCACCAGCAGCATCATCGTTCCTTTTTTTTCCACCTTTTGCAAGGTAAATTTAACGGAAAAGTAGGAAATTAATGGCAAACCCCATTTCGTGTATTTTTAAGACAGCTGCAAAGTGATGTGGATCACGTGGTAGAAGGTCAGTCATCTAAAGGTTCCTGGCATGTTCGGTAATTGGCTAAGGGCCACCACTGTCTAAAAAGCCACAGCGAGCAGTGATTATGTGACCTTATCTACTTTTCCTCCTACCAGATCATCAGCGAACCTCTGCGCATGAGGTCTAATAAAAATACTCTATGGGATGAAAAATGTTTTCTTTGACAGTATCCGAATCCAAAGGAAGTTTTCCACATTATGCTCTTCCATGGCTCTAGGAAAATGCATCCAAGGGTGCATATTATTATTATACAACTTTATACTAGTTTGAAGCTGCTACTGTGAGATATGAATAAACTGTATGCCGAGAAAAACAACTTAAAAAAAACAAAAAACAAAAAAAAAACTCTTAACCATAACCCCTAACCAGGTAAGTTGAATAGGAACACACTCAGAAGCTTTGCTTGTACGGACTCCTTTCTCCTTCTACTGTGTAAAGCACCCTGTCATCCTTGCCTGTGTGGTGATTTTTATCCTGACATGGACAGAAAATGAGATTGCATTAACAGTAGCTCTCATTTTGTGTGTGTGTTTGTGTCTGTCTGTGTGTTTGTGTGTGCTCTGCCATTTGTAGAACCTGATAAAGAACCTGCCAGAGCAGAAAGAGCTGAATGCGCTAGCGGAACTAAAGGGTGAATATGAAGAGCTAGTGGAGTCGGAGCAGTTTGGCATTGTGGTGAGTATAATTTCCTGGTGACTACTGGGTCGCCCCAAGAGAACACACAGTATGCACAATCATACTCCCAGTCTGCTGTAGTCAAACACTTGCTAGCATGCACAGTTGAGAAATTCAATTTTTATTCATTACTCACTCTCCCTCCATACCTCACGCAGACTTGTACACATACACTGCACTTTTACACTTTTGTCCTTCTCCAGCATTGTTTCATAAACTTTTTTTTTTTTTTTTTTTTTTTTGGGGGGGGCTGCTGGATTTGGACAGTGGTTAAGCAAGGGACCAGGAAATGAAGAAATGCATCATTTAGAGGGATACATCTCAGAGAGCTGCAGTAATGTTTAATTAAAACATCTAACAATATAAAGGGCATAAGTAATTTGAAAAAAAATCCAAATTTGGAAACCCAGCTTCCAAATGATAGAGGCTATGATTAAAAAAAAACAAAAAAACAACACTTTTGACTCTAGCAAAGAACACTTCAATCATGGCTGATTAGGACTCAGCATCAAGAATTCAGTAAATGCCATATTTTTGACATCAGCTGTCAATGCTGCCTCATGATAAAATCATACCCTAAGGCTATGAATCTTGTCTGTAATAAAGTTCTTTGAAAAGCATGCCGCTGTAGTCAACCAGCTTGGTGATGTATCCCAATCCTCTAATCGATTCACAATGGCCTGCCAAAGTTCTATCTTTTGCAGCACTGGGGTAATTAATACTGGATAATACATAGACAACTTGGAGTATAGCATTCAGAAAATAATACACATTTTTCTGTCATCAAAAGAACTTTGTATTCACCAGACAACTGTGTAATGATTTGCAAGTCATCTCAGCTGTAATTAAGTAGATAAACATTTAAGACCTTATCTTTTTAAAGTAAAAGAAAATGTGCGTTCTTGTCCTTTATCAACCCGCTTTTATCCAGCAACCCGTGTTTCACACATGATCACACTGCGATATCGAGGTGTGTCAACTATGTTTAATTATTTTATTAAAGAAGGTTCAGTGAACGTGAATTAACATGAGCGCTGAAGTCCATTGTGTAAATGTGCCAGATTTAGCCATAGAGGCTAATTTTCATCTGCAGCCTCTAGCAGCTTGATGGCACTGACAGCTTGATCTACTACCTTTTCACACCGGCCTGTGTTCTTCCTTGATTCCCACCTAGACTGGAGGGTGACTGAAAAGGCAGACTTGTACTGTAAATCAGTCGTAGAAGAAGGGGAAGTACATCATCAAGCTGTTCTGACCTTTCCACTAAGTTACAGCTCTAATTACTTTTTAATTAACTGCTCTTGCCATCCATTTACCAAGTGAATACCCAGCACTTTAGGCAACTGTAAAGGTGATATCTTTAAACTTAACTTTACAGAAAGACCATGAAGGTACATTACACAGTTTTACAAGAAAAGAAAAGAAAAGAAAAGAAAAGTTCTAATTAGACCCAAGGGCTGCTGATGTGCTCCATCTCCCTTGCTGTTCTTTTTTTTTTGTTGTCTTTTTTCATTGAAGGCTTTATCGCCTATGTCTTTCAGGAGATGTAATGAAGCACAGGGAGGAAGTTTCCCTCGTGATGTCACCAATTTTGTGATCATATACCTCCCCACTGATGAAGCAGCTCCTCAATGCAGAGCTATTTAGTTCCCCTGGGAAATAAGCCATGTTCAAGCTTTCCTCTGCCAGAGCTGTCACCAACGTGCTGGCTTTCATTGTGATTTCTCCTTATTGTACACAAATCATTCAAGTGAGGGAGAGGGGAGGAGTGTTTGTGCATCTGTGTGTGTGTGTTCACATGCATGTGTGCAAGGATTTGAGGTGGGTGGGATTGTTGGGGGGGTTATTTGACAGACAACGTGCCCATACACATGAATAAATTTGAGCAGTAATGAAACATTATTGGCTGGATCTGAGGGTTGCCTTCAAGCACTGGATTATGCAGCAATCTGTAGAATTTGTCTGTGGTTGCTTCTTTGCCACATATCTTACAGCCAAAACCCTATTTGTTTTAATTCCCTCCCATTTCCATAGCTGTTTTTTCCTCTTTTTTCTGGCTTCAGTGATTCCCAAGCCCACAAGTATTGATTGAGGCTGTTATATTATTTATGACAAATCTGTTTAATGGGAGATTCCTTTATCCATATGAATGTCAGTAGGGACGCAGGAAAGAGGTTATTCCCATTTGCTAAACAGGGTAGGTGACTTTCAGTTGATTACAACTAGTTGCAGTAATTACACTGGAGATTCAACATGACAGTGGTGGCAAAGTGGTGTAACTTAATAGGATTTATTTTCTTTGTGTCATCGTGTTATGAAAATATTGTGGGAACTCACATTCTGAAATATAATAATTTCAAATATCTTTGAGATTGTGAGGATCAGCGTAATGATTATATTTACAAAGCTTTTTGTGGCTTATTGCAGATACATTTTGTTCATAGACAAATGTGCCTTATTATACAGACCTGCACTGAAGTGCAGTTTGCCTGTCAAGTGAACTGAAACTCACTTGTAATTAATTGTTGCTTTTTATTTAATATGTTAAGGATCACTCAGATAATCGGCTGATATAGTACCGCAAGTGTGGTGGCGCATTTAACTTGTTTGACTTGCATGAGATAATTTTGTGCTTCTCATAAACAATGTGCAGGTTTGTATGAATATTAACACAAAAGAAAAACTAATTTTTTATTACTTTATTACTTGTTATTGTAATAAGCCAGCATGCTTTTCCCTGCCTGGCACAGAACATATTGGTTCATTTGAAAAATGGTTACCTAAGGTTGCAGGTAAGCTGGCTAAAGTAGTGCACCAGGAACATTCAGTGAACTTGGGCTTATTTATTTATTCAGATACAATATAAAATACTGACCTACCTTACCTTTCCAATACCTTTAGATGAGTTCAGTGAAACTCCTACGGCCACGTCTCAACGGCATTCTGTTCAAGCTGACATTTGAGGAGCAGGTGAATAACATCCGACCGGACATCATGAATGTGACGTTTGCCTGCGAGGAGGTGAAGAAGAGCGAAGGCTTCTCCAAACTCCTGGAGTTGGTCTTGCTGGTCGGGAATTACATGAATGCAGGCTCGAGGAATGCCCAGACATTTGGTTTCAACATCAGCTTCCTCTGCAAGGTAACACACCACTGTGGCACACGGCTCAGATCAACACTGTGATGTGAAAATGTCTGAAACGTGATCTGACACTGACATGATGATGAAGATGATTCTGAAAGTTCCCCTTAGATAGTAAAGACATTCCTTTGCTGAATTACAAATGGTGGTTTAACATATGTTACAGCAAGACATTTATTTATTCATCTCCCTCAAAGGACTATACAGAAAGTATGTCTTCTAGGATCTACAGTACCTGTTCAATGATCAAATGAAAAATATGTCAGTAGTGGCAATGAGGCACGAAATGAGGTTGAACTTGCGCCAGGAAAGGGCAGCATATGTGTCCACTGCCAGGTAAAATCACAGCACGCAAAGGTGTGAAATAGGGGACTGGCAGCCATGCACACACAGCTACAGTATAATAAGCACAACCAGGCGCTTGAAGTGGACTTGTTCAGCTACACACACACACACATTCAAACTTGCATCAGGCAGGCAGTGAGACGAGAGGCTTACCTACACTGGGGGAAAAAAAAAAAAAAAGTTGTTAAGCTATGCAAGAGAACAGACTGTCAGCCCCACTGTAGACAAAGCTAGGGTTAGTTATGTCACAATAAAAGCAGGGTTTTAAAATTGAATTTCAAAATGGTACTTTCGGGATAGCAAGGTGTCTCTAAAAGTAGGAATTTGTAGTAGGACAGTTGTTTTAAAATGTTGAGGGCTAAAAAGGACATTATTGACATGAAACTAATGTATACTGATATTCTGATATGGTACCAGTGGATGATTGTAAGCAATATTGCTTATCTACATATACATACATACCTATCTATCATATACAAGTATTTCACATTTAGTTGTTTTAAATGTGATATGTGAGTTTTTTTTTTTTTTTTTACAAATTCATATTTTTTCAAACAAAATTCTATGAATAGAAAAACACACACATTTTTAGTATCTGTAGTAATTTTTTTTTATTCTAGATGTCTTTTCTTAAGCTTTTTTTTATCTATTTGAAGGTTCCTTGAAGATTCCTTTCATCTACATTTTATGGAAAACAAGAAATCTCTAGAAAAAAAACCCTTGAACGTTAGCCACATGCAGAACGCTTCAAAACTCAGTCGAATCAGCCAAGCTGCCCTAAATGTTCAACTTTCTCTCATGCCAACTGCTTACAGGATAAAGATCCAGGAACACAGGTATATCTACAAAAATCAACAGCGTGAGAACAAATTAGGATTTTACTGAGAGCCAAAAATTCACTTTGTTGTCTTGTTCCTTTAAAGTAGCGTTGGCACTGTGGTGCTGCAAAGGCAACACTATTCAGTATCCCATCTAACGGATGATAAAACTGATGAGAATATTTATTGGGCAGCCGATAGAGTGCTTTAAGAACTTGTGGGGGTGCTGAAGCAGGGGCAAGCCTCTTCCAGCGCTTCCTAAGGTTGGCAACCAAGCTGTGAGGATAAACAAGCAAGTAAAGTTTCAAAATCCATCTTTTATGGAGTCTGTGTGAGACTTTACAACACGTTTTTTTTAGCTTTCTGTGCAGCAACCGTAATGAGTAGAAAAAAGCTGACTTGTCCTCAACGATCATGTAAAATGGATCAGTCGTGTCATGTGAAAACACTCAACATGAGATTTTTCCATCTGTGAGACCTAAGTGTGAAAGCCAAAAGCCACCGCCTTACATGTATATTTGAAGCCAGTCGTCTTGCAGGTGGGAAAAGGGTTTTAGTAATCCAGTGCGCCTTTCGTATTCCTGCAAGCTGACTGAATCAGTGTGGAGTGTCAGTGTAGAGCCTGGTAATGCCTCAGGGGGCTGATTGGGCCATTATAGATGGACAAGGAAAAAAGTCTGCTTTCTCACTTTAGTCAATCAAGTAAATGTCCCCCTGGGTGGCAGGTCTAGGGTACCTAATGGGCTCATCAGGGAGGAGGAGGTTGATGATGGGAATGAGCAGCAAGGGGAAGGGCACAGGCTGACCCACCTTCGCCTTCCACCTCCAGCCCGCCACTACAGCCGCTCGTCCTCCCAAGGACACACAAACCCCCAGGGAGCCAGCCCGGTCACATATATTCAGCAAGCCAAACATCCACTCGGGCTTTACAAGGACAGATGTGAAATGTGGATGGGAAAGTTTTGCTAGTATATATATATATATATATATATATATATATATATATATATATATATATATATATATATATTTTTTTTTTTTTTTTTTTTTTATTTTTTTACAGAGTACCTTTAGTGTCAAAAAATATACTCAAAATACATTAAACTTTGTTGGATAATTAGGAATATAGAAGAGGCTGTTGTCCATAAGGAAACATATTGAGTAAATGGACTAAACCATCTGCTGTATGACTCAAAAAACAAAGAAATATTGTTTCTCCTGGGTTTTGTCCTCATCTTGCTGGGGGAAAAAACACTTTCACAGGCTGTGCTTAATAATTAAAGACCACATGGCAATGATTTGTGTTCAATTTAAGTTGAACAGAACAGGCTATCTATTAGGGACTTGATTTGGTAGCAGGGAGTCATCTCCGCTGTCACTGTGACCTTGTGTCCTGTTCTTAAAATATAACATTTTTCAGAGCTGAAAGTGCTATTAGAACTACCAGTGTTTCCATACCATTCGTATCCACAGCACATGCATGACCTTAAATCACCATATTCCTAATACATATATAAATGAATATATATTTACTCTTCTAACACAGTATAACATGTAATTATATGACAAAATATACAATAGCTTGCCCTGTGCTGTAGCTCCATCTGCAAATCCTGAACTGATGAATCAAGGGCCGACAACCCTTCTGTTAGTGTGCGGGTTGTTGTATATTCCCATTGCCACTTCGTCTGTTATTAGTTAATTATTGAGTTATTTATTTATTTTTGATCTAGATATTTAAGTTTGCTTGTTTGCTTGTAATATCCCTCGCCTCTCCGAATGCTCAATGTATTGGAATGTATTGTGCTAACTAGTGAGGGAATTGGAATAGCGCTACCTCAAGGCAATCTACGTTATGAAAGATTGAATCATATCACTGCTCAGAATTTGTTGTCGGCAACACAGTAATGAGGCAGCATTTTTCCATCTACTTCAAATGAACAGATTTGTTTGAAGGAGTAGCGTTTATACAGACTCCATCCGGTCGCACCATTAAAACATAATGGGGTAAGACACATTATAAGCAGCTAGTGTAAAAAATGGCAGCTATAAAAAAGGTGTTTTTTAAAGGTGGTGTTAAAGGAAAGATTTGAGGTAAAACTCCAGGTAGCCTGAGCTTTTCAAGAAGAGTATTCAAACGCTTAGGTTTTTTTCACTTTTGGCTTTTAGCACAAACTTTGAAGAAGTGTTGGACTGGGATTATAAATGGCTCTGGACTTTGACCTAGACCAGCTCACCACAACCGGTGCACAGATACTCCATAGCCCTCGGCACAGTTCTCACGATACCTTAAAGCTGCATTGACTGAATTTCCTGATGTAAAATAGTGTGGAAATAACATCAGTATCTTGGGATTTAGGTAGGAATACCTCGCTGCCCTTATAGAGGCCCCCAGCAGAATGCGTTACCGCTACCAAACACAGCTCATTTCTCTCAAATCCCAGCTCCATTTAAAAATAGAGTAGTTTTTGCTATGGCCATATAAACTAGTCTCTTAACTACATTTTGAACCATTACCATTGCCATCTAAATGTGTAATGACCGTCTCATGTGTCTCAAATAGATTAAATATACATAAACATAGCATTGCAATGTTTAATATCCATGTGTTTGTTCCAGTGCTTCTGGACTTTGGCATTCACTCGCGTTTTGTATCAGCCTTACAGTATTTGATATGACAATTAAGACACAGGTCCAGTTGTTTTGATTGTGTTTAAGACCATATTAAAGCTTAGAAACTCCTGATATTCAGCCAATAAAACCCATCTGTGTAACTTCTTCTGCCAACTGAACAATGTTATACTTTTTTTTTTTTTTTTTTTACTGTAAAATATACACTTTTTTTTTTAAGGAGTAGCTCAATTTAAAATTATTTTGACAGAGGTTGTCCATCCCCACACATCTAAAAGATTTGTTTTCTTCTGGGGTATGACCCTGTTCGCCGCAATTTACAGTATTCTGTAGATTCTCCTGCCGCAAGGACAGATCGGGGAATGCTTTCAGTAAGATGAGGTACGTGGTTGTAAAAGAGGAAAACAGAATAAGCTGCAGAGCCAGCATCAAAGTCCCTCAAAATAATACAAAAAAAACCAAAAAACATATTCAGGTAATTGCAAAAATTACTGTGTTTGTGCTTCATGTGGTATTTTTACAGCTCAATTTTCACAATTTGTTTTATTATAAATAAGCTAAAGGTACCAGACTTTCTCTAAAAATGAAAATAATAAACGGTAATTATGCTGTAGAAATTATTTCATTAGAGTTTCACATGTTATCTAAAAGCACAGGTTTGGGAAGAACAGTAAAAGCTGTCTGTTTACGAATTAGGGAATATGCATGCTCTGTGGACCTAATTACATGAATGATGCTAATATGTCTTCAGGTTCGTCAGATAATTTTAATGTCTGCTTTATTACCTCAACCACATGGTTTTTCCACTTACACCCACCGCACTCAATAAAACCCCACAGTATGCCCATTCCCCTCCCTGTATGGGCACAAGCTAAATTCAGGTTAAAGAAAACCACTGTAAATCAATAACACATTGTATCAGTGAGGCTATGGCTAATATCTTACAATTGGGAGATGTGTACTGTTACTGTAGAATAATTGTTGTACATGAACGTTTGTTTTCTCACAAATCCTTAAATTATTTTTTAATTTATTTATTTTTTGCTTTGTTTTGTTTTTCTTGTACCTGTCCCAGTTTACCCTCTCTTTATTACATATTACTAATATTAGTCAACAGATGAAATCAGCATACCAGAGATGCACTTTTTTGTGCGGTAATGACAGTTTGGGGTATAACAATAAACAAATTAAAATTTAAAATCCATGAAATTAAATTGTGATTACCCAACGTGAGCAAATGATTGATCTTCATCTAATGAAAGTGTGTGTGTGTGAGAGAGAGAGAGGGAGAGAGAGTATGCCTCTGACTGCCTGTAATTATTTCATTCAGTATTGCCTAAATGTGTTCGTGTATTTGTGTTTGTGTGTGTGCACACACGTGTTTGCATGTGCACATATGTGGGCATGTCCGACTGCAGGCTGTTTACAGCGCGGATATTATCAGTATGAGTACACCGAGGTGGGTTGTGCTAATTAGTTTTCCCAGCATGCCATTCGAACAGCATGGCAATCACGATGGGGAATGAATATGGAACAAGCTCCCGATGCACTGATGTGGAGACTCTGGCTTCTTTGTGTGAACACAGGCACACAGACAAACACACACACACACACACATATACTTGGCAAACACTGTACAATACATCCATTCAAACTTTTCTCCCTTACTGCTTTATTATCATGGGTGTGGCATCATTATTTTGTGTGTAGGTACTGTATGTACTGTATATGTGTGTGTGAAGGTTTTTTTTTTGTTTGTTTGTTTTGTAGTTTTTGTAGCTATCTGTAATTAGATGTAGAAGTATGTTAAACCTTGTGATAATGTATTTTATTATATCTTCTCATGAGCTGGGCCACGGTTGTGTTCCTAATTTGATACTACAACACTTGCAGTCCCTTATTATCTTTATGGACATGTACTGTACCCCTAAAAGGGCAGATATATATGTTGTGCTTGCTTCTTAAACCATCACATAGAGACATATGGATTTGGTTTGTTTGTTGTGCACTAAAAACACGTTAAATTGTGGTAAATATCTTTTGAAAATATTTTTACATTTAAAGTAAAAACTAATTTAAATAATCACAAATTGCAAGCATTTTTGTGTATTTATGGTTATTGTTGGGCATTTTACCTTTATTCTGACAATCAGTGTAGCGATAGGAAATATGGGGAGGACAAAGGGGTATGACACGTAACAAAGATCCTCATCCAGGAGATGTGCTGTGGAAGTTGCAGAAATGTGGCATGCACCTTAAACATTAGTAAATTAGTGTAAAAAATAACATTGGTTAATCAATTATTTTCTCTTCTTCTTTTTCCTTTTAGCTCCGTGACACTAAATCCATTGGTCAGAATACCACACTTCTTCATTTCCTGGCTGAGAGGTGTGAAGAGAATCACGAGGCTATTTTGAGCTTTCCAGACGAACTGGAACACGTGGAGAGCGCCAGCAAAGGTATGTATCTATGTTTTGTGGCAGCATCATCTGGTAATGAATACAACAGTGCAACCACCAAACGATATCCTTAAATGCATTGTAAATTTGAGCACTGCGCCACATTCACCATATTACTTCAGTTTATTTTCAACACATTTTCACCCCTTTACCTATCTATTGCATCCCTCGACGACAGTTAGCACTCTCTCTTTGTGACAGGAAAAGAGTTGTTTGTCTGACCACGCTGTCAATCAGCCTGTCAATAAACTAATTCCACTCTAATTCTATTGTCAAGCATTTGGTGGAATCCCTGCAGGCTTATTTACTTTGTTAGCCTCGTAATTGGTTATTTAATCTAATTCAACTAATTATGCACTTGACTGAGGCTGCCAGCCATTGTGTCAGTGGACTGAATAGTCTTCATGCGCTGTATATATTTAGATGTCTATATGCACAAATTTTGAACGATATCAAGTCTGTCATTTCATGGAAATGAATCATTCAAGGAGATGCCAGTTAATTGACTGAGACCATAAATAAATGTCGCACAAAAACCCTCAGGACCTATTTAAGGAGTAGGGATGCAAAAAATCTGTTTACTCTGGGCACGCCATGCTTCTGTTGTTTCATTGGTCATTGCATACAATTAAACAGTTTCATTTAATGAGATACTATAACAATGAAGGAAACATTGTGAGATACTAGAAGTGCTAACACGCCCACAGATCTGCTCAAGTCGAACTACAGGAAGGGTTACTATTTTTGAGTAGGCCACTGATCTTATTATACAGATTTCTGCACCATTTCAAATCTTCTCTCAGGTAAATGAGAAAAGCTCTGCTGAAGAGCCTACAAAAATCAATTTTATTAGATTTACTTGGAGGCACAAAGAAACATTATTTGCCGAATTATTTACCACCATCTCCACATCTTTTACAAGCTTCCTGGTCTTCTTTCAGATACACTGGTTAAAAAAAATAAATAAATAAAGCTGCCTTTTCACCTCAACACACTGCATATTCTACTATGAAGAACTATGTGACAGTGTTAGGGTCTAATGTTTCATTATTAACACACTCCTGGGCTTAATGTTAAAAGTACACAGTATAATTAGTGTTAAAATATGGACTGCAACACGATGAAGCTACCATGAAATCATCACATAGAATTTCACAGTAAAACCTTCATCTTCTCATTGGTGAACGGAAAGAAAAACCCACCTTGTTGCATAATAACTCTCGTGTGAACAAGCCTCTGCAAAGGCTGCTGCCAATGAATGTGATTCCTGATTGTTGATTGCCAGGGGACTTTGGGGGAGGGGTTGAGTTGGAGCAACACTGACAGTGATGTGGGGATTCAGATGTAATCAAATGGCCATCGTCAATTGTTGGAAGTTGTGCAATTAATGCACCTCATGGATAAGTGCAATCAGGCCTGGATAATTTCCCGAGAAAATCACATTTTTCCCTGCCTTGATTGTGCAAGTTCTCTAAGAAATTGGATTGTCACCTTGCTATTGTCTTGACACCGTTTTTTTTTCTCCCCACCACTTTCACTACAATGAAAATGATGCATATCGTTTTCCTACAGTAACTCAACATTTTTGTGAGTTTAACAGCAGACCTATTAATATTTAAATGAAGGATGATTGGTAATTATTGTTAATTGCATCATTGATTATTATTTTTTTTAGCCTACTGCAGCATTTAGTGATAATGGCTACAGGTAGCAATAAAAGCCTGTTTAAGTACTTTTAGTCTGAATTAATGCAGATATCTATTACCACCTTACTATGCATCTGTTTGCATTACATTTATCACCGGACAGTTTAACTGCAGTGATATAACAATAGCTCAAGATCATGCCATGAAAATGGTGAAAAATTTTATTTCTTTTCTTTTTTTTTTTTTCTACTGCTTTTACCAGAATGTTTTTTATGTCTTAACTGTACAGCATGGAGTAATGTACATCACTGCAGTGGATGGAAGAACTGTCTTTCTTTTGTTGACTCTTATCATGCTACCTCTTACTCTTTTACCTTGCTGATAGCTACATGTGTACAAATACTGTTCAAGGATTGGGGGCATCTTTTTTTGTCGTTTTAAAAGCCAAAACAAACCCAAAAACAGATGATTGCAAATCTAATTATATCAGAAATCAGTATGCCTGTAGACTGACCAGGGAGCAGAGGAGAGTGAGTGTCCTAATGGAAGCTAGAGGCTAACATTAACTAAGACAAGTCCAGCACATAGAGATGTTCCCTTAGGAGACTCTTCCCCTCTCCAAGGATTCAGCCAATATCTAAGCCTACCTGTATCATGGTCGATTTTGATTAAAATTCACATGATTACGTAAGGAGGCAGGCACAGCAAGGAGAAGATGTTCCAGATAGGACCTGGGCAAAGTGAAGGGCCATGCTTTTAGCAGTGCACTGCGAACACCTGACTTTTGTTAGCAGAAAATAGTTGCGTATTCAATATTTGTAAAAGAACTAGGATTTACTACCCATTAAACTTTTAGCAGCTCAAAATGTTCTTGCACTCGAATGTAATTTAATTAAAAACCTGTAATGTGTTTCTAAAAATGTTTTTCACTTAAAGCAATTAAACTGATTATTCAAATAGTTATTTGAGCCAGTTCCTATTTTTCTCTGAAAACTCTTCGCATAAAGAGCGCAGCATTTCTTGATCGCTAAGATAGATACATTTTAGGTGATAATTAACTCAATGTCTGATCAGTATTATTTTACTCTTTGTAATCACAGGCTCACATGCTCTGAAATACAGTATATATTTTTTTTAACACAGGACCCTTAATGCACCCATATTCTCCTGCTTCCATACTATACTAAACTGGAACATGCTTAAAAGCTACTTTGAAAACCATCCTGCCGCCATCAGTACATCAGCCATCAGTCATCAGTCATGAAATCACAAAATGAGAAAGACTAATTGTTTAATCGGTGTGAGCTTTACTTCTTCTCATTTGCAGATAATGAACAACTCTTTTGTTGCAGTGCAAGTTGAGGTGTTTTAGATTTTCTGCAAAATTATAGCAACAACTAATATGTAGATAAACATTTTAGGAATTATCTTTGTGCTATTATACTGTAATACTCCCATTTGATAAATCACTATGGACACATTTTCTGCCAAATGAATGTAATATATTGTAATGAAGTCCTGGTCAGTATAATATAGAACAGCACTTTGCCTTTGCTTTCTTTGATCTGGTCTTCTTGGCAGCGACGGTACTTTCCCATTTTAATTACCCCCATCAAGAGGTTATTATTTCTGTCTTGTTAGTTGGTTTATTGTTGTTAAGCATATCTGAATATATGAAAGAAATCTGGTGAAAAGTCTGGCCACGAGCTCGTCATGGGCCATGGGAAGTGATTATTTTTCAGTGCAAACAGAGCCACTATTATTGCCATTGACAAAGCATTTTGTTTTTGGTGACGAATCCTATACTGTATCTATCTTTATTTATATTAGGATACAAACCCACAAGCAATCGAAAAAAATGTCCATTACTGAAGAACATACAATGTACTTACATGTACAGTAGATTATTGTGCAGCCTCTGTGAAGCTATATGGTCTCTTTCTCCTCTAATATCAGTGTTTTTATCCTTCAAGTGAACACAGATTTGACAAAAGCTAAATAAAACCCAGCAGCAGCAGCAGTTCCCTTTAAAACCATGTAAAGGTGTGTCCATGTTCTGAGTTTAGCATACAGGTTCATCATTAGTCTTAAGTCAGAGAGCACCTTTATCAATAAGTCATATCCTCCAGATAGCATGGCAAGCACATAAATGCTCGGCCTGTCTTGTCTTTAGGTCTGGGAGAGTGAAGACAGGAAACGCTGCTCCATTTTCTTTTTTTCCCAAAGCATTGATTGAAGAATGCTGGTAAAATCATAACAATCTGAAGACCAGACAAGGACAAGATCTTGACAGTATTTTTCACTGGCGTCTAGAGTAACACTTTTCTTCAGAAAGTGAAGAGCTGCTAAAGAGACACTACTGTCATTCAGGGACTCAGAATCCTTTTTTAAAAAGATAGAGCTCACAGAGAGATATATCACATGTAGGTTCTTGAATTATATCTGTCAAAGTACAATCTTTAACCTTGATACCAAGTGCTGCTGTTTAGTCTTGACACCAAAGCAACCAGTCTGTACCATTGTTAAGATCTTTTTAAAAGCACTACATAGTGATGTTTAACAAAAGATATAAAAATGGTCAAGTATTACTAGGTTCTAATATATTGCAGAATTACTTGGGTTGTTTGTAAGTAGTCATAGCAGCGGGAAGTTTGAAATAATATATTTCCATTTTTTGTCTTTATCTCTAAGTTACTAATGAACATCCAGCCCCTTGCACAGAAGCACAAGACCTAACTTTAATGATAAGCCTTATACATGAAAGATTTATTCTTGTGCAGAAGTTATTCATCAAGTATGATACAGATTTGCTTTTTTTAAAGATGCAGAATTCAACCTGTTGCCCTCCCTCATTAGACCAGTTCAGATTTTTTATCATTGGCTTTGTCTCCACACTACTACCATATTTCACCTTGAGCTCCATCTCTGTCTGAGCAAAGGATCGGTAGCCTCTCCCGCCATCATGCCATCGTGGATCTTTACTGATAAATCACTCTGAGGGCTGAAAGTTTCGAAAGAGGTCTGGGTAGCTCAAAGGGGCTGAAAGTGCTCCCCCCATCTCCTTGCCCCCCAAATGACTGGCCACACCCAGCAGCACACCATTACCTCTACCAACTAGAGTTTGTAAAGACACAACAGTTCATCCTACATTTTTATTTTAGTGATACTGGGAAAGAATCAGTTCCTTTATTTAGTACTAGTACTATAATATTTGGAAGAGAAACTGTATTTTCACACTCCTAATAATTTGTACCACTGACATAACTGCAATATTATTAGTGTGCCATACAACCCTGATCCATTGTGTTATTTATTCATTTGCTATTTGAATTTATTCAGATTTATGATTGCTGCTGGGCACGCCTGTACCAAAAGTGATTCACTGCTGATTTGGTTGACATAGTACAGTATACTGTATGTATAATACACTGATTGCTTGTCTTTGCCCTTATTTTGCTGCTTCAGTCAACATTCATTTTAACACTTGGTGTTTTTTTGTTTTTGTTTTTTTTTGTTTTTTAACTTTTATGATCATAAGTGGTCTGTTTCATTTTTTCCACTGAGCTCCAGTTTCAAGCTCAAACACTGATTAGGAGTCATGGTCTTGCACCATTTCCAGGTTATTTTCCTTTCCACAGCCTTTCTGTGAGTTATTTCAGTGTGAGTACCATGCTGATGGATATATAAATGATTGCTACTGATCGGATATAATGTAAAAGCATCTCTTATCAACGTACCTTTCCCCTCAACATGAACAGGTATTCTCTTTGTATCTTCTTTTTTCTTCCACGATGATGCATCATTGAATAAGAATGTATTCAATACTAAGCACACATAGAATTCACTGTATATACACTGTATGTGCATTGACTCATGAATGTACTAGTGGATATTGAGACTGTAATCATTTGAAATGTAGCCATAGAATACACTATTTTCATACCCCTGACCTCATCTTAATAGCAGCGGCAAAGCCTTGAGAGAAGTGTCATTGGCCAATTTGCCTTGTTAAATCCCCCCCCAGAGATGAATATGTGGGGCCTGACAATGGAAACTAAGTCTGTGTGGTGATTCCACTCAATCAGTAGTGCACTGACAATCTGTCTTGACAATCCGGGAAAAGAGGAAATATGACACAAATGTTCTCATAAATCTATTTAGTATAAGGCATAGCCAAGGGCAAAGTACTTTGGAGCCTGTGAGAGAGAAAATGGAGAATGAGGGGAGGAAAAAAAAGATGAACTCTGAGGATATTAATACCGCTGTGAATATATCTATTATCCACATTCATTTCAAGGCACTGCAGCATAATAAAGCAGTGCCCATTTCCCATTTAAACTCCTAGCAGTACTTGGCTCTGTATTACGTAGACAAAATGCCTTTCTGGATGGGGTGTAACACAGAAGTGATCATTTGTCTTTTGGTTTCAATGGAGTTGCATGGAATCGGGTTGTTGAGAAGTTATTCCCTCAAGCCAGTCCAGGGAGGGTATCCTACTCCAGTCAGCTGCAGAAGCTTATGGAAGAATGGACGTAATTCAAGCCAAACATTTAAGTACTGCTGCATATGGATGAACAAATGCTCAAGACATGTTTGACTTTGGAAGAGACTCGACATGTAAATGTGAATTGATACTTAACAATGGATGTGTGCTCAATCATTCATTTCACAGGTGACGAGTGATGACTCACAATTTAAAAATTGACGTTAGATGAGATAATGAGAAAAATAAAACGCTTAGTCTGTGAAGTTTTGGGAGCATTTTGAGAGTGCTTTGCTGGCAGCTGGGCTATGCAGCAAAAAGCCGACAGCTAGCTCAAATGCACTATTAATATATGTTATAATATAACATAACATGCTGTTTGTGTTAACCAAGGCTAGTAACTGTTCATTGAAAAGAGACCTGCTGCCCTACTATTTTTTTGGTCTTCGGAAATATTATAATATCTATCTGTCTATCTAAAATAAATGTCATGATCAGGGTTTTCAACATGTTTCGGCATACCACATAATTAGGTTTGTGCTGGTTAGCTTGTTAAACTTAATTTATAATGTGCCTGTATTTCTGTCTTTATATAAAGCTAAAAACACGAATGAAAAAATGATTAATTATATTTAACTATATGTAAACTTTAGTTCAAACCTATATACTATATATAGCTTTAGTTCGAATCCAACCCCATTTTTTTAGGATTAGTAAAGATATGCACATTTATGTTTAAAAAACTGCACAAAGGCTTTAAATTGGAGAGGCAGTGCTGCTTATCACTCAGTATGTCATCTGTTTGCATTGCAATCTTCCTTATATTTCCTGAAGACTTCTGGTCTTTGTGAGTCTTTCCTAGTGACCCTCATAGTACCATATTTCTCAAACCAGAGATGTTGATCTCTAATCACAAATCTAAAACACAGCATATATTTACCATTTTGTTCAAACAGACACATTTGTTTATAATCAGTAAATTAGCACATGAGAAATATAGTCTCTATAGTAACATGGAGCCATATAGACCTATACTGTGGAAAGAAACGCGCACCAGATCAGCTGAAAGTTTTACTGCTTATGGAAAGTTGCAGCCATAACATTTGTGTTAATGTTATTGTGGAGCTCGTTAATTGCAATGAAATTATATCTGTCATTGTGTTCTTTTTTTTCCCTTCACAGTAACCTAATAACCCTGCCAACAATCCCTTAACATTATAGAGATTAATTTTATTTAATATTTGTATTGTTGTAGTGCTTCACTACACACCGATCAGCCACAACATTAAGTACACCTGTACAGTCTAATGTGATCCAGTACAACAGCTCTGCCATGAATTCTACTTTTATGAAGCTTATAATAGTTCAGGTTTTGATCACACTGTCAGAAAGCTAATAATTCTACTTTATTTTTATATTGAGGTTGTAGTTGATGGTGGGGTTGTACTGGAGTGCATTAAAGGTGATTTTAATATTCTGCACCTCTGATGTATGTAAATGGTGTAAAGAAAATATTAAAGCCACCTTTTAATATAAGGCACTCCAGTATAGCACCACCCACTACTTCAACACTATGGATGAGGCATTCTCCAACTATAAGAGTCAGACGCCCCTCTGAAGAAGTGAGCCGTGATATCACTCGTGTGCCCTGACCTCGACAAGCGTTACCTTTGGTTTTTCCAGCGTGCAGCACACTTCTTGTCATCAATTTTGATTTCTGGCCACTTCTTTTTTCTTCCATTATTACTGTGATATTCAGCCGATTGAAAAATTGGGAGTGTCACAAGGATGACTACCAATAACACCAACAAAGGACAAAAAAAAATCTATTTCACACTCAGTGAAGTCTCCCTTCTGAGATTTGTAGTCAAACTTTTTCATTCTCCTTTAGAAGTAATTGAATGACAATCTGATTTAGGTGCATATTAATATTCTCAATGGGAATTCCATTTGCCATTTAATCCTGGGAGTTAATAAGGTGTGGTATGAGGCTCACCAATGTGCAGCAATTCAAGTTTATTGCAATTTATACAGTGGGGAATTGCATGTAGGTAAATGTAAAAGCGGTTTTCTAAATTGGAAAAAAAAAAATAAGATATGCAGTTTTCATTTTTTGATGCACATATAAAGTGGCCAAGATGATGTTACTGCAGTGCCTTATTGACTATGGGAATTATGAACAAGACAAAATCTATCTCCAGAGTGCTTATAACTTAAGTCCTCGATGGAGATTCACCCACCAGTGGTATATTGACCCAGATCACACATCCAAGACAACACTGGAGTGACTTTGTCTGTCTATGTAGTTTAGAGGCCCAGCCAAAGCCTGGATTTAAACCCCATTGAAAATCTGTGGAGAGACCTGAAGATTGCAGCTCACTGATGCTTCCCATCCAGTCTGAGTGAGATTAAAAAGGGTCTGCAAGGGAAAAAGAGAGAAAAAGCCCAAATTCAAGATGGCTTTAAACTACAGTCACAAATTACAACACTGACAAAAAAAAGCCAAATCAGTCAGATGGCTCCATAAAATAACACTTTTTTTAGCAAAAGTGATAATGTTTGTAACATACTGTTTTTTCTTGAGTTTGAAACTCTAACAAAAAAAAACTTTATCAAGGCCCCAGTTGAGTTCCAGTTGGTTTATTTAGGATAACACCATATGAACACTGCTTTCTCAACTATTGGAAATCTACTGAAGTGCAGATAGATGCACTTTTCTGTTGTGTGTCCAATTTGTTATGTTTGGGGTTGCTGGCTGTCTCTCTGGTGGTCAAGTGATAGATGTTTGAAGAGCTGTTAATCATTGTGGGTCTGTTCACATTTGAGTGCCCTGCTTGTGCTAGGTCCGCACCTTTCCATCTATCATTTGGTGTTTTTCTGTGCCTAAGCACCAAGCAAACTCCTCGGAAGCTTTTCTTGTTGGAGAACTCATCATTTATACATCAAAGGAATTTGGCAAAGGATACTTGTATTATTGAAAGCACCTTCTTCAGTAATACACAATGACTGTCTTCGAGTCCTGAGACCCACATTTCTGATTTTACCAGACATTTTGTACACTGCTGCACATACAGATTTACATAATTAGAGGGTTTTTAAAACAAAGCAAACCAAAGACAAGAATAGTTTCATTACTTGCAGGTTTTAATAATCTCCAACACATCATTAAACTGGAATGATTGACACGCCACCCGAATTTAAAGTTTCCAGACTTCCTTGCTGCAACACGACTACTGAATTCACATCTTTATATTAAAAATGTTTGGCCGTTAGTCAACTCAACGCTGTCACTGTTGCTATAGACGGAGACAATTTCCTCGCTGGTTGTTTGAGGTATGCTCATCCCTGGACCCTGAAAGTGATAGAGCAGGATCAGTGAGGCCAGCAGTTTAAATGGACAGTCTGTCATGAAGAATATTAGGAACAGGAAACAGACCTGTCTAGCTCCACCAGCTCAGGATGAGTGATGAGCTCTAGGGAGTTTTCTTTTTTCTTTTTGTCCTTTTTTAAAATTTTTATTTATTTATTTATTTATTTTACTCACTTCATGGTGGATGAGTAGTTCATTGTGAGACCAAAACAACTATTCTCCCCTTCTTTCTTTTTCTTTTTTTTTTCTTCGTCTCTGTCCATCTCTCTTTCCCTCCACCTCTGATTTCTTACATCACCACTTGGCCAGCCAGGATGAATGTAGACAGAGATAGACACATGCAGGGAGGCCAGCAGCCCTGCTTAGCATCAGGCTCCAGTCCGTGACAGCAGATTTCAATGAGAGCTGACAATGGGACCAGGAATGAGAATAATGCTGTTTGCCAGCCTAGAAATTCAGCCTGTCACAGTAGACCATTTCCCATGCTGGGAGTGTTCCATGAGCTGAGGTGAACAAGCAAACTCCATTTCAAATGCAACTCAGTTTTTCTGCACTAACTCATAACTAGAACCAATCCACAGCTGCAGATTAAAATACTTGTGGTATTTTCAGAAATAATCAATAGCTAATCGATAAACAGTTCACATGGAAAACCTGAATTCGCACTGTCAGATATACTCAGATCTTTCAAACACTGCCTCGTATAAAGCCCAATTTAATGACAGGCAGCAAATCCCACAGGACCAAAAGTAGCCATTGTGCCTTTGTAGTTGAGGGAATGCCCCCCAGTGTACCAGGGGCACATGAAAAAGGACTGTTTACTTCTAAAGCCATTAACAATGACTGTTCCTGTCACCTTTTTTAAAACACACATTACCATGTGATCATTAAAGTTTGCTAACTTCCAAAGAGATGCCCATGCCACAGTGACCACATGCTTCTCAGGGTAAGAAATGGGTTTACGCTGAGCGGTGAAGGCAAAATGAGTTTTACTTTTTGTGAGAAAACTCTTGTCAAAGGACAGTTCTCAAGCAACTGTCAAATACATCCACTGCTGCCTATTTTTCAAGGCTAGATGCACAAGATTGACCCAAACATTACTTCTCTACTTTATCCAAAGCTGGCTCTGGCCATTTTGGTGCCACAGGCGAGATTATGATGTGGCGACCCACAGATTTTTTATTTTCAAGACAGAGAGCATGGAAAAGGCGCCAGTTAGGGATGCAAATTATTACTATTATTTATTTTATTTTATTTATTGGCGACCGCCTAAATGGCCTATGCCGAGAGCTTTCTCTAACTTTATCTATAATATATAAATATATATTTACAAATTAGAGCCTTGATTATTTCCCACATTTAAATTGTTAAATTATATTTATTTCTTTAATTACTGAATTTTTGAGAGCAGAAAATTCCACTGAAGAGGTGCTGCAGATACATTCCTCTGACCTGTCATACAAGTAGTTGAGCAACAAAACCACCGTGTTTTTGAACTGTTGCATTCACTGAAAAGACATTTTACTAGACATTAGGGAACTTTGAAGTAGTTTTCATGGGAAAACCTGTGATAGCATGTCTGTCAGGCGCTTCTGATAAGTCAGATAATAATGAGAATTGTTGTACAAATGAGCAGGAAATTGAGTTTTCTCTGAGGTGATCCTTGCACCCTCCAGATAAGGCCCTGCTGAGACGTTACAATAACAAGTGCAGGGATTTGTAATATTGACTGACTGAAAGAGCATAATCTACAGTACAATGTGCTGTGTTATGGTGTGTGTGTGATGGTTCAGTAGTGAGATCTATATTAAAAAGGCTAAGCTTTCCAAATAGGTATCATACTATTGTCAAATCGTCTTTTTAGCATTAATCCAGTGCTCTTCGAAGTTCTACTCCACAGACCACTCATATAATTTCTTTTCAAATCCAGTAATGGTGGGATATGAAATTTTATTTTATAATCCACGGGTGACTTTTGTCTGACTTAATTAAAATTCATACAAGAGACCACCGAATGAAGAAATAGACACTCTTGAACTGACTGACAATTTTTTTCCGTCATAATCAAAATGTACAGAAGCTGTGAACAGCCATGCTTGCATTTTTTATTTTTTTTTAATGCCATTGTCTTGAGAAAACAAGCTTTGTTATCTCAAGGTAATGAGTTAATTAAGATGACCTTTAATATATGTCATATGTGTATATATATATATATATATATATATATATATATATATATATATATATATATATATATATATATATATATATATATATATATACATACACACACATGATGACATTTTTTTTATTTATTTTTTTTTTAGCAGTTGCTGGCTGAGGGAGAGAGATGGGTCAACCTCTCATCTTTACTTTAAAATGAGGTTATCTGCTCCAATGAAGTAAGTGCAGCAAACATTTAGGCCTTAATTATTGTTCAGTTATGGATCCTCCCTGATAGTCATGACGGTGATCTTGAAGGTTGGAATCAGCTGTGGTCAAATGAACCAGGCACCCATTTTCGAGTTCTCTATAATTATCTCATTATCACGAGAAAACGAACTTTGTTATCTCAAGATAATAAAAAAAATTAATTGCATGTGTGGCCATTCTGGGCTTCCATATTAAGCCAACTGATTTTTTTTTTTTTTTTTTTTAATTTAATTTCACATTAGTCGTGATCCAAATGTTCTAATAATTTAATGATAATAACTGTATTTTTATGCACAAATTACTTTGCAAAATGTGCCTGCAAGGGGGAAAAAAGGCATAAGAAGTTCACCCCACCTTTACAGATTTTTTTAAATGGTAGCTGTTTTTCTCTAAACACTTTCATATAAACTGTGGTAAATATCTAGGCTGAAACCGAACTATTGAACTATGTAGGAGAGGGGTAAAATATTTAAATCACTTCTGAGTTTGTGTGATCCTTACAGCTCTTGTCTTCCTCATGTAGGCAGAAATGTGCTTTAAATGTCTCTCAAAGATTAGACATGGTGTGCCTATGTGTTGGTGTTGCTGTACATTTGGGTGTTATCCTCTTATGGTATTATTCTCTTAAGAGCAAGGACTCCTGCACAACAAATTGGTAGCAGCAGACACCAGACATCTTTGCTATGTTTTTTTTTTTTTTTTTGAGAGAAATACTCTGCAAACCCTCACAGACCTTTGTCATGGTCGTATGTGTTGTCATAAAAGTTTGATTAGTCTAATGACATTTTTCAAATTAGCAGAAGGGGAATTTAGAGCTCTTAGCTATTGTGCCAATCATAGTTTTGTTTATTCTCGTTGTTCTCTGCACACAAATCCCTAGAGAAAAATACACATCACACCAGACATGCTATTTACCCAGAAAGGCAACAGATCATTTACCGGCTAGGTGGTCATTGCGGTAAAGTGCCTCTGTTTTTCTCTCCATTCCTTCCCACACTCTGCCTCTATTGACCACTGTTTGAGAAAACGTGTCTGTGGCTCAAATGCTGTCATAAGAATCCGGGCAGCTTGCGCCAACCCCTGCGCGTCAGTGGGGGTGGGAATTGATTTTGGATACTAAATTGGGTCATTTTTATCATGGGTTGTCATCAATATATAATTTAAAAGCATGGCTTGAAGCGAACATTGCAGGGCTGCTGAGAGTTTTACTAGGCCCAGGGGAGAAGGCTCCCCTGTGCCCCTTTCAGTTAATGCATGCCTCTATGTGTGAAGATTCCACCATCACTCGTGATTTATAACCCCCACAGGAGCACAGACATAGCAGTACATAGGCATTCACTGCCTGCATTACAACATTTATATGGCGCTCATAGGTTTTTGCTGGGTCTACCAAGACCATCCTTATCTCCATCTGTCAACATGCCACACTTGTTGTTTATTTCTCTTGCCATTCCAGGAAATTATGCACCGGTGAAATTACAAGTGATAATATTGTGAACGTGTGAACAAGTGTATAAACCATTGCACCTACAGTTCAGTTCAGTTCAGTTCAAGTTTTAATTGTCACATATAATCATGCAGAGTATATTCATAGTGAAATACGTCACTGTTAACCCTCCGACTATGCAACAAAAATAAATGTAAAATAGAAGTACAAAGAATGGAAATATGCAATAAACAATAATTTTAACCACAGAAGTGACTTGAAGTAAGTAAGAAAGAACAGTCCCAGGGCAATATTAAGGCAGTGTCCTCAATCAGGATCCTAGTAGCCTGAGGATAGACGCTCCTCCTGAGCCTCTCAGTGCTGGCATGGTGTATCCGGTATCTTCCTTTTCGACCACAGCAGGGGGAAAACAACAACTTGGCAACTATGCTGTCTCTGATCGCTGTGACGATGTCCTTGTGGATGGAGCGAGGCTCCTCAGGTCAGGCAGCGCCAGAGCTTGTTGAGCTCCAGCCGGTAGGCGAAGTTCTCGGGCTGCCCGCAAGTCCCGACAAGCTGCATGACAGCGAAAAACCGTTGGTGGCCGTCAAATTTTTCTGGCACTCGTCCGGCATTCCAGGATTCCACTAAGTTTTGCTGAAACAAAGGACACTACAGTTCTTCATATCCTGCTGGAAACCAGTGTAGGCACAAAGGTCATCCAGTTTATTGTTCAGAGTCCATACATTTGGTAGCAGGGTTCGTATAGAATACCCATGTGGGCCGGGACCGTAGCCACTGTTGATGTTTCCTCCCATATTGAAGCACATGCAGATGGAAGCAGAGATGGTCTTGCTTGACTACGTGGTGATGCTCGTAGCTGGTGTTTGTACCGTCTACCATTTCTTCAATGTTTACTCCAATTTTCACATTTGAAACTACAATCAGACAGACAGCAGAGCCAGCAGTCCACAAAGCTCTAAGTTGACCACAGTATCTCTCAAGTGTTTACAGTGATGTGGCTCAGAGTTGTGGGGGAGGTTAGTGAGCCTGAGGCCAAGATCCACTGAGCTTTTGGTGGTACGTCACCTATTTTTCTCATGGTGTGTTTTGGAATGCAAGATGAAAACAGGTACCTTTGTTTCGTATATACCCCAGCCAAACCCACCTTCACATCAGAAAACGTCTTTCTTTGTGTAGTACGGACCATATTGTGTTTGTTTTCCTTTATGATGTAAATCATGCTGATCTGCTCTAATTTTGTCCTCCGGCTTTACGGAATGACTTTAATTTAGCAGCCAGCTCTTTATTTCCAAAATAAATCTAACAGGTCCTGACTATGACCTTTCTCTTACATGTTGATGATTTGCATTTGCCACCTTCTTTTTTTTCAGCCCTGTGATATGGAGTCACACTGTGTGATCCATATTCAAATATTATTTAAATCAGTTGCACTGCATTTGCATGTGAAATTGAGGATTTGAAGCCAGGTCGCCTGCATACTGATCAGAGGGACAACCTTCATTGGAGTGTGGTTGATATTGCAAATACATGGGACAGGGTATTAAAAATTGTCATAAAAGAGTGTTCTATATTGTGCACTGCCATAAAGGAGTGTTTTTCCTCCCATGTAATGAATCTGATATCACTCTCAACCCTTTTTGGTTTCAGCTCAGGAAATGATTATACTCTCTTCAAATAGAGACCCAGCCATGGTGTCAGTTTTTAAGGACAAAATTACCCACAAGATGGCGGCTCATTCACACACCAAAGAACCTTTTATATTTGTGGCTAGGAAAAAAAAAAAAAAAAAAGAAACTACACAGACAAATGATGCTATTTTACCGGGGGTTATGTCACCTACTCTTTGTGCTCTGCAAACTAAATATGGCGGGCCATTCTGAATTTTGAATGAGAGATTTACTCTGAAAGAGACATGTTAATTAAATCACAGTTTTTTGAAATTATAATATTGTTTCACCACACCTAGTCTTTTGTTCATGAAAAAAAAGTTCATCATAATCAGCCTATTTTGATCATTTTTACTACTGTTATATATAGCAGAGTCAGTGTAGTTAGTGCAGTTATGATTGTGGGGACTAACATAGTTGATCTAGCAAATGCATTTACTACATTTTAGTTCATTTTCAACAATCAAGTTGGTCATTATCCTACAAGTGTTGCTGGAGTATTGACCTCCTCAAACTTTTTTTATACACACCTTGCTCCCTGGAGGTAGGTAAAAACTGTGCCAGAAATCCCCACTATGCCTCTACAGTCAATCTTGAAAAGAAAGAAGATAGTGAAGGCTGGCTAAGGTTAGCAAGCAACAATATCAGAAGCAAGCATGTCAATATACATTGAGGTTTTATTGTTGTCGACAATTATTTCCTTATTAAAACAATCTATACATCCTGATCCTGAAAAATCCTGATCCATTTTCTTAGTGCTGTTTTGCTTGTATTGCTTCTTTAAGTTGCAGCATCTAACCTCACTCAGCAAAGTCGAAGACTGAATTTGAATTTGACCATTCTAAAGCCATCTTAAAACTCTACTGTTCATTTGTGCTTGATATTGATAGTAGTGTTCTACTACTGTGACCATGGTTAAAATGTAAAAATATGCATATCCAGTTCGATGGTCAACCACAATGCAGGTGCCTCAGTGTCTTAGTTTTACTTTCCTTTGCCTTGACATGACACGCCAGCTGAGACCTGCTCTTTACAGAAAGGTCTGTTTTTATTCCACCTGCTGAAGCAGAGGTAAGGAGGGACAGAATCGATTGTTGCGGGCCAAATTGAACCTGTGTCGAGCTGCAGGCAGCCACGAGATAAAGCCTCTGACGCTGTCTGCTGTGTTTATCATCAGGTGGCCTTTTCTGTGTGTGCTATGCTGCGATTTTGATGTGTTAAGTCATAATAGGGGAGCCACCATTCTTTGGAGGGGCTGCCAATAAAATCGCAGACAGGGGGGATTATGTTTCATGTCAGCCCATTATTGTTTCCAGCTTCCCTTGTACACTTTTTTTTTTCACCTGGAGAGGCCTCTGCCTTGATTTTACTGCTTTCTGTGCTGCTTTGCCTCTGTCCATTCTTTGTTCAGATTCAAGGGGCAAAGTTTGCAATGTGATGCTCTTAATGGTTTGCATTTTATTTCACTGTGGGCGTCTACTTATCTTTAGAAGTCATTAGACCATGACTCCAGATAGTTGTGAGGCCTGGGCCGAGAGAAGAGATATTATAGAGCCAGACCAGAACTTTGTTTGATTATTTGAAGAGTAATCTTTTCCATCACTGGACTCTGAAAACCCAGCAGTACAATGAAACCTCTGCTCTTTTCACCAAAGTGACTTGTGCATTTCAGAGAAACACACATGATAAGGGGGCCACAATACAGCTAATCATCTCAGACCTGCCGCAATGAGACAGTCATTCCACTAGTTAGTTGCTAGCTGGAATTACTTTTACCCTATTGATTAACTTGTGCTTGCGTAATAATATTTTTTCTATGACTACAGTTCAAACTTGCCCAGCAGCTGCCAATCTAATTTGTGGTCAGTTCACTCCAATAAAATGAGTCACACATACAGTATATTGATTGTCATTTAGAAATGTCAATCTTATCACATGCAGTATATATACCTCAGTCATCTGGCTGTATTGAAGACACTGCAGCAAAATAGTTTTATTGCTCCTGACTATGTCCTCTGCCAAGCCTTCTCTCTCCACCAACAGAGATAATTTGCCACTGTGTGCTCCTTTGAGTGTAAAACCTTGGCAGAGGATGCTCATACGGTGTGTTTGGTCTGCTTTGGACTTAGATATGCCCTGACAGCGCAGTCTCTCCCAGCTTGTGTGACCCTTGCTTGTGGTTTAGTCTTAAGAATCCCTCTTCCAGGCCATCCTGTCTTACCAAGACCTCATGTCGTGAGCCACCACATACTCACTGGAGTGTATCGCTGTTACACCACTCGTTATCCGGGATGACCAGCTAAATACTTCCCACCTGTTCCCAGAGAAGGCGGGCAATAGCCTCGTAGCTATTCAGGCAGGCCATTAGAAGTAAATGACAATGACTCCAGTAATTTTATGGGCACATTTAAAACTTCCTTCTTTTAGGGAGACAATGATAATCCCCTCTTTTTGCCCTTGGGCTATGTTTCCAAACTGACTTAATCAAGTGCAGAAAGGAATCATACCAGTGCTTCTCAAGCATGCAGCATAGATCTCCGGGATGTGTTAAGATGCTGGCTATCCTCTGGTCCACCATACTGACATAAACGCCCACCTCTTGGTTTAACGAGAAAAAGGTAACCAAACCACTGTTCTCTCAGAAATGCTTAGAGGAGAATATTCACTACTTACAGCTACAAGCCATATCCAGGGAGAGTCTGGACATGGACATTCCCACATATGTAGAGTTTTATGGCTTCTTCTTGTCCAACTTTTTTCCCTGAAGTGCCTACTACCTGCAGTTAAGAGTGACAAAAAAATACACATACTGTACAGGTATCGCCACCGAGAGCATTCTTAAGGTGTAGTTAAAGTGTCATTTCTGTTCATCTTTTCCAAAATGAAAAGCCCAAACCCTTCAATGCTCATTTCACCACACCCTTTTTAAAAATGATGTTGCTGGGCTATCCTTAACAGAGACTCATATAATCATCAGTCTACAAGGGCCACACCGGTAGTTGTCAAAATATGTTTGTGCATTTTGGAGATAAAACAGTCTACTCTGCCACTCTGCTTGAGTTGTATACAGTCGTAGGCCTGGCTGCAACAGTATATAAGAGAAAAGTTTTACACATGTATCTGAACCAGGATTCAAACTCTGAGGATCAGGTTCAGATCAGATGATACAGATAAACATTTTCTAAATAAAGTGTAAAAAAAAAAAAAAGAAGAAAAATCGTTAAATTAGCCCCCAGAAAACACTGTGTCTCCAGTGACTGGAGATTTGATATGTTTTTCAAGCATATTCCTGGTACTTTGAAGGGGAAAAAAATAATTTTCTTGGTGACCTATATTCATAGAGTTGTACTGTACTTCCAGGGCAATGACAGCTTTCAGCAGTGCCTAAAGCTGTTGGTTATTACAATAGGCTGATTGGCTGTAAGCTACAAACCCCCCTAAGTAATGGCTAAATGGGAGCACACAATGAAGCTGCCTTGGGCTACAAGATAACAGCATAAACACCCGGGTACGGTATGTATGTCTGCTGCAGTTCTAGTTCCTTAATGTTTGTGCCAGCCCTTTGGCATGTAGCAGCTGAAACAGCTGACTCTTAACTGGCCATCAGAGGCTTTCTCTCTGTCCACAATGCTCTGAGTTTGCTGACATTTTCTCTTTTTTATCTTTAAAATCTTTTTAATGGAATAGAAATGGTTGCTGGTAATTCCAGTTTTTGCAGTTGTAAAAGAAAAAAAAAACACATATTAGAAAACATTTGTTGTTTTTCAACTTTTAAGACATGGTTCTGTACTATGACGAGTGTGATACAATTTGGGTCAGTGTACTATTAGTGTGATTTGCATGAACACACAGGGGCACCGTCCACTGGGAAAAATGTTCACAGCTCGGATTATTTTGTCATTAATGAAACTTTTTCCTCTTGAGAAGCCTTGCGTCCTTTGGTGAGAGAGCTTTCACTGACATTTTCTCAGAAACAACATTAATGGATACAGATTGCTAAACCCTTTTATGGCTTATAAGCATCTCATTGATATTTAGGATTGTAGATTTAGGCACAATGTTTGAAAACTACACAGAGTGAACCTGAAAAATCCAGCTGAGCTAGGCACATACACAGTTTCTATACCAGGTCCACACGAAAAAAGTTTGGATTTTGGCTTTGTTCATTGTTAGTTTGGTGGCTGTGGTGGTTGAGATAGAATACGGCATAACTATGCAGGTTTCAATTTGCATAATCCAGTTTTGACTCAAAGGTGCAGCATATGAATAGGAATTTTCTTCGTATATATATATATATATATATATATATATATATATATATATATTATTATATATATATATATATTATATATTTTTTTTTTTTTTTTTTTTTTTTTTTCCTTTTGCTGAACCACAGACAGCCAGTTCTGTAAACTGAAAAAATCTGTCACTGAGTGAGTGATGAAGTTACATGACTAGTTGGCTGAGTGTTGGAGTTGCTCTTTCAATGTATACAGACGCGAAGTCACCACAAGTCACCAAAGGGTTTGTCCCTCACTTGGCAGCTTTTAAGACTTTTAGTCTACTGCCACTTAGTTCATGGGTCCCACCCCAGTCTCACGGTGTTGTCCATAACTTCAAATGAGACCGGACAATTGGCTCCCGAACAGCTTTTTCCTCAGCCGGTTAAAGGAACCAGAGTTATGGTAGCTTATAGTCTTTTCCATACACACTTTGCCCTCTAAGGCTATTACTTGTGGGAGTTTATCCGTATGCCCCAATAAGTCTGTGCAATTCCCAAAAAAGAAAATGCTCACCTACTTGACGTGAAACAATATCCGTTCCAAACTCTGTCAGTGCGTCACAGTGCTATAGCACATCACAGTACATCATATGTGCACAGATGGCACAGAGGCGCCACGATACCTGATAATCACCTTGAGGGAATAAAACTGGAAAATAACGTGAAACTTGCTGCTATGAGAAGCGGAGATGATCCTTACAGACGGTAACAGCGCAGAGTGTGAGGGGGAGCGCAAAGTTTAACACCCCAAATAACAACCGCTCTGACAAAACACTCCACACAGTGAGTCAGAAAGATGAGAGACGTAACACAGATGGAAACAAATGAAAGAGCAGGGGAGTTAATAGATTAGAATATTTAGAATTATAATTAGAATAGGTTCTCTTTTAAAACAAACCTCCAAAGATATGAGTGGAAAGTATTGTTCTTGCAACTGCATTTATGATATTTTTTTACTCAAAAGTAGCTTAACCATGCCATGTGATATGCTACCTTAATAAAATTTAAGAACAAATATTACAGAAAATTGCAGGTGAACATTTGATATCCAGAAATTCACATTATCAACATGAGCACTGACTCTTCCTGACAATTTGGCCACAATACATCACACTGACCAATCACGGTGCAGCCAGATATCAGGTTTTAACATAGTCTTGTTTAAGTTTCAGCCCTTTCCTTTTTTATCAAAATTTGGAATATTTATTTGTAAGGCAGGCAACTTTGCAGTAGTGGTGGTGTTTGCTGAAGTGTATATTGGAGGCTTATCTATAGCACTACATGGTCACTGTGTTCTTTAAATTAAGTTCTGGGTGAGAAAGAGACAGTTTAAACTTTATTATTTTTGTCAGTAGTCTCATATATGCAGTATTATCTTGTAACAGAGTGTACTATACTGTGTGTTTGGTTTGTTACAACTACACAACCTTATGTTCTCTAATTATACACAATACATGTTCATTCATTGTTAGTTTTTTGTGTCACTTAATTTTATTTATTATCTTATTGTATATTGTTGATATTTCACTGTATACAACAGTGCTAGTCATTACTAACCCCATCTGTGGATAAGTTATTCTACTTTAACAGATAAAACATTTTACAATTTGCCTCTCATTCACTGATTAACACAACACTCACAAACTGCAAACTGTTAATATATTGTCAATTTCAAGTTCAAATTTGCCTTAGCAATTTAAAAAAAAAAAAAAAAAAAATCTCCCAGGTGGTCTCACATCTAAATACTCACCAAGGCCAGTGCTTAGCTTCTGAAATCAAATGAGATCTGGCATTCTCAGGGTGGTATGCCCCTAAGCTTTTGAGGACGTTATGATCCCACCCCTCTCTGCAGAGACACCCAGACTAACAAGTAGAAGTGGCTGGTGTACTGATCTCTCACCAGGTTCCCACCTACAGCCCTCCCTGTTGTATTTAGTAGAGCACCAAGGCAGTCTAGGAATATGACACACAGATGGTTTCAGTATTGAGTTTTCATAATGTTTTGATATTAAGTGGTTTCCCTGCAGTGTTTTTTTCTTCACAGTTGTGTTTTAAGGACATAAATGTGAAATTAAATGAAGTATCCTTGTTTTTATTTATATTTGTGCTAGTTTGTATGTATTTATATGCGGATCTGTATACTTATACATCACGGCTTTAACTGCCAAAATGCCTTTCAGCGTGCTTTTTTCCATACATTGATTAATGTGAGAGCCGGATTGTCTCATACTGTTTCAGTAAAAGCCAATCAATTCCTCTGTTTTTCACACATCTATGTTTCTATGCGTCTTGGTCATGCCACATACATCACAGTCCCGGGCTACTCTCAATACTATATTCAGCTACTCTGTATGGCGAGCGGGTAAAAACAAGAAAATCAGCCAGTTAATTCATCTCCCAGCTCGAAAGTCTCATTACACTGCTGATGAGTTTAAGGATTGCCTGAGGTGGAAAGGGGCTGTGTTTATGGCTCGGCAATCGTGCGTACAGACTCTCCTTGTCTCTTGTGGATGGAAAACAAAAGACATGCTGGCACTCCAAGCAAATTAATACTGAACACATCCCTTCTTAAATACTTCATGATTGTACACTTATTTAAACATATGTTTCTAAGGAGATATTATGTCCAATGACGTCTCTATACGGTAGCTGCTAAATGAAGACAGATATGGTTGGTGGGAGAATTGATCTGACCTTTCTAGTCGTGAAAGGGATATGAATCTCTCCGCATCTACTATATTAATGTGATATAGGAACACTGGAAATCCTAATTTAGGTGGTTACATGTAGGTCAAAGCACAGCTACGAGCAGAAGTGGAACACGTATATGAAACCTCTTTGTCTGAACTATAGAATTTGTAGCATCTATTTTAGCAAATAGTGGAAACACACTGTACACTGTACACATTTTTACTAAAAGTACATTTAAAGAATAAGAGACATAACATAACAATCACAAGAATCTTTTTTAATTGTTGTGTTATGGAGGGATGCTGTGACTTATCAATGCATGCTGCACTCAGGCAGCAGTGCATTTAAAATTGAGGTTGATTGTGTTGATTGCTGCGGAGGCTGCTGGATCATGTCTGTATAGTAAATGTAAATATTTTACTGGATTCTTTTGCAGCGAGTTACTACCAAGAAATTGTCAAAATCTGATGTTTCACAGTGGTTGCCATAGTCTTGATGTGCAGGCGCTGCAGGCTCATACACCCGTTGTAAAAAAAAAAAGAAAAACAAAGAGAGGATGTGATATAAATGTATAAACACTGACTCGAAACACATGGACTCGCAGTGGAAATTAAGTTTTAGATGAACAGAATCATGTTAGTTAGTTGGTAGTATGTGGAGTGTATGATAAGTATACATTACACAATAACATGAATAATTTGTTTTATTTAGAAAACAAAGGTATTCTTATTGTGGGGTCAGTGTGTTTATGATCCAGTACTCTTGTCAGATTGCTGCCTTGAACGCTGCAAACGTAATATACCTTTGCTGCATTTATATCGAGGACTGCCTTTAACCAAATGAATCTAAATGTATTCCTCCCGCCCACTGGCAAATACCTTGTACCCAGTTCCACATCTTCCAGTCAGTGAGCCTATTTAATGCATTCAGTTACCATCCCATCCCCTGCTCCGCTTCTGCTGTTAGGGAACCACCATAACCAGTCATCTGCACTGGAAGATAAAACCAATATGCTGAGGGGATGTGACCTACCATCTGACAGATGCCTCTTCAGTACGACTGCTCAGCTTAAAGCCAATCAAGAAGAGGCTGGCTGTCTTTTCTCCTCCAGTGAATACATAATTTCCATCCAAATCTCATCAATAATCAGGGATGGCGATGGCAGCAATTGGCATGATTGCCAGAGTTCACGGAGCGATACTTTGGAAATGTAAAGGATTGCTGTCTCCGTGGATGGATGGTGTAAATCACACAGAGTGATTAAGGGCCAACATTCCTCGCTGTTGAACCACTGGACTGCTGGGTAACGCGGTCGCCTGGGGATCGTGACGTGAGATGTACTGTCAGCAGTATGGACAGGAATTGTAATTTTCCTTTAAATGTAAGCGAGGGCCAAGTGTATATTTAAAACAAAACAAAACAAATCAAGTGTCAGCTCTTTGAAGCCGCCATATATTGGCGGCGCAGTAATTTTGCTTTTAGTGTCGGAGCCACATTGTCTGTGACTGAAGACACGCATTTAAAGGAATAGACTGACATTTTGGGAAACATGCTTGTTCAAAGAGATTTAGATGAGAATATCGATACCACTCTCATATCTGTCTTGTTCAATATGAACCTGGAGCCAGGAGACAGTTGGCTTAAATACTCAAAATGGGGGGCGGGTAAACATCTAATCCTGGCTCTGTCTCAAGGTACAACAGAATACCTACGAGCACTGCTAAAACTCAATCATCCAAGTGTCTTATTTAGTTTGTTTAATCTGTACAAACCCTTATCTTTCAGGATAAAAGGATATGTACAGAAGAAAGTGAAGGATCATAACCAACAAAACACTGCAACTTGTAGTTTTTAGGTGTTTGTTTGTGGGTTAAATACATGAACACTAAATAATAATGAAAGTAAAGATACACCAAATGAATTAGAACGTTTTAGAGCTACCTTTAACCAGAGTCAGGGTAGTGGTTTCATTGTTTAAGATAGTGGTCTCCTGGTTCAAGGTTTATATTTAACAGACAGATATGACACATCTATCTTTAACACATTTCCCAGTATATTGAGAAATTTCTTCTTTATTCTTTCAAAATCAACATCAGAACCAAAACCAGATGTAGACCGACAATAAGTCATATTTATCAAACTGTTCAGTATCAACAGAATCCCAGAAAAGCCTTCACAATGATGTATCAGTGACAAATGCTGAGTAATAATTCATTCATGCTTTTTGTTTTTTTCCAACGTACAAAAGCGAGAATAGGTATGTATCTGCAGGTTTTATTAGAACCGTATGCGGTCACTGGTGGAACAAATGTCTCTGCATTGCTTCATCAACAAAAGGAAGAGGGGGAGGCAAACAGAGTCCTTGAGTCATCACCCACCCTCACACTCTTCTCATGAGTCATGCAACACCACACACAATTCTAATTTCTGAAATATGCTCACTGTCTAAGTGATAACTCGAACAGACACATATGTTAGCAAATAAAAAAATATATATATTCTGACAGATAGCTTTTAAGGTAGAACTAATTCTAATATATGCATCACCTTTCCTCGAAGATCTCAGTGTCCTATCAAGGGCAGAAGTTATATTTGCCTATTACATACTGACATTGTGATAATTAATAATGGACCTCATCATTCACATAGGAAATCGAAGTATACACATTTACTGCAGTTAATGATATTACTGAATAGTTTTACTGAAATTATAAAGTGATTTTTCAGGTAGTTAAGCAATTCAATCAATATATCTTTTGTATATATTTCATTATATCAGACCACCATATTGCATTCACGATTTATCTAGCCATTGTCGAAACTCATTTTCTTCAACACAAGAAAAATATTGCAGAAACAAACCATCTCATTGTTCATTTAGTTGAAACAAGTGTTTGCAATTTCTATCTGTCAAGTTCTGGGCGAGCAATCTTATTGAAGGGCTGTATAGACACAGTCAAACTCATCCATCTCAACCAAAAAAACAAAAACAAAAACATGTTTAAATGAGTTCACTTTAGGAAGATTTGAGATTTGTGTAAATATGCCCATGGAAAGACTTTCCTCTGTCTGGCAACTATATCTCTCACAGAGGGAGCTCTTGAGCTACAAATGGGAACATAACGGAAACCCAAATGACAGTAAGGGGGAAAGAGAGCGCCTGAGAAAAGAAGAGAACAAAGGGTGAGTAAGATACAGGATGAGAGAGACGGGAAAAACTAAGCGACATATTTGGGAGGTGAATGTGTAACAGAGCAAAAAAGCAACAGAGAGCTTACAACTGAACCGTCTACTGTACCTCACTTGGCCCCAGCCTTGACCTTGGTGCTGCTGTTAATGAAAACTCGCCATCAGTGTCTCTCTGAGATCACAAAAATGTGCTGTTTTTCTGCACAAGTATGATAAATAATGTTGTTGTTGTTGCTGATGATGACATAATTAATTAGTAAACAAATAAAGATACTTGCGATTAAAAATAGCAGTAATTGGGGCTGTATAAAGTTTTAAATCTCCACTGCTAAATAAATTAATCAATTAATTAATTAACCTGCATATTAATTAATAGTAAAAAATAAATGGGGTTTCTGCCACTTGAAATTGTGAAGTGATGGTTAAAAAAGGGGGGGAACAAATGAACTGTGGATTTACTTTCTTGTTTCCTTTGTAAAAACACTGTGGTCAACTCCAGGTCAGTTTTGATGGATTAATGGATGTTTTCATGGCGAGAAAAAGGGTCAGTACACCCCCAGGCATCATCACCAAAATCTGTGGTTTCCCTTTTAGCTTTCTTTAGCCTTTTTGTTTGTTTGTTTGTTTTCTGACCTGCACACTTAGCTCTCATCTATTTCGTTTTCCAGCAGGCGGCTCTTTTTTTTTAGGTAAAAAGCTAATAAACCCACTGTACTCCGCCTTTCTAGCATCAAACTTGCACCAGATTAGCCTGGAACAGCACACAAGGTTAGGGTCCTTTTACTGTATGTTCCTCAAGACTAGACAAGAGTTCATAGAGACCAAAGCACTGCTTAAAGGAGAATATTTTTTACATCCATCAGGTGGCCAGAAACACAAATTCAAATGAATTCTGGTGTCTGTGTTTGCTAGAGGCATAAATGAATAGTTATCTACTAAGTTAGCCTCAGAAACTGAATAAGGTATTACATAATATGTCAGATGATGTGAATACAACTTTTTTATGCTGTCTCCAATTGCAAATAAATTAATTAATTTAGTTTTAAGAAGAAACATTTTACCAAGGAAATTCTTGGCTGAAATAAAACTTTCATACGTCACATTTAGATAATGTGGGATTTAGGCTGTGGCACAAAATGTATCAATCTTAAAGTTTGTCTTACAAACAAAGAGTCCGGCTGTATCATGATCTTTCCTTTACCTTTAATTTCAGACCAAACATATTCATATGGATATTTGAAATGGAAAAGTATGTTAGATTAAACTGGTCGTGTGTGTGAGGCAAAAAAGAGTGTGAGCGCTCAGGTATCTCTGTGTATGTGTGTGTATGTGCGAGCGTGTGTGTGCCTGTGTGCCCTTGGGCTTAAACCCTGGTAATGGCTGCTTGCAGCTACTGAATATTAATTGATGTTATTATACAGGATTTTAAATATTTAAAAGGTGGGATTTTGTTTTTGTTACATTTAGCAGGTGCTTTTATAATGGTAAATTGCAGTTTAAGACAATTGTTTCAAATGTTCTTTCGCACAATTACTGTTGGGCTTATTTTTACATCGTCGGACTCAGCGATTGTTCCATTTCTTGGCTCTGCGTTTTGCAGATCTCAAGCCAGTCAATAAGTCAAGTAAGGTTTTGGGCGTCTTGGATCAAGAAATGTCAAGTGAAGTGGGTCCCTTAGAGGTGTCTGGTGAAATAGCCTCGGTTATGTGATAAGGTGCAACTTTGAAGTTGTGAATGAGGTTAGAGGCATGAGTCAACCTCTGCGGGCTATTATGAACGCCACAGCCCCATCGCTGAGCATCTCTCATGTCTGCTGCACTCCCACAAGTCATCTCCTCTCCTGCCTCCAGAATCTCCTTGTTCCTGTGAATGCAGCCTGGTGTAAAGTACTGTACAGTAAAAGTCAGTTATTTACCTTTTCATAAGTTGAAATTAGAACAGACAGAATTGATGTTTGCTAGACTGTGAGCATAAAGATTAAGTACTAATAGATGAAGTTATGAAGTAGTTTTATCAGCTGTTAAGGCCCTGATCATGCAAACTGTAATTTAATTAGTTCATTTATTACCACGTGTGGCTTTCGGAAATATTCTTCACATAGACTGCAGTATGCATCTGTTATTTTGCCTTGATGAGGAGTTTTTCCCTCAAAAATATCCTCCAACTCAGCCATCTACTTCATTTTACAGCCCACTGATTTCAGCAAACCAGCTAGCACTGACAATGGCACAAAGATGCACGAAAACAGACAACACACACTTAGCACCTCAGGCTGTGGTCACTCATCTCCCATAGATATCTTTCATGCACCGAATGCCTTGCCTTCTCAATAAAAAAACGGGAAATAAGGGCTTTGCAACCACCCAGTTGTACACTCCTAACTCACACCTTTCTGCTGTTTGTGTGACACCACAAACGTATCATAACAATATCACAGAAAAATATGTCTTGGGCAAGAGAAATGACCGTCTTCAAGTAAGTGCATGACAAGCATTTAGGTGGTTGATTGTCGGGAGACAGGAGGTAAACCATTGCGCCCCTGTGAGTCCCTTATTCTTTTTATTGCAGAGGGCAGAGACTCACATATAGCTCCAGCACATCGCCCTGACTGATTTCCTCAGCACTTCCTGGGGAATTGTCATCACCCCAGGTCAATGTCTAAACTTTCCCATGCATCAAAATATATTGTAATTGACTCCATTTGTAATTCCTCCAGAGATCTGGCACCGGGCTGTAGCTCTGATGGCTGCCGAAAGCAATAAAGTCTCGCAGACATGACCCCTATTGTAAACAAGGCCTCCTTCCAGAGTGTGGGGTGTAGTAAAGTGTGGTTTTTTCAGCGTCTGGCTGTACTTTTGCTTCTCTTGGCTCAAGCCCATACTTCCATTCAAATGTTGTCATTTCAAAATTATGCTCATGTGCTCCACTACTTTCCAATATAGATCTTGCAATTTTAGAATATTGGATTACCAGATAGTTTTTTTTTTTGTTTACATAGTTTTTATAGATACCAGTAAAAGATATTAGGGAAGGAGAATAAAAACTGTATTACACTGCACACTGCATTATAGATATGCTATAATGCAGTGTTCTGTAGCTGTAATAATTAATGTTAAAGTAATTAATATAATAGCATTGCTAATGCGCTGTAAGTAATGTATGTATTCTGTTTTGGTATAAACTTTTTTATCTGTAAAACACTAAATTATACTTTTAGCTTAATGTTTCTATCATATTAAAAAATCATTCCTCATCCTCCCAATATTATTTGCATCATCTTTAACCTTATGATTTTGCTCTTGGGGGGGGGCATCAGTTCTAATCAGAAACCAAATCCTTCATTACAATAACGGTTCTGTTACAAGGGGGGGTTAGGGAAAATGCAAATTAAAAGAGGAAATAGAGCAAAAGTAAAAAGGATTTACCCTTTTATGTGCGCGCAATTAGTGCAACACTGACGGGATAGCACAATCGTGATTTGTGTCCTCTGAGTGAGATTAATTGCATAGTCTACCAGCAGCATTGTCTATTTTCTGATGTGATGTAACAATATAATTCCTCCATATGTTTGTGATTATTTATGAGGCAACATAACTAGTGCATTTAATCATTTACAAACAGCATAAGTTGAATTATTTTTCAGGCTGATAGAATATTCTTGTTCCTTGATTACTGAAAATTGTACCGTAATGTTTACAGTTAATACTGTGCCACAAGTTTTCCTCCATCCCCTTTGTTTATGCTGTCCATTAAATTTCCTCATTTGCCACTTTCCCCTGCCTGCTGTTTTTAACATCACATGAGCCGAGGTAATCAGAAAGAACAATGTGACTGCTTTGTCACAGCAACAATATCACTTTCACTCCCGGACTGGAGCTGCTTTGATTCCTGCTGAAAGGGGAACACATAGAGTTGTGTTTATGCTTTTGTCTCTTTCCTCTGCTGTACTCTAGTCTGCCTCCCACTTCATCTCCTATTCACTTTCAGGTGCCACCAACAGCAAAATGAAAAAAAAACAAAGCTTGATTTTTATTGGAAAAAAAATATAATTATAGTTGGGTCTCATTTTAATGCAGGGTGGTGGAGGTGCAGAGGGGGGTGATTAAAATAACTCTCATTTAGACAAAATGATCTTAAACAGACATAACATTCATCATTGTCTCTATATCATCCTGCTGATCAATAACCAGTTTTGATGTGATGAATATGTTTTTGGGCAGACATTATGTGCATCTGGTCGTGTGTATAGTCCCCTCAAGGTCGTTCTCCTCTTACAAGCCGCGTTGTATATGCACAGCAGTGGTGGGAGGAGGTTTGAAGAGAAGATAACAAGCCGGGTAAGATTACTTCTCCTAGGCTCTTAAAGGTTTTAACATCTACACTCTCTAAAGCTTTAAAGACCTTTTACATATGATTGAAGTGCCAATACCATCATGTCCTCGCCCCTCTCAGCTAAACAGATTTCATTTATCTATAGACAAATAGTGTATAGGAAAAAAAAAAACATAGGCTTATTTAACTAATAATGATAATATGTCAATTTATTGAAGCAGAGCCTTGGCTTTGAATCATGTATACATATGTTGATTATGCAAGCAGAAATAATTCCAGCCATCGTGACATCAATTTCCAGCGATAAATCTAAGCCCTAATAACCAACCAACCAATCGACTTTCTCCTTACACGCCCTCCTCCAACAATATTAACGGCCCAATTTAACGTTTGTGTGGAACACAAACTTTTTAGGTGGTTCCCCGCCACATCTAGTTACACTATGTTAACTTCATTATTATTATTCAGCAGACCATCCTGAAACAAGATGCGCAAATATTAAATGTGAATATGCACAAATAAGCACATTTCTGCCGTCTCTGTTCACGAGTCTCTTCTGTGTGTCTGTCTTTCTTGTCTTTCTCTCCTCCTCATCTCTTCTTGTAGAGATGAGATGAGGACCACAAACATACACTTAGCTAAGGTGATGAATGCATTTATGAACGACCTTCTTCTTTGGTTTTATGTTGCATTCGTCTTTGTTTTCACAAGTGTGCAGATTATTTAAAACTTGATCTTTTATTCTACGTTGGCAGCAGCGCTCAAAATAAATCTCAATTTCCTTTGTAACCTTTGGCGGCATTGCAAGAGCACTGGATGAAAGATTGGTATTATTTGTCTATAAATCAAAATGAAAATTGCCCCCTTCTACAAATGACTGAATATAAAGTTGACATCTTCACATTATAGCAGTTGATTTGGTGTTGTGAGCTACACAGTATTTTTCCCTGGCAGTTTATTTGAAGGAAACAGGGTAAAGCTTAATGAAATACTTTCTGTCTGTCTTTTGTTCGTGGGAATGAGTAATGCATCACAGGCCAGTATTATAGAGCTCATATCAATAAGTGAAGGATGTTGACCACAGAGGAGTTTGTTTTATGCTGTCTGTTTTTTTTTTTTTTTTTCACGCAAGTTAACTTGTTGTCTTTTAAATGGCTTTTGTCTTTCTTGTACTCCTCCGTGTCCCCCATGCATCACTCGGCCTTGGCAGTTATTCCTTCGGCTTGACAGGAACGTAGCCAAGTAAAGCATACAGCAGGCAACTTAAAGGAAAGACATGTTTTTTCTTGCGTAAGAAATTACCTGAGAATAAACTGTGTGCATGCGCTGGCTGGCTTAGAAACCTGGAGACAGAGATATTCTCTGTGTCATTGAAAGACACTGGGAGGCCTTGCTGACAGCAGTCATTAGAATAATTTTACATGTTTCAGAATTCCTCTCTGTCTGGAAAGACGGAATACACAACCGCCTCTATCCCCTCTGTTCCTCCTCTGATCCACTTGAAATGTGTATTCAGAAGATACCAGTGTTGCCATTTCTTGTACCCTGAAAATAGCAGCATTATTTTTGTGGTAATTTTACTAATGATATCCCAAAAGAATCCATGCAGTATTCTGTAGACACTAGATTATTAGAGCGTGGAGCGGTAGTGATGTTAATGTACTGTATATGTATTTTTAAAATGTGTAAACTCACCCATACCATCACCATCGAACATTATGTACACTTCTCGCTGCCACATTCACTCGTGCCAGTTTGTCCCAGCGATAAGCAATTCCCATGTAAACAATAGTCTGTATTGTAGCCCCATGGCTTCACTCTGATCTTGTAAATGACTCCCCTGAAACATCATTGCAGTTAGCTTGAGCCACTGTTTCTTGGCTACCATGGTTACTACAATCAGTGTTACAGCCAAATTATCACCCAATACTATCAATTGTGCCACAAGCACCCATCAAAAGCCACAACAAATGACGAGACCTTCCCATGATACATTCACGCGAACGTAATTGTTTCTTTTCTTGCATCCATCTGGGCACCGACTGTGCTGTTCATTTTCCTTTTCCACCATTAGTGAGGCTGAGATCATAGTAACAAGACCATGTGCATCTCAGAGGCCCCATCAGTTGGGGAAACCGGCTATGTGATAGTGTGATTTTCTCACTGTCATCCCCAGGAGTCAGTTCTGTGAGAATTGAAGAGGAGGGATTGTGAAACTCGCAGTCACCGGATCTGTCCAGCCAGTCAGCTGCCTGCAAAGTCTAATAATGACAGTGACCTCACCCCTTACTTACTTTTCTTCTGTAGCTTCCAGGCAGTTTTTGTGCATCTGTGAATGTGTCGGTGTTTGCTTTCCAGCGAGAGTGCTCTCTTGATACCTTTTGTTTTTCTGTTGAAGGTTTTTCTCAGTGTGCTCGGAGTGCATGATATCCACAATCTCACCAACCAATCTTAAAATCTCTGAAAGTCAGAAAAAACGAGCAAGTCCAAGCTATGGAATTGATGTAAAGCAAGACAAGGTTGACCTTTATGCCACAGAGGTCACATCTCTTGACATCTTGTCCATTACCCCACTCGTCATTCCCCCAGCTCCTCCATTACAGTCAAGTGGGCAGACTAACCTTGCTCGTGTTGAGGTAGTGTAGGTTAAATGATGTAAGTTATTGAAGAGGGCTGTCCTCATCCGTTCCTGTTTTGATTATCAATCAGTGACTGAAGTCAATCACAGTGACTAGCTGCAAAATAGGACAGACCATTCGCTGTGCATGCATAATACAAACTTCTTTCTCTTGATGAGTGGCCAAAGGTCAGGACAGTCGTCATTTTGTGAGTCATATGTCACTTATACATGACGTGATAGATCACTCATTACTGTCACCGATCAATGGATGTACGCGTTTTATTGTCTGTTTGCCTAAAGGCAGCGTGTTGAAACCCAAGGTTGGACTGGGATGAAATTTGCTCTGCACGTTAACATTCTCAATAGCAAGAATTTCATTGGTTTTGTGATCTTGTGACCTCTCCTGTTGTACAGGCCCAACCCTCGAGTTTGAACTGAATGTAGCTCCTGACTCACATAGTCTCAAAGAGAGGAATGAAATCTAGTTCTTCTAGTCACCCCATGACCTTGCTTTTCATCTCTCTTTGTCAACCTGACGATCTGACTACGTTGGAAATGTTGTTTGTTTAAATATGTATAAATATATTTTCTTTTCATCTTTTAACCAGCGTCACCATCAAGCTAAACTCTAGTTACTCTTACATAACTGTTTATCTTAACAAAAGGATTTATTAGGCTTTGGAAATGGTCTAAATATTCAGTTTTGTGCCTCAAAGGTCAAGGGCTTTTGCTCTCAAAGAATATCAAAAGCAATTTAGAAAGCCAAAAAAACAGAAGACCATTCTGTCAAGTATTTCATATAATATTTTAGCAAGCTGAATATAATATATGGGTATAATTCAGATATTTAGATGATGAAGGTTTATTTGTTTTAGTGACTGACTTTCTGCATAGAACTTTTTTTTTCTTTTCTTAGACTAGTTGTTTTGAAAAACATATATACATGAATGGATGTATGCAAGGGAGTGTTTGTGTGTGTTTTTTGTCAATAAGACTAAACCCTTAACAGCAACCTAAACATGGTACTGCATCCATGCTCCTGTCCCGCCTGATCCCCTAAGACTCTGCTCGCTGTTTGAAGTCCCCACTTGAAAGGCCTGATCTGAATACTGTGGATTCAACAGCAACTCTACAAACAGCGATTACAGACTGATTAATGAGCCAGGCACACCCTGTATACACACATTTACACATGCTTGCTTTCTAGGCCACACACAAATGGATTATGAAGGAGTCAGTATGTCATAACATACAGTGCTGGTTTCTGCTTTAACTTCAGCAAAGTTAACAGGGATCTGTGTAAGCATCAAGCACCACTACTGGAACTCTGTTAACAAGCATTAATTGTTGTTTCTAATCAATTTATTATCTATCTTCTTTCTCTTTCTACAGTGTCTGCAGAGATCTTAAAAAGCAGTTTGACCACCATGGAATGTCACATTCAGAGGCTTGAGAGCGACATCGAGAACTTCCCCAAAACGGATGACAAACAAGATAAGTTCGTGGAAAAGATGTTGATATCCTTTTTACTGTGGTCATTTTCACACCTTGCTTAGTTATAACTTACATGTACATATATATATATATATATACTTATGTATTCCAGCATATTAGGAAATTGCATGTACCATTTTGTCGACAGCAGCGGCAAAGGAGTGTGCTGTTTGTGTTCTGCCTGGCAGTGGTAAGCAGTTTAAGTCACTTGGTGTGATAGGTGGCACCCAAGGGAACTTAGGGAATGGATCTGGCTGCCTTGCTGTGAGATGTTGATCACATCTCCCTCTTCACTCCTCCCTGGGTCCCAAGAGTGAAATCATGCCTGTGGCTATTTTTACTGCACTCTGCCACTGCTGCCTGTCCCCTGGGGAACTCTAATAGGGGCTGTAGCCCCTCACACCAACTTATCGCCTATCCCTGATTTCATCTCCTGACCGGCCACGAGCCTCTCCACACAACCAGCCGCGCACTATCTTCTCTCATGGCACCTCTCCTGTTCCGATAACAGAGTGTTTCACTTAAACCCAAGCATCTCTGCTCCCAAATTGAATTAGCCATGTCTCTGCACTTTCTTGAATGCCCTTTCTGAGAGGAAAGGTCTCACTGTATAGGTTTGATCAATGGTGGAAATCAAGTCTGTTGTCAATACCCTGAGGCAAGGGTGCCTTTCATGAAAAAAAAAAAAAAAAGTCAGTCGGCAGTGTCGTTTTTGTTTGTCTGCAGCGCTATTAAGAAAACAAAGAATTACTCAGGTGTAATTTAACAAGTGAGTAGGTGTTTACATATGCTAAGCGCTCACATGTAAGACAGCATTTAACCTGTTTTTTGCTTCCTTTTGTCTGAGATTTATTAAGGCTGACTTTGCACATTGGGTGGTATAAGAATAATAGCCTCCTAACACATTACCAATCTGCTCCCAGTCAAAGAAGGGCACTTAAATTTGTGTAATTAAAAAAACTGAAGCAGAGACCTCCCCGGCGGCAGCGGCTCGGAGGCAGAACAGGCAGGCAAGAAAGCTACTCTGCCCCCCGATGTCAGTATTGATTCTCCGGCTCCTTCGAGAACTACAGGCTCGAGTGAGGGGAAATGGAGAAGTGTAGATATACTGCAGCAAGGCTCTCCCTCACTGTCTGGAGTTCCTCCCCAGAGTGTGGCAGGGAGAAGCTGGCCGGCCATGACCTGAAACACTTCCACTTCCTCCTCTCTTCGCCTTCTCTCCATCCCCCCTGATCGAGTTTTGGTGCCAGGAAGGAGGCTTAGTAGGATTTAATAAGGTCTATTTTTGTTCTTGCCTTATTTAAAGTAGCCACCAGTAGGAAAGCAATGACAAGCTTATATTTAATTCTCCATCTGTACTGTGCTCCATCTTTTCATAATGGTAAATGGTATAATAGTTTGCCTTCCCTTGATTTCACAAGTGGCATAATTGCTAGTTATGCGTATTTTTTAATCATGATTCTCACCGTTCTGTTTTTCTGGAATGCAGACACATTGAGGCACAGGAACGAGTCCAATGATGGAAAAGGCGCATGCTCGTTTGTTTCCTCACTTAGCTCCCTGGGGTGTTTGATCTTCATTTCATCTCCTTTGTATAATAAATTGGTAACAATGTAATCATAATAGCAAAGTATCAGGAAAGTTTTTACCTCTACTGCACGGAAGTGAGTTTTGTATTAGGTTTTGGTTCTTTTGTACCGTCTAGTAGAAAACACAATTGTTTTCTCCTATCTTTTTGTCTTGATTTTCATAGTACATGTTAATATGGACACAAGAAGTAGGCCATCACAGTTACTCAGTGCCTTTAGAGTAGCTGTTAGTTACAGGAGGACGTTTGTGTGTGTGCGTGTCTCAATTTAACCCACCCACTGTCACCCAGGACAATGTTTTCTACCTTTTTAAACCTCCAAAGATATTTGATGTTGGGCTGTTTTTTTTTTTTTTTTTTTTGTGAGAACCAAGCATGGCAATGGAAATGAAACCACATACACATGGAGCAAACAGAGAGATAAAGAGATAGAAGTCAGAGGCTGTGCTTGATTTGCTGAGGGTTTTTAGTACCAGTGTTTGCAATGAGCTTAGGTAGCACTCTAATCTGTGTTGCGCAGCTAAGTGTTGGAACAATGACAGAGTGAAATACAGTGCTGTATATTTTGGGTTGACATTTCCTTTGGTACACATAAGATAGCAGAGTCAAGGCAAACATACCTTTTTTAAACTTTTCCCTGGGATTTAAAAAAAAAAAAAAAAAAAAAAAGGATGTTGGTTCCTTGAAGCATGACAGATGAAAGAACAACAACAGCTAAAAGTCATGCATTTGATGCTTGAGCAACCCTGAAAAAGTTAAGTGAATCTCCGTTGTCTTGACTGTTGGGCACTGTGATGAATGAGTCAGACTGTTTGTGTGTGTGTGTGTGTGTGTGTGTGTTTGTGTTTTTGCATGCGTGCGTGTTTGCTTGTGTGTGAGAGGGAGACAGAGAAAGGGAGAGAGTAATTCACATTGCATGTGTAGGTGATGTGCCTCTGTTTTTGCCGTGACTTGTCAGCTTTTTTCCCTGAGATTAATTTCGGGATGCCATGGTCACTGCAAGGTATTTTAAATGTAATATTGCCCTAAAGCAGCATAGTTTTAATTAAACATTCAACAATAAATTATGTTTAGCCTTTTTTCACCGCATGATTAGTGTTCCTAATTTGTTTAGGCTTCAGAAATTTCAGTTTTACCCATTAAAAAGCCTGATAAATTTCTGGCACAAACAATTAGTGGGGATCTGTCATCTTTATCAGTCATCTGATGTGCTCACCTTTCAGAGGAAATCATTCCGCGAAATATTATAAGAAGAAATTAAAGCCAACAGATCACTAGCAGTTATGAAATATGAAAGAAAGAAATATGGGGAGAATATATATGCAGAAATAAAGAAGCATGGAGTGAGAGAAAGAAGGAAAGAAAGAGAAAGTAGAGCTCAGAGGAAGCACTTCATTTGGCTTTATTGATACATTTTTCTCTTTCCATTACTGTAATGTATGCAAATGACTGAATGGGGTGTTTGTTCAGCAGTTTAGTGATCTCTATCTGTCAGAAGTAATGGGAACCCACAAAGGCTGTAGAGTTGAGGCACAAGCCCCCAGAGAGCCCTATTTCACCAGAGAGGCTATGGCTATCTCACACACACACACGCGCATACACACACAATTTCTAGTTCCTGGTGGATATGATAGAGTAGAGCTGGGGGCTTAGAGTAGGATTCTGCATACTGGAATATTAATGCCAGCGAGGTGGCTCGATGGGGATGATGAGAGATCGGACTGAACCTTGATGGGTGCCTGGACATGTCCAATACATCTCCCCCCTGCTGTACTCAATGCCTTACCCCAACCCACTGATATTTAGCTTAACCTTTTATTTCCCACAAGGCCAGAGTCAGAGCACATCACTCTCTCCCATCTTCACACATTCAGTGACAAGGAGCTGTCTTCTGGGGCCAGTTTCATTAAGATATGTGAGACTGGGCTAACAAATTTAGCCAGTCTTCATTTTTCTCTCTGAATAGTCCAGTGCAAGTGAGACAGTTTCACAAAAATTTGGACTTAGCCATCATAGCCAAGAGGTGTTTCCAAAGTAATATTCAGTGACACCTACTAAAAAATGTGCACCAACGGACCCAAAAAAAAGGACACCCCTGTGATTTTTCAATATTTTCATTACTGTTTTTTTACAGTTTCTTTACCCACACTCTTTGTGTTGTGTGTGTGTGGTATTGTCAAACAGTAAATTGAGTTGCTCACGGGGTTTGCAGTATTTTGCTTAATTACTTGAGATAATTCATATTTCCACTATTTTTATCATATGGACCCCTCCCATGACAGTTTCCTGCCAATATGAAGAAGCAGCTGTTCGAGCAGCAATTCGGATCTACAGCAGTTATCGTTACCTGTCGGTGAATGGGAGGCCTCGAGATCAGGGATCCTGCAAAGCCCACGCATTGAAAACCGCGCCAGTTTCTCACACCAGCTTCGTCCACCCACGCAGGGTCAGCCGCACACACTTTTCGTCGGCCCCGGGGCCAGCCTGTAATACCACCTTTGTAGCTTAAAAATCGACAGATGCATTTACACAGGTACCACCTTTTTGTTGTTCTCAGAGACTTCAGCCTGATTTAGTTCACACTTCAAAGGAAGAGGTTTGCTACAATGTCTTTATGGATGGACTTTGTCAAACTGAAACAGTTGGAGCCCCTGTTGGCTTCAGGCTAGGTTTGTGTACATGTGTACGCAGCATTCACTCGTATCGGCACCAGGTACTTAAGGTTAAATAAATGGTTGTTAGTGAAACAATTGTTCTGTTTAGCAGGCTGCTGAGTTTCAACCGCAGAAACATCCCCCATTAAATGCTTGTTTTGTCTGGAGAAGCACAGCGTTGTTTGGAGGAGTTATCCCACTTTAGCACATCTTTACACGTTTGAATGAAAAGTAAGTCAGATTATTTACAGAATCATTATGTTTATTTCTGCATGTTTGTATATAAGAAAACTGGGTTAAAGGATGCTGGTGGCACTTTCAGCAGCTAATTTTTAAGGCAGAAATACACAAACACCTCCTTCCTTGCCCGCCCCACACACACACACACACATAAGCTCTCTCTCTTAATCACCACCTTCCTTCGAGCCCCCACCAACCCCAACCCGAGTGTTTTCCTCCGCTAATGAAATTCACTGTAAACTGTGTGGCCAATTAACTGAAGCACAGATAAACCATGGAGACTTTTAATTTTCCAAAATTCAGTGGAATCCAGTGTAAATAAGTAGAGGAGCTTAAAACAGACACTTTCCTGTCTTGAGTTGTGTTTCTATGTTTCTCACCTCAGTGTGAATGTCCAGACTCAGAAAAAAAAGCAACAGAAAATTGCAATCACTGGAACAAATAGTCACCTTTCATATTGCATTCTGCACGTCAGAGGAGATATTAAGATTTTAATTAACACATTTTAATAGGTGTGTGTCTGAAAAGAGCTAAAATTTAAATTCTAGTTGTGATTATTGCTAAGAAAAAGCACAAAATGTAAATGAAAACAGCTTGTGGTGATTATGCTGCACTCTCACTAAGGATTTCTTTTTCGTTATTTAGTGAGCACTGTCTTATTACCTTTGATGACAAATATAAAATACACCACTTTTTTATAGAGTTTTTAATTACCTTAAGTAAGTCATGAACTGGTGTTACTGCAGAGTGAATCAATTAAATTGACTTTCAAAAGTACAAATAGTAGTGTTTGTATTTATAGCTTTAGACTCTTTGTGTTGCCCACTGAACCTACTGTATATCCTGTCATACTATATAATACAGTACTACGCTCGTACTGTTCTGCCAAGAGTCATCCAATTCAACACCCTCCCTGCTCCATTGGACTAAACTGTGCAGACTAAGTCACTTTTCTTAATTACTGTTGTAATATCATCAGTTCACCAATTCAATAGGGCTGCACTAATGGTTATTTTTCATTGTTTGTTTTTATTTTTTTAAATAATGAATTCATTAATTCAATTCCATCCAATTGTTAAGTCTATAAAATGTCTGAAGATAGTTAAAAATCCCCACCACAGTTTGCCAGAATTTAAGATGATGTCTTTTAATTGTTTTCTGTGTCTCGCCAACAGTCCAAAAACAAACAAGCTCTATTTACTTCAGTTTTATTTTATGGTGCTACTGCTTAATCAGTGCAACGTCAGTAAAGTTGAATGATCGAAGGCAAGGAAAGATAATTAAGAAGATGGAGCCATCTTATGTTTGTCTTGTTTTATAAATGATTTCTAAATAATTATTCAATTAGTTGCCAATTGATCCATTGACTATCATCCCAGCTCTACAACACAAGGTGTAAAATATGACCTTATAGCTATTAATTTAGAATTAAGTAAATTAATTGTCAGAACAAACAATATGCATTGATTTGAGTGCATGGCTTTTTAACCTCATGACACACCTCATGGAAAATGCACTGTATTGCAGTTTCAGTACATAATGTCTCCACATTTGACATATTCAAACTACAGCTCTGCACTCGGATCTTTGAATGTGGCTCAGACAGCTCTGCCTTTTGGAGCAAAATCCGAACCAGGAGACACACATCAGCCATATATTAAACTCTGATGAAGCCCAAAAAAAAAAAAAAACAAATGATAGATTTCAGATTCAGAGTACAGCAGAGTACACATGTACCGCTACATGCTTCTCTGCCAGCGAAAAATATCATGTCGCTGTCGTGTTCGCTGATAGACAGAGGACCGTCTTTGTGCCCTCTGGTCATACAAGTGAATTCCCCAGAAGTTCGCCAATCAGTATCTTGTTAGGCTGTGACACTCGGCCTGATGTGGCAGCTCCATTAACCAGTAGAGTAAGCTTGCTGACAGGCTGCCTGGACTGGAGCTCCCAGGGGCAGGGAGGGGGTGTGGCGCCGGAGCGCAGCAGGGTACACCCATGATGTGCACTGGATCTACCCCCTTTGCTCCTGAGTGAACAACTGTCATAGTCCACTGATACAGCCTCCTTGCCCTGACAGTTTTTGGAGGGTGTCCTTTGGGCTCTGCTGCATCCTGTTGGGATTCAGGGCTGCTCTCCCGCAATCGAAAACACTTCCTTACAGACCTACTGTATACACTCTTCTCTTTCTCATGTAAGGTGACGTATACAGGGTGAAGCACCGGTACACAATAGACACAACATACTAATAAGCAGAGGAGCCCAGTGTTTGTAATAGGCTGTTGTGTTCTGAACAGAAAAGTATTTGTTTATTTAATCTTTTTTATCGTCATGCATCCATGTGTTGCTCAGCTGTTGTATAGCTTTGCCTCCAATGGCCCAGGTCTCCACTGATTATTTTTGCTCTACAGAAAAGTCGGGCTAAGGACCCAGTGGCAGCAGGACCAATCTGCACCTCATTACTTCCCCAAAAGGCCTGAGCTTAGTGCAGGGTAATAGACAGAGGCCCAGCCGCCCTCATTTGTCATGGGCTCCTGGGTTTGATGCAAAGCCCCCCTTGAGCACTTGTTGCTGAGCTCTAATCCTGCAGTAGACACCAGCCACGCTTCTCTGCTTAGCCATCCCCACTCTCCACCGTCATGGCTCATGATTTCACTTTCATTTGATGTTTTAATGAAATCCCTGAGACTCAGTTGAATGGCAGGCCCATTGTTGGCAAATTATTCTATCAAATGCAAGTGGAAGGGAAACGTGACTGGAGTTATTTGTCTAGTAAATATGAGCCACTGAGGGTTTACGGTGTTTCTCAAGCAAGGGAATCCACAATAGAAGGTGGCTGGAGTGGGATGACACAGGTTGCCTCACAGAAAAAATGCATGTAGACACAACGGCGCGCAGAAAAAAAGAACCCAGTTTTCATGTTCTTGATTGCCCCCCTGCGTTATCCATTCATACAATTTCTGTTAGAACCAATAATAATACAACAGCTGCTGTAGCAAAAGTTAATTGTAAAATGAGCGGGGTGAAATGTATTTGATTTTGGTAGATAGCGTACAAGGCAGACATTTGGACAATGGCTGACGTTTATTTCTGCGCAGACCAGTTTATTACCAAGTAGCACAATTTGTTGGGCCTTACTGCAAATAAGCGCTATGGGGCAGCGCCCAAAAGGCTGAGGAAAGCTCCTTGATGAAAAGGCCTGAGTATCATTAGCTGAAGTTGCTGTGTGTGCCAGTTGAAAGCCTCTCTAAAATGTAAATCAAAGTAATGCCCAAACACTTCCTCTCCTTTCCCCACAGTGATGTTATTCCTTTCTTGCCGATGCTGTCGAGGGAATATGCCGTTGTTCTGCTGTTTGCTATCGGGCTCTCTGTTGATTTCTAACTTTGCTCCGTGGTGGCTATCCTTCCTCCCCGCTGACAGGACCCAGGGATCACTGTGTCTGCATGATTGCGGGCCATCTCTCCTGCAAGCCCGCTCACATACGTAGTCCCACAAGCGATTAGCCGAACTTATTGACTGCAAGTGCACACTTTGGAGCAATTAGGCGCTTCATTATGCAAATAAAGTGCACTAATTACCTCACGTTTGCTAATTGATTATAAGATACGGTATATGGTCAACATTAGGGTTGACTCCTTCAAAAAAGAGTTTAAGCTGTGCACTTTGTGAATAAATTAATGATGGCAAAAAACACTGTGGCCCATTTCCCTGACATGTCACTGTGCACTCAGCTCTGCAAATTTGAGGCACAATAGAAAAGCCGGAGGAGAAAGAGATCTCTAATTAAAATGAATCTGTGACAGTCAGAAACACTAACAGTTACAAACGGCAATCTGATGGTAGTCAACAGGGGATTCTCCATTAATTGGCAAAATGAGGCTCATCAATCACACAGAGGGGGAATGCTGCACAGACAGTATCCTGTCAGAGTCACCCACTGTGGGGGGAGCAGCATGACGTGTGTCTCAGGGACAGAGTCATGTAGAGAAGGAACAGTTTCCTCCTCTCTCTCTCTCTCTCCCTCTCTCTCTCTCTCTCCCTGACTCTGTTTCTCACCACATGTGGCTCTCAGTAGACATCTCTCCAACTCATTCTGACAGGCTTTGTTTTTCCTTGTCGCATTTCAAATGGGGATTGGCTGGCATTCTCTGCCAGTCAAGGCCGAGACAGAATTGTCAAAACACACTGTTGAATTCCAGCTTATAGAGGATATTCTTTGCTGATGACATGTGCTGAGAGGCTTGTAACTCCATACTCTTCATTCAGGCACTCCCAAAAATACTGGCACTGCTGTTTTGTTTTTCATTCAGGAGACCTTGATAATTTTATTGGATTAAAAATAACTTGGTTTTTTTTTTTTTTTTTTTATCTGATACTGACAACCATCTCTGGAGTCGTAATTGGCAGGAACTTTTGTTTTCTTTTCCTATGTTATGAAACAATTACAAAAATTGGCATAGTATGCCAGCAACATATGAACTTATTATGTACACACAACAATTTTTCATGGTGAGCAATGTGTTGCAGTGATTGAGTAAGCCAACAAATGCTGGAGCACACAACATACCACCTCTGCCTACAGGTCAATAAATATACCCAGGCCATAACTGATTGTTTCATCAACTGAACCAATCAATTGACGGCTCCTAGTCTTGGTAACTCACTGGGCGTAAGGCGGTCACAGGCAAAGCAAGAATGGAAATAGCTACTGGTCTCCATTGTTTCTCTGCTTCATCTGTGCATCTTAATTTGTCTGTGTTGTTTGTGTGTGTCTATATTGTCCATATTACCATAACCGACTTGGCACAGGGACTATAATGGTACCTGATATGCGCACACACATGTCACATTAGCACACAGTGTTGTATGGCGATATCCTCATTGTCAGGTATTTCATGGCAAATGGAGTATGCACAATCTTTATGGCTTTCACCGACAGGGCTGATATACCGCAAGTCAAAACAACAGTCATGCCTGTGTGGGTTTTTATTGACAATTAACCTCCAATTAGCAGCATGGATGGATAGGGTGACCTCCAGAAGTGCTAGTGTTTGTGTTGATGAACACGATTACACGAGATGAGCCAGTTTGCCGTGAAGAGGGACCTCTGGCTGGTGCACTGACACTTGCGGCAGCAGACAGAGAGAGGCATTTAACACATTGCTGTTAGCTGTAATCGTAGCAACATAAAAAACAAAAATGGATTAATAACATAAATGTTTTTCATCCATTTTTTTCTCTCCCTCTTTATTTTCTCTCCCTTTTCTCACTGTCTCACACATACATACACACACATGTACAGACTGTATACTGCTGGTGGGTCTAAGCCCTGCCACTTAACAGCAACGGGGATGTGTGAGGCACATCTGCTACCCAAACCAGCAGCTGACCTTGAATTGACTTTCTGTGATGAAGACTTATGGCTGATCCCTGGGCTTTTTGCCTTGATGCCTTGCAGCTTTCCATTGCAACTTAAGAACATAGGTAGGAACCACAGAGACCATATATCTCTTTCTGTGTTGCTCACCTTTTTTTTTCTATGCCTCAACTTTCAAGGATACACATAATGATATACAGTTGCAAAAATGTATTTTTTTGCACATTTTCTTGTGCTTGCAAAATTACATGATAATACACTTGAGTGGGATTTTCTTTTTATCCAAAAATCTTTACAGACTGGAACGCTTTAAAGTGCCAAAGTCACTTTTATGCTTTCATACAGACAGCCTGTATAAAAGCATACATTTTGAAAAACAGAAATGTATTTTGAAAAAAAGTATTGACTACTCAATTGGACTGTCTTGTCATTGGCTTGTGATTCCATCTGACAAGAAAAAAAAAAGAATAATCCTCTCTTCTATAAATCAAAGTGCGATTTTCAGCACTTATTTGCACCAGTGTGTGAGATATAAGGTATACCGTGCAGTGCAGTATAATTGTGGGCATGCACACACACACACACACACACACACACACACACACACACACACACACATATATATATATATATATATATATATATATATATATATATATATATATATACACACACATAACAGGATTTTCTTTTAAGAAACCATACCCAGTATCATAATTATATATTTCAGATTAATTTGCTCACATCATTATACGATGTATTCAGTTTCATGTTTCAGTGTATTCATGTTTGTTCCCAATAGCAACAATAAGGAAGACTCTTTTCCATGGTTAGACTCTTTTCCATGGCAACAGCCACTGTGGGTACAGTAATATTTAGAGCCACCTCACCAAACTGATTTAAAAAACATGACTTCTAATTAATAACACTGGAATGCGTATAATGGATGGTCAGAACATGGATCTATAACATTGTCTTGGAAAGTCCCATTCTGAATCTGCACTCAATATCGACGTGTTAATGTAACAAAATCTTTTAAATGCTAATTTACATTGGGGGGGAAATGCTCCTGGATCCAGCAGCTCCTCCTACTTCACAACTCTACACCAGAACTGCTGCGTGATAATGAGATAGTTTACTAAAATGTGTTTTCTTTCTTTTTTTTTTTTTCCAAAAACACATACACACCTTCTTCCTTACAAGCCCTCAGTGCACACATTTCTTAACACATTGACAGTGGTGCCAACTGTATTGCAGATTCCAGCATATTTCTGTCATGACGTCACAGAGCAGGCACAGGTGTGAAAACACACATCCAGAGGTGTAGGCAGGGACAGGCAATAACTGGAGGGACATGTTGGTTTGGTGCCGCCACAGCTCGGTGGTGATGAGGTGTTTTTGCACTGTATGTTTGCCATCATCAAAGCACCAAACTGCGGGAGATGTGTATGTTTTTTGCAGTCAAATAATGTTCTCAGCACAGCGCGGCAGAACAGATCATGGCACCTATCATTGTGATTGAAAACTGGTTGGAAAGGTTTCCACGTGTTTTCTAGAGGTGATGTACTAAAATAAAGAATAACTTAGGAAATTGAAATGACTGACTGCAGTTTTTATGCGCTCTGTGGGCTGAATGTGCTCTTGAGGCATGTTTGTGATGGATAGCACAGCAAGGGTTATGATGCCTCAGGCTTGTTTGATCCAGTGGTCATATTCTTAAACAAGGTCAAGGTCATGATGCTCCATCTGAAATATAATTCTATTTGCATGTGCTCCATTGCCCTACTCCTACAGTTTTCATGTACAAATCAGATTTCTAAAGACTGGTTAAAATGAAATTTTTCATATGATGGGACTTATTTTTACGCTGCCTATGCCTTTAATGCCAATAGTGACGGGTTTAAAGAGTAACAATGTTGATATTTTTTTCTATAGCACCTGGCCCACAGCTTTTATTCAGCTCCAAGTGGTGATACAGACTTCTAATTGGCTTGACAAACAAGACATTTGAGAAATACTGTTCATTTTTGCATGTAGTCAGGAAGACTCCCTACAGTTCTACAATGTCTGTTTATCATTCAATAAAAAAAAAGACTTGTATCTCATCATTGACTGCATCATGCATAACATTGTGCTGCCGCTGTCTGCTTGAAAAAAGCCTGTAATAACCTTTGAGCTATCTACACAGCCCTCACCTTCACTCCTTAGGCTGTAACATAATTATGTTTATGTCCTTTCAGTACTAGACTATGTGCATGCACTGAATACTCGCTATACATGTTGATTGGTAACAGCAGGGTTTGTAAACGTAAAGCACATTCATCATCACTTGGGCATCCTCCTAATGTATAAACTCACATGACAAAACAGCCCGCAGGCACCTTGCTCAGAGGGCAGTGCTCTTCACATAACAAATCTCATGTTACAGTTTTATGTTCAATGACAATAATTGGTTGTACCATCCTCACAACTTTTTTTGTGTGCCATGGAGAGTACCTTAAAAAAACAACTAAATAAGTACAAATCTAGGCGAAAAATATAATTTGAATTATTCTAATTTTATCATTGCCATGGCTTGAATTGCCATGGCTACGAATGAAGCCCCTACACTTTAAAAACATTCAGGTCAACCTTAGTTTAAGCCTCACAGCAATATTAGCGTCATTAATATTAATTACAGGATTGAGTGTTGCTTTTTGTAACAGTTTAATTATTTGAAATACAAAATGTTACAGGATGCTGGCAGTCCCTTCATATTTAGGGTTATTTATAACCCATTATTGTTTGACCTCTGATTGAAGAGTATGTTAATGAGGTGAAGAGTCCTCTTTTGTTATGCGAGCATCCTATACTTGGCTAAGGGAGCTGAAATGTTAAAATCAGAGTAATACAGATTTAAATTCCTCCACACTGCATTTTTAGAAAAGTATGTGGTGCATAGTGAACATACTGGTTTGAATACTATAAAATTTTTATTTGACAACATATGATTGAGAGTGAAACTGCAGATGAAATTAGCTACTGTAGCTTATTTTTCTGCTTCACAGGTGTGTATGTGTGTGTGTGTGTGTGTATATATATATATATATATATATATATATATATATGTCAAGAGTTTGTACTATTAGTGAATGACGTTTTGTTTTTGTTTTTTTCTGTGCATATGTGTGTGTGTAAGGGGAGTGTTTCGTTTTGTTTTGTTTTTTCAGTGGAGTGTGTGTGTAAGGGGAGTGTTTCGCTTTGTTTTTGTTTTTTCAGGGTGTGTAGGGGAGTGCAGGAACGTGTATACATGAGATAGCTGCAAGGCAGTACAGAATGATAGCCGTGAATGAGGCATTTTCTGAATGAGGCATTTTCTGAAGTGATTAAAATGATTGAGGACAGTGGCGAACTCATTCATCTCTGAGCAAGGTGATGAGGGACACTCTGTCTGTGCGAGGCGTCTGAGAGAAAAAGCGCCCCGGTGTGTGTGCTGATGTGGCATGTGCATGTGGTGTTTATGTGTCTCATGTATATGTGAGAGCGTTGATGTGCGTGCGTATGTGTGTGTGTGTTTATGTGTCACAGATGTAGAACAAAGTTGTGAAATGGGACTGGCATGGAGGCGGCCAGAGAGATGTGGAGCGATGCCCACAGGAGGGCCATGTCTTTTCACTGTACATCTGAACAGACAGCCAAATATTTATCATCACCCCACCACAGCCTACATTCCACATTTTAATTTGACCTTCATCAGAACAAAGTAAACAATTCCTCATTGCCAACCTCAGCGCCTGTTTTTCTTACCATTATTATTTTTGTCTGTTTTTGTCTTTTTATAAAATGGTAACCTAAAAACAGGAGTTGCACTAGTCGAATGAAAGTTCCTTCAGGTTTCCATAGATGTGATTAACCTGGACTGTAATCAGTTTGTCTCCTCTGTTCAGCAGATTCTCTTTAATTACCTCAGTGAGGGGAGAGGGCGGGAGGTGCAGAGTGTCTTGCGCGAGTGCCTGGCTATGTGTGTGTGTGTGTGTTTTTCATCTTGCGGTGTTTGATAGGTAGTCAGTAGAGTAGTTCTTTTTTTATACTATTAACATTTCTGTTCTATCTCTACTTGACACAAAGGTTAAACCACACCCTGTACTTTAAATGTAAGTAGAGCTAGCCTCAACGGCCTTGTTGGCTACACATAACCACTCTCAAGCGCATTAAGTGTGTGTCTAAACCCACTTAGCATTGGCAGGCTTGTGAAAGTGTTGATTTGAGGTCTATGGGTTCATGTTTCCCTCCTCTTTCTCCCTCGCTCGCTCTCTCTCACTCTCGCTACCTCTGCCTCTCCCATCAACCGCTCTAATCTCCTGAATGCCATCCACACTCACCGTTCATCCCCTGCCTTCAGGATTGGTTTCACACAGTGATCCCCTCACTGACCAGACAGACGACTCAACAATTAACCTCCAAGGCTGACCTGAAATATCTCAGACCTTCTCCCTTCAGCAGCCTTATTGGCCTCTAATAGATTTCTAACAGGTAGAAAAAGAGGGGATTGAATTTCACCCGTCCAACCCTTAGGCTCTGTGCAGGAATACTGTTCAGTTGTTGTGGCCTTTTTTTTCCTTTTTTTTTTTTTTTTTTGCCTTGCTAAATATCACAGTCGTGACTGTGGTACAGGATGCTGTCTGAGCTGGATGTGTAATAATGAGGCCGGGCTGGTGATACAAAATGGTGCCAATGTGTTAATAACGGCATTAGACTTTGTGGCATTCTTCTCAGAATTATTCTACTGATTGCTTCTCCATTTCCATCCTGTTAAAGCCCTCCATTTTTTTTTTTTTTTTTGTTATTGTGACTATTGCTAATAGCCAAAAAGCACTCTGCTGGAGCCAGTTTGACTGAAACTGTATTCCCCATGAAGAAGATTAGTCCCTGTGTTATTTAATGTCACTTTAGCCATTAGCGCAGGATTTACAGCTGCTGCGGCGTCTGTTCCCTACCTTTCTGCTTATCATCTCACACTGGGCTATGGCTACACCCTGCTGTGCAATGGACACATGTAGGCAAGCCACCGATTCCCGCCTCTCTGTCCTTTTCACTGAAGATGAATGACGCCCTAAGTGATCTTTAGGTTTATCACTGGATGTCGGGGTTTCCCTTGTGAAGCTATGCCTTCAAAATGCATCTGCCCGTGAGTGTTTAAATCGTAATGTGTGTACGTGTGCTTTGCTTGGGCGCGGGTGCATGCGTGTGTGGTCATTGTGTTGGTTAGTTGAGGGCGAGCATGTGTAGATCAGATTGTAACCAGTAAGGTAATGATTCATAAGACAGCCAGTAGGATTTATCCACTAATAGATCTCCTGGGAGATAACCTAATCCCCTAACAATATCTCCTTATCATATTACAAGTGAACTATGTACAGAATGGGCTTCTCTATCCACAAATGAATACTAAGCCCTATACTTACCTTTAAGCTTATTAGATTTGATCTGAAACAGAGCAGTATCAAGTATTCTCCCTGATGCAAGGCTGATCAGAGATAATAATCCTTTCTGAGATTAGTTTTAATTTCACAGTCTACCGATTTCCATGACTTTATAGAAAATAATGTATGTTTTTTTTTTCTCCCCCCAAAGCTGTGTTATTTAAAAACATTCATGAAGTAATTCACATTGAGTTCATTACAGTCAATGATTCTGTACTGGAGATTCACCACATATGGTTGGACAGTAAATACACTATGTAATCCGTTCATTGAGTGCTTTTGTCAGCCGCACAGATCACAAGACGGAGCTCGTCAGTGGCGAGTGAAAGTTAGACTTCTTTTCAAGGTGCGGATTGGAGATTAGTAGTAATGCATTCTCATCTCTATCTTTCTGTCCGCTTTCACAGAGATGATTCCTTTCTCTGTCTCACGATTTGCAAAAGATGAGCAACCCCCCCCCCCCCTTTCCTTTCTCTGTCTCACTTACTCTCTCTGTCTTCTGTCACCCTCACCCATCTATTACTTCCTTGTCCTCACTCTCTCATGTTCCCCATCTCCTTTCTTCTCTTTATCCCTTTCTCTCAGATTGACTAAGCTCGAAAGTGGGTTGCTAACTCTTTTCAGGATTCTAAGAGGAAGGGATTGTATGAGTGAGTAGATATTCTGAACAGAGATCCAAATGGCTTTGTGTTGCCACACAGATCCCCAGAGCAACCACTAGATTTTCTTTTTTTTTCTCCCCCCTACACATATGAGAGTCAGTTTTTAGTGATTAGCAGTGCTGTTGTCTACACCACTTGTTGACCAAAAAGGAATAAAAAGGGATTTCATGACAAAAGTTAAGTTGCATCCTTTGTTCCATCTAATTAATTTATGATTAAAATATACGGCTAAACTAAAACAGTTGCTGCTACTGACTCCAATATTTACCCAGAATATACCAAACCATTATACAGGGTATAAAATTTCTTTTCTTGTTTCTCACTCTGCTTTTGTTCTCTTTATGTGGCTGCCGTCTCATCTAAACACCGGTTTCTCTAATTGGCCCTGTGTAGAGGGAGGGCCCGAACCTGCCTGTGCTGTTCTGTGCTCATCTGGAGCTTATCTATTTAGGTCTGGGTGTGTTTGCTTGATAGTTATCCACATGTTCACGGATCACTAGCCAATAAGGGAAGGGAGATGTCACGGTCAATTAGGTGCTTAATGAGAGATCACAGATGAATTAAGGTATTTTCCCTGAGACTGACTTTTTTTCTGTCCATCACAAAGGCATTTTATATAGTGGAGACACTTAATATTCTTCAAAGCTTTGCTGTTTCTGTGTCTTTTTAAGTCATAATGAAACACATGAATAGCACTTTGGAGAGGTAGTGAGCTCATAATCTATTTTCATTCCCAGCCGTATGTGTATGATAGCATTCAGAACTGGCTAGCAAGATTAAAAAGTGCTTTTTTTTTCATTTAAAATTAGTGGGTCAACCATTAAACTAGCAGCTACGGTGCATCAGATCAACGGGGTTGAAAGATAAATATAAGCGATTATGAGATGAAAAATGAAAAAACATTCCCATGCCAAAGTTATTTTTCTCTGAACCCAGTTATTTTCATACATATGCAACCTTTGATGAGCGATCACAGTTGACTTATTTTCATTTTCATTTTTTTAGGGGTTAGAAGCCAAAAACGGTTGGGAACCACTTGGCAAAAGGAGAAAGCCTTGAATTGCATAAACATTCTTATGAGAAACCTGGTGTGTCATTATCTGTAAAACTTGCTTGACAAAGTCAGACGGAGACTCTACGTACTACCTGCAAAGTCAATCCAGCTGCATTGGATTACAGTGCATAAACAGGTGCTGCTTTTCAGCCATGTTTGTTTACAGAGCGTGCCAGCGTTCCCTATCTGTCTCACTTGCAATCGTCTTTAATTTAGGGCATGGAATCTAGGTTTCCTTTGAAATGCAGCTTTGGACTTGTGCCAGCGTCATCTCTCGCTGCTTAATTTTCTGTTGCACGTTCTCAGATAATGACAGGATTTTGTATTGACTGTCGAAACTGCTCTTATTTCAGCTCTTGTTTCATTACATGGCGTCGGCGTGCGTTCAATAGGTCGCTATACAAGTTTGATTCATGATTGTTCCCCACTGCTTGTTATTAGTGCAGCATCAAAGCTAGACTTGGTAAACTCATTTGCATTTTAATGACTGATATAGATTGTTCTCCTGCTCAATACCACCACCAACCCACAACCCCACCCCAGCCTGCACAGTTAAAAGGTGGGCTGCATCCGGTCTAGTGAAAAACACCTACAGTACACATCGTAACTCACACGCAATACTGTAAGTGATAATTGGAACAAGGATGTACTGTGCTGTAACTTTATTTTGAAAAGGTAGCATAGTGGCCTTGGGGTGACAGCAGGCCAATAATAATAATAATAATAAAAAAACACTCTAGATATGATAATTAAGAAAATAACTGGGTTAATGTGTCCACATTGTGGAATGTTGCAGTTAATGTTAATGAAGAAAGATTGAACAGTTGAAAATGATATCTCGGAGCACAAATGGATGTCATCAGAGCGGCAATCAGCCAATGACGAGTGAGCACTTGAGGAGGCAGATCACTTTTGTGCCCCCAACTCACGTTTTCTTCCCCGCGCCACCTGCAGAGGATGATGCTACCCATTAAGGAGAGTTTGCCTCTGTGGGTATGTAATCTGATGCAAATTAGTGCAACAGACTGCCAAATGAGTGTAGTGATGATGCTGCGGAGCGGTTGTAACAGGTAACAAAGCCGAGCCACATACCTGTAGCGCATGCGGTGCGCTTCTGTGTTACTCAGCTACCTGTTTTGATAAAGACAGTGTGAAACTGATGAGTCCCAACATTGATCTTAGTGCCTCCTCCGTGCCACTCACCAAGAAACGGAGCGCGCTGCAACAGTGAGTGGATGCTACGCAAAAGAAGGCATTCAGGCGTCGATGTTTGGCTTTTTCACCGACACAACTGTCAGTCCCGGCTCGTTTGAAAATGCCCAAAGCAAGTGCCTCTCTAAATATTTGCCCAGGGAACAGTCTATGGAGGCTCCTTTCCTCAAGGTGCAAGACAAAAAGACAATGCAAGACAATGAGTTATGCTTATTTGCTCTGCTAACTACCTGCTTTTCTTCCCCTTTCTACACTGCATGCTCGCACTTCTTTTTGTTCATGTCGTGATGATATTTATTTCTCAGAGTATTTTCCTGGGAGAACAATTTAAGGATCTGAGCGGAGATAATGTGAGCAAATGTTTTCTTCGGCAGTCCACTCACTGTTACGATCCTGTTCTTGGATGTGTACAAAGCCTCCAAAACCGTTTTGCTATGTCACCCATCGACAACCAATCAAGCCAATAACAATGATTTTCACAGATAGTACTGTGTTTCTGTGGAGAAAACAAAATATAATTGGCTGAAGAAAGTGAAGTTTAAATGCAGGAGTTCTTGTTTCAATGAAAGAATTGTTTGGCTTTTTTTTTTTATTACTGACAGTACTGTTGTCACTTCACAATAGTAGACAGGCTGGAGGCTCTAATTTATCTGTTTGTCTGTGTTTTCCTCCCCACAGTAGAAGGGGAAGGAGGCTGTAACAGGGCCCAGCTCCACAGGGGAAAGTTGTGTTTAGTGGTGGCATTGATTTTATAAAAGGTTGCACAGTGGGGAGGCTAGGTAGACCTGTCAGCTTCAGCTCTCACCAAAGCACGTCACACCGTCAAGCTAATTGTGCCCTCTCTGTAATCCCAAAAACCCCCAAAAAGGACACAGTATGCAAACATATGCCCGCATAGCCTACCTGACAAACGCATGACTATTATCTTTTCACAGGAAAAAGCCAATTTTCTTCCAACGAATGGTTGTTAGTGGTCCTCAAACAATCAGCTCCTGTCAGCTGAGGATTTCTTTTTTATTAGGCGGGATATGAAAATCAGCTGCCAGATGGGCAATGCAGAGTTACATTCATTTTCCCTATTCATCTCACAATAACAGTAAAACTTGCTAAAACAAAAAAGTATAGATTGGTACATACATAGCCAGGCAGTTCTAAGCACCTCTGTGCTGGTCAGTTCTGGGAGGATTGGGGGAGGAGGGGGGTTATGTCAGGGGATTGGGAGAGCAGAAGTGAAATATGAGAGGGTCAGAGAGATGAAGACAAAAAGGGAGTGCAAAGATTTGGTAAGAAGGACATGAACTGGCAATGAATGTACTCTTATTTTTACAGGTTGGAGGACACACACTCATATAGCCAGAGGCAGTTCATCAACTCCTTGTCAAAGCTCCGTCTTCTCGTCTCTTTAGAGGGTATCTTGTCAGGTTTGGGTTTCAAGGTAACCTAACTTCGATGAAAAACGTCCACTACCACTCCGCCGAACTCACAACCTAAGCTGCTGAGCTGCTCTCCATTTTGGCTTAGTCACACTGTCGGGCAAAATCTCCCAAACTTGATCCACATTTGTAAAGATTGAGGAGAAACGCTCTGCATGACATCATTGCGGTTTATCGTGCTTTTTTCGCAAGGTAACGTCTCAAGAATTTGTGTCATCCGTGCCTTCTGCGTCTGTTTGTATTTACATGTTTGTGCATAAACATGTGAGACAAACACACGGAAGACAGCTGCTACGCACATCTATTATTCCACAAACAAATGGATTGTAAGCGCCAGTTTTCTGTCAGTCATTAGGCACTAATCATTGGCAAATCCACTTGCCTTCTAGCGGGTACATCTTACTGTATTCCCCCTGTCAATTCTTTTTTTCCTCCCCTCTTTCTGCAACGTGACACGCAGCAGTTTTTTGAGTGGCGAGTCACACAAAGCTCCTCCATGCGCCTGCTGAGCCACATGACAAAAAAGCTCTCGGGGTGATCATTTTATCTTACTCTTGATTGCCAGATAATTATCAGTTAATTATTTAGAACCTTAAATTAATTTGCTAAAAATAGTCTCTGTGCCTCTGCGTTGCCAATGGAGACGGCTCCATTATTCCGTTCTCCCCAGTTTGCATCTCTCCCTCTCTGGCTCCCCCGTCTTTGACATCTACTTCTGCCACTCATGTCTGACTGTAATCTAATAAAGGAGGAGGTTGTCCTTAAGTATTTAAAGCAACGCAATTTAGGCCTAATGCTTTGGCACTGATTGCTTGAATTTGACAATGATGCGCGTGTCATGCTGCTCTCTGCTAGAAAGTTGGGTGCAATTTGCAGAGTATCATTCACGCAGGAAACTAAAGTTATGATTACTGTACAGTATGCAGAGTACTTTCAAGGCCTCCTCTTTTGATTTACAAGGAAAACCTTTAGTTTAGTAACACCAACCACGTTCTGACTTTGCAAAGCGGTTCAGTCCAGCAATAATTTTACCTGTGTTTTACAATACTCTTTAGTGGATAGCATCTTCTTTCTTCTTCTAACTCTACTTTTAGGACACTTCATTAGGCTGAAAGTGTTGTGAACAAAGAAATGTGCTGTAAGTGGTCTTATAATGGGATTCATTGGCTTAAAGAATCGAAATTTACCCCCTCGTTTTTTGTTGGGTTTTTTTCCCTCTCCCTCTGCATGCACTCACACACACACACACACACACACACACACACACACACACACGACACACGCTGAAACTGAACCAGGGGCCAAATAGGCTGACCTGCTGAATGGGTTTGTGCTGTGGTAATGATAAGGCTATTGAATGGAGCTGTACTCTGTCACGCTAGCTGCTGGGCCAGTGGTCTTACTGAAGGAATCTGATCAATATACAGTCTCTCTCTTTCTCTCTCTTTCTCTCTCTTCTCTCTCTACCCCGTTCTTTCTTTTTCAGCTTGTCTTTTGTCACTCCTGCCACCATTCTACAAACAAATTACAAACTTGACCAATTTTTGACTGGTTGCCCTCTAAAATAAATTTCACTCCAGTCTTTTGCCACTGAAACGCACCATCCCATCTTCATTGCTACTGTTTTGTGTGGGCAATTGAAAGCTATCAATATCAGTAAATATGAGCAGTTGCTCTAAATGGCCTTACATTTGATGAGGTTGATCATCATTTTTTAAATAAATAAGTGAAATAATAGACATAGACATTGATTTTTATCTCATTTGAGCATTTTAATGATTTGTGCGAAAACCACACTGGTAGGACCTTACAGATTTCTCGCACATTCACTCACATATCCAATTGATTTGAATACATCTGTCTTTTAATAACTTCCATATGCAGAAGTTAACCCTTGCTCTCATGCTCAAATTAGAACAGAGCAATGCTTGATTTTATCGCTGAGTTATCAATGCAATTAACATAAAATAAATTCATCTACAGTCCACGCTCTGTTCATTGCAAACCACAGACAAAACAGAAGAGGAGGAGATTCCACTGACATTTAAAACTTTCCCCAGCAGTCGAGAGGAACACATGAAAGGCAGCCCAACATGATGTCCATTTGCAAAGCACGCTGCCTGGCTGGATTACTGGTCTATTCAGATGGCATGTATTAAGTTGCCACCTAAGAGTTCCCATTTCCATCTTTGTGCACCGTGATCACGCAATGAAGATGTAATCTAGACACGCTGTGAGCAAACCTGTGTCAAACAGCACTTTGCAAATACTTTCCTACATTTGATTAAAGCCGCTGGGAGTATCAGATTGTATAGAAAGAATTTACCACATCACGATAATTGTCGCAGTTATCAGAAGTATATTTATATTGACTGTAATAAATTGTGGGTTTGTATTTTTTTTAGCATCCATCGGCATTGTTTTGTTTTTTTCTCAAAATCAAACCAAGTCCAGAGACAGACAAGGAAACATTGTAGTTGCAAGTGTTATTTTAAGAAGTGATGTGTAATACTTCTTCTTTACTTCCTCTTAATGAGTAGTGGATATAATAGCTGTATATTAGTAAGTCACAGCAGCTCCAGAGATTTCTGCCTTTAAAAACACAGAAGCAGGTTGGTGCAACGTTTCAGTGTGTTTTATACTTTGCACATCATACACCTGCATACACCTAACTAACTAACCATACAGTCAGATCTGACAGTTGATGAAAAACTTGAATATTTTAATAGATGATGTTCCGACATCTGAGAGTGAGTTTGCAAAAGGCTTGTTAGAGGCAGATAAAGACAGTTGAAACAAAGGGGAAGAGAGACGGAGACGGAGCACAAAGCAAAAAGTGCGGACCAGCAGTTGTGATTCATCACTGTCATGGTCGTAGAGCTACACAGACCTGGCATGTACAAAGGAAACAAGTCTCTACTGTGTCTCTCTCTCTCTCTCACACACACACACACACACACACACACACACACACACACTTGTTGTACTCCCTCAGCAGCAAAGCCACACAAATCTTGTAAACTGATCATACCGCGAGGAAATAGTGGACTTCCCTCCCCAACAGGAGGCGAGGAGCATAGCGTGTTAGTATTATCATACATAAGCTAGTAATAAGGCGAGCCGGGTCTGAAACCGGGACATTGTGAATTAAACACAGAACTGCATCAATGGCAGCAATCGTGTTTGGCGCTGTAGCTAACTGTGTTATGGTGTGATGATGTTATAGCAGTATCACAAGGCAAAATCATTAAACTGGAAGCATGTGTGTTTATGAAAGGAAAGGATGCCATTCATTTACCTACCAGGTTTAACCAACTCCATTTGTCGGGGAGACGATGATGGCTGGACTCATTGAGTCTGGATATCACCGACATCTCAAAGAGAACTTGTGGGTGTTGATCCAGATTATACATATCCTACAAAATGCACTTATCTGCGTTCAACACTGTATGAAGACTGACCATTTGTGTTTCATGCGGATGTTAAGCTGTGTAATATTGTTTACAAGATTAATAGTGTGTATTACATGCGTGACGCCCGTGTGCCTGCACATACTCTTCTCCTCAAGGGGAATCTCGCGAGCCATTGTAATGTAGAAGTAGGGATTGATGTTTACCGATTAGATCTGAGTCGGGGAAGGGGGGGTTGAAGCGAGAGACTTGACCTTTTACAGTTTGACAAGTATGAACATTGTAAACACAGTGGACTTGCATTGTCATGTTCCCACTGTGAAAATTACACAGACGGAGGCCCTGTGCATCGATGTGACATGAGATCGCTTTGGATGAGGATGAAAGGATGACAGCCATCAAAGGTTATCATAGATAAAATTGCTGTGTGTGTCTGTGTGTGTGTGTGTTTGTTTGTCAATAATCTTAATGTGACTGTGCTGTGTTCACATACACTCACTCACTGGCACCATTATAGTGGACACCAAATCTTTTTTTTCCTGCGCTCTTTCCCCTTTTTTAATAGCCTATTCATGATTCAACAGGTCATTCCCATGGACCTAATCCCTTCATATCTAATTTATATAGCCTCTTTTCCTTTATCAGATGTAGTCATTACACCCACCAGCCTCCCCCCTCATTGAGTTGTACCAACACCAGCTGGGTGCTGTAGTGAAGAGCTTTGAATGCTTAAGCAGAAGCAACCTTCCTCTCTACAGGTATAAATATTTTAGGCAGAGACGGGCAGAATAAATTGACAGTAAAATTGACATCAAATCTGGCTTTTAATTTCAAGAGAAAAAGGAGGTTGAAGCTGTAGGGGAGATGATAGAGAGTGTAGAGAGACAGGATGTTATGACCCCTGAGTCAAAATGGTAGCATAATTCACTGAGCCTCTGATGGCTGAAAAATATATCATGGATATTAAATCTATATGTATATGCTATCTATTTATACTCGCACTATAACACCTACATATAGCAAATTGCTCTCATTACTCTTAGTCTCTCTCTCTCTCTCTCTCCCCCTACACACATATATATATATATATATATATATATATATATATATATATATATATATATATATATATATATATATATATATATATATACACATATATACACACACACATACATACATACATACATACATACATACATACATACAGATAGATAGATAGATAGATAGATAGATAGATAGATAGATAGATAGATAGATAGATAGATAGATAGATAGATAGATAGATAGATAGATAGATAGATAGATAGATAGATATAGTTTTGACTGCAAAGTGACTTATGGAAACACCAGAGGTTTTAGGGAGGCAGTAGAAATAGTAGAAACATTGAAGGTTAAGAGGTTAAGGTAGAATGAGAACACTGCAGCGGCACACTGAAGTATTACATTAATTACATTTTGTGAAGGGGAGGGAGATGGCATCGAATAATCACCACCCTGTTGGCACCTTCTGTAATCCAACAGAGAGACACAGAGAAAGGAGGGGGAAGAGTGTGTGTGTGTGTGTGTGTGTGTGTGTCTGCATGCGTGCGTGCAGTGACAAAGATGGATCAACAGGATAGAGTTTCTCGATGGCACACCGTTGATTTTCATCCAAGGTGTTGTTTTGATTACTTTGGACAAAGTCCAGCAATTTTCAGAGAGTATTGTTTCACTAAAGCATTCAGTTTGGTACAGATTTAATTATTTTCACTGTGTGAAATGAGCCTGACTTGAATGCTTTGTTCTTGTGCACAACAGATAGGCTCCCATTTCACATGAGCTGCGATTGTAAGGGCCTAAAATGCACTCTTTCTTATTCTTTTTTTAAATTAAAGTATTAAGTCATTGCTTTATCCAGAGTGCTGTATGATCAGTTAGAAGGTTGGCTGTCTGAGAAATTAGACATCTATTACTGCAGTAAGGGCTACTCCTGCTGGTTTTTTAGTCACGGTTGCAGCAGGACTCTTGGAATGGCGGTGTTGGCTGGTCTGTGGGTCAGCCAGTCTGTCCACCAATTTGTTCCAGAGTGAAATATCACAACAAACAGTGGACAGATGACATTTGAGGCAGACATTCATGGTTCCCAGATGGTGTATATGCGAATGACTTTGGTGATTCCCTGACTTTTTCTTCAGCACCATGGCGAGGTGGACAATTTTAGGCTGGAGTGAAAACTCTTGATAACCATCAGATGGATTGTCTTGATATTTGGCAACATTCATGATCCCTAGTTGGTCGTAATTTTAATTGATTGTACTAACTTTGGCGATGTCCTGATTTATCATCTAATTTTTCAAATTAGTAGATGTTAATATGCTAAACAAATTGGTGAACACAGTGAACATTTTCTGCTAAATTCTGGGACGTTACCATGTTTATTGTGAGATTGTTAGCTTGTGTTGTTTAGTGATATCGCTGGACATGTACCCCTATGAAATCAGAGCGCAGAGGTTCTATTCAGCAAATTCAGATTAAAAACATGCAGTATACCCCCTCCTTTAAATTCTGGCAAGTCTTTCCCCCTTCCTACTCTTCCCTCTCTTCATTATACCCTCCTGTCACACCCCATCCTCCCACACCCCACCCTCTCTCCCTCCCTCCACCCACCTCACCACCAGGTCACATCCTGGTTTCCCAGAACTGGCTGCTCTGCTAATTCCCTCTGAGAGCGCCTGTGTCGGTGCCGTGGCCCAACTCAGGACTCTGTCAGCCTCTTTTTCACTCGCCCTGCGGACCTTCCTCTTCTTGTATCACCGCACATAACAGAGTGGTCCTGTCCCCCTCACTTAGGAGCTTAACTTTCAGTGTGGAGAGGAATACTATACCGGCAGTTCTTGGCTAACAGAGAAGAAATCATTGTAACACAGTATTAATGAAGTCGTGCCTTAGTCTTTCCATTGCATATTCTACTTTTTTCTGCATAAAGCTGAGACAGATGATGCTAGCAGAAAAATATGAACATTTTAAATAAAAGGAGCACAAGGAATTTTAGATTTATTATTATAAAAAAAAAAAAAAAAAAGATAAGAGCCATCTCATTCATATATAGATTTGGGTAGCACTTTTACATCTAGTATTCTGTCTTCTCTCTCTCTCTCTGTTGCCCCACCGCCGCACTCCATTCCTTCATCCCTCTCTCATCCTGCTCTCGCTCTCAACATGATGGGTTGTGTCCAGTCAGTGGGCAGCTTTGGTGTAATTTGGCCCACAGGGGCTGTTGGCAGTAGGTATGGGGATAAAGGGAGCAGGGATGGTGGGGTTTGGAGGAAAGCAGGCTTAGTGTGAGGCCTTGGATGGAGGGGGCCAGCGAGCACATAGGAAAAGCATTAAATAAACATTAATGCAACTAGGTTACAGGAGATTTATTAAGGAGGCTTTTTGGGCCCCCACTGTAGGGTTTTATGCAGCACTTTAATAACTCTCTCATGCGCACAGGTAAACAAACCAGGTAATTTATTGCCGTCCTCATAGGTGGCCATTGTGCAAACTGTTTTAACTTTTTTTGGCTCATACAGTAAATGGATTTTTCTCCTCTCTCTCTGCTTTTTTATTGTGAAATTGAATGGAGTCTGGCTCCAAAAAAGCTTTTTCTACATCTAGGGTAAGTCTGACTTGGATATGATTTTGATGTCACTTTGTGGTGTTAAAAATGAGCGCCCTTAATCGCAGCTTACTGATGTTAAATGTACCCTTTCTGGCACGTCAAACACACAGATAAAAAGTGACTGATTAAACACAGTAATGAGGACACTGTGGCAGGACAAAGAACTAATTCTAGATTTTTACAAGGACAGGGTGGATTTTGGCAACAGCGAAAGACTTGAGAGAGAGAGAGAGAGAATTATAAAAACATGAACTCGCAGAGCACTGCCACTGACATCAGATTTCACATCTGACATTGTCTTTGTAAATCAAGCCTGTCAGATATGATATGACGCTGTCAGAAAGTGGGGTTGTGTAAGCCTTGCTAAAGTGTGATATGTTTAGTGACATATTGCAATTCCACAGGCCCTTTTTGAACTATAATTGTTTATCTTCCAGTTGAGCCAGCTGCACTTATTGAAATAATCTTTTAAAACAGTAATTCCAAGGCTATGCAGAAATTCAGGAAAGACGAGGCAAAAAAAAGTGCGTATTCCCAAAATTAAGTGTTCTTATTTCGCCATTAGAATAAAATCTAATAAGCACTCCGGATATCTTTGGTAGGATCCACATTTGCAACACTGAGCCCTCCAGCCCTGGAGCAATTGTCTTGCTCTGCGTTGGTGAGGTTCAGTGCACAGGAAGTGCAGGCGGTAGCACTTCTCTGAGGACAGCTAGAGGAGGAGAGAAGAGACTGACAAACAGAGTCGGGGCAACCAAAGGCAGCATGATGCTTTACCTTGAGACCCCTCGCCTCTGCTCCCTGCTCTGCTCCGAGCCCAAGTGACGTGAATACCAGACACGGCTCAGACAGCACACTTCTGAAAGTTCACTCCGAGTAGGAGAGAAAGAAGGGAGTTCTTGTTTGAGCGAAAGAATTTAATGGAGAGAATATCAAGGGGGAAATGTAGAAAGAGAATTATAAAGGGAATTTGTTTGAAAGAGACAGTGGTGGACAGGAAGAAAGGAGAAAGAAATAGAAAAAAAGATTTAATTTTGGAGAGGGAGAGACAATAAAGGCTACAGTGACTGTGAGAAACCACAGGAAAGAAAAGAGTAACGGACATCCTGACAGAGAGGCGTTCAAAAAATGGGTGTGTGACTGTGTGCACGTGTACTATATATATGTGTGAGTGTGTATTTGCCTGTTCACTCTGTGTCTGTATGTGTGTTTGATGAAGGCTCTACCCATACCGGTTGTGTTGCTGCAGGATAGTGTGCGTCAGGCTCCATCAATATGACATGTCTTTGATGTGGAAATACAAGGAGCAAAAGCCCAGCCAGTCCCAGTCGAGTCCCCAGCGGGACACATCTACCACTGTGCATGTGCATACACGTGTGTGTGTGTGAGAGTGTGTGTGAGAGAGAGAGAGAGTGAGAGAGAGTGAGAGAGAGGAGTGGAGAAAAAGAAAACAGAGAGAGCCACAAGCCACAACAAGCACCAAAAGTAACCACTGCCTCCATGTTTTTTAACGACCATTCTACCAGGAAGGCAACAGTTGTGGCTGAACATTTCCTGAGCGAAAGGCGCCGTTGACTCTGCTGTAAAGTGGAATCAATATTTTATCTAAATGCCGTTAATAAGCATACCCATGCCAAAAAAATATTAACATGTTCTTTGCAGCTAAATTGACACGTTAATGTCTGACTTGCTTTTTGGCATGAACCTGTTTTTTTTTTTTTTTTTTCAGTTAAGCGTTATAAATATTTATGCTCTGCATGATTTTAGAATTATCATGCTATCGTTCAGAGGCAGTTTTCCATTCTGACCAATTAGGCATTGTTGAGAGGGGGCATTTTAAATGAAGCTCAGTCTAGCATTTGGGTGAAGTTTCACTGATAAATGACACCACGCCATATGGCGTTGTACATTAGTAGATTGGTCCCTAGAAAGACATTTTTCTTTACAAGGATCATTGTAAGACACAACCAAACAAATACAACTCCCATACAGCACAACTCTGTCAGGAGTTTGGATGTTGAAAAGATATCTTTCTTTGGCAAAGTTTTACTTTTACATCTATCTGTTGGGCCCCTGAGTTTTCACACACAAGTGGAGTGAGGGGGAGGTGGACAAAAGAAGAGATAAAGGCAGCCTGACAGAAGCAACAGGGATAAATCAGGTCCAGGCAGACGAGGAGATGGAGACAGGGAAGAGGAAAGACAGAAAGATGAGTCCATCCATCCGGCTCGTGTGTGGGCTTGCTGCTAACCTGGACTGTGCCATCGCTGCTGTGTTTTAGTAAGCACTCGCTCGCAGGGAGGTAATCCAACCAGTCTACCCTGTCAGGGCTTTTATTCCCTCATAGCTACACAAAGGCCTTTCACCACACACACGCTTACACATGAGCATGTGTACAGTAAGAGCAAACATACGTCACACAAATACAGGCACATGCGAATGTTTTATTTATATCCACATGGGAAAAAAATTGCGAGTTAATAACTTGCCATATGACACAGATCTCTGGACCTCGGCATGGACATCGACCAAGATGACAGAAAAAACAAACAATAAATAAATGATATTGAAAAATAAGCATAAACAGTGGCTTTTACATAATAGTGTCAGATTGGCCACAAAGAACAATATCTTGATAACTGTTTAGCCCTGACAATCACAGGCCACATGCTGCACCACCAGCCCGTGTATGTTGCCAAGGCGACTGCATATGAGCACTAATTGCCTATAACTGTACCCATGACACAGAGAACAAGAGGCTGCTGCCTTAGTAAGTAAGCAAAGCATGCAGGAGAGTGCAGTCTGAATCATGTCTCTCTATTGCCTAACATGAGTATATTTATTATGATCTCAACTGTACAATACATCAGAGTGTATATGTGTGTGTATAGATAGATAGATAGATAGATACATCATTAGATAGATAGACATTTACTGTAAAGTGAAAAGAGAGATATTGACACAAAAGCCATGGAAAACTATGGCTTAGTATAATTTAGGTTCTATCTGTTATGATTGCCGTGAACTCATTAAAGCAATTGGTAAAATCTGGAAAGCAGCGTTCTGAACAAAAAGGTCCAACAGAAGCAGAAGCCGCCAGTCGATTAGACGTGCTCTAAACAAACTCATGGGTTAGTCAGACTTTGTCAGAGAAAATAAGGGCATGCGAACTTTGACACACCACACTTGAAGTAGTTGTGTAGTAGTAGTAGTAGTTGTACTCAGGTTTTCTGTGCAATAAGGAATTATTACAGACATTACCAGTGTGCCCCCCCTTTGTTTGACCTTCAGATCACCTGACTGTTCATGTCTGTTGCGCTGTTGGATTAGTTGTAAGTACAATATTAGTATAACCAGTAACTGATAATTATAGCCTTTTGAAGATGGAAATGATTGAAGACACAGCAAGTGTGTGTAAGTGGAATTCACACTGTGGGTTTGTTTGTTTTTTGTCCCATTCTAGTCTGTGCAACCATGTACGTGCATGTGTACAAGTTAGTGCGTGTGTGTGGGTGTGTTGTGTCGTCCTCAACCCACCCAGGGTGTGTGAGTCCAAGTGTCCAAGCGCAGTCTCCATGAGGTCAGTGGCTGCTGTGATAATGCTTAACTGATGCCGGCTGTCAATAGCCATTCACCAGGAGAAAAGTGCTCCGCCTGTTCAGTAAATTACACAGTGCGACGTGAGCTGTGAGGTTCAAAACAACCTGACCCCACTGTTGTTGGGAGAAACAATAGAACAATGACTGCAATCAGCTTTTCCAGCAACCATCTGTGTCATGCTGCTGACTACAAAACACCTTTCCATTACTCCAGGGCTGCAGCTATTAGCTCACCATGCCATTGACTCCAAAGTGAGTTGGAGAGGTTATTGTAATAACACATTAGATTGTCTCTGACCCTTCTTTATCCAGCATTTTGTTTTGCTGACCTTGACATAGGTGGGCTTTTTGAATGCTGTAAATCTTCTGAAGTGATCATTCCTCACAAAGGTTTGTTTTTTTCCACAGATAAACATATATATGAAGTGTCACTATATCACTGATGAGTGATTTGTTTTAGCAATATTTGAGACGTGTTTTCCCTTATTTTTTCCTTGACTCTGTCCTCTCTCACGGCTTCTGCAAGCATGCCCGGGAGCAATATGAAAAACTGTCCACGATGCACAAGAACATGCAAAAACTCTACGAGAGCATAGGCAGCTATTATGCCTTTGACCCTCACTCGGTCAGCGTGGAGGATTTCTTCGGAGATCTGGCCAACTTCCGCATCCTCTTCATGGTGAGTATAGAGTTTATGGTTTGTACAGATGCACATCAAAAGTGTCATGTTTACTGCTCCTTTAAAGCACATGCGCACACACACACACACACACACACACACACACACACACACACAGACACACACACACACAGACTAACAGAAGCCACCACCCATACATGCACAGTCTTTTGCATACACTTTCACTTGCTTACACACTTCGCGTGTCACTGAAATGAGAACCGAGTTTGTGTTAAACATGCACACATTTTCATCAAACTTTCACTGGGTCCTGACTGCTGTTGAACACATTACACTGTACAAGTACACTTATACTTCTATGGATGAAACTCATGTGCGCGGGAATGTATTTTCAGCAGGGAGGGGGCAGGCGCACATGTACATACGTAAGACGGCTTACATGCACTTGTGTATTACTGGTTGAAATAAACAGCTGACAAGTGTAGTACATTTTCTATAGTTAAATCTTAAACCTGCATGAAAGTAATATTATAGCAAGATAAATAAAAAGATCCATGTACTTGAGGATGTTTAAACCTGCAACAAGCTCAACTACAAAACTGAAAAGAAAAAAAAAAATCTTAAACAGAAATGCTTACTTAACAAGTATGGACTGACTACCACACCACAATTTTGGTGTTTTATTCACCACGTTATTAAACATTCATCACGTTGGTCAATAGTGGGTTAGTTGCTGCTCTGTGCTCTGAGGACACCGAGGGTTTTATTTTCGCCAACCAAGCGTCATGACCAGATTGCAATCAAAGTGCCCCCTGCCCGGTGTGGCGGGAGCGCGCTAAATGCACTTTTGATGATCATTTTGAGGCCAGATTTCCCCGGCACACCTGTGGCACACTTGGGCATGAGGTGGGATTCGAAAGAACACTTTGTCATTAATTACGAGTGGGTGCGTGTGAGGCTGTGACAATCACAGCCAATTGCATTCACTACTTTCACCCCCTTCAAGCACAACGCTCTTCCAGTCTGGGAATCGTGTTTTTTTTTTTTTTTTTTTTTTCTCAGACAAAACATATTGTTGTCTGCCGACTTTCAGTGGAAATAGATGTTCAAATATACTACCAAGAGCAGAAGATGATTCTTTTTAGTTAAATTCACCTTTGTGGACATGCTGAAGATCGAATGGTTATTGTGTCCTCATGCATAAAGGTGCATGATTTTATTTCTTATCATGATCCATACAATAATTATCTGCAGTTAAATATCACTGTAGTGCCATACATCTAAAATTAAGGTAGAATTTATTATATAATCTAGTTTTTGATTGATTCAGATTGATGTGACAGGATTACTTGCTAGAATAATAAATGCCATGTTGGCAATTATCCACAAATAATCAAAAATAACAGTGCTTTGTTCCTGGTGTTAAACCTGTAAAATTGAACCAAAACAATCTGTATCACATCACGTTCCTCATCACAGCCACATGTCCACCTGTATTATAATTAAATATTGAGCTCCAGGCGACCCTTTGGCCAGGCTCATTAAAGAAAAAGATGATGCATGCGGCCGTTACCTCGGTTACCCTGTATGTTTGATGGAGACACGGGTGAAGACTGGCAGGATTGGACAGTCCTGAGGGAGTTATTAGCAGAGAGAGAAGTTTTAAGTGATCCGCAATTTTTCATGAAACTTTATGTGTCAATGTGTCAGTCCGCCACATGCCTGTTGATTTGCAGCAGAAATTATGTTGAGCAATTAATCAAAATGACAAGTCTGATGTGAACATAAGCGCAGAGGTTTCAGTGGTTATTTTACAATAGTCTCATGCTTGTCTCACAAAATTTAACCAGTGGATCCGCCACGCTTGACAGTGCGAAACATCACTCCAGTTAGCGACTGCAGATGGAACAGATACCTGCCACTTTCAGAAGGCTGTAAAGAGAGTCACCAGTGTAAAGAAATGGCGTTCGGCACATGTTACTAACTGTCATGAGAGAGCTGATGATTAATGAATGACTCATTAATCTTTATTCTGCCTCACTGGCATTAACACAATAACCAAAAGAAAACCTTTCTGATCACATGTCAGCTTGGTCAGCTCATTAAAAAAACCTATAACAAAAGTGTAAAGACAAATAAAATATGAATAAAGGGGTTGGTGTGATTTTTTTTTTTTTTAATCAAACAAAAGTGACCAAAGTCTCTTTCTTGGCACCAAGATTGCTGTGCACTGCTAGACTGGCATTGCATCGACCACACCTCTCCCCACTATGATTCCAAAATGGCGCGAGGAAATAACCTCAGCGCACCCAAGCCGACACCAAAATAGAGCCCTGAGATTCCATCCCAGCAGAGTAAACACTTGATTTACAGGATCAAATCTGATCCAGACAGCATAAAATTCTGTGTAAATTCTGCATAAATATGCTCGGGGATAAACAGATAACATGCAGCCTCACCCTCACTACTGGATGCTGTGTCACATTTTTTTCATCATTTCATTTTTTCATCTTTTTTTTTTTTTATTTTTTTTTTTATCTACAAGCACTTGAACAGCCGAAATAACCACAATGACGTCACTGTACTGAGTGACGTAATCAGGATTTTTTTCAGACTCGGCAGATCTCCTCCAGAACCGCAGAGGACATACATCTGTAATCTGGAAGTGAGCAACGCGGGTAGAAACATTTCCCTCCCAGTCCATAGGCTTTTTGCTTTTCAGTCAGTCTGCTTGAGTCAATCAGCTTGAGTTCAGCTGGTGATTTTACTTTCCTCATCTAAAAATGTCAGAAAGTTTTTTGGTTTCCGAGAGTGCACCGTGTTTTCTGGCCACCTATTTTGGTCTTTATATTCCCTTGGTTGGCCCTGACACGCTCTTCACTCTTACTTTTAAGTTCTTACACTGTTCCCTGCAAGAATGTAACCACACTCACCTGCTGTGCAGTTTCCTTCCATATGTCATCTTTTAGTAGGTCATAATGCCACTGCGTCTGCCAAAGATTTTCTTTCCAGTATCACTGAGGTTTTTCTTTTTCACTTTCTTCAATGCCATCTTAGTCTGCAAGGTTATGAATATAGGTCTCTTTCTGATAACACGTATCCCCCCTATCATTTATAATCAGTATATAAACATGAAATAAATGATTTCTATAATGTAGTTATAAGCAGGTGTAAGTGCTGAATTAATGTTTCTTTTTAATTTAATTGTGCTATAGGTAGGCTGGATACAAGCACACATTACCTGTTATACATTTATTCTACTGTACATCCAAATGTGGAAAAAGAAATGTGGAAAAAGAAATTAACTGACTTAATACCAATTACCTGAGTGCCGAGTGTCACATGCTTAAACTTGCACAACATAGCTATTAGATACTTAGAAGATACTTAGATACTTATGAACTTTCTCCCCCAACCGGTACCGATCTGTGAGAAAGTTATAAAACAGATTAGAATATATTATTGTAGAAATTAAAGTAGAAATGCCAAGAATAGGGAAATTTATAAAGTCAGCGTCTTACTGATAAAAGAAGCTCGGGCAAGCTTCTTAACCTGTAAAACATAGATTCATTAACTTGCAGCTGCTTGTGTGTGTGTGTGTGTGTAACCCCATGTGCACATTGCAGATCTTGCTGGATTTGGTTAGGAGTAATGAGTCGAGAGAGGAGGTTAAGATTTTCAAGTCCTGAAGTAGATGAAATTGCATTTCACTTTCCACCAGAGAGTTCAAATTTATTTTGTGTATAGCCGGGAAGATGTCTCTCTGAAATGTGTAATATTTTCTTCTACTAAAATTAGAATTATGGGACACAAAAAAATATTTCTTTGAATTTAATCCAGAAAATGACTATATAACACATAACATAAACATTAACTGTCTGCATTCCTACAATAAAACTAGAAGGAGAATATATAAGTGAGAGATGTTTGCTACGGATGTAAATATGGAATATAAATGTATTTTGGATCGAAGTAAATAAAAAAAAGATCATTTGTGAGTGAATAAAGCACATAGGGAAAAGCAGATTAGTTATATTTATATCAAGGTAAACAACAAACAAACCACGAGTTCCTTTTTTCCTAAGTAGAAAAGGCAGTTAAAGATTTATTCAAATGTCTTTGCTTTTCCATGTTCTACAGTCTATCCATCCCTCCTGGCGCCGCCCCAAGAATTCCCAGTGTCAGTATGATGACATGGTGTCCAGAAGGCATGCTCTCAGTCTTCACAATCCATTAATGTGAATCGCAAGGTCCCCTTGTCTGAATCCTTCTCCTCTCTTTAATCTGATCCCCATCTGAAACCAACTTTTCATTCCCACTGATCAAAGTGCACCAGCACACAACACAACGCTCCCTCAAGGATTCCAGAGTTGCATATCTGTAAAAGAGGCATCCACCCAGGAAAATAAATTATTCTCTCAAGCAAATAGCTGCATATGAATATTTTATTACTGATTTAAACTTCCCTGCTATGGATAAGGGGAGGGAAGTGAGTGAGGGATAAAGTGTTGTGGTGTGGTTGAAATGTGTGGTGGGGGCTGGTTATAAGTTAATGTATTCATATGAAAACAATCCTTTAATCACCATATTCTTGAGATATTATTTATAGTTTTTGGCTCTTCAGCTCTGCTGACAGAAAGGCTAATCTCATCTGCTTGCAGAGCACAAGGAATCAATGGTTGTTTCTACTTGAATGTTGTTTTTATTTCCTTGTGAAAACAACTGAGCTAGCTCCTTTGCAGCATCCTCCTCAGCTTTTCTTGTCAGTGAAGGGATTTTGGGAAGATGTCTGCTAGTTATTTATCTTTGACAAAGTCGACCTACATCAACCATCACTGATTTGTTCCAAATGGCAAATATAATGAACTCCAAGACTTCTTGGCAGCTTATAATTTAAAAAAAGAGCCCTGAATTTAACTTCTTGATATGCCTAGTGTGCCTCAGACTTTTATTTCAATATTGAGACCTTGAGTTGTTTGACTCAGACAAAGCATCCTCACTAACTTCTGTGTTGCATCGCACTGTGTAATGCATTCACAGCACAAAGCATCTGCAGTATTAAAGAATTTCATTGCAATACAGTCACCCTAAATTGCTTTTACTAAAAAGCAAGGGCTTAATGCACCCGACCGACATGAGGCATTTGAGTAAACGCATTGACAGACAGTCCTCACAGAACTGAATGTAACTGATAAGAGAATCCATTAACTCTATTTTCCTTCTGTTTCATTCTCTTTCTCTCCCTCACTCCCGTCCCTTTTTTTTTTTTTTCTCTCGGTGGCCAATGAAATATTATTTGATTTCAGCACATGGAGTGAGTATTCAAAGAGTCCAACAATTTGTTAATTTAATGCTGCTGCCATATTCTGAAATAGAGTATGAGTGAAATGCAATCGCAGGGTCTGTATGTGTAATCCTGACCAGGAGCATGGGGGATGAGGATTTTTCCATTAATGAGTTATCAAAGCACAGCAGATGGGCTGGGATGAGCTAACAGTTTTCCTTCTTAATTGAGTGACTTTCTAATAAGACCAAAAGACCCAGACCGGGTTCACAAAGTAGCAAGATAGAGCATCTACGAGATTAGAACGATGATTTGTGTTTGTGTGTGCATCCTTCCATCCACTTCTGAGCCCATTTGATATTTCTTAAGCTTGCTAATTCCTTCACAATATGACAAATGATCATAATCACGCCGATAATGCCGAGGATGAGTGCTGTTCTCCTCACCTTCTCACCGAATCACTGTCATGTTCGCTCAGTATTTTTTTTTTTTTTACTTGCAGTAGTGTGACACAGCCGTAAAAGTCATTGCACCAGATTCTGGAGGTCACCTATCAATATGGGAATACATCCATACCACAGAGCAGAAGTCTCACAATCTGTAACCTATAACTTCTTGAAGTCCCACACACACACACACATCATGGCGCACAGTGTAACAGATGGCTAATAAACACATTTGCTGCTTAAAGCCCAGGCGCTGTAGTGTTTGTAAAATTCAAATGAGATATAGCAGTGACACTCTCTGTGTGAGATCACTGGTGCAACTGAGCAGTTGGAAATACTCACTGCTCCCTCATTGGACTGGCAAACTTGTATGCATGGGAGGGGAGCCGTGCTGTGGGAGATGTATTGTGTAGCGCGGGGTCAAGGAAGAACAGCAAACACACTTCATGAATTATTGAAAGAACAGACCTGGAAAGGGAAAATACTGCCCGGCCCTAGCTCGTAGATTGGACCTGTGGGTTGCTCAGCATTCACTTTTCCAGCCAGGTATAGAGAGAGGAGTACTTATAATCTCTATCTTAGACACACTGGAGGCTACAAGTGTGACACGCACTCACTTCATCTCATGGCCTCCGTGAGCCTGAAAGCGAGAATGTACTGCTTTGGTGATGTTGCTGACAACCACACCTGGCATTCAGGCGCGATTATGCAAAACCACCACTTTTTTTTCTTTTTTTTTTAGAAGATTCAATGAAATTTGCATACCCCCCTGAGCAATATGTACACAGTACCTGCACCGGATTGTCACACTTTAGACCAGAAGGGTTCAGGGCATAGAGCCATGAAAACATCATAAATATGGCGTCTGCACTGCAGAGTTTTATTTAAGGATTATTAAGTAGAATCAAAGCCAGATAAGGCACTGTCTATCATTGAAGATCATAATAGGGAGAAAATGACCTTTTGGGTTTCTGTGGGGTTTTTTTTTTTATTGTATCTTTTCTTCACTTCCTCACACTGTACTTTATTTTTATCCGTTTTCTAGGTTCACCTTTTTGACTAAAGTATTTTATCTGAAAAGAAAATCTTCCCTGTTGTGCCTTAAACAACTTTAATTTGCTGAAGAAGGCCATGCCATATGGTCACAATCTGTAGAAAACCTTGATCTGTGTTTTTTTTAATTTTTTTAATGAATTTTCATATCCAAATAAACAAATGTTTCAGAATTGCCATAGAAAATTCAGACACGTGCAATATATTTGAGTTCTAACTGCCATGTGGTGCTAAATAATGTCAGGTTTAACTTGACAAGACGTCAAAAAGAAACGCACCCCAGTTGTCCCTGACAGTGGGGGTAAATGTGTATTATACATTTAAACATTGTTTACCTCAATTAGAGGATCAAAGTTATTGTAGATTGTTTCCATTTGAATAAATAATTAAGCTCTCATTGGATGGCACGATAATTTTAGTGATGATCTTCGCCGAGGGACAGTTGACTCTGTGTGAAAGCCCAAAATAACTTGTTTTAAAGTCACCTGAAAATCATATCGTAAATAGTGTACTTTGATCTCGAGTAGATGAGAGTGCTGAAGAGACAAAAGGAGATGCATGGATTCTTCTAAAAATATGTTTCAACTTTGTTAGAATTCATACAGAATATTTGAACAGATTAGAGAGCAACCAGATCCTTTGTCTTATGTTCCAATGAGGTTTAAATCTTCACTGAAGATTATTTTTGAAAACACATCTCATGGGGATTGTTTATCTCTAGTATGTCCTCCTACAATATACAGAGTTGGCAAGAAAATGAGACCTGATACAATCAGTTGTTGCCAACGGCACAATAGGGGCCGTCAAAGAGAATGGTAAAGGGAAAAATAAGAGATCAGTGAAAACATATTTGTTGCTATGGTAATTAGTGGTGCTGTGTGATTAGAGCAACATAATTACATTGCATAATCATGTTTACAGTCAGAATTAGTTGTTTGTTTAAAATAAGTTTTGCCGGCAGGATTTTATTTGTAATCTGCATAATTTATCTTCCAACTTATGCTGTAGATGCTGGGCAATGCAGCAACATTACCTCCAAAATGAACTGTGTCCTGTCAGTGGATGAGGACGGAAATCAATTTGATTCGTGCTGCCAGCGCTGCCCATCACTTAAACAAAATGCACAAGTTAACTGTTTCATTACTCAGCATACAGTACCGCTCTCATCCACTCTAATTCAAAACAGCAGCAAAGTGCACACAGTCGATAGCCCTTACCGAGTGTAGCTGTAACATTTACACAACCTTGATGTGGTGATAAAGCACGGGTGGATTTTTGAGTGTTCATCAACTTGTAACAGCTGACGAAGCTAAACGTCTCTTCTTATGTTTTGCTAATGCACACAATACAAAAAACACTCTCACCTCCTATTATTTATCTTTCTCTCTATATATATTTTTTTTCCTATCATCCTAACTTGACTACTGCATTAGCCCAATACCCCCCCTCTATCTCTCTCTCTCTTTCTCTCCTCTCTCTCTCTCTCATTGCCCTTGTCATCCAACAAGGAGACAGTGACAATGAGGGCTTGTGTCCTTGGACATGGAGCAAAGCTCTACTATTGACTGGCATGATGAGCTGCTCTTTCCTTGTTCCTTCCCACAATCCCTGTAATCCCTCTGTCTTAGCTGCCAACACGACACACACATCAGGACCACAGGGGCATTAGATGGGGGGGCCTACTGTCGCCACTTATTATATCAGTGCACAGGGCCATGCCTTCACTTACTGATACACACACACACACACGTCCACATGTGCGCACACACACATGTATGCATACATAAGGGGGAACACCACAGATGAGATGGAACACAAAAATGCCCAGGGACATCATGGCACACAGGCTCATAAGCATGTATGCACATACAGTGTGACCTCTCGCACACATGCACTAACACCTATGATGGGTCCTGTCAAGGGCTGCGCCACAGGCCTGGGATGAGAGAACATTTTGTTGTCTCCAAAGGTCACACGGTTGCATCTTACTCTTTGTTGGCACAAGAACAAACTGACACATTTGTAAAGGCTGAATCCGTACCGTTGATTATCTCTCTTTCTCTGACTCCTTCCTGACATTTCGGCCGGTCACGAAGGAGGAGGAGGAGGAGGAGGATGACGATATCTCTTTCCTTCCTCCTCAGAGACTGGCACACTGCTGCTACATTTTTCTTGCTCCCATGCAGTGCCCCCCCCCCCCTCCCCATATTGTCCAAGGAAATATAATAGCACAGTACGCGTAGCATGTGATGATCATCTAGCCTGTTTTTTCCATATGTAAAAAGTGCCATATTGATGCATTATTGACAACGAATCAGCTCTGCCTTATTGAAAATATGTAAAGCAGCGCAGAAGCCTTACAGACAAATACGCTTGTATTAAAAAAAGCCCATACACAAGGCATGATATATTGTTTATTCCAGCAGCTTATCTCTAACTATCAAACCCTTCTCTGAATAAGAATTTGCTGATGGCATGCTGCTGCCTCTGAACACTATACAGTAGTGAAGACACTAAAAAGAGTGGCGGTGGCAGGAGCCAGATTTTGATTTTATCTGTTCTGTGTCTGTGTGTGTGTGCAATGTGCGTGTCTGTGTGTGTGTGTGTGTGTGTGTGTGTGTGTGCGTAATGCGTGCACCTCATCAGGAAGCACTGAAGGAGAACCACAAGAAGAGGGAGATGGAGGAGAAGATCAAGAGAGCCAAGCTGGCGAAGGAGAAAGCAGAGCGCGAGAAGCAGGAGCGCCAGCAGAAGAAGAAGCAGCTGATTGACATGAACAAAGGTACGCCACTTCTCCCTGCGCCACCACAGAGACGGAGACGGGGAGGCAGGTGGGGAGTTAGGAGGAGGAGAACGGGAGGATGGAAAGGAATTGTGCTTCACACAGATTTGAACTCTGAAGGACAAGGATAATGTGGAGGAGCAGGGTTTTTTTTCCAGCTGTGAAGGAACCTCATACTTACTCCCTTAGCTGATACAACACTTCCAAACAGCAGACAGATTATGCTACTTTTAGCTTGTTTTGTTTTGCTCACATGGACAGACACGTTCTGATATATTATGCATAGATGGTTAACAAATTAGAAGAAAAAAATGTAATGCTTGACCCCTAGAGTGAGGAGGTTTGGTTGCTCTGTTACGATGCAGGGGACCATTTTGCTGGCATGGTTTGGGTCCACTTGTTTCCTCAGAGGGAAGGGTCACTGCAAATCAATACAAATTTGTTCTGAGCAATCACCTTTATCCTGTGATGAAACATTTCTACTCTGACAGGTGTGGTCTCTTCCACAATGTCTCCATCCACAGGGGTCAGTGAATGGTTTGAAAAGTATGAAAAATGATGTGAATCATATGCATAGGCCTTTGCAATCACCAGATCTCAACCCAGTTGTCTCTTGAACTGACATGTTCTCCTTGTCAGAGACTTGTAGGCACACTGAAGCTTTTCTGGCATTATGTGGTGGTCCAACACCTTACTTAGACATTTTCTGCAGGTTTTTCCTTTAATTTGTTACCCATCTGTATTTCTAAACATTTAACACATTTAAAGTGATAGATATTGATATTTTGATTCCATAGTAGTATCGGTTATTCTAATTCTGTCATAAAAAAACAGGAAGACTTTGTTTCAGGCCTCGTAGAAGTCACAGTGATGATGCTGGTCACATGTACAGGGAGGGGCGATTTACGAAAGAGTTTGAAAGTGGTTCTCTAGATTACACTTCCAACACAATAAGGCTGCTGTTATTCGCTTATCACTGGTCATGTAAGAGAAATTTGACCAAAAAACAAGTTATTATTCTTGCAGTCTGTTTGCAGGCAGTGTGCTATATTTATTGTTGTGAGTCATTGGAATTACTCTATTGTCCTCCAGCGATGCCAGTAAACCGTGTATTGATCAGTGTAAGTTGCAGTTGTTCAGACGTGAAAAATTAGAGCGACAGAGCTGGATGCCTGAGTCTAGTTATGCCAATGACATTGTGAAGGAATTTCAAGCCTGAAGGGCCTTTTGCGAGCAGTCTGTGTGGTCTTTTGTCCATTTTTTTTGACAAACATACTGGGATTTCCACAATTCACCAGCTTCTAAATGTCAGCGCCAGCCAAGGACCTCTCTGTAGCGCGGCCACATTGGGAAATGTGACAAGACAGTCTTCAGTATGCCACAAACTCTCCAAGATAATTGATGCATGCTACAGTCCCCCCCCTTTTGTTTTTTTCCCTGAGCAGTGACCTCTTTGAAAGCTTCACTTTTAATAATCCAACATGGCTGAGCTGAAGGAGGCTGTCTACCCCTCTCTCTCATTCTGGCTAACCAGATGGAGAGGGGTAGAGAAGTAGGTATGATATTAAATATTTCTGCCAGAGCAGATTTTGATCTGGGGTTCCTGAATGCCATAATATGACTTGTATGAATAAAACATGAGGATGACATGGGCAACGTTGCCTGCAGCCTTGGAGATAGTGGGGATTGTCCTCCACACCAACACCTAGCTTGTCGGACTGTCGCATCCACAATGACTTTGGTAGTTATGAAATGCACACTTTTGTAAATCCAAGCTGTGTTAAACCCAGCCTGCTGCCTCTCTCTCCCCCTGTCAAGGTTCTAACCTGCACTGACTACACATTTTCATTAAACCTTGAATAGTTCTCTCTTTTTTCTTTTCTTTTCTGCTGCACCAACTTGTCTCTCTATGAAATGTAATCTGAGAAAGGACAATCAAAAGCTGAGCACTTTAAGTGGATCCTGTGAATGGAAATGAATTTGAGCCAGAAGCAGGTTGAAGGTTACAGCAGCTTGGTGTTCCGCTCTTGTGTTCTCTCTGTTTCTCTTTAAGCTGTTTGGTTGGAGCACACAATGCAGCATATTCAGAGTTTTCTTGTTGCGCGTCTTTCTTTTCTCTGCCTCCGCTCCTCTCCAGTTGACAGCCTTGGCTTGAGAGTCTTGGCTCTTCTCTCCCATTCTGTTCTAAAATTCTATGTGTGCTTCAGATATTTTGAGGACTTAAGTTATTTGAGGAGACTTTACGCATCAATATTTCATGGTGAGAATTGGCCGTGTTTTCTGTGAAGGTTGATGAAAATATGGTAGAGTACTGCACAAAGAGGTTGTTTTTAATTCCTCTTACCATTATAATCATGTCCGAACATTTTCCACATTCATTTTACATTTTAAAGGTTGAAAGGCTAATTGAATAGAGCCACAGATTAATATACCTTGCTTTTAGTATTTTAATCCCAACCTTAAATAAAAAATAGATAGATAGATGGATGGATGAATAGATAGAATTGTTCCTGAGTATGGTACATTTTCATGCTTACAAATCCATTAGCGTGAACAGATGGAGTAAACATATGGCTATTGTATTACGAGAATTATGTGCAGGTCAATATCTTATCTTTTATGGATTTACTGATTTACTCATTTTATTGCTTCAAAGACTGTTTGATGGATCATACTATTGTGTTTAATGCAATTTCAAGAGGCTATTTTTGAAAAGGGATAGATTTTATGTCATTTCACAAATTGCGACCTAATCCTCTTCTCTTGCAAATGATTAACAATGGAATGCATATTTAATGAGAATTTAATTCATTTAGCTTTTGCCAGGGTGGCACCAGGGGACAAAAGGATAAAAGCAGACAAATGCTTTTAGGAAACTGAAAAAACAAAAAGCATTTTTCTCCCATTGCCCAGTTGATAAAACTTGAGATTATACCCTCTGAAAGGGCACATGTACATTTCTTCAACAGGCGTGATTGATTGATGAGACAAGTGCAGAGCTAAACGTGTTTTCCTTGTGAAGTATTAGAAATCCTAATGTAGGAAATTGCTTATGAAATCATTACCCGGTCACCCCATTTGTTTTAATTTGCTCTAAGTGGATTTCCACATTCTCTTGAACTGACCAGATGTTCAACATTTACTAAATCGCTTTACTTCACTGGAAAAACTGTTGAACACTAGAATAAACCCAAACTAATGCCTCTGTCTAAAATAGAGGAAGATGGTTCATCACAGCAGGATTTTAGTTGTTTTTTTCACTGCGGCATATGAAACAATGTCACAAGCATCATGCTGTGTGTGTCAAGAGCCGGAGCATGGTGGAGCATCTGGACTTTGTTTCTCTGAGGCATTTGTGAGCAGTAGCAGGCCCCTCTGGCCGCCTACTCGGCTGGCATCACCGGGGTCAGTGCCCCCGTCTGGGGCAAGTGTCTGCACCCACATGTCAACTGCAAAATGTGTACCCCAGTCAAATTCACTAAGCTTTGAACAGAGCCGGAAAGCGCACATGCCGCTTTGAGCACAATGCAGCTTGGCATAAGGCACATAGAAATAAACAAACAAAGAAAAAAAACTTTTTTGAACATTTTATTTAGTCCAGACATTTCTCCCAGGTACGACAAAAAGAAATAGCAGAGAACTTTGTGTTTTACATGTTTTCTGTCGACTTTTCTCAGACCTACTTTATACAGTATGGTTTTTTAGTGTGTGAACAGTTGCAGTCCCCTCCACCATGTGAAAAATATTTTTACTGCCAACCGGAGGAATATCAAGTTCAGAAGCATATTGGTTGTAGCCTGCAGGTCTTTACACCTTTTATCAGTGTACCAACTGTCTGCTGTCTTGACTGCCCACATTAAATGCAGTCCAACTGGATGTAGTATTAATCATGGGTTAGGTCTCAAAATAAAATTATTTGACTGGAAAACAAACTTTTTGAAAAAGTCAATTATTGAAATTGCCCCAGACAGTATTAAAACCCTAAAACACATGCGGCTTCACAGATGCTGTTTTTATGATTAAGTTTTACCTGCAAAGTGATCTGTTTTTACCGTATGAATTAAAGCCCATTCAGCCGCTTCAATCCATTCTTGCAACAGCTTGCAGATGTAAGCCAAATGCAGACCCATACAACTGGTTGCTCTGTGGGAATATTATAGTGGAAAAATAGGTTTTGTACAGGTGTTTGTGTTAATATAACTATTGAACACATGCTATTATCTTAAATGTAGTTATCTTTGTTCACACAGCAGCTGGAATTTGTGTATACCCCATAATCTTACTAAGCCCATTAGTAGCAAACAAAGGTACCATTATGTTAAACTTCTCAAAGGGACAGATATTAAACAAAATGTCCAATAATTCATGATCCCGCTTGCAGCATATTGTTTATTGTTCACTGCAAGTTAATTCCTTAAAGGGTGTTCCCATTATATCTTTTTCATTTAAATACAGATCACAAATATTCTGTGTCCTCCTTATCTCTCCAAAAACATTTTTTTTTACGAGCTGGTGATAGTTGTCTAGGCATTTTTACCGTTCAGCAAAGCCTGCTAGAATGAGGTCTCCATGTCTCTATGATTCTCTGCAGAGAGCAGTTGGCATGTTGACAATGATGGGCCTGCAGCTTCTATTTATGCATCCTCCTTGTCAACCTTTCACACTTTGAGGATGAACTAGTGTATCTTTACATAAATAAAAGTGGGCTTCTCTCAAAAAAGCATCCAATTTGCTAAATACAGACAAAATAAGTTGGTGTAAGCATTGACTGCTTTACAGACTATAGTTGTATATGTGCATTCACATTTTTTTGTATGTCAGTATTATTCTTATCCTTTAAAGGCGACCCACATATAATATTTGTTACATAATACACATTTAATATCCACACAAAACCCAGCTGATGGAGTGTATTAAGATCACTTGCTCTGATTTGTAAAAAAAGAAAACTTTTCTTGCATTTTCTCTTTTCTCTCTGCGTTTTGCAGAAAAGATAAAGATGTGAAAGTAATTTATTTTTTGTCTGTTGTGTACCAAAGCATTTACCAAATTCAAGTGTCTATTAGTGTGGCATGCTAAACTAAATTGACATATTTCTGTGCAGCTGGCTGACTGGTTGTGGCTGGCGGAGCCTTGTCAGCAATGACAGTGTCAGAGATGTGGATTGATGGCTTTGTGTGACACTGACAGCTGCCAGTAGGCCAGTGCATACGTGCGTCGCAGCCATGCCAGCTAGGTGATCATAGACAGGCGCTGACAGGCGGTGGCGGGGTGGACAGGTTAGCTCTCTAAGTTTGCATAGTGTCTCCACAGCACAGCCGACATGGCAAACAATATTATCCAGGGGAGATAGCTTGTAGAGACGTGAAGGTCAGAAACCCAGTGAGATAAAGGAAATGTTTCTGAGAGAGATTCTCACTATTCCTCTGCTTAGCTCGGGACATGAAGCCAGTGTTGGGGAGCTATATAATACAACGAACAAGGACAGACTTTTCCACAGTGTAATGATGATATATGGCACAATACTTCTGAATTTGCTGCCTGTTTATTCCCCAAAGTGTCATTTCTTTTGCATGCCACTCATGGCTTCCATGTCTGGTTATATATTTGTAGTTTCTGATGAGTTATAAAAATGAAGGATCTTTCACTACATCTGCATACGGATGTCACAGCAGTGTATTGCCAAACTCCGAGTAAATTGCTTTTCTCTTCGTCCTTGCATTTGAGCTGTGTGGAGTGCAGGAAGTGTAAGGCATGCGCTGAAACTCCTCAGTATGGATTGGTGAATTCTGTCATTACCTTGAAAGACGGGAACAAGGGCACCGGGATTATCTGCTGTCATACACCCATTCTAATAAATAACAGCATATTAGATTGTGCTATATCTCCCGTCGAAATCAGAATCTGCCTCAAGGCGACGACGGTATGCGCGCAGAATATGGCTGACTGCATCTCAGCTAAGGCCTATAAGAGCATGCAGCATGAATAGAAAACACGCAGGAAAAAGAGAATTATTCATAAACAAATGACACGCAAGGATTAAATGCTCCTGATCGACTGCAAAATGATGTTTTGTAGGTGAAGGTGATACAATAAAATGCTACTCCAATTTGCATCCTCCCAGATTATAATATTTCCATAAATAAATGTCAGCATGAGGAAAATGAGTCCAGCTTCATAGGAGGCCTTTTAATATTCTATGATAAATACCATAGTTCATTAGCAATTAAAGGCAACACCAGGGAATAGTCTCTCCCACATTTTTGTCTATCTGCCTTATGCATTAAATTGTCAAGCTGAATATGTATTTTTTTGTTTTCTGTGGCATCCTCCTCTGTATTGAGAGGAAGACAAAGAACACTAATCAAATTGCACCTTAAAGCTTTTAATCAGTTTTATCTGTTATCTTTAGCTTAATTTAGTTAAGGTCACAATCAAGGAAGTGAGACACGGATCAGATATCTCTGTCTTTCCTGTTTTTCTCTCGCTCATTCCTTCGGAGTCTTCTCTTTCTGTCTCTCTTTCTATGCTCATCCCGCCATGTTGTTTTCTCTCTCCCACTGCTTTCATAACTGTTCTTCCTTTCCTCAGTGAAATCAGCTCAGGCACAGTTGAATCTCATTAATTTGTGGGTGGTTCAAGTGTCTGATCATTTCCCCTCCCAGAGATCTGGACCTCACCAGTCACTTTACAGTCAATCAAACCTAATTACCCTCACTACAAAGACCATCAAATCCCATTGTCAAATCCATTTAGTTTCCCCAGACAGCACCGCCTTTCACTGATTCAAACAGCCCTTTTGTGGTTTGGTTCAGATGTGATCTTGATCTGGATTCCAAAACTCTGCATCTGCCGTCCAAATGTGCCACTCGTGTAAAATGGGTAACCTACACTGCCCTCGATGGATGAAACCCAAAATGTTTACAGCATCGCAATATAGTCCCTTAAACCGAGGCTTCTTTTACAGCCCTCTCATTTTAATAACATGATTTTTTTTTACGTGGCCTTAGAGTGAAAAGTCATATGTGCGAAATAGTTGTACGGTTAATGCTTTGCTTTGCCATATACAAAAGCAAGCCATGTTCAGAGCCAGTGAGGTTGGCATTGCAGTGTATGTGTATATATATATATATATATATATATATATATATATATATATACTTTTACATCCTATCGCTGCTTCCCAATAAAAGCCATCAAGTGCTTATCATGTAAAAATCATCTGACTGTGAATTAGTAGCAAAAAATGTTCACATTGCATTAAAGCAACCACGTAGGATTTGAAAATTACTGACTCCCAGTGGTAGCGTGGAAAAGAAAGCCCGTGGTAGATGCCAATGCTCACAAAGGCACCACTCCCTTCGAAGAATCCAGCCTGAGGAAACCAGAATAAAAGTCAAATAATCAACACAGACAACACCAATTTTCACTGGGGTTATTTGTCTTCTCTTATTTTTCTACAAACAAAAAAAGTACTTTATGGCAACAGAAGGATTTGAAAAATGCTATAAACACACACGCACAAAGTAAATTCACATCAGGGCTTTTTTTTCTGTAGCAGATTTCACAACCCCTCTGATATCACAGCAAAGAGCAGATCAGAAAACACAGACACCAGAATCTGTTAGGTGAGGGGGAAAAAAACAACTTACTAACAACTGAAACTAAACTCCAAACCACAGCGATGCTTACATTACACAGTCGCTGCAATGCTACTGGAAGTCGAACATGGTGAGCTTTTCGAAAAATGGTGCTCCCTACGTGGTCACCTGCAAGACCACACATTTTGATCCCTTTACAGTGACAGCTTGGCTAAACACACCACTAGCATTTATCTCCTGCTGGGGAGGGGGGGTTTACGGTGAAAATACATACGGTTCAGGGTCTAACACATTGCATGTAGCCTATGGAAAAGTGTCGGCGGTGGTCTGCTCTGCAGCTGTGAGGGTAGACTCATGTGGCCCCGTTGGCACGCTGACATGTTGACCCCATGCGGCCCAGAGAAAGTGTGTCAACTTAACATCTGTCAGTGTTGGGTTTGAGCTCTCCCTCATGTGTTGGTGGTGTTACTGGGCAAACTAGCCAAGAACAGTGGACAGATAGTGATAGCAATATGGGGGGGGAGTAGAGGGAGAGAGAGAGGGAAAGCAGAGTGTGTGTGACACTGCTACGTTGTGAGCAACCTCCATCTCCCAACCTCCCCTCCCTACTGTTTCTCACATGGGGCCTGGCAGCATCCATCCAGATGGAGGGTTTATTTTTGTTTTTGTTTGTTTACTTATTCATGCATCCAGCTATTCGGGGCATCGCAGGGGCTTTCGTTCCACCACAGAATGCAAATCGCCACAGCGGCTAATCCACTTTCATCTCTCCCTTGTCGACATCCAACTTCTCTCCACGTTTCCTCCCCAAGTCTCTCGCAGTCAGGACATCTCTCTTTCTCTCAGGGTACGGGATCAGGCCTGCAGTGACCGGGTCGGCCTGGCTCCAACACTTGTCTTTACTTCATGCATGTCAATCATAATACACCTGTGGCCTCACACCCACGGTTCCCATCTTCAAGACATTTTGCCCTCTCTCCACATTTTCCTTTCCTTCCCTTCCTCCCATCCCCGGCCCTGGCGCCACACAGGAGCTCGTAGCAAGAGGAATATAGTAGCTATGCTGCCATTCCCCCTGGAATGGAGGGTTGTGGGAGAATCCCTAATTGAGTTAGGAAGGACATGAGTGGGTTTGCTCATCAAGTTGGTACAGTAAAACAATTCATTTTAATCAGCCGGCATATCTGTCTTTTTTATTAGCCATCTTACCCTTCACTTCCCCTTTTTCAGCCTCTTGTTTTTCACTGAGGTAGGCAAGTAAACATGCACGCACACATCCACAAATTAAAGATCGAGGCTTGTCTGAAAAGTTTCTCGGGTCATTGTGTCAAAGCTTTTGTCAGGGCTGGACGGGTGGACCGCAGGGAGATGAAGAGAGGTAGAGAGAGAGAAAAACAAAGGAAAGACATCTAACAGGTGCATGACCGCTGTCCTTCGGGCACTTGTGTTCTCTCTGCTCTCTGTGGCAGTAATGGTCTCTGCCTGCCCGGGTCTTGGGAGCTGCTGGGACTGCAGAGTCGGGGGGGTGGTGGTGCAGGGAGGGGGTGGCTCCGCTCAAAGCCAGACAGTAAGAGAGTCGACAGCAGAGCTGTAAGAGGCGGGGCGGTGGGGGTGTTGAGTAATGCAGGTGGTTGTGTATGTCTAGGTGGCTGAGCCTGAATTCAGATGTGAATGTAGCACAAAACCAGGTGCACGCAAGTGAGAGGAGAGAGAGGGAGATGAGATTAAAAGAAAGTGTGGTTGTTGCTTGCCTCTCCACCTGGCCATAAAGCGGCACCCCCCCTCCCTCCCTCTAGTGAGGCCTTTGTTTCACGGCTAATGGTCTAGGTTAATTGCACAGGTGACTCTCTGTGGGGGAACAGATGGGCTCAAATGTGCTCAAAAACAATCCACAGCAAGCAAAAAAAATAAAGAAAGAAAGAAATAAAAAAATAGGAACGACTTGTTCCTCTCCTCTTCATCCCTTCTTTCTCATCTTCTCGACTGGAGTCACGGAGGGCAATCTGGGTGAGGTTAAACTCTCCGTGTTCCTCTCTTCCTCACAGTGATTTCAATCCATCAAGCAAAAGGCCTGTAAGCTCTCATTAGATCTCATTACAGTGCAAATTAGACTCAGGGATTGGCTACTGGAAGGATAGTAGTAGTAGTAGCGGATAATAGACATCTCTCCTATGTCTGATGTTCCTCATGTCAAACACTTTAACTTGGTTAGGGAGGAGAGCGCTGTGCCCTTATAAATTCAGAGGACATGTAGCTATGATTGATTAAAATATGTTACTGTGATAAATGTCATTATTTTGTACACTTACGCCGTATCTTCACAATTAACATGCCACTGTTGCTGCCAGCCTCACTCATGGCAAATAGGATGTCACAATTTGCCATTATATTAGAGGCCCACACGTACCAGACAGTAGTTTTTTTTTTTTTTTTTTTCAAATTCTTGGAATTGTCTGTCTCTCTTTTCCCCCCTGAATCACGAAGGCTGCATGTGAGCCATCAGAAATTGAGTTCTCAATCGATCCGCTTTGCTTTTTTCTCCGCAGTGCAACATGCAAGAGATGACAGATAGCAAATTGAATTTATGAACAGGCTTTGTTGACACTGCTGCATAATTATAGGAATGCCATGCCTTTGGTGTTTAAAAACAGAGCCCAAGTTTCATTCAAATATGTACAAGGTTTTCTTCTGCTCTGATGATTGAGTGAAAAACTGTCACGTTTTTCAGGGCGACAGCTGTTCTTTACCTTTGCACTTATATATACATATTTTAAATGCTGCGGATGACTGGTTTGGATTTTTGCAGAAATAAACAAATGAGATGCGACATTTATCATAACGTGAGCTTATTTGTTTGATCCCTAATTGGTCCTTGACTAAGGATTAAGAGATTGTACGGAGGCTTCGATGATGCATTGGTTTTCTGAGAGACTTGGCGAGATTCCTGAGTCTCCTCTAACTGATCTTGAGCAGCCATGAGTATAGGTCATCCTGCTGACATCAGTTGGAGAGCGCTCTCTCTATCCGCCTGTCTCTAACTATCTATCCAACGCTCGCTGTCTTAGTTTGCCAAACGCGCACTTACTTCTCCGCTGAGAAAATAAATTTAGATTTAGTTAAGTGGAGCCAATACACATGCACAACATGCATCTGTAATCCCTAAAAGTGTGTAGGGAGTTTTTTGTTTTTTTTTTTTTTTTCTGAGGGAAGGCGAGGGTCTGTGGGCCCGCGCTTGCATACTGCAGTGCAGTGTATGTTTTAGAAATAATTAAATGTCACAGGGCTCAGGCCGTCAAGTAGCCAGGAAGGTGTTTTACGACCTTGTGTCTTGCTTCGCTCCACTAGTCCATCTCAATAACCCACTCCACCACACCCATTACCTCACTGACAGAAACCCTCTTCGCTTCTCTCCCCAGCCGCCTTCGATGCTCTGTCTTCCTCTCCTCCTTGCATCCTGCCCCCTCCCTCCTTCCTTCACATCTTTCTTCCCCAGTAGTGACACTTACAGTATCTGCGCTTATTTGTTTCCTTCCCTTCCTCCACCTTTTTCTCCTTTGCAACTGTTGACACTCAACTTTTCAACTTGTTCCACTCCTGGGATTGGTGAAAAGTGCACTGCAGCTTCTTTCATCCACTGTTACTGTAGATACTGTTTTTTTTTTTTTTTTTCCTTTGCAAAAAACTAATCTGGCGTGTGAAGTTTTTATGCCAATCCTGCTGAGAGCACATTGCTCTTGTTATCCCTCCTAATTAGAAAATGTGATAGCGCTGCTTGTAAATATATTGCAGACTGAGCCAATCCTCAGGGCTCACTGTTACATTTGGCACAGCCTCAGGGTCCAGGCACCACCTGATATTCAGGTAAAGGAGGGGGAAACGAGGGGGGGACTGGAGGTAGGCAGGGATCAAAGGGAAAGATATGGAACAGGTACACCATCTCTCTCTCTCTAGGAGGTAGAGTTTCACAGAGCTTTATATCTGCTCTTAAAGGTTTAACTGTTTAAGAAAGTACCTAAAAGTGCAAAAGCCACAACCATGTTCCACACTTCTGCAAGCTTTAATAAGATCATTAAAGGACCCCGGGGTTGTCTTTTGAGGTGCCCACCAAGGTGTTTCATCACTGGAAGGGTTTGTCAATGTCTTGGGTCTTAGCCCATCTTAACCCATTTAGAAAGCAATTTCCTGTGAGCAGAGGGGATCTTTCCTCTTGAGAAAGATCTTTGGGCATAAAAGGTTAGCTTTTCTGTAATTCCCCAGCATGCAATCTACCACTGCTGCTAATGAGAAGCGGATGAATATTTGCCCTAGGTTTAACAGCTCAAAATAAGACAAGAGTGAATTGCAGGAACATCGGCAGAAATGTCTGCTAAAGTGGGCAATGTTATAATAAGTAATGAAGAAAGTTTGCTCTGAGGATTACTGAAATAAGTGTAATCAAATAATGTTCGGTTTATTTAATTTTTTTTCTTATGAACACTTACCTTGTCTTTGCAGATTTGGCGAATATATACACATTAAATACATTTCTATGTTAATAAGGTCATTGTCTGAGGGCTCATTTGTGACATTTCCTTGCTGAGAGTAAGTTGCTCGAGTTTAAGTTCTGGCCCAATAGGACATAGTTAATTGAGCACTGTGGGGTGACTGGGGAGTATGTTTCCCATTTTAGTCATTTTGGTTCTTTGTGTCTCCAGTCCTCTCCCTGAACCTCGGTCTACTACGGCTCCCAAGTCCTGGCCATTACAAATGATGAATTGTGCTACAGTTAAGCTAGAAGTAGGACAAATTGATCAAAGTGTCAGGTGCCCCCTGTGATGTCTAGGTCTCCATGAAGAAGGCAGTGAAGAAGGAGCTGTCAAAAAGTTTCTTGTGCCAAGGTGGTTGTAGATAAATGTTTACCTGCCACTTAACACTTTCACACTACCTTCTGTCAGACTGGCAATGTGTCCTTGCTAGCCTACATAAGAAGAAGGAGTAGCTAAAGATCTTGGGAGTTGATACAGTTTTAGTAGCTGCAAGTTGTTCACCATATTGTTCTTTAGGTCCACGGCAGACAAAACCCATTCTCCTTTTAAACCAATGAGCTTGCTATCTGAGGTGTAGTGCTGCAATTTGAGATAAGCACTACTTGGCTCGGCTTTGGTTTTGTTCTGATAAAGCTGGTCTAATTAAGCTTGATTTAATCGGGATTGCTTTTAAGCACAGCACACAGCCAGAACAGATACTTTGATTTCAAAGTAGCCCTTGGGAAGGACTTGAGGAAGAAAGAGAAGGAATGAGATAGAGAGCAAAATTAGTGTGAGTACGAGTGAAGAGTTGCTTTTTTTAAATTTGCATAAGACATGTTTCTATTCTTGGTTGCGCTGTCTTCTTTTAGTTGCATGAATGATTGCAGGTTGGGTGGTTTGTTGCTGGAGGAGAAGGGGGGAAAAAACATGTGCAGCCTTGACTTTCTCCCATAATGGCAAAATACGTGCCATTTCCTTAAATTAATCGTGTAGCTTTCAGTGTCAATGTGTTTTGTTCATAAATTCAATTTGCCAGACTGTCGTGTCTCTTTGAGCACACGCGAGTAACAAAAGATTGATCACCCCGGTGTCTGGAAAAGTGCTGTGTGTTGAAAGTAGCAGTTGTCTCCGCTTATTTTTGAATGTTTCCCGTCAGCTATAGCTGTAAGCACAGTAGAGAAACAAGATGCCCGGACCCGGATAGTAAACAATGGGAAAGAGCTAGTTCACTCACGTATGCAAAAGAATTGATAGCCAAGTCTGCAGCTGTACAATAAGTCACCTTAATGATCCTGGTTTAAAATAATGTCTTTTCTGGACCAGAATGATAAAAAGGGTGCCCCCTCTGACTCATTAGTGTTGGGGCGTAAAGATAGATGACCCAGATATAGAACATAAGCTTATTTTTGAACCCTGTTTCCATTGTGCTGTATGCTGCATGTGCACAGCGTGGGCGCAGCTTGTCATGCTGTAGGTCTCATAGCACTTAAAGTGTCTCCTACCTGTCTTTTCAGCCATGCCGACTACCTTCAGTTCTCTAGTTCCATGGATTCACCCGACAGCTGGAACGGTGGGCAGGGGGAATGTTTTTCGAAGGCCGGTCCCGGTGTCATTGACTGAACAATGATAGAGCGTCCGGGTATTGAGCGGCTCCACACTAAATCTTTGTAAAGAGCACTTAGCTCCCCTGCGTTAGCCACAGAAAGAATATCTGTCAATGACCATCAGTGGATGCTTTCATCCTGAGCCTCCTCTGCCTGTATTAATTGCTCAGCTCTAAGTGTATTTTTCCTCCTGCCCAGCTGTTTACTAAAAAAAAGGGACAGGCCTGAGTGACAGGCCTCCAAATCAACACTCATACACTATAAAAAATGCTTGTTTACACCACACTCTGAATCAAATTGCTGTGATGTAAGGTGATTGCACCTGTAGTTGGAGGGCATCCATGTCTTCTGCACCAGAATACATAGAATCGTTAGTGTGTGTGTGTGTGTGTGTGTGAGAAATACATGTACATTCCATTCTGTAAACATCTTTGCCTTTATTATCTGTGCTATTACAGAGGGAGATGAAACTGGTGTGATGGATAGCCTAATGGAAGCTCTACAGTCTGGAGCCGCCTTCCGTGATCGGCGAAAACGGACACCGCGCAATGGTAAGGCAGCGAAAATATCCTCTTTATGTCCCAATTCATGAATTCTGTTATCACTGACAGTCTCCCCAAGTTAATAGTTTACACACACACGACACAACTGTCTCCTGTCTGTCATATCAAAGAATATTTGCTCTCCATTTTGTCTAAAATTAGTGTGTATTCCTGTGCTTGTGTCCTTTTGGCTTGTTTCGAGGATTTGTGACCGATACAGACACAAAACATAAACATGAATAGGAACATATGCACATACAGACAGATGTCATGGAAACAAGCATGTGTTTGGCCAAGTGCAGGTCATTAGCGATTTATTGTTCCTTGGCCATTTAGAAAGCACTTATTATAATGTAGCCATGCTGGCTGCTGTTGGACTGAGGCTGATTTAGTGTAATCCTGGTGTTAACACAGACCGTTCTGTCGTGATGAATGCCCCGTGCCCAGAGGAGTACCACCTAGTAGGGGTGCCAGGGTCAATTGATATGCAAGTCAGGACTGTGCAGAAGAGCCACAGGTGCTGCCATCTCCACACTGGCAATCATGTTAGGAAAAAAGAGGGGAAAAAAATTCAGACTGATGACTGGATTGGAAAAGAAAAAGTAAGGTAAAGATACGTAAAGATAGGATACACACTGGAAACCAAGCAGTTAAATAAAACAATTATTTTTATATAATATATTTGCATTCGAAGAGGCGTAATCAGTAAGGATATTTCTGCAAATACAGCTACTATTAGTCTTTGTCTATTCAATGCAGCTTAATTCCAAATTCAGTGTTTCAAGTCATGACCGATTGATTTGCTATTGTTATTCAGACCAAAATGATTATTAGTTGAAGTTATTTGCTTTCGATGTAGAGTACAAGGTACATTTAAACTGATACAGAGAAAATTAGTCATGTCTTGTGTGCATTTGGCAGTGAAAGGAAAACTTTTTGGTGACATGGCCATGACATATTGACTAGGCTGTTTCAAAGTCTCCCTGGGTCATTTCCTTTATCACTTTTTGTTTTAAGAAGAAAATGAAAAACTGCAGTCCTCATTAACACTAATTATAACATATGCAAGTATGCACTGTGACCTTGTATGTGTGACCCTGTGACTCTGATCTCTCAACTGAGTCATCTTTAGTGACAAAATTGGTGTGTGTGTGTGTGTGTGTGTGTCTTTGTGTGTCTATACAAAGCAGCAGATGTTACAATCATCTGAAAGTCAGATTTTTAGACAATTAAAGTGTATTTATTATATAAGATAATATTTTAATGTTAAATTAAAACCAGGAATCAACATAATTAAGTGATTATTTTCCATACAAAGTGTATAACAACAGTACAGGTGTATAACAACAAATACACATACACTCAACACCAATAATGCTGCTCATCAACAGACATTCATAACCAGCTCCATTTTTCACCTGCACCTTGTTCATTCTGTGTTTCTGTGCTTGGGTCTTTTGAAACCTGAAGGGTTGTTTCCAAACTCATTCCTGGGAGTGGTTCAAATATCTGAGATGTGTCACCTCTGATGCCTTTTCTCTTTTTCCTCTTTTTCCTCTTTTCTCCATCCTTCCCTTTTCTTCTTTCTTTTTTTTTAATCACCAACACTGTTACAGGTGATCAAAGTCCTTCCAGTCCAGCCTCTCGGTGGCCGGGTGCTAACTATGGTAACAGAACCCTAGGTGTGTGTATTTAACTACCTTTTTTAACCCAGACCCAGCACCATCCTGCCTCCTACTGCACTCCTCCTGGCTGCATAACTCACACGTCCTTCCTGTCAGAACACTCAAGCTGAGCTGGTCTACAACATGCAGATTCTTGTGCTGAGTTATTGCATTTGACTTTGCAAAGAATGAAATGTTCAAAGGTATAACATGTAAGATTTACTGAATGTAAATTTCAACCATGCAAACTTCGGATGGATGACAAATTTGAATCAAAAAAGACAAAACTTGCTTCCGGGATGAGAAAAGCAGTTGCAGTTTCAAATTGAATCATCACTAACTATGAGAAATGTATCATTTGATTTGCATTAATGATTCATAAAAATCACATTAGTCACACTAGAAACATATTTCAGAATGCAACATGGATGAAATCAAAAGGCACCCCATAACTGAAGATCACATTTTGCAGTAGCACATCAAAAGAACTGACAAACAGTTCTGATGCGCTGATGTGCAAGGCTTTAACACAGTCAAGGTTAAAATCAGTGTTAAAATCATGTTTTCTCTCTGATGCTCTGTGTTAGGTAACACTTTTCTTTGTACATATATTTACAGCACACAATACAAGAGAAAAAACAGCATGCCATTTAAAGTCTTTTCTGCTACAGGGATGTAGCACAAGATAAATTTAACACAGTTTCTCTAAAAAAACAAGTTATGAAGCAACTGTGCTTTTGGTTAATGGTCATAAAGACAGAAATTCACAGACACATTTATACAATAAAAACAAGTAAAACTATTCCACTTTATTCCACTTAGAATTGTGGAAAGCAACATCAGTGAAGGTTAATGTCAAAGTTATGTCAATTGTAGGTATCTGCAGTCAGGATTTACAAAAATCAACCAACAAAAAAAAAAACATACATGACGCTTAAATAATGCCTCATATTTCATTATCAGTCTTACATTTCTTTTGCATACAGGATCACGTTAAAATGTATAAGTAAACTCTTGACTTAACAGACTGTAATGGACATTATTGCTTGCACTACTGAGTGACATGATGTAAATCTTACACTGAATACCTTTAAAATTCAATACAGGACAGCACTCTAGTATTGAAGATGCACTTGTGTTGGCCCTTTGATCCTAAATGTTTAATCTTATAACACTAATACAGTCCTAATAGCATTTGTGCTACTTGAAGGAAATATTTTTTTGATTCACTCAGCATAATTTCTGTCATGTAGAGCAGCTCCAGTTGTCATCCTTGCTATTCCTGTTAGCATGATATCACTTCCTGTCTTGTGGCGATGTTTAGGACTCACTCTGCCGGAGAGGTCTGTAGGCCTCCATGCTTTGGCCACTTACAGTGGTTTTGTGTATTACCTGTTTTATTCCCTGTGTTTGGTTAAAGTCGTCATGAGCAACAGCACCCCAGCTTTGCCTCTTCCTGAGGGACTCTTGCTTTTTATGCGTGCAGGCCTACTGTGATCACAACTCTCTCGCTGTATCATGTTTGATCTGTTTTGGCTGCATGTCCATGTACCTGAAATTGTGCTGGTGTGTTCATGGATGAGAGTGTGTGGCACAAGTATGTAAAGTGTGGTGCTAAAACTATGAATTGATTTTTTTTTTTTTTTTTTGTTACAACAAATCAATGTGCACTTCAAATTTGATTAGCATCCGATGATAAAAAGGAGCAGTCAATTATTTATTTAGCTGCAACTCTGAAAACGTGCATGCTGCAATTAAAAAATTGATAAATAATTTTACTTGATAAAAGTCTTGGCAAGCTGACATCTAGCTATAAAAAAGACGTGGAATATGCTGTTCCTGGTACTTTATCAATTTCATATAGTTAGGCTCAACTCTTGGCACAAGATCAGCTCATGAACCAAACTCCTGAACAGGAGCCTGACTGATTTACCGTCGGCTGTCCAGAGTGGACCTATAACTCTGTGGCAGTCTGGGTAGGTGTGGGGATACTTGTGAACCCCCAGATTAGCACTTCTTCATTCAATATTCCCATGAACACAGGGGTCAAGAAAGGCTCTGGCTGTGTGTTCCTGTGTAGCAGGCAGCAGTTTGGAGGTGTTCTAGTAGTTTAGGTGGGCCCAGTTTGTTGTTTTCTCAATGGGCAGCTACAAAGTGAAGAGTATCCCCAATTTTGGCGAACTCATTCGATCCCTTTTGTTTGAAAACAATTGTAGTCCTGCTGATTTCACTGAGCCGTGACCTCTAGTGTGAACTTGGCGGTCTGCAACCCAATCTGAAGTGGGTCGGACGACAGTCAGCGCCTCCACTCCTGCGGCCATGATATTCAGAGAGTAATGTATTGACATCTTTGGGTTGGGAGCAAGTGGTTGTCCCAAGTGAAAGACAAAGTATCTGAGGGTCTTGTTCATGACAGATGGTAAAAGGGAGAATTGAAGTTGATTGGCAGATTGCGCACTGCACTATATTGATAACTATATTATATATAGTATATACTATATTGATACTATACTATATATACTATAAGCTGAAGTCTGAAGGAAAAGCTCCCAATTTCCCAATCTCAGTTCCAACACTCACCTGTTCACATGAACTCTGGGTAGAGACCACCAAAAAAGTGAAAAAAAACATGCAGTATATGATGATGGTATCATTTTAAATGATATACTGTGTCTCTTTATTTATGAATACACTTGATATTTAATCAAAATGTCTGTACGTTGATAATCTATTTACCTGTTCTTATGAGACAGCCAACATTACAGTGATCTTTATGATGCCTCTCTTTCCTGTGTGTCATTGTGCATCAGATTTTTCTTTTTTTTTTTCCCCAAATGCACACCACTGCTATGCTACCAGAATGTATTATGCACTGACGGCTCCCTGTTTATTGATATGGAGCCCAGACTGTGGTTTGATAAACAGCTGCATGGATTCTCTACTGTGAGGTGATGAGAGGGGAAAATCCTTTTGACATGCTGGCTCCATGGATTTTTTTTCCTAAATGGAATCTGGAAATGAGTTCATCTGCTATAGAGCATAGGGGGAATTTGTCTCATCTCATGAAAGGGGGCAAACAGAAATCTTTATGCGCCATTTGTGGGGAAATTTTTAAAAGTACTCTCTGTAAAGAGAAACAATTAAGTTCCCCAGTGACGGACGATTTGGTGACAAAAGGCTGCATCTCAGTAACTGAAAGCTGTCTTTGGGATGTTACTTCCTCATGTATAGTGGGAATTGTCAATGTTTTAGTCAGTATTTAAAGAATGATGATGTAATTTTTTTGGTTCAGTTCAGCATCACATTGTTTATGTACTTTTGTTGTGTACATATTTGCTTTCTCTCCGACTCAGTTAGTGGGACAGACAGCAGTCTCTGAGTTTGCAGGTAGAGGAGGTTCTCTCAGCAGTTGTATCAGACAGTGTGCCAAATCTATTCACTCCTGCTTGTCATGTCTGTTGTAATCTCATGCTTTAAAGCTTGATTAACCTCCTGTCATTCTCAAACCAGCAGCGTGTACCAGAGAGAGCCTCTCAGAGTCGCACAAGAATCTTCGCTTACGTCAGAGGAGTTCATTTAAACCCAGCGTGCATTTTTATTTTTTTCTTTGTCGTCGTTGGCCTTCAGGCTAAACTATATTCCAGCAGACTACCTCAAGTGTCAGGCTGAACACAATTCTAAGCGCCGCCAGTCACAATTACACCCAATTTCAGAAGCATTTCCTATTTCCTTGTCTCCACTTTGTGTAAGATGGAAAACCTAACCCCAGAGGCCATACTCATGTGTTATGCAATTACACCAGCCAGTCCTAATTCAACACACAGAAACCGGATGGATTGATGGGAGACCAGAACAGCCGTGTTTCTGTCTTGGGTTCAGACTCATTTCAGGAAGACGTCCACGTATAACATGTATAATAAGTATTTTGTCATGTCGAATCCGGTTGGTTTAACACAAGATATTACATTTTTTTTTCCTTTTTTTTTTAGAAGACAGTGTACTTTAAAATTAAGTTTTACTTGAATATAGGTTTAAAAAAAGATGTTTTAGCACACTCCTCCTCTATCTCCTATTTCTGGTGAGACAGTTACCTGGGTATCTGGCAGGAGATTGGTGGGTAGAGAGCAGGAGCTTCTCATACATCCTGGCTCATTGATTTTTGGTCAGGGATGAAAGCCACAGACTCAGTAGGTCTTTCATACTGGGGGGGCATCCCAAAAGACACATCAATCAGATTTCAAAGAGAACCAAGCCAGTCTTATTTATCTACTGCCTTTTCAACGTCATTACAATCCCAAACCAGGACCTCTCTCCTATCCTCTCTCTGCCCCGCTCTCCTGCTTCACCTTCACAGGCCAGTCCATCAAAAGTTCCCTCCTGTGTTCTATATAGTGAGCCCTTTAAGGACTTATTTGACATTGAACAGGAAGAGATCATCTCCTGGCCATTAAAAAATAGCGATGCAGTGATATAATGCTTTTCAGGGTTACGGAATTTCAGCGCTGTCTTATCCCCCGAAGCCTAGCAGTTAATTCAGCTGGTCAGGCCAGAGAGGGGCCCCCTGTATGTTTAATGAAGATTAAATTACCTATTTTCTCTCATGAAATTTTAAAGGAAGATAAGGAATGAATCTGCTAAGAGGCAAATGAAAAGACCAAAGGGAAGCGTCTTTAAGAAGGAGATGCTAGCAAACATAAAGAATTTCCCCAAACTTATTTGTGACATAAATGATCTTTTAAATGCTTAATTATTACTTCTGTGTTCATTATCCACATCACTCTGATGTAGCCAATAATAATATGTTCAGCCAGGCAGCTATTTTCTCATCTTTCCACTGATCTGGGGTAAAATCACCCATTTGTCTCTTGAATTACATCACATGAAGCGATAGTGATCGTAATTCCCTCAGCAATTAATTTGCTCACACATATGTTGTACCCATCGCTTTATCTCTCTCTTGTTGTCTCTCAACCTCTCTAGCAGTTGTTGTCTTGCACTGTTTAACACACACACACACACACACACGTGTAAGCCTGTGCCACATATCAGATAGGCACTGTTGCTGTGGGGTGTCTCTGAGTTGAGGCTAAAGCCCTTTGCCTCTACAAGCTCCTGGCTTCCACTTTAGGGTGTTGATAGATGTTATTCATCGGGGCGGCCCTAGAGGCGATCCTACAGGAAATGGAGCTAACATGATTTGGGCCGAAGAGACCCAGAGGGTGTCGGCGCCTCTTGCCATAGTTTGAATGGCTTAGTAGATGTGAGATATCAATAGAGTAGATGGGAACAGAGCTCTGTAGAGACGTGCTGCTTGAAATCTATCACCTGCTTCTCATAGATAAGGATATTTATCAACAGCCAAAGGGAAAGGCAGATGGGAAAGAACTGAGGCATGGACAGCCACTCCATTGAAGATTTTGTGTCCGAGGGCATAGACAAAGCCGTTGTCCCTCCCATTGACCCATAGGGCCTTCCTTGGGACCTGATCATTTTTCATCCACAGCAGAAAACCCATCATGGAAATATAGATGAAGATTTTATGTACCATTTGAGTACCCTTGGCGCATAACTGATTCGTTGCTTGACTCTGCCAAGAGAGGACGTAAAGTAAGTGAAGTGTGACATGGAACAATTTTGAGAGGATAAATCAAATCTTAATAAAAGGTAGTCCCTCTGAGTGGACACCAGGGGTCTCTCGCTCTTGCCCCTGCTGTTAAGTACCCTGTAAACCCTTTGCTGTTTAAATTATACTGAAGTTATCTACTTGAGTACAGAGTGTCAACAGGAGGTTGCCCGTATGCCCTTTTGATGCCATTATGGCCTTTTCCTGTCTGAGAGCCTAGCTCACATGGTAATTTTGACTTTACTTTTCCTCTTTTTTTAAATAAAATCAATGACCTCGTGTTATATTGGACTCAGAGCTCTCAACACCTATGTCCAATATTGTCTCACTTTATTGGCACGGGGCCTCATTTATGTAAAAACAATACTCAGCCCTCCCGCCTAGTGGACCATCTACGAACAACTGCAGAGTCTACTAACTTATCATATTCAATAATATCCTAGAGCACTTGCAGTGGGCTGCATTTTTTTTTCTTGCTCACTCTCCAAACAATATTGGCTTTCAAGTATGTGGGCAGTTATGAAAGGTCACCCTAAGTGTAAATTGTCAATACTGGATCAATTTTGGAGGGCAGATATGCTTTGGAGGCCCCATAATGGAAGATTTCATCTTATTTTTACCCAGGGCACATTCACACAATAAGATTGATATCGTTCATTGTTTGATGAATTCCTAATAGACCTATAAACTTGCAGAGCTTAAAGCCAAAGGAATGCCTGTGAAAGCCAAATATAAGGGAGGCAGTCGGACCATCCCACTAGCTGAAAAATTGCCCTCATATAATTCCAATGGAATCTCGCCCAAGTCATCATGCTTAGTGTTGAAGGATGGGCAACTTGTGTCGGTTGAATTAAACCTTATTTATCGCTCATTAGGCATGCAGCGGGGCCAACTGATGATCAGCTAGAGAACAAATAATGTGCGGTGGAATAGGATGCCATCCGGTATGGTTATGTCTTCCACTGACAATAAGATGCGGTGCCAGAATCAAATGCTTCTTCCTCTGCTGTCATACTCATGTTTTTTTTTAAACCCTCCTTAATATGATGTGGCTATTATTGCAGTATAAGATATAATGTCCGGGCTGATGTTTGCATTTGAAGTGTCAGCCACTATCTACAATCTGTCAGCTGCAATGAGGTGGAATTAATATTTCACTTTCCCATTAGGCGGGCTTGATGTCTGTAATAGGGAGGTATAAGAAAAGAACGGCAGACTTGGCGATGAGTGATAATGGTAATTCCCATTAATACAGATAAAGAGAGAATGTGTTAAAGAATGTTAAATCTTCCTTTCAATAGGACATATTAGGAAAGGTGATGCTGGAAACAAGGATATGTATGTAATGCTCTCAGTTAGCTGGATTTCGTATCATTGCCTGTTTTCAAACCTGACTGTTTTCACACTTAGTATTGTTTCCAGGTGAATTCACTCTCATTTTTACTGGTGTTAATTAAGTCATGGCTTCCTTTTCTGGGGTGCAAGAAAGTTGAGGATTCATCGTTACAGTAATTTCAATATGCTAATTTTGAGTTTATCTGAAGATTAACCCCCCTTCCACGCAAAAAAAAAATAGATCAAAATGAATAATGCATAATTAGTTATACTTCTGAGATTTATCTGACAACCACAGAGAGTAACATTAACATCAACACTTTACATTGTTCTCTGTGATCACAACATTGAGCAAGATCTACATATATTTGAACACACAAAAAAAAATCCCTGTGGTTGTGATTGATTACAAGACAAAACCAAGTTACTTTTGAAGTTCTGTGAGTGATGTCGATACACGGTATAAAATAACAAAACAGAACAGAACAAAATTCAATCTTCAGGTTTTTGTTGCCCTTAAAATGTTTTTCTTCCTGCCTCATTTGGAGGGCATAAGCAACAAAATCAAGGTAAAGGATTAATTATTTCTAAAACTATGTTAGAAAACTTTAATTGCATTAGTGTGCACACCCTTTAATTAACACTAAGGAAAAGAATCTTTTGCAATTTTCATAACAGAAGTAAGCTCTCCACACCCTTAGCAGGATGTGCACACATTCACAACCAAGGTGTTTTGTTTACTTCATGTGAATTTATGCACTAAACCATCTATTTTGAGGGTATGAACAACAAAAAAGCAAAAGCTTAATCATAGCCATGTACAGGATCGGGCACTGATGAAAAAGAAATCTGCACTTCTCTTCCTAGGTGATAGTCACTGTTGCAGCTGTGAAAACAACAAGTGAGTCGGGATTGTCAGGAAAGCCATGTCTTTGTCATAATACGTGCAAAAGGCCATCAGCTGATCAGTCATTTCACATATAACAGAAAGTAAATGATGCATGTCAAAATATTTGTGAGGCAAAAAGGGAGGGAGACATACGACGAAGCAGCTTAGCAGGTAAAGAAAAAAGAGGCTGGTTAAAGGACTGAAAAAAAAAAAAACGTGAATTCATGTATGATACGGTGGAAAAAGGTATATAGGTAGAAGGTAGAAAAGGGAAGCATGACATGCAGTGAAAAAAGTGAGTGCTGCACCTTGGTGAACAGATGTATTGATGGCAAGAGTGATAAAGAGTTAAAGAGGGCAGAAGAGACTGAGAGGGTTAAATAGAGGTAAAGAGCAGAGTACTGCAGTGATACCCCCCTGCTATTCTCTCTGTCGCACACACACACAAACACACACATACTGGGTGTGCAATCAGCAAAAATGCTCCCTACACTCAGGCACTCCCCATTCAGTCAAGCATGATTGTGCTTGACATGGTTCCATCGCTAATGCTGACTGATGCCCATTTGCTAGGCTCTTCACATTTATTTATTTATCTGTTTATTTGCGTCAAGTTTATTTATTGATGGGCCTCAAGGATACGATGGCAAATCTCCATTTGCTTATATGGGGAAGGAAAGGAAAGGGAAGGCTATAAGCGTGCGCAACATTTACACGTGAATGAATAAAAGACGGAGGGAGGACAGAGTTCACCTTTTTTATTTAGATTCCAGCAGTTGAAATAGCTATTCCTTTCTGGTAATGGAAAAGTGATATGGCCCATTTAGTTACTTAGCACTAATCCCAGTGGTTTAGCCGCTTCTCTATTTTTTCTTCACTTTTATCTCTTTGTCTTTCTTCATTCGTTCTTTTGACTTCTATTTGGTTAGTGTCTGATGGAAGGATTTTGAGTGGGGTCAAATTACTCCCTTGCCTGTGCGAGTTTTCCCAAGCCCCAGCAGAGCTCTCACACACATTAAGTGCACATAGCACGTTGCTGTTACAGTTGACCACCAAATACCCATGAGGGTCTTAAATGCATGCTCTATTTAGTGCCCAGTCTTCACATAACCTCCTGTTTTATTTTTGCGTAAATTGATTTTTTTAAGTTTTGGGGTTATGGTCGTCTATGTTGTTGTGACTTTGAAGATTTTTTTTTTTTCTATTGTCACTTTTAATAAGATGTCCCCTTGCTTGTGATTGTTACATAGGATGATGCAATTAGTGCGTAATGAGTGTAAGTGTAATTGTTGTTTATTCTCACAATGACATATTTGCTGTTGTAAGCTACTGAGGGAACAGAGATGCTTAATTACCCACAAGTGTACAATTTGAGATCATTAGCTCTGGAAGCCAATATCTCTGGCCAGAGGTCTGCCAGAGGACCTTTGGTCCCATCTTGTAGTGGTGCAAAGAATGCCAAGTTGAAAACTGCTGAAGGATTATGGTTTTAACTTCGCAAGCTTATGTTTCCTGCCCACATGATCCTCATCACTAAATTTCCAAATTGCCTTTGATTAACTTTCTCAAGGGTAAATCTCAGGTCAGCTGTGGCAAACTAATGGAAAAAAATTGAGATTTAAAAGCAGATCTAAAACTGATAATGACTAATAACGATGGATTAAGCGGAACACAACAGAGCCGGGGATCTTCTTTAAAGAGGGGATCAGTTGTCGGACAGAGAGAACATTTCTCATTTTGGGTACGATCTATATGAGAGGACAAAAGAGAGAGCGCAACCAAAAGACTGTTTTTGCCCGTACACCTTTGTATCTGAGAGCAACTGTATCCCTCTATCTGGGAAAGGTGTGTGAGGAGTCACCAGGCTCCCTTTTCAGCAGAAGCTGATTGGCATCTGTGCTCTTATGGAGACAGGGATCCTACCCAACTGCATCTGTGAGTTTATTTGGATTCATCCAAAACAGTTAAACTGCACTGAGAAGGACGGGGGGAAATAAACAAGAAGGGAACACAACAGCTTGGTATTCATGAATTCCATAAATTACAGTGTTACTCCCCTGAGAGATGACTAATATGTCAAGTTTAAAAATAGACAGTTTGCCACAGTTCAGACCCTCTGTCTCCAGTGGATGAGGATTAAGCAGATAGATGGTAAAGAGTAGAGATTTGGTGTGTCTTTGTTGATGTGAGTGCACGCATAATTATGTCTGACTCAACAGCATGCTTGTATACATATGCTGTATACCTGTGTGTGCTTTGTGTGTGTATATTGTATATGTGTGTGTCTCTGGGTCCATGTGTGCAGTTGTACTGTTTCCATTTAAAGTCCATAACCTGAAGTCACGGTGACAGGATGAGGGCCTGAGAAGTAGCCGAACAGTATGGGGGTCATGCATTAGCGGAAAGCCAGTGGAGGTTGCTGAGTTTGTAACATCTCCACCCTGAGGGCATTGCCAGCTAAGTAAAGGATGAGGCTGCACACTGCATTACCTCAACTATTATATTTTTTCCCTCCACTCTAGATGAGTTTCTTCCAGTGGCTCAGGTCACTGTTGCCCCGGGGCGGATTATGGCAGATAGGAGCTGTGATGTTCCTTAAGATTTCCGACAAGTGAGGGAAGGAAGTGTGTCTGGGTTTGTGTCCATACGTTTGATCTTTTTTTTTTTTTTTTTAGCAGTGCGCGTGTATGTTGTTTTTGTGTGCTTGTGTGCGCTGTTTATTTGGAGGAATGTTTACTGAAGCTTAGCGTTCCTTGACAGGCCAGCGGTTGACCTGATTTCAGTGTCACAGGCGTGACTCACACAGGTTAGCTTTTTAAGGAGACAGTGAGGTCAGTGTGGAGAGTGAAGCCACAGTTAAGTAGCTGAATATGCATGCGTACTCGCATGGACAACACGCATACGTCTAAATATTCTGTGTCGGCTAAATATAGTATTTCATCATTGTAAATATTCAGCCACCGTTCATTATGATTAGTGAGAGAGCGTATAAAATCATTTACGGTCTGCATTATTAAAGTCTCCTACATGGTAAGGCCCTTTCTTTACTCCTGATGCCACCATTAATGTGTTTACGGTGGTAGCAACAGTCTGTCTAAGAAATTGATTTTTCTTTTGCCAATTGTAAAAGTTTTATGACAGTCAATATGGCTGAAGAAGCAAGCCTTCCATTATTTTACTGGATCTGCTGCGAGCTGAATAGATGGTTTCTGCTTATAAACCTTGAATAATTGAACAGGGGAATCAGTCAATGAGAGGGGGAGACGCACAAGGTCTCGATGGCTTGATGGCCAAGATGACAGCTTGTGAAAGAACAGCCAATGCGTCACGTTGTCTCTTCAATATGCCATCTCATCTTTTTCACCCTTCTTTCACTCCTCCCGTTTGTTTGTCCACTGATCTCCTTCTCCTCCTTTTTCCTGGTTCCCACCCACCTCTATCTTTTTACTCGTGTATTACTTTAATTTCTTCCTCATCAACCTCACTTTGCCCGATTCCTTGCTATCTCCCTCTCCAAACAAATGCCCTGTTTTCTTTAAATGCTTTATTTTTACTCACATCCTGCCTGCATCCATCCCAATGACCTGGTGTCACTCCAGGCAGAATTATTACTCTTGGATGGAACATCGGCTCAGTGGCGCCGTACTTTGCTCTCTCCGCATTATCCATTTATGGAGTATCCCCTTTTGTGGTGAGCCATCTTCCTATAGCCCAGTAATGATAGGAGTCTTGGCGACCCTGTGCATTTGCACTGTAATATAAGACATTCTCATTAGTCCAGGGATTGTGCTCTCTCTCATGTCCATTACATTAATTGCTACACATCACTGCCTGCCATGCCCCTCAGTATTTTGTTTCATCGCTGGCATTCTCTGTCCAGCATCACGTAACTGTGGCCCACAATTGCTGTGCCCGGTAAGGTGAGAAAGGTAATTGAAAAACGTTATATGGAGAATTGGATAAGATGTTTTTAGTAAAAAAAAAAAAAAATCTCGAGGACATAATCTGACCAGTTTGTTTGTGTTTTGTTACATGAGTGGGTGCCAATAAATGAAAAAAAAAATGTTTTCAGATCAAATAAATTGAAGCCAAGTGCCCTTCCACCCGCGCACCATCCCTCTGTTGTCAGTCATCTGTCCTCATAATAGGGAAGCAGGCCGCTGCCATAATTGCTTTGATGGTCCAGCCTGAACAAATCACTTCTGGGCATAGAGAGAAGCCTTGGAGATGGCAGCCAGAGAGAAAAGGTGCGAATGAATTAAAGCACTTTGCGTTCCTCTGGGGCATGTGGCCCAGATTTTTCTTAAAAAAAATATAAGGAAAGGAAGGAGTGTGGGGGTGGGGTTTGCCTCTTTCCTTCAAGAATAAATGGCAGTAAAAGCAATAATACACATCTAGCCTCCATTATGCCAAAATGGAGAGCTTTTTCAGAGAAGACACAATGGCACTGACATAGTTAACTGGCAGGTGGAGAAAGGAGGATTTCACTGGAAATAATCTGATTTTGAACGGGGCTCCCATCTATGGGAGAACCTCTGGTCAGGCCTTTTGTAAGGGAACAAAAGTTTAGCCCTTTGGAAGCAAAGCTTTGAATGTTTCAGCAGAGCAGAGTGAATGGTCCATTTGAATGTCCCAAGGCCCACTGTGCCGAGGACTGCAACAGGCAGACGTCACACGAGGCCCTGTGCAGCACCATTTGGCTATTGTGGACCCGACTTCTACACTTCCGTGCTCTTAATCACTTTTCACTATTAGAATTACACTCATGCTGAAACTGACAATTATAATCTAAAGATACCAACCTAATAAGCAGGATCAATTTGTCACAACTACTCATCTGTAGTAATTTTTCCATATAAAGGCACTGCAGTCTTGGATATCTATACTCATGGTTTGATCTGTAGAATAGTGGAGGTGACAGAGTTAGAAACATGGCTGATATGACTGGAGAGACAGATATGGAGCGAGCTTAGTGAAACAACACTGTTCATATCTCAAAAAGCTGTGTAACATTGTTTGAAATTGCATTTCACTGCCAAACTGAAGTCTGGAAGATGCAGATACAAAACTTTTAGTTTCATGCAACCAACTGACGTGCACTTCTGATATGTTCATTTCGATTATTATTATACAGTTTGATTATTATAGCTGGCGCCTAAGCTGGTACGTGGCTGAGGGGAATCTGCTGTGTTCAGTAAAAGTTCGGTTATGACTACAAGCTACACAGGTTGAGTTGTCTAACTGTGACACAAAAGGGGCACGGCCGTTTGACTAATGCTTCAACTCCACAAAACCTTCGAGGGTCACAAGCCTGCAAAATAAGGCTCCATGGGTGTCTGGAACATCATTCTTTCCCAATGGCCTTGTCCTTTCCCATGCAGGCAAAGGCACGCCCCTTGTTAGTTCCACCCTGATCCATTTGCCTCTCTTTAAGTCACCCCACCAACCGAGCCCGCACCCCCCAATTTGCTATCGAATCCAAAATCTTTGACCCTCTTTTTTTTGGCTTTTGTTTGTGGTTGACAGCCCATTAAATCCATCAGAGCTCCAGGTGCGGCTCTCTTGCAAAGGAATCATTTGTACACAAAAATGCAGACAGTCGATTGCATCAAATACAAAAGCTTTATAAGCTCAGATCTGTGTGAACTACAAATATTAAACCTGTCAAATATTTGTGTGTCATCTGCCAAAAAGTACATTTAAAAACAAAGATAATGAAAGTGGTATATTTTCCCTAAAAAGAAAGTTTTGACAGAAGTCAACTTCAATGCCTAATTCTCTCCTTTCATGGATTTCTTTTATGTCTGCCTTGACTATCACTTTCCACATCACCCTATAAGGATGAGCAGTAGTTATAATTGCTTTTCATATAATCATTTTGCCGCTTTATTGTCGACAAGAGCACAGTTTTCCTTGTCAACTTGAGTTAAGCACATTCATCTTATGCACTCATTTGAAGAGTGTTCTTTAGCAGAAATGAGGTTGAATACATCCACACGCAACAAAGACCAACCATTATCAGTGCCGACTAGCTAATTAAGGAGTCTCTCTGACTTGTTACTTGCCAAGGAGTGTGCAGTGGGTCCGCAGCCATGTATCCAACCATGTGTTTCAGGGAAATGTCTAAGGCATTACATCTGCCCTCCCTCCATCCATAATTAACCTCCCTCCATTCATAATTCAGATGTGTTCTTCACACATCTTCTGGTAATATGACATTATTTTGCAGTGGCTAAACAGACATTGTGACGCCCCCCGTGCACAGGCATGTGTGTCTCTGCCTGACACACTTTTGACTGTCAAGGCTCCACCCCAGCCACAAGTGCAAAGTGAAAGACAAAGCAGCCGCCACTTCCTTCCTTTGTTATTTTAGAACTGCGGGATGTCGGCTGAGCCTTTTCAGTAAGAAGGTTGATGTTTTTACTTTCATTCTTTTTGGATGGCACATTTCACAAAAAATACACCTGTGCCTCCAGCTAGAGTTTAAACTAAATTACTGCGCATGCCATCAGTTGAACAGTGCTCTATGACTATGTTCACCTAAACTCAAAGGTTCATCACTAATACAACAAGACGGGGGACAAATTAAAGAAAAACCTGAGTAAAAGAGTGGAGAAACATATCAGATACAGATGCCTCTATCCACCAAGGCTCACTGAATGGTTTGGAAAGTATGAAAATGATGTACCACAAAAACACCAAATAATATCTGCGACTGTCTCTGATTCTATATGCCCTTTTGTTATCTCTGCATATGTTCTTCTACTGTACTCAGGTCTCTTGCAAAAAAGATTTTGGTGTCATGTCATTTTTTTGATCACGTAAATGTGCTTTATTTAAATGAGGGAATATCTTGTGGAGAAATGGTATTTATCCCTTCAATAAAGTTCCACAGACTGAAGCTGCACTGGAGGTTTTCCTTTAATTTGTCATCCATCTGTAGTTTAAATGCTCAAGCATGCATGCAACAGGAAATTAACATGCATTTTACTGAACCCGTGCCATGCTGTACAAAGCACATTATGAGTAATATGTGTGCCTTTTCAAGGGCAGGAGTGAGCACGGAGGAAGCAAGAGAGCCACGGAGTGTAGACAGGAAAAGGAAGAAAAGGATGTAAGATGGCATCAGGTGACGTAGAAATGTCATGAGGGAGAAGAGCAGAGACTTAGACAGAGAGAGACAGAGAAGGAGAGGAGGCATCCCATTGCCAAAGCAGCACTCAATATTGTGTCCAGTCCTGAAGGATGTGACATATTTCTCCAGTCTTTGTTGGCTGTTTTAATCAGCTTACATATGTCCTGGATGAAAATTGAATTTGTCTGGAAGAGAGGAAGGTACTATTGGCTCTACCACTGCCTCTTGATTGTGTGTGTTAGTTTGTGTCTGCAAGTCTGTTTTTGTGTATCTGCGTGCATGTGTGTCTGTGTGTGTGTGTGTGTGTGTGCAAGCATTGTCCTTTCCGCACCCGAGCCAACCGATTCATAACAGCAATGGATTGTGTTTCTCCCATACATCATTGTCAATGCAGCTCACCTCTGCAGTGCCAGCTTATTTAATGGCCAAGACCTCAACTCAGAGTGCACAAAAGACCCCCGACTCCCTTTTTCTACCCACTTGCCCTCTGGCATTTGGAAGTGTGTTTGTGTTGGTTACACGTGTGAAACAGACAATTCTTGGGCGTGTATCTTTTTGTTCACATTTGGCTGTGTAAATGCTGGGTTTATAGAACTGGTTTTACAGTGTTGCTGAAAGGTATACAGTGAAGTAGATGACAATTTACACACTGAAGCAATCCACCTGTGATTCAGCGCATTATACATATCGCACCATATGCTGCGTTACTGTGCTGTTGAGACAGCTGAGGATTGCACCCCAGCTTCATCTCAGCTTTAAGACGACTGCTCTGTACGAGGGCACACTCTATTAATCTGTCCCTCTACTGGGGGTTTTGAACAGTGTGTCCATAACACCTAGACTTCCCCCTGAGGAGTTCATCCCAACAGATCGCCTTTATGGATAGCATCTTTTTTTATTATTTTGAGCCAGTGCAATCTTTTTCTGCAGTTATGATTGATCACAAATACCACACAGTATGTTCCTGACTTGCTGCAGAGATTTTAAATAGGGAAGTCTTGCGCCTTTTGAACTGCAAAGTTTACTGGAGTGAGTCAAGCAATTTTTTGAAAAGCAGGCAGGCCAAGATTATTCCCTTTTTTTTTTCTGAGATGCACTTTTGCCCTGTCTTTTGTTCATGGAAGTAGGGCATGTCAGGCCAGCACAAGATACAGAACGTTTACAGACATGCTGCGGAAATATAGAAATCACTTTTGTCAAAGACTACTTTAATATTCTTAAACCACTTAAGCATCCTGGAACTGTATATGCAGAGTTGTAGGTAATGTAGGTTCCATCCTCTTTCAAAATGAACACAACCTCCAGAGTAGGTCACAGTTGCTCACAAATAACTACATACAGTACCTGCTCTTTCTAGGTCACTTAATTTGCATGGGGGTGGTGCTTTTGGGGGGAAGGTTATAAGGCATTCTTGATTCAGATGCAAATGGGACAGTTATCAGCAGCCAGGACCTGATGAATAATGGGATGTACAAAACGCACGGCCCTGCATAAGGAAATGAAAGAGCGCCTCTTTTCTGCCCCACTGATTTCATTATAGACACTATTATTGGCTTAGAATGGCAACATCTATTATCTAGAGTCAGAATGTGACCACTTTTTTTTTTTTTTTGATGCGGACAGTCTTTTACTACTGTCAAACCTCATCAAATATTGCTGCCCCAGATAGGGCAACAGGCACAATGTGGAGAGTGGGAGCCTTCGGGCAGTAGTCAGATATAGGAACTGTTAATGTCTCTTTAGCTTTGAGATGGAGCTCTGCCCTGATGACTGTGTGCCTCCAACTTTTTGCTTTTTCTCATTTCAAATTCAAAACCACATTCTGGTTTTAACAGTTTTGTGCTGTTTAACAAGGCCACTGGCCTTACATACACTTGAGTGGAATGAGCAGCTTTTCAGTTCGATTCTCTTCTGGTATCCTGTTATTATGCAGCAGCTATATGAAGGACATTTTGGTTTGGCTTTGACCACTGAAAGCAGATTGTACAGTATGAATATCTAATTATTTGAGGTTATGCAGTTTGAATGGTTAAGAAATAAAACTGAAACTGAAATATTTAGTAGGGTGTTCACGTTTTTACCTTACAGAGTAAACACATTTAAAGCTACCCGGCTGTCATGTCATTCTTTTAGACGGCTGAACAACAATGACTTGATACAACTTGACATGGAATTCACTGGTCAAAAGATGGCAATGCAATGTTGTACGTGCCAAACTGAATTGCTCGTGAATTGCCTGTAATATGGGGACGGAAAAAAAAGTAGATCATTTGGAGTGGAGGATCTAAGAATAGAAGAGAGCCTGTGGCAGAGGGCAGAGGGAACAAGAAGGCAGACGGATTGGCTGTGAATAAGACTCACTGACAATGTGATAACACTGTGATAACCTCTTGGGATGTGTAATGTGTTTCTTTACCTTAGCTAATGCTAGCCTCTGACTCGCCCACAGAATCGTCATATATTTTCATCACGTCCTCAAATTGGAGCATTTTACACTGAACAGCCAGGGATTACTGGTGGCTGTTGACGAAATTTTTTTAATGTGTATTAGATGGATGATGTTCATACAGCTGTCACCATTATATCCCAAACGATGTCTGTGAAGTGTTTTCCTCCCGCTCTTTAGTAATATTACTCACATGCATGTAGATATAAAATCAGCAGAGCCTAAAAGGGAGGCTCTCAGAATTCACAAATCTGCCGCATGCGCTGCTCCCAATCTGCCTTTTCACGTAATTTTTGCCGGATCAGTGCGAGCACAAATATATGCGGCTCCTATGAAAAACCTCATTCTTAATTTGGGCGTTGGTCTGAGGATTTCTAAGACTTCTCGTTTTAAATAACAGACAAAATGTAGATCTTGGACAGTCTCGCCTCCCTATATTCCAAATGACTGTCTTGCTACCCCAGAGGCATGCGATTACAATACACCTCCAGTCTAATCCCCAAATTACCCCACGACGATCACTATCTGTCTTGCAAAAAAATTGAGTAAGCTGGCAAGGTGGCAGAGGAACAAAGTGGATAACAATATCTTTGCCAGCCCCGGCATAGGACAGACACTTTTATCGGCGGGCCCCTGCATGTTGTGAAGTTAAGCAAATTGGTTCTGCTTTCAGTGAAGCACAGTAGTTTAGGTACGTTGTAAAAGGGTTTACGACGCCTCTTGCCAACCGGGTAGAAACATTCTTTTCTCCACAAAAATATCTGGCTTTGGTTAGATTATGTCTGTTTCTATTCCAGTGCTTGGTGTGTTGGGGCTCAATTCGCCAGGCCCTTCACCTCTCAGAGCTTAGCTTTAATCTGCATTTAAAGGAGGCCCAGAAAAGACAGGAGCGATTATCGTAACGTTGTGTGCTCAGAAGCGTTTATTTAATAATTTGTTTTAATGTGTTTGACTCTTTTCAATATGTCATCTGGATGACAGAGTCAGAGGTTAGGTTCTTTTTTTTTTATTTTTTTTCCTAAGAGGATAAACAAATAATCTGAGAGCATAGGGAGACAACTGCTAATTTTAGTATCTGAGAATTCCCCATTTAATTGTGTTGTATTCCAGATTTTTTATAGTCAAGTTGCAAGCGAAATTGGTTGGGTTTCTAGGACAAGAGTTTGATGTAAATGGGATATAATTCAGTGAAAAAAAGCTCTTAACAGGATCATCGTAAGGGAGCCACAGAGAGGTTCAATTAACTGATCACTTCTTATAATTCCAAACAAACAAATCGTGCAGCGGTGCATGTTTTATAATGCAAATTCTTGTCTCCTATGTCAGTTATGCCTCTTTTACATTTGTTAAAAAATGTTGAGCTTTTAGGGAATTAATTACATTCCTTGTCGTGGCCTCGCTCTCCACACTGCCTCCTCCATTTACTGCCATATTCAAGAAACCTTCAGGCGCCCTCCCCTCAGCGCACACGCAGACACACACCATTCCCTCTCCTCCTCTGGTCTTGTATGTAGTCCAAGTGATTGGATGAATAAGTTGTGCCATCCCATATGGTGGGCTGTCCTGCTGGATCTGATCACAGTAGTGAATGAAGGAGCCCATGAGTCACCACCGGTTTGTTCTGCCGCACTTGTCACGCTCTGCTGTCGCACACTCCCCTCTCTCCCTCCGTCCATCCTGCCAGCCAACAGACGCCATGCCTTTTAAACTCTCTCGCCCTGTCGTTCACTGTCTCCCTCTCTCACACACATCATAACTGCAATCTCTCGCATGCCCCCACCGTGCGACCACTTTCTTTTTCTTCCTCTGTCTCTCACACACACACACACACACACACACTCTCTTTCTCTCTCTCTCTCTCTTTCTTCCTCTCTACCTCCCTAGATGAGGTAAAGCTTGTGTCCTCTCCTCTGACAGCCTAAACGTCAGCGCGTTCCCCATGCTCTGCACTTCCTCCACAGGCAGTGCCAACATCATTGTCATTTATAAACATTTTATGCCCGCTCTGTAGGGTAATGGCTAATTTCTCCCACCACACGGCTCTTCATTAAAAGTTGATTTTCTGTCAAAATGTATCCCAATCAAATTAGCTGCAGCTACTTGGACAACTTTGGTGTACCTCGGCGTGTGCTCACTCTGATGCATCCATGGTTATATTTTTAATCAGTAAAGATGTTCATGTATTTGCTTGAGAAGAGCGAGCTTGATTCAAGCAAACATTATCTGGTAAAGTAAGCGATAAAGCACAGGGAGTTGTCCTGATTGAAGAAAGTAATAGATGAGATCGAGGCGATGATCTTCACAAGACATAATGGAGTTTCCTCTACCGGATCCATAATTTTTCCTGGTTCAGGACACCTCAGAGGTCGTTATGCTGCCTCCACTTCTCAAAGAAGATAAAAGAAGTCGGTTGTGTTTAATTAACTGAAGAAAAATAAAAGGGTAAAAAAGAGGTTTTTATTGAGGAGCACGTCTGTCATGTTCAAATACAGCTTGACAATGTCGTCAGCTTATGTGGTGTGATGGCCGGAAAGGACAGGAACAGGCCATGGAGAAGAGTAACACCAGACTCGTAAATTTCTAGACAACTTTAAAAAGCCTGAAGGCTATTTAGACACTCAGTATTTTATTTCACTCAAGGTTTGAACACAAAGTTGCTCATATGCACACAAACAAATGTTCATTCCCAGGTGGAAATAATTGATGGCAGATGGATGAGCACAGGCAGGCCTGGTGAGAGGTCTGGGTGTGTGTGATGGTCAGCTAAGGGGGGGGGGGCGCTCAAGCTACTCAGATGCTACTTGTGTTGTTCAATATCGGGGAAATCAATGCATATCCAACTCATTGTGCCACACATGCTCCATGCTCGTATGAGCCCCGGGTGTAAAAATAGCCCCTCCTTTTAGACTGTTATTCAGTACTGTTTCCCAATAACATTAAAAAGCCTTTTCATGTTTGGCAATTTCTTCTCTTCCTTGATGCGTTCCCTCCCTCCCTCCTCTTCTCCATAACATTCTCTAGTTTTCTTGCTTTTATTTATGTTCCTTTCTTCTTCAGTATTATTTTTCTGAAAAGGAAAATCAATACACTCCCTTTCTCAGCCGTGAAAAACAGCTGAGAAAGTAAACACTTACAATAAGTCTAGAGTGGTATTTTCTGTTCACATTCTTTTTTTTTTCTTCCCATCCAAGTTATTGAAAGTGTGTGTGTGTGTGTGCACATGCTCTTTGTCTAATTATCTGCTTTTGTCATGTCGCCACAAAGAAACCACTGGGTGCTAGAATGGCTGATATCAGGAGCATATCATCGCCATGGAATGACTGCACTGGCGATAGTGTTAGCACGGTCTAAATTACTGCTCTCTGAGGTACTGGCTGCTTTACCATCATTAGCACGGCCATTACATAGATTGGTGAAGGAAGGGTGCTGAGGCCCTGGCAGGAGACCAGCTGAGTGTTCCTCAGGCTGGCAGGGTCATTCAGGAAGTGTAGTCTGCTTCCGCCACACACACACACACACACACTACAGACACCCTCCTCCCACTATTTCTCTGGTGAGACCTGACTGCAGTCTCCAGAAAAGCTGAAGATTAGGTGTGTGTGTTTGTGTCCATGCTGTCTTACTATCACTGCGAGGACCAAATACCCTTGTGATTATAGTAAGAGTAGGAGCAAATGAGGACATGTTTTTGGCCATAGCTTCTTCCAAGTTAATGTGGGTCATTTCTGGGGTTAAGTTTAGAGCTGTGTGAATGTTGTGGGTTGTAAATGGAAGATTGGCTTCAAATTACAATTTTGGTCCTCAGAGACATAGAACAAATGTGTGTGTGTGTGTGTGTGTGTGTATGTGTTCGAGAGGAGGCACGGAGTGAAGGGAGGTCGGAGTTATTAGTCCCAAATCTCGCCTAGGGCGCCAAATGCCAGGCCTGGAGGCAGTGAGCAATCATTCTAGTAAGACTGCTGCCACTTCTATCAAGTAACTCAACCTTTCATGAAAGAATAGTGACCCACTCTCCCCACCGTCTTCGGTTACACGAACATACACTCAGCGGTAATGTGACCTCTGCCCATAACGTTACTTAGTTAACGAAGGCAAAGGAACTGTTAATTGATGCCTCGTTCAATCCAGTGCAGCAGGGGTGACATTTCACTGAAGCCCAGCAGAGTTATGAGTGATGTGCGTACACATGTATAAGAAACAGAGTGAGAAAGACAAAATAAGGCATGTCTCTATGTTTAGTCGATTACAGGGAGGATATGGGAGCGAGCCAGCACAAATCCATGCAAGGCTACATCAAGAGAAGGGGTTGGAGTGGAGAGGGTTCACCTTGCCAATAACTTGACATTTTCCACCAGCAATAACGCAGGCTTAATTCGGCTCTGAAGAGCATCTGGTGCAAATTGGATATAGTTGCTCTTTAGCATCATTGCATGAATGATAGGCATCCTATTTATACCTCTCTCCGGTGCAATAATGGTGTTGAGTCTGTTGACATGACAGACTGTTATTTACACAAGATTATCAGAATGTGGATTTACCTTAAAATTGTCTGACAAGACCTGCAAGCAAAAGTGTGTATTTGCACACACGTATGTGCATGGACCTGACATTGTTTGTGTCCATATGGATGTGCGGGCATCTGCATGTACCAGTGCATGTGTGTGCATGTGGTACCTGGGTGTGTGTCGTTGGGGGCCACTGAGGAGGAGCATGTTAACCAGAGGAGCAGCCGGTCCACCAGATGTTCCTATTCCCACTAGGCTTGTCACAAGTGGACCTTTACTTCTCTCCCTGCAGTACACACAAACACACACACCCACACCCACACCGGATATCTTCAATAGACTAAACATAGTACATGCACAGCAACACAGAATGGAAAGCTACTTTATGCTGTTGCCACTGTAGATTTGCATACAATGAGGATCTCGTTCAAAGGGTGCACATGTAAACACACCTGGCCTCAATGATAAGGCTTTTTTCTTTCCACCAACAATATTCTAGATGGTGTCCTTAGCAAAGCTTAAGCGTTTCTTCACAGAGCTGGTGTGTGTATTGTACATTTGTATGACTGAGTATTCTCAGAGTCGAAAGCATTCTTCACATACTTCAAATACGCACTGTATGTGAAGAGTGTGCCCTGTTTTCAATGAGAAATTGCTTCTGACAAAAGCTGCGCACACAGAACAGCACTTTTGACAATTAATGCCAAGTCCCAGTGCCATTTGCCAATGCCATCGGTTTATTTGTGCACCTGCACTTGGTGTGGTGGACTCATTCTCATCTTCATACACCATGGCCTGGTGCCTTTCATGGTGCCAGGATCCTAGGTAGAGGATGTGACCATTTGGAAATGTCATGAAAAAGGTCGAGGCCATCATTGCGGCCGAGTTCAACGGGCTGATTTATGAGGTTCTAGCAAATGAAATATAGTAGGGGGCTAGCGGAATAAGCAGGCCCCTATAGGCACCCCAAAGGTCACCCAACTTAATTTCAATTAGGCCTGGGGGAGGCCAGGAAAATATGTCACTGGTGGAAAGTGTGCAGGGGAAATAGATTTACTTGTAATGACGTGTTTATGGGGATTAAGATAAGGCTAATCAGTTGAAGAAATTGGCAACGTGAGCACAGCCTTGATTGAAGAGTTCAGGAAAGAGATGCCAAATGAAATAATCATTCTACTGAATTCCACACAAGCACAAGTGCCATATTTTGTTTATTATTTACAGAGGGTGAAAAATGCAAGTCTCAGTGCTTCCTCCACTCCCTATCAATCACGCTGAATTGCGCCTACACTGAATCCCATCAATTACTGCTTTCTGTTTGACACATGGAACACCAATTCTGATTAGCCAACAATTCTCTGGAAATGGTGGCATTGTAAAGAACAAGCAGCTTGACATTTTAAATATTTAAGTCAAAGTTTACCACCAAACCCAACTCCCTTCAACCCATAACTACATATGTGTCAAAAGAACCCCCACGCAAAACGCTTCAAAATGAGTCACAAATTGCCAGCAAATGATTTCCTGCTCAGGGACAATAACAGGGTCCCCACTCTGCCTTTGATTCAGGCTCTTTTTTTATCCTTTCTTTGTTTACCCATGCTGTCTAGCAGTCGCTCTTCTGGAATTCCTATTGATAGCTGTCTGACAGGGGGGCTGGGTGGCTAAGTAGCCCACAGGGGGGGTTGTGTGGTGTGCAGTTTGTGGTTGCACTCTGTGTGAATGTATGGCATTTTACGTATATGATAATGAGTATTTTTTTTCCATCTAGCGCGTCACCATGTTTTGCCCGAAATCCAAGTTACGTCTGTCAAATATGCCAGCAAGTTACCAGGTGTGTGTGTGTGTGTGTGTGTGTGTGTGTGTGTGTGTGTGGATCTGTCTGTCTGCGTTTAGTGCAGCATGTTTGTGTGTGGGCATGTATTTGTGTGTCTTGTGAGGGTGATGTGGCATGGAGGTCACTTCTGTCAGATCCAACGTCCAGGCCCATGCTGTGATGTGAAGGGCACTGTCAAGAGACAACCACGAGGCAGCGCAGGTACAGCTGCCCTCGGTGCTCTTTTTCCTCTGCGGCACACACACACACTGACGGGACACACACAGACAAACACATCCGTGCCTCTTTTAAACTGACACATGATGGTGGGAAAGCCCCTTAGGGCGAAAGCCCCAGGATTGTACAGTCACTTCAAAACAAACACAACCGCCTACTTGTTGACTATCTGTTTGCTGGTGACTAGCTACGTGACGCTTCATGTAACCGGTAAGATGGTCGCTTTGACATATTTCTGGCCTAACTGGAAGGATAGAGGCTCGTACAGAGTTTAGAGCCACATACTGAACTTTGGAAGAATAAAGGTTAGAAAAACAACAATAACCTGTGGGTGGATAAGACAGAAATTTAAACATATATACTGGAAGTTGGAGCAGATGACCTCTTAAGAGTCCAGTCTTCCTTGTAAGACTTGAAAATCTGCCCAAAAAAAATATGTTGGTAATGCAAAAAAGAAAGAACGAAACTTATGTCCATCTGTGAGTGGAATAACAAAACTGATGACCGAAGAAGTAGAATCCAAACATACAGCATGAAAAAAATAAATAAATAGAAAGTACAGAAACATGCAATAAGCTCACAGTTTTTCCACATAAGCGCTCAGAGTTCACTATAAGAACCTGATTTGACCTCAACTCTTGGTCTCAGGGGGAAAAAAAAACATGTACTTCTGTATCATACATTTCTCTAGGAAATGCGAGGGTCAAAGTTCAATCAGCTAGTTTAAGCGTGAGAAGAAAGCATTAGCGAAGCCATGGAGAGATCAATTTAGTGAAACAGAGGAGGAAGAGTGAACAGTAAAAGCAGCTGGCATATAATGCAGGTACAGCCACAGCGGAATATATATTACTCGTGACCTCGTGGACGCGCCAGTGTTGGTCCTGATAGAATGTGAGATACATTATATGTGTCCTCTGTGTTGCGAACTTTTTAGAAGGGCAGTGAAAACATTTCTGTAAAGTGTGGGGTTAGCCCTTGCATGACAAACACCCAGAAGTTTCGACCTGGATCCAGATATACAGCTAGTATAGGGTTAAAGGTGGAGGAATGGTTGTGTCTGTCTCTCTGACCGCTGCGGCGTGTTTCTACAAATCTATCTCTCCCTCCACGTCTCTGTCGGTCTCTTTCTGTGGCTGTTCTCAGGCTGTACCCCTCCAGTGTACACTATGTCCACACTGCGGGAGAGCAGCTCTGAAACTTTAATGCTAATTGATCCCAGTGAAGAAGTGTGGACACAGGTGTGTTGCCGCAGGCCCTGGCTCTGACATGGATGCCAAGGGATTCTGGGTAACCAAGGGGCTTATAGGGCCAGAGCAGAAAAGTGCCACTTGCCAGGGGCACAAGTGACCCAAGTGACCCAGTTCTTTTCTAATCAGCACAGGTTTGATGTGCAGTGTGTGTGTGTGTGTGTGTGAGAGAGAGAGAGAGAGAGAGAGAGAGAGGGAAGGAGCGCACATCAGTCAGAGAGAGAAAAACTAAAATGGCCCCAGGAACCAAATCTAAAACTTAATTCAGTGCATTTATGTCAGTATTTAAATTTTGCCACATGAACAAAAAAGTTTAGGCTTATTAGACTATTGCAATCAAAGGCAGCCACTTTGTCTGATGCATATTTTTGCATTTGTTGAGAAAACAGGAACCACAGCCGGATGGTTGCTCTGGCCGAAATGCAGGTAAAATTCCCAAGTTACTAGAAAATCATAGCTGCCGAAGTGGAAAAGGACCATAAGACAAGAGAGGAGAGTACGTACAGTGTGGTGCTCGTGTGTGCGTGCATGCACAAGTTTGAATGGTGCACTATATGTGGGTATGTGTTGTATTTTTCAACAAGTATGGTAATTGTGAGCCTTTGAGCCCCGGGAAAACCCACGACTAAATCAGACTCAAGCTGCTGTGTAACTCCCAGATTTTCTCTCTAAGTTTGTAGTCTTGATTGTGTGGGTGTGGGTGTGGGTGGGTGTCGGTGGGTTGCTGCATGTATCTGTGTGCGCGTGTGCTGGTCTGGATGGAAAAGAGACTTAACGCTGCCAAGACGCAGGTGTGCGGATTAGGCGTGATCCCTTCTCATATTCTCAGTAGTATTTCTTATTTGATGGCTTTTCTGCCGTGTAAATCTTATCAAAAACTAGCTAACAATAGTGCCACGTTGACAGACGCCTAAGCATCTGGCGAGCCACCACTCTGAATGTTCAAACTGCTGTGAACAACCTGTCTCCAGAAAGGAAGAGGAAAATAACTGGGAAGGAAACTCAAGGAGTTTGTGTGCACTTGCGTCTAACTGTTTTTTTTTTGTGTGTGTCTGTGTTCTGTGTGCATGAAAGAGATGAGAGGGAGGGAGAGAAAGAGGGAGCTGGGGGAGGAAAGCGCATGCTGATAGCCTCATAAATCATGAAACAGATAGTGCTGTATCTTAACCAGTGTTGAGCCAGGTGATGGCATGATGATGATCTGAATGCGCCTCCGCTTCTCCAGTTACAGCTACCTCCATTGACTTTGTTTGCTCACTCTGTTCAAAGATAGAGAAAGATAGAAAGAAGAGAGGGAGAGAAATAACTTTGGCCGGTACAGGGCGCCATTAAAGTGTGATGAGTGGCCTCAGTGAGGGGCTCTGTGTACAGCACTTTATTCAGGAACGATCACTTATTTATAGGTGTTGGAATTGTGTTGTTTGCTTGTTTTATTGAAAACCTTGTGGGTAAAGTGGCGGCGGGCCGCCTGGCATGTGAGCGCCACATCTCTGGAGGGCATCCCTGCAGAAAAGTATTCCTCCTTGATGAATAAGTGAAGGGGACAGATGCATTTTTCATTCACACAGAATCCATTGTCACTTGAGATGTCTGGTCTGTGGGTATGTGTAGTCAACCTGCAGGCGGCAAAAAAAAAAAAAAAAAAAAAAAAAAGTCACCTCCCTTACACACTAGCACACATGCAAAACCACACATACTCACACTTATATATGAGCACATAATGTATATGAGCACATAATGTATATGAGCACATAATGCATATTCACATGATTACACATGCATGCACAAACACACCCACATCATGCTCCGTTCAAGTTGCGGTCACTCTGGAGCTCTGATTGACAGTGACTGTCAGATGTCGTTAAATAAGATTAATTAGCGGTTACTCTGCCACATGACTGTAAGTGAAGCTATCAGTCAGCAAAGGCACATCTGCAGTCTTGTTTAGAGAGGTGAATAAATTGCTATTTTTCTCCTAAAGCATTTTTTGCAGACTAAAGTCAATTTATTGACAGGATTATGGTGGTTGGCAGTAAATTATGTTGAATTTTAAAAGTTTCAAATAATCTGTATTAAAAGTTACAAGAAGTTACATCACCACTGCATCTTTAGAGAGTATGCCCATATGTTCTGTGTTTGCCACCTCTACTTACATCCTTCTGCTCCTGTGCACAAAAAAAAACTCGTGTCGACAGTCACACGGGCGATGCACAAGCAAAAACATGAAGGTAGCAAAGTGTAGCCCATCTCAGGAAGGGTTGTGGTGTTTTGTGTACATGAGGGAGCATCTCTTGGCATGAATGATTTATATTAAAAGAGAAAGTGAAAAAGTCTTTCGCAAAAGCACACCCACCCTGCACCCCCACCGCATGCGAACAGAGGGGAGCGTCTTCACATGGCCAAATGGGTCTGATGGTGATGGCGTGGAGGAAAGAGCACGGCTGCTCGCTTGCAAAGCCGTCTATGATCTCCACCACCACTCTGAGTGCGCGCTGGGACACATCAAAAAGGGAATTAATAAATAAATAACACACAACACCATGTTTTATTAACTCGGGTAAGGCATCACTGGTGAGGGGTCCTAGAGAATCCTGAGATTGGATGGCAGCTCTGGATTGTTGTTGGAAAACTTGTAGCAGCTGTCTAACCGGTTGCAGATTTTTGGAGACGCTCCTTATTGAACTTGGCCATCAGTGACAAAAAAGTAACTCTGCAGCAAACCATCTAAACTGTAATTCTGACTTTTATATCTTAATCTGTAAATAGATTACATAGATTAAATAACAACCAGCGTGCGTGTTACAGTACAGCATGTTAGTGAGAAGCAGATGGTGGAATAGTTATTTATTGATGCAGCATGTAACAACCATGACTCCCAGCTGTGCTATTGTATGTGGGTTTTTTTTCTTCTACATTATGTACATGCAGACTTACAACATATGTGTGTTTTGCCAGATGATTATTTTACTATATAAATACAGAAAGACTGCAACTAACAGTTATTATCATTATTGATTTTTTTTTTCTTTTTGAAAAACTGATAAATTGTTTGGTTTGGAAAACGTCAGAAAATAGTGAAAAATGCCCATCACCAGTTCTTCAAGCTCAAACCGACATCTTATAACTGTTGATTTTGTCAGAATAACAAAACAGATAGTCAATTTGTAATTATACAAATCAGAGAGAAAGGTGGCAAAATCTGCAGATTTGAGAGACTGGAGCCATTGAACCATCTTTGAATTTTTGAGGGGAAAGAAAGAAAAAAGAGTGATGGACAGAGCTCCTTTTCCTTGTGTATTTGGACACTGACATGCGTACTGCAAACGCTTCATCAAAGAACCACCTCTGGTTACTTCTCTTCTTCACCTACAGTGTGGTTTTGACAGAAATCCAACACTATTCCTAGAGATGGGGCTTTAGCTATATTTTTGTTTACAGTGAGGGAGTTGTGCGGCTTCCTTAACATGGCACAAACAGATGTTTGTTTCCGCAACACCCTTCTTAGAGTGAATGCCGGATGTTTTTTATAGCCTTGCTTGTTTTATAAGTATTAATACTGTCAGCATGATGCAGAGATTCGACTTGTCAGGTATTATCTCCATATCGCAGATGGATTAGTGCATGCATGCTCGTGACCGCGAGCGTGCGCACACTTGTTTGTGTGTAATTGTGTGCGTGTGCTGCAGAGCTTATTTGCGTTTCTGAGAGTATGTGTCTGCGCATTATGCACCTGTGAGCGTGTGTTTGTGTGTCATCTTGAGTGCACTGTGAAGGTGTCATTGTGGAGCCTAGGCCCTGTAAGCTGTCAGACAGTGAGAGATGCTGCACCTCTAAAGGGCATGCTTTCTGGGCCTTTCCTGTCTATTATAAGCCCTGCAACACTCATCAAGGCTGTTTCGGTGCACCCCCATGTCCCTCAAGCAGCCACTGAGAAAAGCCACCTTTCTAACTAGGAGAGCCCTTGCCTCTAAACTTCACATACCCTTGTCTTCCATTCTGACATGATAAACGCAAGCAGCAGTAATGAGGCGTCGGGTTGTCAGGGCATCCATTTTGTTTTTCTCAAATCCGAGCAGAAGCGAAGAATCCTACCCTTTCTCCATTTTGAGACATCCAGTCCCCATCCTCTCCAAGCTTCAGCTCCATGCCAGCACCAGGGGTTATCACCTTATGGCATTCTGACTTCACCTTGTTATACACACTTGTGATTCACCCCCCCCCCTCCACCTAATATGAAGTCCTGTCTGGGGGGAAGGGGGGGTGGTTAGGGATTAACAGGAAATGATACTTTGCACACCCTCTCTCCTTGCTAATGCTCAGAAGGGCGGGAGCCGAAGGTGATGCTAGCACTACAGCAGCTAAGAGAGACTGCACTGAGGCTAGCCAAAGATTGAGATGTGTCGCTATCTCACCATCTGTAACAGTCACGCCTGGCGTCGTCAGAAACAGATCGCCTTGATACCAGCCACATCAAATCTCCAGTTTGCCAAGCAAATAGAATAAAACAATCTATCGATCTTGCCCCACCTCCCCGTGTATCAACACAATCCATCTGTGTTTATCAGGCTATCTGGCTTCCTATCTTTTGTTGTCTGCAGGCAGGCATTCTTTTCTTTTCTTCTCTTTTATTTTCTTCCTTCCTCCTCCCACATTTGTTTGGTGATCCATCAGCCTATTTACCTTATCATGCTGCCAAACCATCCATTTACGCTCCCATCTGTCTGTCAAACTATATCTTAGCTTCCATTTGTCTAACTATCTCTCTGTTTACTCGTTCACCTGTCAATCATGTGGCTTGTCTTGGCTGCCGCAAGGTACCAGTGCTCGTCTGGCTGATGCCGTCTCTGACCTCATCGGCTCAGAGGGCCGTTGGATAAAATAATTAGATTCCTATCACTTCATCCAAAGTTTTACACTGTATTAAATACAGCACCATGTAATTATGGTAAAAAGGTTATGTCAGTCTCAGAGTTGACGTGAGGCTAAATATATAGGCGGGGTAATGAATTCTTTATGATGAGAGGTTGACCTATTTTGACATATGAAGTGTTGTTTTGGTAAAAAAAAAAATTTTAATTTTAAAAAAGTCCACAAAACACGTTATCTGTGATCTAGATAGCTCCCTCCACAAAATCCAAATGGAAGCAGGTCACCGCTTTGGCTCGGTCCAGTTCAGATCTGGCCTCAGTGGAGCAAGCCAGACACTGATGTCCATGTAGTCAGGGGGTCTGGCCTCCCACAGAGGCCCAATCAGTCTTATAGGGTCAGTGACTGCCCCCCCTAGGCACCGGAGTGCCTTGGCCTGATGGATTACTCTCTCTCCTGGCGTGGCCTGTGAAACTCGGGCCTCAGCTACAGGCCCCATCTGTGCTCTCCATGGCTCCTGCATGCCTTGTGGTCATAGTCTCAGGCTGCTGATGAAGCCTCAAATCAGAAGCTTCAGTCTAGTGTACATACTCTGACACTGCCAGTAGCCCTCCATGCATTAAGTCTGTTTGAGCACATGAAGGTGTTAATTAGAGGTACAATGAGTAGTCAATTAAGGGAAAGTAATCTAACACCAAGTCATAGTTTGAGCCATTTGTTAACATGGTTGCAGGTTGTCAAATGTGAGAATTGAGAGCCTTTGTTGCTTTTAGAATATTGTAAATTGAATATTTGGATTTTTATTTTTGGTCAGACAAAATACATCTGATGAAGTCACTTACAACTCTAATATACTGTGATAGGCATGAGTTTTATAGACCAGAAAATGAATCCATTAAATTGAGAAAATAATTGACAGAATGATTTATTTTGGAAATAATCATCAGTTGCCTCTGTAGATTTGATGCTTAAATGTAGTGGAATTGCTCCTGCTCCCTATACTGCACATAATGTAGTGAAATCCTCACACCAGTTGACTTCTAAGCTACACTGTATACTTCAGCGCTGTGCCAAAGTAAGGAGATAATGTCGAAGTAAAGCAAACTCAAACAGCAGGCAAACAGGTGGGCAATGCTTAGCAGTTTCAATTTATTCTCAAGGATATTTGTTTTCTTTCATAGTTATACTTAGGTTGAAGCCTGCCTCCTGAAACTTGACTGCTGAGAGGACAATCATGAATGGGAGTTTTGCCTCAGGCACTGATCGATCGCAAAAGTGTTTTCATATAACTGTTCATTTGGGCTGTGTGTGCCTCCGCTGCATCCCAGAATGCCAAGAGGCATTGTTCCGTGACTGAGGAATCAAGTCCAGCAGAGATATTTTAAGGAGATTTCTGAACCTGAGGGGCCCAATGAGGAATCTGTGCTACCAGTAGTCTGCCAGGCTTGTTGTTTTCAATCAAAAATATAACAAAATGTTAGCTGAGCTTCAAAGAGAATGATGGATTTTTTTTTTCTTTTAGATTACCACACTCTGATTCAAGCAGGGCTTAAAGTACATATAGTACACACGCACAAACACACGCAAAACCTTTTTTTTCTCTCTCTTTCTCGTGCTGTTTTGTCCCTGGAAAAGAACCTGTCACAGCTTACCTGCTGAGGAGATAAACTAGTCCCCCCCATCTAAAAATGAGCATTTGTATATGAACATGTGTAGTGATTTCAGATCTTAGACTCGCAGACCAAACTCTTTTTCAGTAGGAACGCGAAGGAGTAAAGTAAATGCATGTACATTGTATGCTGCATGAATATGGACACATGATGGAGGAATGGGCTGCGTTTATGCACAGCGTGTCTGACAATAGAGCCCGATGAGGAGAGACAGGGCTTGTTGCAATAAGGGGGGCGGGGGGGGGGGGGGGTTGGCTTAAAAAAAAAAGCATGGCTGCAGCAGAAAATAAGCCCTTTTCTGAGTGATGTTCACAGCCCAGTTTTAGTGAAAAGGAGTGGAGAACGTTAATGGAATCGAGGGATGGAGAGTTGTGAGAGGCCGCTGGGGGGGGGAGAATGGCTATATTCACTATCTGGGTCAGTCACCAGTATTGCCAAGCATGCACATCACAGCACCCACCAAGATAGAGTGGTGATAGAGGCATGGAAAAAGATTAACCACATCCCCGCGCTGTCAAAACCGATTGCATGTGTTATGACCACCGTGCTCTCCACGAACCGTTCCTCGTTACCGTTTATCTCAACAGACTGTCAGTTAAACTCACTTTGCCTCCCAATTCTGTACACAAACTGTCAGGCAGGAACGTGAACTTGTACACACGCATCCCTAATCTGAACACTAAGAGATTTAGTGTCCATTTCAAGTTAAAACGCGCTGTTCGTGTTTAGACTGCTTTCAGGGCTTCCCCGTGTGTTTAGAACTCACAAGTGGCCGGCTTTTTGTAGTAAACACTGGAGGTAATAAGGGTGATTAAAAAGAGAAAAAGTAGGAGAAGGGCAAATGAAGGAAATTGAAAACGAGTAAAAGTGAGACAGAAAGAAAGACAGTGTGTGTACGGGAGCGAGAGACCCGGAGAGTGGGAGAATTTCAGTATCTTGCCTCAGCATGTTTATCCAGGCCTGTCTTAGGCATTTCCCCCTGTCATGCCATTCTGATCGCCTCTGCTTTCTATAGCGTGCTGAGAAAACACACCAAAACATATCAAGCACCGGACTGCAGCCCCCTCACTCTCAGATCCCCCTGACATATGTGCAGCACACTCCCCTTATGTAGGTGGTACTTCTATAAAAAGGTAATATGCGGTGAACTTAGGGAGAGAGAGTAAACAGTTTCTCCATCCTCCTCCACGTGTTTTAATACCACGCAGTCATAAGGCATGTTGTGTTTCAACTGCGGTGATCACAGACGCATCCTTGGCTAGCTAAATATATCCATAAGCCACAGTGCAGTTGACTTTGACTGTTTATCATCTGGGGAGTCATCCGAGGACATATGGGAAATCAATAAATGAAAATGCTGGTGGAAAAACTGGATATACCAATATAACAAATTAGATCATATATGTGATTAAAAGAATAGAAAACGGTATTCAATGATGCAGTCAAATAATCTCACCAAACTTTAACACATCACACTGACTGCGTACATCTATGCTGTTGTTTTCTTCCCCTTGTGAGTGGAATTGCTTTGATGAATCACAGTGATGGTGAAATATTTAAAGATAGGTATTTCAAAAGATATTTCCCCATTAATGTGGGATGCTTACAGATAATTAGGGTGCATATTACAAAGTCCAGCAACTTCATTTAGCAAGTTGGCCTTTGTTTAATGTTAACTACAGTGAAAAGTGTCTTCTAGCAGCAGGAAAAAAAAACAACAACTTTTAGATGCAAGGGTTCAAATCAATTTTTTAAACCTCAATATTCTTCTGTAAAAATCATTAAAAACACAACAACGGGAAATGAGACAATGAGCCTGTTGTATATAGCGCGGTATCTGAGAGGAAGCATGTTGGGCTTTTAATCCTCAAAACCTTCTCCCGTGCATCGGTTCGTACACATTTGAGCCGCTTGTTATAAATCAGTGAGTGACTTGCGACATCAGATAGAAAAGGGTTACACGCTTCCTTCTCTGACCCACCACCCCCGTCGTCCTCGACCCCTGCTTCTTTTTCCTCTCCACAACCGAACTCAACTCTTCTTCTTCAGCATGCGCTATTTTTTTTCTCCCCTTCCCCTGCTCCTTGTTTGGAGTGATTACTCTTACCAGTGAACGAGGGGCTGTGTTTGCCACGACTGTAGTTTTGCGATACCCGGCCCATAACTTTCAGTTGGAAGAAATAGCTTCTCTCCCTCTGCATCCCATTTATACACCATATCTTGTTTCTGTGTAGGGAGTTCCATTACTCTGTAGCTTGGAGGCTGGCGGAGGGGAAAGGAGGGGGGGAGGAAGGGAGGTGGAGGAGATGAAAAGAGGTGATAGAAGGTTGCAGCGGTTGCCGGTGCTGCAGACGCTCTCCCCCTTTTTTCCGACAGAGAGAGGCAAAAACACAACATGTTGATGCGCAGCGAGCAGAGATTTAATCACCTTTTATTATGTTTTATCTCATCAAAATATGAAGTGCGCAGCGACTCATGGAGAGAATTAGACAAAGGCAGCGGCATGTCGGAGAAATCATGTCACTGCTCACTTGTTTGGCACATAAGACGGCGAGTGCAGGATTTGTGGAGAGACTCCACAAAAGACGCAGCTCCAGTTCTGCCTCCTGATGCACTCTGTTTGCCTTCTGCAGCTATTTACACACATGATTGGTGATTATGTGGACCTGACCTTGTTACGGCGGCCTTGATGAATGCGCGCACCGTGTTTAGATGTCAGGCCCCGAGTCTGACTCTACCCAGACGATAGTTAAGCAACATAGCATAATCCCTCCGAAATCCTTTCCTGTTTACACTGGCCACTGCGAGGTAATTCCTCAAAGTATCCCTCTGAAAGCATTTGATAGATGACTGGCAGCTTCTCCTTCTTTTGCGGATCATGGAGCCTTATCATGATGTAATTCCACGTAATTAACCAAAGATGACAGTAACACAAAAGTCATTATGATATTTAATCTCTTTTGGGGGAATCCACCGGGGGAAACTGCGGCTCCATCGTCTATCATAACATGAAATGACGTCTCACTGGAGGCCCTCCAAACAGTCGGTAGGAAGGTTGGAGTTGACGGTGCCGGCTTAAGGCCCCTGCGTTAGCTGTTTAGTAATCTTGGCGTCCTCTCCTCCTCCTATTACCCTTGTCTTATTCAGAGTCTCTCCCTTGTGGCAGGGATCATCATGATATACACGCAAGGATATGCTTGTGTGTGTTAGCAACGGAGAGGGAGTGTGTGTGTGTGTTTGTGTGATTTCCTCAAAGCAATGCACTGAGCCGTTCCTCCGTGCACCGCTTGAACACTTAAGCAACAATGTATTTCCTTCTGTGCAAGAGAGAGAGAGAGAAGAGATAAAGTGTGTGTGTGTGTGTGTGTGTGTCAGTGACTTCCCCCTCCATCCCTCCATCTGCCCGCCCTCATTGAAATCCTCGGTGCATTTAGTAACATTTTGAGAAACTGTGCCAGCCAGCATTTAATTAAGTTCTGGTATGCCAACATCTCCCTGCTGTAACATGGAATACCTGCTTTTTTCTTTTTGTCAATTTCTTCTTCTGTTCTTGTGCTCCTCTGTGTCGTGCCTACTGTAACTCGGAAAAGATGTTGCCTCTGGGAGAAGCAGGTAAAGAAGCCATCAAAACCAATGCAGAGTAGAAAGAGTTGCAATCAGTGTCCCCCACCCCACCCCCTGAAAAAAGAAATAAATAAATAAAACCCGTAGAATTTGTCTTTTGTGTGGATCTCTCCTCCTATCCCCCAGTCTCATTTTGTTTCCCTCTGTAACCGTACGTATGTGTGTATGTGCACTTGAAGCCTTCAATTCAGCAGAGGCTAGTAGTAATGTTTCTCTCCCAGTAGAAATGGCAGCTGTTTGTTCAATTGTTGTGATAGATTGATGTGGGGTGGGAAAGGACGGGCTTTTATGCACCTGAAGATAGGAACAGAAAAGTTTTTATGAGAAGCCAATAGCTCTCCTCTCAAGGATCATCTGACGGGAGATGCATTTTGCTGGAAGTTTTTCTCCCCTTTCCGCGAAGTCGTTCGACGAAAGGTTTCCCGCGAATTCAGGCGGTTGAGCGAGAAGCAGTTGCCCCCAGAAGGACACTTTGCTTATTTGTTATGCCGTTAAAAAGGAGCGGCCTTCTGTACGGCATTGTTCCCTGAGGGGGTTTCAACAAGCAGGTCACGTGAACGGTGTTCATTGTTTTCAGTTTCCACAGCGTACAAAATGGCCACCTCTTCAAACAACAAAGACAACAATCGCGCGCTCTTGTTAAGTGCTCACAGTGGTATCAATACACCTGTACTTTGAATCAATACAGAGGTTATTTATTAGTAGGCCGTGCTGGTGAAGAGAGCTGATATTAGCTTGTAGTTATTTTGTTCTACCTGTTGGTGAGTAACAACATATCAACAGTTAAGTTCCCTTGAATTAAGCTGCTCGATACAAATGAAAAAACTGTTTTAAATGGTCGATGTGATGGTGAGTATTCTATATTATGCGTAGTAAAAGCCCAGTAGTTGTAGTTTCTTATAAATCTGTTTGTGGTTTGTTCTGGTCTTTTGTGATTTCACTTGACTCCCAATTCATTTATGGCCCTTTTATTTTTGCGTCATCTTCTCTTTGATCCTTCCCGCTGTCTTTTTCTCTCCCCCATCCTATTTACAGTAATAGATGTAGCCCAAGATGACCCCACATTAGAGACAAAGGGTCTGTATTCTCCCAGCTTTGTTTTTCCAAGCTCCTCTGACAGTTAAAGGGGACTGCTTTCCCAGAAATGAGGTTACAACAATTGGGCTTGCAAATGATTGGCAGGGATGGATTGTGTATGATCTACTTTTTTCTTTTCTTCAATTCTGTCCCTGTTATTTCCTCTTTGTGTACTATAGAAGTTTCTACAAGGAGGGAGGTTGTTTAAGTCCTCTTCACAGGCTGAAGCGCAACCTGTGGACGTAAAAAGGAGAGCGTGGATAAGCGGTGATGTTTTTGGACACGCTGCCTCAACGTGTTAGCTTTAACGATCACCTGCCATGTGTGAAACGTATGTTAAACTGAAAGAAGCCGAGAATACAGGACCTTTTCATTGTTTTTTTTTGTTTGTTTTTTTTCTAGATCTGTCTTCCTTTTGCTCTCTCCGTTTCCTACCTCCCTCTTTCTCTCTCCCTCTCTCCTCCTGTGCGCCATCTGCATGATGCTTTGTATCCAATCTGAAGGAGTGCTCTCTGTTCTTCGCTGCGATGGTGGTGGAAGTCTGCGCGAGCATGCACATGCCTGCGTATGCGTTTCCCAGCCATCGCAGTCACTTTCAGCTCATTACCTGACATGATGGATGGAGCGAGTGCCATTAAACAACGCCCAGCCCGGGACGCCTGGCACCCTACAGCTGGCACTGAGTAATGGGCATAGTGGTGGCGGCACGCTTGGAAACACCAGGGAGTCCTGCGTGGGTGTGCCGGCAGTCATCTCCATGGCTATGCTTCCTGGTTCTGTCCAGCCCCACCTGCCACCTGGCTGCCCGGCGGATGCCATGGGCATTTCTGGGCAGACATGGTTGGATAGCGCGGGCGGCAGTGTTTGTATGACTCTGTCATAGAACTGGCAACTGAGAGAACCCAAAGAGACCCTGGCCATGCGCTCAGACCACAAACACCGCGGTGAAGCATTCAGCGCCACCAATCTCCAGGAGCACAGCAGCCACTTTAAACTTTTATTTTTTTTAACTTCTGGTTTAATTTTATCTGCATTTTGCTCTGGATACATTTTAAAAATGTTTAATGAAACCTCGTGTACCTTCAATACTTTTCTGTCTTTTCTGTCTTCCCAACCGTGTGTGTTTGCATGTGTGCGTTTACTTAGTTTTCTGTGCATATGTTGCATCTGATGTGGGAGCAGTTGAGGGGCTCTTGAGTGGAAGCCTGGCTCAGGAGCTCAATGGAGTTACTATGACACCAGACACAGGCACCTCAGCTCCAGCAGCTTCTTGTGTTTCTCCATCCTCCCCTGCTGCTCCGCTCTCAATCAGCCTGGATTTGCTTCACGTTGTTTCTTCTCTCCTCTCCGTCTCCTTTCTCTGCCTCCCTTCGTTTCTCTATACAGTCTTTCATTTAGTTGCGCTCCTGAGTGCCAGTATGGATCAATGTAACAACACTTTCTTGTTCTTTCTCAGTCTCGCTCCCTCTTTTTGATTCTTTGTCTTTCTTTTTCTCCGAACAGACAACCGCCGTGCAGTCCTGGAAAGGTCTCGTTCACGCCACAACGCAAATCACCAAGCTCGATGATCGCCCGCGCCTACCACAAGACGCTAGATAAGTGCCAAAGAGGCCTGCGAGTTGGAGACCTGGAAGACATCTGAAGAGGGGTGGGGGGTGTGTGTGACCACCCCTCGCTGTGACGCAGTTACACACACACACACACACACAAACACACACACACACACAGCAGCGAGTATGGAACAAAAACGCCTAAAAAAAGCCACACAGAGCTGAAGAATCCACCAAACACCACAAACAGATATTTAATTTTCATGCTGTTCGTTTGACGCCTTACATATTTATTCAATACCTTCTCATCATGCTAAATGTTTTGATTTATAAAAAGAAAAAACAAACATCTTTAAGGATGCTGCTGTTTGAAATGAAAGGTTTTTATTGCTTGGAAATCCATTTTAAATCTTGCAAGTCTTCTACTAATCCTTTTTTTTTAATCAAAATACTACAGTTCACGCCCAGTTTTGACATGAAACATGCAGTGTGTTGAAAATAGACATTCTCCCAAGAAGGACTGCACCACAGGGTACGCTCATCATCCTGATGAACACACCCCACACGGTGCATTCATCGGAGGGGCAGCGGGCTAAGCTCTCCTTTAAAATGGACGACGGAGATTCAACACCAACGTTGAGAACCCTGAACTCGGTAGAGGCAGAGGGAGTGGTTGCTTAAAGCTGTTAATCCCTCCTTCAACTACCATCAAGACTATTTTTACTAATAAATGTACAGAGTCCACATAAATCACTTAATTTCATTACATATCCCACAAAGCCACAAGAGCCGGCCCCTGTCTGCACCGATATTTCAGAGCATGTGACTCATGGATCTTGAAACTGTAATCTCCTTTTTTTTTTTTTTTTTTTTTTTTGACAAGATGCATTTTATTTTTAGTTGTGTAATATCTAACCGATGCCTGCGGGTGCCGATCTCTGTCCCAAGGTCGCTTTTGCTGTTAACACGAGAGACTGACACATTTCTAAATGCATATAACTGCCTGGAGGAGTGAACGTGACCTTCTGACCTTTCCTGCCGTCACACAGGTTTTCAGTGGGGTGGAAGCCTGATCATACAAAAGGTATTATGACATTTTTAAAACCAACCTGTTTCAATCTGTGTGTTGCTTTTTTTTTTTTTTTTCAAAGAAGGCTCTAAATAGAAGTCCACAAATTATATCCATTTGGAGAACAGCAGTGAAATGTTTGTGCCACCTGGAATTACCACAGCAGAACTTTGGTTTTTTTTTTCCATTTTCAAGAAGACACAAAATGTGATATGAACAAATTTTGTTCACCATTTTGAACAGCCGTGTAACTAATATCAACAGGACCAAACAGCTTAGGAATACACAGATTCACACATAAACAGATTTCAGTGGATGTGAAATGTTTTCAGGCTAATATGAATCACGTACGTATTTTATTCATACATTGAAATAAAAAACCTCTGAGGGAAGAAAAAAAAGCACTAAAAATCTACTGAGGGAATTCCTGGCTCAAACACTATGGGGTTTTAGGACTACAAACTGTAAGGCTCTATTAAAGACCCTGGTTCCTGGTGGGATCTGTGAAGTCATAATAAATACTCAATACCTGTTTCCAATAACGTCTCCCACCTGATGCAGCTCTCAGCAGCGAAACAAACACCTGAGTCTTGGTGCAAAATAGCTGAAACTTTGCTTCCTCTGCAAGGACCCACCGTCACACGGCTTCTTCATGTGTGTGTATTTATTCATATATTCATGCCTGGGGCGGCCCTGTCCCCTCACTGCCCTAAACCGTAAGCAGATGCTACTAAAAACAAACCACTGAATCCACACGGAGAGCAGGCATGACCAAAATAATCGACTAAGGGGCACAGAAGACAAGATGATGCTTGTCTTAGCAAGTGAGCCTCCAAACGCCCTCCAAGTCCCCAGCACTAATGGCATAAGTGACCCTTTTACCACAAACACGAATTACTTTAGTAATACCATAACTCTGCTTTAGGCTTTGTGTGTCTTTGTGTGTTTGGGGCAACTGTGTGTGTGTGTGTGTGTGTGTGTGTGTAACTGTGCGCGCACCATGCCAGCTCAGTAATCGGAACAGGAACCCAGGCAAAATAGGATTCAGTGTGCTTGACTCCTGGGCTGAATAGATGGAGATTTTTCATTTAAACAGTCTGCCAGTGCAGCTTGTGATGTGTCTGTTTCATGATGCTTCCTCTCCCAGCCTGCATGCTTCTAAAAATGCAATTTTACACATCATCTCGGCTCAAGGTGCATCCACAATGCTCTGGAAAGTCTGCATATTTAAGAAGACAATAATTCTCCTCTGAATATAAGGTTTGAGCAGTCGCACAGACAAAGCATAGAGAATGAGGTTTCCGCATAAGAGATTCTGCATCGATAGGAGTTTTTAGGATGCGTTGTACACAGGAGAGAGAGAGAGAGATGTGCCATCAAAGGCAGTGATTTTCTTTTTGTGATCGCAGCTTGCCCTTTGTCCTCAACGCCACCAAGCCTGTACAGTATTCAAGTATTTAATACGACCAGATCAGTTCTCTATCAGCACTAATGTGTGCTGTGATATTTGGTGTTTGGTTTCTTTTTTTTTTTTTTTTTCCATTTTCTGATTGGATATTGTACATGTCGAAACAATCATTTGTTTATTGATTGAGAACTCCTGTGTCAGTTTAGTTATGAATAATTTGACTGATAGTGTTTTATCATTATTTAACCAATTCAGTTTTTTTTTTTTTTCACATGTGCCAATTTATTTTGTGGGAAATACCATACGATGATGGAGCATTTCTGTTTTTTATTTAGTTTTGTATATCAAAGGGAGTACAGGACATGAGTGTACAGACATAAAAAATAGATTTTTTTAACCATTGTTCAAAAACATCCAATTAAGAACTGTCATTCAACGTAGGAGATTTTGATGTGATTACAAAATGATAGTCATGTGGTGTTTCTTATGGTAAAACACTCGAAAATTGTTTCTCAGATGAGTCAGTCTTTGTCAACTAACCCAGAACGTTTTCCAGTTCATGTCATGGATTTTCTTTAAAATATGTAACAATTTGTAAAAATTATGTAAAAAAAAACAAAAAAAAAGAAAATTATTTTAAATTTAATATTAAATGATTAAGTTCATTGAACCTTAAAAACAGCTTTAGTCCAAATAATTGTTTAGTGAAGATTTTTTTTATTTTGTTTGGATGTTTTCTTGTCTGTGTTGAAAAGGTTATTTTCACAGAATTTAGTTGGAATTTGTATTAAACAGCCAGGTGAAAAATAAGAAACTGAATGCAATGCCAATAATGGCTAAAATTCTTCTTGAATTTTTGTCACATGAATTTCTTCAGAAGAATCCATGGCATGAATTTGGGGGGGCTTTGGTAAGTTGGTTTGGACTGACCCAGATGTAATTTATTTGGTGATTTTTAAAAAACATCATCATACCATTGTAGATCGTAATGAGCTCAGAGCTACGGTGTTAGCCATTGTAGAAGTTCCAGGTCATACTACGTTTCTGAAACAGCGGTCACTTACAAATATTTAACTGGAAAGCAGTGGCTGAAAACATGAAAAAAATTAAATCAATTACAGTACAGACAACTTTCAATTTTCAGAGAAACTTCTACAATGACAACATTGGTCATCGCCCCTGTAAGTGATTGTTGTATTTCTCTCCCATCCCACCTTTTAGGATAATCAGAGTTACGTGTTTTATAGAAAATAGTAGGAGCGTCTCGGGTCAAAGAGCCCCAGTTGCTCCATCATTTTTAGTGTTAAAAACAGGCCTCCATGTGTTTGGGCCCGATCATCCCATTGTCTCTTAGCGTGTAACTAACAAACCTGAACTTATTATATGACTTGTGCTCATGGTAATTGTAAGAATGAGGAGGCAGGGTTATGAAAGATTTATCTAAGAGGTGCCATTTTGGTGGCAATTGGTGGCAAAGAAAAGAAACGTTTTTCAATGTAACTTACACTCACTGACTGTGCACTTTACCTCACAATTCTGCTCAGGCAGGGAACGAGTTGTTCGAGATGTTTGAGTACGACATCGCCACTAACAGAGTGAACTATGTGCAAAGTACTTCTTTTGGTAAATAGTTCCAGCTGCCACATATCCAGTTCTTTCCTACTTTGTCAGAGCTTACTATTGATTTGTGGAAGACCAATCGCGGCTGAATCAACAAGCGGCGCTCATAACTGTTGACAAACCCTGTCCGACCATGATGTGTAAGCTGCCATATCCCTGCCTACCCTCCGTGTTGTCATTGAGTACGTTTTATTGTCTTAAGAAACATTTATATTTGTAACATTTTAAGTTTATTTGTATCCTTAAGAACATGAAAAAAAAAAAAAAAAAAAAGCGAAATGGTTATGCACACTGTCCTTCCATAGAATATGTAATGGGATATGATACTAAATAATAACCACTTTGTTATATAAACTGATTTCTGAAAGATATTTTGTGTTTTTGTCTTGCATTTGTGTCTTTTACTTTCACATTGACACGTCAAAAGTATGTAAAATAAAAATACAGGGTTGATAAAGAAATATTTTAAGTCTTCACCTTTTGTTTCTTCCAAATATCCAGGTCTGAAATTACATCCTCAGTTTACTTTGTGGCAGCGCAGAAGATACCTGCCCCATGCTGACTTATGGACAGGGATTACAGAGAGCTCTAGGTGTTAGTGCATGATGAATGGGACAGCTCCCACCTATAAAAGCAACATATTTGGACCTTGGTGTCCCCACTGCTTTATCTTGCACAGTGTCAAAGGCAAAGTGATAATGCTGTCATGTCCAACGGCAGCTTAGGGAAATTACTACAGAGTCAGAAAATACATATCCAGAAAAATTGCCCTTTTTAATCATTTCTCAGACCTTAAACTCTCCCCCGTGCCTACAAATTTTCCTGCCAAAGTTGGAGGACAAGGTAAGACGGCATAGAAATTCAATAATTTGTTTATTATTTGATGCTGAAGGATTTAATGCAATAACCTGGAACACATTTTTCCGTGGATTTCATCTCTTGTCGACAGTCAAAAAACACAAACATTGTGCGTGATTCTGTTATAGGCAATCTGGGTTTAAAATGAACAGTAAATGCGGGACCATATTTCATTTTAGTGTAGCGAACGTGGGAAAATGAAAGTCCTTGTTTGTGCGTGCACTTGACTGTGTGAGCTGTATTGACTCTCCTGTTTGCACACCCATGCGTCCCTCCCCCTGTCTGGCTGCCTGAGTCCCAGGAGTGAGTGTCAAATGGCAGGGCAGAGCTGTTCCTGTCCGAGCCCCTTAGCGTCACACTCCTCCCCCACCAAACATGCTCAAATCCAATGGCATGTTCTCCGTGCATGTGCCATGTCTTACTTCCCCAGTGCAGCATGACATCATAAAATAAAGGCTGACAAGGGGAAGTAATACCGTGGCCACGAGGGCCTCTCTCTCTCCCTCTCTCTCGCCCCCCCCTCCCCAACACACAGACAAACACACACACACAGCTTTATTCTGCGAATCTTGGGAGTGATCTTCTCCGAGTCTCTCCTCCTCCCAGTGTGCAGCCAGACAGATGGAGATTCATCTCTCAACAAGCTGTGATCTGTGTTTAGAGATGTGTGCTGCAGAACACAACTCTAATTAGGTTTATTGTTGATCTTGGGAGGTTAATTTGTACTCGGCTGCAAGTAAACATGCTGAAAGAGGCCAACCTAGTTCTTTACAAGGCACCAGCGTTGGAGCTATAAGGAAGGGCGCCTTTTTTATCTTCTTGACTTTCCAGGTGATTCAGAAAGATTACACCCCCATACTATATTTGTCTGGTCTGGTGTAATTGCGCTTTGTACAGAAGGTGAGAGATCTGTCTTGGTTGGGGTGGTAGAACTAGGAATGGGATACGGAAAGTGTGTTTGTCTAATGAGCTTTGGGGTACAGTTGTGTGTGTGTGTTTGTGTGTGTGGCAGATATTATTTCTTTATTTTATCCTCTTTTCTTATTTCTGCAACCTCCAGGTAAGTAGCCTTGTCAGAGTCTGAGAGATGAGCCGGGCCCACACAAGTTCTCTTTCTTCTCCCCATCTCTTTGCGCTGCACACTGTGGTGTTTCTAATGCGCTCGGTGACAGATCAGTTGTCAGCGGGAGTACAACATAATTATGTTTCATTTTGCATTTCCACCTACTTGAGAATACGCAAACATTATGGAGATGAGACAAAGCAGAAAGTAACAATTCCCTCCTTACCTGAGCTAATTCTGTCTGAGGGATCTTATTCAAGAGGCATGTTGCCTTAAACATGAGAGCCTGATAAACCCACGCATGTATGTGTTCGGGGCGAACGTGTCCGGAACATGTCTGTTCCTTGTTTAATGTTCTGCAGGTGTGTGTGTCATGAACAGCTCACTGTTGTCTGTATTAAAGTGTGTAAAATAATCTGACCGGTCAGTCCACCAGTCACTGTCAAACTGTGTTTGTTAATGCGTCCATGCATCCATGTCCTAAATAAAAATGGTACTACAAAGACAATCCTACATCTGGATACAGAGTTGCATTATTAGCCCTGCCTCTTAAAAAACAAACATATTGATTTTACAAAGATATTAAACTGATAAAAGCTAAAAATTCCTCATATTCGAGAAGAAAAGCAGCAGATGTTTGTCTATTATCTATCTAATATCATATAACCATATACATATAGATAGATAGATAGATAGATAGATAGATAGATAGATAGATAGATAGATAGATAGATAGATAGATAGATAGATAGATAGATAGATAGATAGATAGATAGATAGATAGATATTTGTCTATCTAATATCATTTTTAGAAGGCAATTGTTAATTAATTTTGCAACTAATTCATGTGGTTCTGCAATACAGCCAACATATTTCTCGATATACGTCATTTTATATCTTGATATATTTCTATTTTCTGCAGAGGCAGAGTGCTATTTGTCTAAGTTCAGGAGCATATCTATGACGCATGCATCTATGCACGCGTGCCATTAACTTGTTGTGGCTTGTTTTTAAGGTCACGTAAACACGGTTTCTATCTTTGCAAGTTAACATACATGAAAAATAATTGAATGCAGTGTGCTTCTCAAAGGCTACCGTAGGCTACCAGCAGCTTTACAGGACATACGTTTTAGCTCTAACGTCACACCTATAATGCTCTGTAACTTCAATGAATAGTTTATAACCACATAAAATGACCACATGTGATAGAATAATTTTCAAACCAAGGTTTCCTGGTCCGTGTCACACTTTTCATACCCTTTTCATAACCATGCGACAGAAATAGTCCCTCTTTTAGGTAGGCACTCCTCCTCCTGTTTGGTAGTATGTCACTCTGTGTCATGATCACTCTCCTCCAATGTGTTGCTGTTATGCACATTTCCTGCCTGCATCAATGCCCTGCAGGAAAAGTGTGGTCTACATGATGTAAAGAGTTTGATTTCCAACACAATTAAATAATCAATGGAACATAATATTAAACAGTAGATATTTTGGCATCGTTACGCACTACACATCGTCATATTGCACAGCGCCACTAATTAATTCATTGTTTCAACAATACACTGAATTGGCTTCCATGCATTGATGTCTGCACATCTATCCTCCTCTTTGCCTCAATCAGCTACCAGAATCAGCTGCATGAACGTCTCCAACCATGCGACTATGACACTTTTTTTTTTTTTTTACTCCTCTCTTGTACACTGAGGCCACCTTCCTAGACATTCAAATCAATGATCTGCCCGCTTTACCTCGTTTTTTTTTTCTCCCAACCCTGGAGTCACTGGAAGTCACTTGTCACCATGTTTGTCCAGTCTGCCCTGCCGGAGTGCTACAACTCACAAATCGATACGCTTTTTTCAGGACATGAAATTTTAAAATGACCCAGACAGCAGATGTGTCTTCTGTGTCACTATACTTCAAGTGTTGGTTAGTCACACTGTGTCCAATAATGCGGCTTGACACTGAGTGATGGCGGCATTAACCTAACCTGGGAAATGTAAAACTGATATTCCTGCAAGTGACTGTGCTTCGGTGTTGGTCAAATGAAAACACACTGCATGCTTGCTATTGATCACTGCGGGTGCTGCTGCATTCAGCGTGGCATTTCCATGATCACAGTTCATTGCTCTGTCTTATATCTCCTTTTCTCCCTTCTGCCTCACCCCACCCACATCCAGGAGACATGGCTCCCAGCAGGGAGAGGGTCAGCTCAGAGGAGACTTCAACCTGTCAGAAAAAATTCTCATCTAGCCCCTCATGCCTCCCTTCACCGTCCAACCCCTCTGTCTCTCACGTCTCCTGTGCTCCCTCCCTGGCACCCATCACTCCTCTTTTCCTCTGCTACCCTCCTCCTCTTGCCATTTGATTCAGATCACTGAGTTAGCCTCCGTCTCCTTTGTCTGAGGCTCCATTTTGCCTGGCAGATGGACAGGAGGAGAGGAGATGGACTCACATCGAAGGGGAGTATGTGTGTGTGTGTGTGTTTGCGAAATGGAAGGAGAGGAAGAAAAGGGAGGAGGAGAGAGGCTGAAACTTTTCTGGGAGGCAAAATGTCAAACAGCAATGAAGTGAGGAGACTTTTATCTGTCAAACCTGTGTGAGGTCTTGCCTTTCAGGCTACTGAGTGACAAGGCTGCAGTTAAAAGAGAGCCGAGATGCGAAAGTGAGGGCGACAGAATGAGTTTACCGCTCATTCAGTTAGCTTGTCATACAGTATCAGCCTTATCTGTATATGTCCTATTTTACCTTAGCCAATGTGTGCTATCAAAGGAAGTTTTGTTTGTTTGTTTGTTTGTTTGTTTTTTTTTGGGGGGGGGGGGCTTTTTTTGAACAATTTCAAAAGTCAGAAATTAATCATTCAGAAAAAAGTACGCGGGCCAAATAAACTTTTGCTTCAAAAATAGTCAACATTAGCACGATTAGTAATCAAATGTGGTCTATTTTCTGGTCGCATAATTTTTTTGAAGTCTTACAATATGCCCAAAAAGTGGTTACAAATGGCTGACTCACCGCATACTCACTGACATGCCCTACATTGCTCTACTACTAAGCTCATGCTCTTAGCCCATGGCAATGCCTCCACACACAACACAGATGCAGGCCTAAGAATAGAGAAGGGATTGATGGATGTAGAAAGGGAGGAAGGGAGCTTGGTAATTGGGTAAGTGCCCTTCTGGATGTGCAAGCCTGAATAAAAAGTATTTTTTTATAAAAAGCCTTTCTTAGGATCATTTCACTCAAAAGTACATAAAAGCTCTTTCAAAGTTTCTCTGTGTTCTTTGCCCTCAACTGAAATGGTCCCTCCGGAGAATGCAGAAACACACAAACACTCACGCACACTCTCCTGAAAGACGAGGATAAAAGGGTTGACCCTACAAACACAAACTTACATGCATGCACACAAATCCCTACACATAAACACCAACACAAACACTCATAGGACATAAAAAATAGAGGGCATTCCATTCAGGCCTCCTAACTGGTTTTTTTTGCATCTTAACCCGAGATTATTAATAATGCTCCAGTTGAAACATAACAACTCATTTTGCACTGAAAGGTTTAAAGTGTGCGAGCAAGCAACCGAAGTAGACTTTTCATCGTAGTCCCGCCCGGCAGCAAATAATGACCCGCGAGTTAGTGGCATGGCCATCAGAGATAAAGGTGAGAGGGAAACACATGATTTCACTCAGGAGAGACTTTTGTCACTCAGCTGTGGAGGAGTGTGTGAGGAGAGAGAGAGAGAGAGAGAGCAGACCAACAGGAGCTGCTGTAACCTGCAGACAAACCTACGCCGTGATGTGAAACACAGAACTGCACTGCACGTCAGCGTTGAGCTAGCAGAACAGGCTGACAAAGAGAAGCCGAGAAGTTTATCCCTTCACTGTTTCTCGTAGGATTGCAGGTAATGATATCTTTAATATAAATTAGTCTATCGATCATTCTCTTTAATTAATCATTTAAAAGGAGGCCGGTGAAGGTTTTGACCTCGGGGAGCGCAGGGAAGTTGTGTTTTGCTGAGTGTGTCCCCCGCTCGGTTCCCATCACATGCAGGTGACATGATACACCATCCCTCCACACTATCCCACTGATCGACTGATGCACTAAACATAGTCACTTTCCTATCAAAGGCAGGGGAAAAAGAGGTAGTAAACACGAGTGTAAGACAATGCAGAATCGTTTTTCAAAATTAGTCTTTGCAAATTTTTGTTCTGAGAAAGGAAATTCAAAAGTTTGTCAGACCTCAAGAATACAGAAAATGTGTTTTGGTAAGTGATAATGAATGTAAACATTTTTTAATGGGAAAAAGTCATTGTTTAATAAAAGTGGTGAAATCAATATGACAATCATTTGCAGAAATTGATTAGCCAAAATACTTTTTATGGACCAACCAAAACACTTCTTCAAAAAACTCTCAAGTTGGCGATGAACATTTGCTTATATTCGTCCCATTCTTTCCTGTTCTTTGATCGCAGTGTCTGATAATAATAATCTTGGCACTTTTAGGTACCTTGCATTTAGACTCCGAACAGTTGAGATTTTATGCTTCTTTTTTTAGACACACTAAGTTTTTGAAGGGGGTTTTGCAAGAGAACATGTCTGTGTATTCTTCAAAATATAGTTTCTGCAAAAAGTATTCCTTTGGTACTGGTGCCAAAACAGGTGCTGTATCAGCAGCGGTATAAAAACATTTCAAACAATGTGCAGCTGTAATATGATACGACAAGTACATGCAAAAATCCTATTGATGTTCAGTGCTGTATTTTGTGTAATGATAAAAGTCCTCAGACATCTCCAATGGAAACTTCATAATAATAACTTCTTCAATAACTTCTTTTGATCATTATTAATACAACTTTTTTAGAAGCATTAATGTGGAGCGCAGAACTTTGTGAAACGGCGACACGATACGATCACATTATCACAAATGATTCAGCAATAAACATTAACAATAATACAGAATCTTTGTTCGGGCCTACCTAAAGGTTTAAAGTTTACAATGCCATAAAAATGAAAATAGCAAACCAAATCTGACACTGGAGCAGCGGACTGTTTAGCATCTTAATAAATGACTGAAACGATCAATTATCAGATTCATTTTCTGTTGATTTACTGATACACAACTGTTTTAGCAGCAGTTTCGGGCGCACACATCCCTCCGAGTGTATCACACACCGAGCTAGTTCCTCTAATGAGCACTGGTGTCTAAGTTGACTCACTCACTCATACAACATGTGACAACTGTATCTGAGTCATGTACACATCTCTTCTGACCCCCACTGCAAATATGCACACAGCGTGTCAGCACGCACTTAGGTGACACCGCCAACACTCCCCCCCCCCACCTCTGACACTGAGACATCGTATGAGAACACTTCTTCCCCTCTCACCCTCTTCATCTGTGACCATTCTGGTGGCAGCGTGCCGCCGTGGCGTACCGCCTGCACGTGTCCGCTCACCTGCCCCATGCCCAGATCCCCACACTAGGACTGTCGGCGTCGCATTATGCCGTGTGTTCATACTCTCTCCATGTGATGTGTCCTTCTGGGGAGTAGAGGGAGTAACACAAGGTGACTGTTGATATTAGGATGTAGCATTTGCTACGCTGGGGCGCCTCCCTCATTGGTATTTCATCTAGAGCGCCGTCGCATTCGTCACGTTTCATAAACTTCCTTATTATTCACTGGCGGGGAGTAATTTTGTTCTGCCGCTCGCAGTCGTGAAAGTGAGATAGCGGGGAGAGAGGGAGGGATGACACTCTGAAATCCTTCTAATAATCATTTTCTCCTTTCCTCATACATGAACTTGTTTATCAGAAGAGCAGGTGGTTGAGTGCCACTCACCTCCCTCCGCAGCCCAAACACACGTTCACCTCTGTGAATCCTGGGGGTGATCATCTGTGAATCCCCACCCAGTTGCGGCACCACAGTCCAGGCTTGCAGGATAATCAGCGGGCTTTCTGGAGCTTAGGCAAACAGAGTTGTCAGAGGAGTGACACATACAGTCACGCCTAAGGGAAACGTGGACTTGTGGAGGAAAGTAATTCATCAGTGGGTTCATGAACCAAGCAGCATCCCTCAGGTCCTGTTGTGCTCTGGAAGCCACGAGGAGCAGAGGATTTGCTCCCGCTGATGCTTATGGCACTGGTGAATTGCTTAAGTGCACACCATATGCAGCAGGCAGCTCTCCACGCACACGTCCTTGTATATCTTTGTTTAGTTGCCGAACGTGCCCATAAAGCCCAGCATAGCAGTCAGGGTTTTACGCCAAGCAGGTGGCCATGTTGTACTCGGCCAGAAAGCATAAAAAACAGCCTGCCCCCGGCAGCTGCCTGGCCATAAAACACATTTATACCATGATGTCCGTGCCCGTCCCTAAAGTGTGCTTTAGGGTACGGGGCCAAAAAAGTAGAACCTGGTATATTGGATGAACTAGAGTCAACTCCAAAGCAAAAAAACAACAAACTTTGACCTTTGTAGCAGAAAGAGTTCTTTCTTTGGACGGGCTGAGGCTGTGAAAGTTCACTCCATATACAGTTCTATACAGTAAAGAGTATAAGTCTACAGTAAGAAAAAACAGTCTTCAAACTTTCTGTGTGACTTTTCTCTTACCCCTCTTCTATTTTCAGAGGGTTTCTTTGTTCCTGGACCCTGGGCCTCCTCCCTTTCTTACTCTGTTCTAAAGTAAAGTGGCAGTGAAGTTGTCCCTAAGGCGGCGGATGCGCTGGAGCATTAAGTGTGCCACAAGGTGGACTGGCGTATTAATGGAGTCCGGTTAGAGCGGCTGGCTGACCTGTGAAGCAGTACGGTCAGCTGCTAGGTGAGCACGCCGCCGCTGTAAATCCCAAACAGGCGTCCCCTGTCTCTCTCTCTTTCTCTTCTCCGTCACGCCTATCAGCCACTACTTCCCCCTCCATTCTGCAGCCCTCGCACCGCCGCTAACGGAATGTCAAGTCCAGCTTTGTTACCGAGGGCTGACAGAGTGGTCAATGGGGTTTGGATGTTCCAGGTTAAGGTTGTAATAGCCACTGTTTCCAGCCTCCTTTCAGCCCATAATGACAAATAAGGAATAATTTTAGTTTTAAGGATTACAGTCATGTTCCCAGGCAGAGTCAAGATGCTGCTGTGTTAGATTTATGGCCAACATGAAGCTTGTGACTAATGTTATAGCCCGCTGGGATGCTATGATCTCTCTGTGCTATAGATTTGTGGCCCTGTGAGTTTTTAACCTTTAAAAACAGCCAGCACTCGTGGTGAAGAAAATACATTTCCCTGCAAAGTGAAAAGATTATACTTCATTAATCCATTGGTCAGGGCTAATTAAAAAGCTCTTTCTGTAGTTTAACACTATGTACAGCTTCTTGGTAAAAGCAATTGCATTGCTTGCATAGAGACAAAGTGATGCACTGATCACACAGAATACGGGCGCAAATATGTCTTTGTAGTTCTGTCACGAGCCTTTCTTGACAGACAGTCTCAGGTCACCCCTATACATGTTATGTATCAGTCCCTGTGCCCATGTCTAAACCCACCTTGCAGAATTTGCTTTCAATAATGTATAAAAGAGGGCACAGACTTTGCATGTATTGTCAGTGCGAGGACATGATCCCTGACATCTGGAGCCAGCACAGGGCTCATACTGAATGATAATGGCCTCTCCCCCTTTTGATGAATTATTAAATTCAAATTGTTTTGCAAACAAAACATATTTGTTAACACAATGAAATCTGGGGTGAAAGCTGGAGCTTTATCAATATTTAATTTTCACTGTAGACAACAATATAGCCTTTGGCCAGTCTCTGGTACATAATAAATGAGAGGGCAATAGAATTAACAACATATATAAAGCAACTGCTGTTTGTCATATCACTACAGGTTTTAACACAGCAAAGAAACTGCTGCCCACTTCGACACTGCACCCGAGCATTTATGTTTGACACATGCTGATGAGTTAAGGTTTACAAAAAAAAAAACCCTAAACTTTTGAAATGACACCGTTCTGGAAAAATTTATTAGTGCTCCGTTGAGACATTAATATTCATAGCCCTGTTGTCATCATTCACTCTAAACCCTCTATTGTTCTAGTGTTGATCTCATGGTAATCTCTCCACATTTAAGCTTTTTGATTGATTGGATATCAATGTCATGCTGCAGTTATGGAGATATGCCTGTGATTGGGCTGATTAATATTTGATTTCCTGTTGAAAGGCTGCCCCCCCTCTCTTTTGCTCTCTTTCTTTCTGCGTCTGGCATCAGAGTGAGAGAATGGGAAGTCGGCACAGTGAATATCAAGTGGCTGATTGGGGCTGTCACAGTAGACCCCGGTGGACCTTGGTTGCCAGATGTGCTTGTCCATTGGTGTCAGCAGCAGGATTTGTCTCTTGGGTCTGCAAGGGGTTTGTCGGGGTGGACAGACGGTGCAGAGGAGGTTGCCGAGCAGAGTGCTGTCCCTCACTAGGGCCTGCCACTCACGCTGTCTTTTTCTCTATTCATCACTGTCAGTAGACTGCTGATGCTGGTGTCTGATGACTATACCAATCCTATGGTGGTATCTCTCATGCCACGCATTCTACCTGAAATAAATCTCCCGTAACACGCGCCTTTGACTGACATCCCTCGACGAGTTATTTTGTAATGATACCGGCATTGAGTTTGCCACAGAGAGCATGGTTTGTCCCTCGTGTACATATCCCAGAGGAGCACTCAGGTCGATAAATGCATACAGCTCAGGAATTAAAGGAAGGACTTTTTTTTTTTGCTATTGATTGTGTTTATTACAGAATGCCATTCAGATGTGGTGCAGTGTGAGACAAATACAGAATAAGATGTAGTAGTGAGGAGGGTGAAGGTTGGAGCATTGAGCTTTTTTCCTCTTTACTTTGTCCTATAACTCTGCTTTACCTGTGGGTAATGAATTGAAGCTGCTCTGTTATGAAGTGAGGAGGAGCCGTTTGCTGCTGCATTTGAGGGGCACCTTCCTACACTTGGTTGTGTTTTTCAGACCTTGGAGAGCTCATTTAAACCCTACTTTATTGTTTCCAGCAGCACAACTCAGGAGCGCTGAGGTGGTGCTTGTTGCTATGGAGGACAAAAGAAAGTGACGTGATTGTGCAGACAGGATATGGAGAGGGAATATGTGTGTGCAGACAGTGTGCGGGTTCAGTGTGTTTATGTATACATTTCTTGAAGGTGCCTGTGTTAAGTGTTTGCTCTATGTGTTAAATCATCTCTGCACCAAGGTTCGTGCATTGTGTGCGTGCGTTTTGTGTGTGTGTTTTCAGGCAGCCAGCAGAGCGGGGGGAACATCTGCACACAGTGGCACAGGCCTTCTGCCTTTACACACGGCTCCTGCCGAGCAACGCTTCACGGCCTAGCAGGCTGTGACCTCCCAGAGGCTCCAGGGGAGCTCTTCCTCTTAAAAGCCAGCTGTGCCTCATACTTTCTGCCCGCCAAATATTCCACAGTCCAGCTGTTCACCTGAGAAGCATGGAGCACAGACCTCTCACTTCCTCCCTTTTATATTTTTGGAGAGCCATTGTGCAGGTTTAAAAGAGCATGGAGTATAGCACCTGTGATGCCTTTGTTGTTACTGCCAAAGTGTCAAAGTTGGCCTTTCACTTTGTGTTGAAGGCTGTACAATTTAGGCTTTCTGTCATATGTAGTCTTAGACTAAATGTATTCACAAACTGGTCAATTCTTCTGATAAGGTACAAGGTGTAGAATATTTTCCTCTTCCTCATGGGTTCTTACTCTTTTATCAGTGCATGACCCCAGTTTAATATTTCAGTGTTTAATCACAGTTCAGGTCAGTTGAGTCCACTTTTTTAACGTCTCTTTATCTGTTCCTTTTAAATGCCACTCTCTTTAAGATTCAAATACAAGTAGATTATCTTTCAAAACCCTTTCCATATTCTTAATCAGATGGATGTGTTTGTGCATGTGGTGAAGAGAATGAGCAAGTACACCGAATAATGTGCGATGCTTTTGGAGCATGGCAGGTAACACTTTGATGTGCTTCAGAGCCACATTAAAGGATATACTTGGAGCAATAGCATTTAGCCAAAGATAACAAAATGAAACAAGTTTTTTTAGAGGTGTCATTTCCTGGAGCTCCTCTTGTTATTGTAGAAATTGTATCGACTGATTCATCTTATTTGTTTTGGTGTCTGACTTCATTGGATGGAGCTAATTTTCATGATTGACTTTTGGATTTCAGCCACAGGAGGATTGCATATTATGGTCATTTGCGGACATGTGCCAGCGTCTTGTAAATAATCAATCAAGGCCACTAATGATGCCAGTCATTTGATGATGTGAATCAATGTCATGAATAAGACATAATTGCAGTTGAAAAACATTTTAAAGCGTTGATTGACATCCATTTATTGACATGTTTGGGTTTTTTCTTTCCACAGGGTACCATAGGACATTTGCCTAAGAATAGTTCCTGGTTTTGAGAACAGAATTTTTATTTTTAAAATATTTTATGACTAAGCAGGGAATTTCCAAAACGCATATACTGTACTGGAAAGAAACACTTTTCGTGCAGCTGTAGAATTTTGTGTCAAGTGTCTCCTTCAAAAATGCCTATAGGGCAATAAGTTCTAATATGTCAGATATGAAACAGAGTCAGGACTGTGGGACATGGTAAAAATTTTGTTACAACAAGGTGCTGCCGGCTCTGTCTGTGAGGTAAAGCACGAGAGAGGAATAAGCACACATACATGCCCCATGCATGTCAACAGGAGAGCAATTATAGGCCCCATGGGCGAAATTGGCGACACAGTTCTAGACTGACTAAATGCACAGGATGTATGGTACCTCCTGGATTTACTGCATAAGAAAACTGGGCTACAAACTGCACAATAGTTCTTATATTTCATAGAGCTGTAGTGTGACTGCACAGCTAAACAAAAAACTCGCACTGATTGAGCTGATGGATAAAAATTGACACTGAAGGAGGCAAATCTGGGCTTGCTGCAACATAAAACAAAGAAATAACTCAAGTGATCAACCACGAAGCTAAGGCAGAAACAGTATTTGCCCTTTTACAACCTGTAATATCAAAGTATTTCGTCCTCCTATTGCTGACGAATGATGAGCTTATTAGGACGGAGCAATGCGTTCAAATGCCCAATCAGGAATTAAGCAGTGTAATGAAGAAAGACAGAGGTTAGTTAGAGCTGAGGTTAGTAGTTACCGACTGTGACGTCTCGCTTTCGTTGCAGGGTAAAGGGGCAGTGAAAGAGCGAGATGAGAGAATAACCCTCACAGTTATCCATGAGATGGGAAGTTAAGAGTTCCAACCTCACAGTGATTGATGACTCACATGGCAGTGATATATAGGGTGCCCCCATCCCTGTCCTATAATTTATGAGCAAGCTCGTTTAATTTGTCTGTGGCTTAATTTGGCCCGTATATATGACGTATGAACGTGTTCAACAATTGATGGCTTATACTGTCAAACAGCAGTGGCTGACTGAGACTAACATGTCCTTTGGCATAGACACCTTCACTGTCATCTGTCCAATCTACATGACCTGACAATTAAGCTAATAAGTGAAAATGGCACCTTCCCAATGCAATTTTAATGAGCACCATGTTGAGTAGAGGATTCTGTTCATGAGGAATCGTTAATGGGCTACTTCTGATTCCCAGCACTGAGGCAGAAATGGTAAATGCACTTGAACTAAAGGCTTGCCATAATTGGTCCATGGTCCGTAGTTGAACCAAGCCTAATTGTGGTCCTTCAATGTCATTCAAAGTTTTGCTGTGAATTTGTAAGGTTTACACACTTTTACAGGTCTGTTGCCAGCATAACCTATACTTGAGGTACAAATGCTTTGGGCGCTTGTCCTTCACAATCTGTGCCACCAAACACACAATGGAAGTGTCTTGGCAGTGCAGATGTGTGATACAAGTGTGCCATCTCATAATATAATCGGTATATTTTTTTATCTGACAAAACCTGGTCCGATATTCGATTACAAACAATACTGTGTCAACGTATTTCAGCCATGAGGGACCTGCATCACACAACAAATGTCGCATACGTCTGCATCTGGTAACAGCATTGACAAGATGTCAGAATCTATTTCATTCCCCTCAACAGGTGATGATTGATTGGATCGTATATACACTTTGTGGTCATTAACAAGAGAAGCACATGATAATATCAGGAAAATAAAAAATAAAAATAAATTAAAAAGAACCTTCTTGGTTAGTGAAAGCTGTGAAAACAGCTTATGTAAAAAAAAAAAAAATCTTATGTAATCCAACACCAACAATACCACATTCAGTACTGCATACTGTATATGTTGTGGCTTAGAAGATAAAGTGGGTGGTCCATTAATCGCCTTGCATGGCAGCTTGGCTGCCATTGGTGTGAGTGTGTGGGTAAAAAGGGCGAATAAGAAAGTGTACAATATATATTCAGTTACCGATTTATTAGGTACACATTGCTACAACTAATGCAATGTAGCACAACAGCCCAGCAATAAATTCTACGTCCATGAAGGTCATAATGTTCAGTGTTTCTTGTGACTGTTCTAGAGAGGTATTGTAATTTGTGGTGCTGTTGAATTGTATACTAAGGGGCGTCGCATTCTCTCAAATGTTGTTATCGCAAAACTACCCTGAAATGCTCTCTTATTTTAAAGCAATTACCCCAACCCCAATCTCTGACTAGCTACACTCGATTTTACGAGAAGTATGTTTTCCTCAACCACCTTAATCTCCATGCCATAGTAAGCTGGGGGCTTTGCATTGTTGCCACTCTTGGAAGTTGGTGAGGCTGCCATTGTTTATAAAGGCTCACTAATAGACCCCAGTGGGGCATCATTCCTATTCCACTCATGATGAAGACATTCTCTCTCTCTCTCTGTTGTTTTTCCTTCTCTCTCTCTTTCTTTCACTTTTTCACTTCTCTCTCTCTCCGTCTCTCTCTCTCAGACTTGATATTTTTCTCTTGGCTATTCTTTGCTCTGCCTGTGGGCCTGTGAAATGTCTCTGTCTGAGGAGAAGGCCCCCTCGTCCCTCTGGAAGCCATTAGAGAACCTTTATGAATATGTGCTGAAAGGGCGCTTTTTTCAGGGGTGGGGACTGAGTGGGTGGGTGGTTGAGAGGGATTTATATGCAATGCTATCATTTGCTTTAGATGCTCTTGTTGGATTCCATTTGTCTTTTTAGAGCACCGTTTTTACTTTGTGCCACCCTTGGTCTTTCGTTGAGCTGCTGGTGGTGAAGAGTGACGCTTGTGTTTAAGTGTAGGGCCTGTGTGGATGTTTTTCTTCACTCAGACTGAGTGAAGCTGTATTGCTTTAAAATATTGTTAAAATTGGCCTTCACAGGCAGTGGTTTCCCTTTTCCCAATATCTTGTTTTCTGATATACCTTTTCCTGCTTTGGCTTCAACTTTTTTATTTGGAGATGGTAGTGAGTATAACTTGGGGCACAAACAGAGAGAGTACATTGTGTTGGTAAGTGCTGCTCACTATAAGTGCATCTCTAAAAGTGGGAAGATGCAAAAGGGCTCAGTTTTTGTGGCTTTTATGCATTCTGTCTCCATGAAATAAATATCACATATTTTAAAAGCTTGTATGTAAAATTGAGCCACGGTTAAATATTTAAGATGCTCTTGAAGAGATAGTTGCCAGGATGTACTAAGTGCACCACTTTACTTGTGGCATCTAGCCCTAAATCTGATTGGTTTGACTATGTTCTCCTACTGGTAAGCCTGTGGCGGTTTGTGTCTGCGTATGAACGCCGGCGCTTTTAGCAAGATCAACCTGCCTTGGGGTTTTTCCCCCTCTTGTTGATCTGTGCTCCGTGGTAACAAGATCTCATCCCTAACAGACGCGAATGCAGGCTTTAAAATGAGCAAATGAAAGGGGAGGGTGAAGGCGGCGGCAGTGGTGAATGCCCTCTGCTTCTTTACCTCATTAATTGTGGAGAGGGCAACTGTTTTGAGTCCTGCCTGATGGTTTGGGCTGCAGGCCTGCCCGGGTCAGGAGAGGGCTGCAGCGCTCATGAATCATGCTGCTGGGAATAGGAGCCCAGCTGAGGTCCACAGGAGGGGGGCTAAGCATCGCCACAAAGGCCTCATCCACAGCAAAGAGGCACTTTGGAGGTCCTGCAGGCTCAAACAATCAATCAGAGACCATTCTATCATAATTACACCCAGGGAGTCATGGCGCTGCGCTGTCCACACCTTGCAGCACATAGCCCCTTCCCTCCATTTCTCCCTCCACCACCTTTTATCAAGTGGTTAGTCTGTCTCAGTCTCTATTCCCATAGCACCTCCATCATCGTCTTCCCTCCCCCTCTGTCTTCTTTTTCCCGTCTCAGGTTCTTGCCTCTGTCGGCGGACCTCCATTTGCCCTCCATTTGGATCTCGCTGGCAGTATCCTCTGTTGCCGGGCGCAGACTTTGCACACAAATACATTTGCACACCCAGAGACAAATGAACATGCACATGCACTGCACCACGTGGCAGACTGTGAGGAGAGGATAGATAGATGGGAAGTGGACTGATGGTGTCTGTGGGGGAGAGAGAGAGAGAGGTATGTAGGGCACAAAGTGTGGATAAAGTAATGATTTCTCCTTCACACCTCCCTTGCTAATTAGTGCAGGCTGCCTGCTGCCTTGAAGGGGGCGGTGTCTAGGGAGCCCTGCTATTTGTCTTGAAGAATTACCGACAAGGAATTCACGTCACTCCTTAATCCCACAGATACTGGATGGAATTCAGCATTTACCTGAGTGCAGGCACCTGTCAATTCGATTTAATGATTTCAATGATCATTTTTAGCCCCCACTCCTCCCTGCAGCCACGCAACGGGGATGTGGCATAAGCCGCAGCCCACTTCACATCCCCTAGGAGCCTCTCAGTGCAGACTATTTATGTGTCTCCGGCATCTTCCACACAGATGCGTCCACCATATTCCCCCATCATCCCTTATTTGTTCCCACAGTATCTCTCCACACTTCCTCACAACTGTTGTTTCTCCGCCCCCATACATTTGGAGAGCTGTCGGCACAGCGGTGACATCGCTTAGCACCCGTGTCAAGCTGCAGGACTGATAGCAATAGTGTGTAAATATGACATACATTTCAAGGGAATAGAAATCAACGTATTAACCTTAGCCGCATCTTGAGCCAACAGGTCATGCTGAAATCCACAAATGGGATTCTAAATTTTGAACTTTTAAATGTATTTTTCACTTTTTTTCATTATTTCTGTTGAAGTAAATTCCCTAGAAAAAAAATCACAGAGGAAGAGTTATTGTGTGGAGAAATACTTTTAGATTTGTAGTGTCGTGCTGCCGGAGCAAGGAAAAGCTGAGGTGGGTGTGTAGCATCTTAAAGATATATGTGATAGGTGTTTGTGTGAGAATCCCATTAACATTATTTAGCCTGAGGTGGATCTGATCTCCATAGCAGCTGCATCTGACAAGCCTGCCATGGCTCGACAAAGAAGCCAATCATTAATGTCAGCCAGAAGAAAAAAGAAGTATTATGTTTCCCTGGAAGTAATACTCAGTAATGATGTCCATTTCCTTGCATTCTGTACTTTTCCCTACTGGGCTAATAAGATGAAACTTTAATGATCTCACTGGGTATATTGTTCTCGTGCATTACCAGATAGCAACGCGACACAGCAAAGAAAAATTTGATTCGGATGAGACTGGGATAGGTAGAGGTTTGGTGAAAATACAAAACAATAACAGTGTCTGTCCGTGGAATATGTAGAAATGAAAAGCATGAAGAATAATATACAGAGTGAAAGAGTATGAGCGACAGAGTTAACCCTTTTGAAGTCAAGAAGTTTATAAAGTGTCACTTTACTTTTCCACACTATATGACAATGTTGTGCTAATTTTATATCCAGCAACACCGCAGGAATACCTTCTTCTAGTCTTATTAATTTACTATTTCAAATCCTACATAATATTCCTATAAGAAGTTAGATCATGCCTGTTGGGGTTTAATTTCTTTTCTTTTAATTTCTTTCTTTAGTAACTGTTTTTTTTATGTTCCTACAAGCAATTCATGATATTGCTTGTGACTCAATGTACTCTTGTTATCTCCCATCAAGCACACATTGTTTTATACCTATAGCACTGTGAGTAAATTATTAATTTTTTTTTCTCGTGTTTATACACTACGTTGCCTCAACTGCTGTAGCTCAAACCAGTTCAGTCTGATACCACCACGAAGTAAATCCTACCTTCGTGAAAGTCTCAAATGCTGCTGAAACTTTTAAGAGGGGGTTTATACAACTTTATGGTCATTTTGGAGGCTTTTTCTATTTGGGAGGTGTTTCTATTATTTTGTCCGCCTCATTTATATCAATACTTAACGCCTCCCAGCAGTGCAATTAAACACTGCCAGAAAGCACGGCCTCAAAACTTAACATAGAGATGAATCAAAACCTTTTCAAAGACAGAATTATGAACAGAACGTTCATGAAGGAAACAGGGATAATAATACTACATAATAAACTGGCGACTGAGTATGTATTTTTCTCAGAATAATATGACATTAACTGTTGTATAGGTATGCATGGTTTATTTTGCTAGTCCAGTGTGGAAGTTTCTTAAGTCACAGGGATGACACGTGTTTGCCCGTTGGTCGTCACAGTGGAATATCACACGCCCACATCAGGAACGGTGCGCCCAACAGAGCGGTAACATAAAGCAAAGACAGCACAGCACATTATCAAGCAACTGTACCAGGTTTCCAAAAAACTTGACAAAATTGTTCTAAGTGGGATCAAAGACCAAGCCCGTCTCCGGGTGGATTTAAAATGTCAGTTTATCTCTGCTCTGTAAAATATCATGAATTCTTAATGTGTAAACAGGCATGAACGCGGGGGTCCTGCCATGCTGTTCTCCCAGATGCAAAAACTTCCCCTCTCTGTTTGTGAACTTAATGTTAAGGCCACGCTGTGCTGAGATAAGCAGGACGTGTTCCCACAGAGGGCATGTCGCAGAGCACGTACCCCTCTGCAATGCAGAAGTGAGGCAGAACTATTTAAATGCCCCTGTGCCGGTGCCACATAAAATGGATGACACAGGCCCGAGCTAAGAGGCTTTGCCAAAGCTGTGGCTTACCAGTCTCACAGGTGTTAATGTGCGCTCTGTCTGCCACCCTGGCTGAGAAGATTGGGCACCACGTTCACTTTCAACAGCCCACTGTCTGGCACAAAAGTTACCACTTCCAACCCATTCTACCATTTGTTTCCCTTTTTTTGTTTTTTTAAGGTGATGTGAAGGGTGCGCCCATCTCAACGACAGACATGGCAGGAGAGGGTGGTGGCAATCATCCCCGTGTCACGCTGACTCGAGTCTGACGAGCTAGTCTGATGCGATGCAATGAGTGAGCAGAGCAACACGCTGTTTATTCTTTTTTTTTCTTCTCATATTATTAGAAGAAGAAGAAGTGGGGAGCAGAGGAGAGATTTGTCCCTGTGCCCATGGTAACAGTAGACTGAAATATTCCTTGGAGATCGTTTTTAAAAAAGGAGAAAAGGGAGGATTTATGGTCACTCTGGTCTCTTTGGAGCTTCTGATTTAAGGGGGGGGGTTAAAGGAATATAATCTTCATGTCTTCTGGTCATCGTGCACATCTCCACACAAAGTGGGGCAAAAATTCCAGGATAGCCTGTGATTATTGGCATTTCTGTTTTATTGCTCTCTGAAATTAGTCAATCGAAGAGCAGCGCAACTTTGGCTGTATCTTTTTTTGTGTGTCTTTTTCAGGTAGCACCTTCATCTCATGCCCTTTCTATCGCTTTCGCTCTATCAGAGTGTATATTGCTGGTGGGCTTTTTCTTTATTGTGAGAAGATGCTTGTAAACACAATTCACAATGCTAGCATCCTCTGGGCCGTAGCTTACCTTGTGTGCATAATGTGTGATTCTGAAGGAAAGTGAAAGGCCCTGGTCTAGAGTAGAAGCAGCACATGATAAAAGGGTTTTGTTTTTTTTTGGTTTTTTTTTTTTTGGATGACACAGCAAGTGAAGATACAGGTTTTTCTTTTTATTTAAAAATGATCCTCTTTTCTGTCAGACCTCACACTGTTACGGACTCGAAAACAGCTTTGCTTTTTCTGAAAGCACGGGCCAGGGGGAATTGCATCACACTTACATCACAGCGAGCTATGAACAGAGTGTCCAGTGTTATAATTTATATTTATTAATTGGAGTATTATGGGAAAACAAAACAGAAGTGAGGCAATAATTTGTATCTCATGGTTTACACAAGAATGATTATCGTATAAGCAATTTGAGATTGATTTTGTAATGGTTAATGTTAATTATTAATCTTTAATGAAACAGGATAAAATTGACTTAAATGGAAATATTTAGATGATTTTTTCTAAAGCATATTTTCATATTCTTTGTATATAACGAATGAACCCACTCCACACTTATCTATGCAGTACATCTTTGTACGTGTTAGGATGCTTATTTAACTGCTGTTAAGTCTCTCAGTGCTGCCTATGGATAGTGAGCTTTGAGTGGGGAAGAGTGAAATCCCTCCTGTGTCTTAGTGGAATTGTGGGCCTGAGCAGACCGGATTTCAGCTCAATAGAAGCTGTAATTAGTTGTAATTTACGGGGCAACTCCTCCCCAGCGACCCTGCTGTGCAGAATCCCCTGGCCACTTGGAAAGATCATGTTTTCTTGCACAGTGCATGGCACTCAAATGAACCACAACACTGCCATAATGGCTTGCTCCCCACTGATTCGCCCACCTTGTGTAAGGTAGCTGAAAGTCACTTCCTGTGATGCTCAGTGGAGCGTACACGCTGCTATTTCCATCTATTAAGACGTGAAGGAGCAAGGATGCCCAAAGCCACCATAAACACATCAATAACAGAAGCAATTGGAACGACTGGCAAAGTTGGTGGTAATGTGAAGACGTTACTGCTTGATGTGTTTGCACCATCAGCAGCGGCAACTGACAATGTGTTTTTAGATCTAATGATGCATTTGCATGTAATTCTCTGTGCTTGTTATTGTTCTGAAATCAGTCCAGATGCAATTTGAGCGCATCAATTTAGAGTTCAATGTTACTCAAGCAACTAATGGACTCTCAGGCAAAATGAAAATTGCTTCCTAATGATCTGACTAAGCTTGATGGGTGAATCTAAATTGATTAGTGGGCTAACATGAATGTGATATGGAATTAGCCTTTGAGAAGTGTGATCATATTTTTCTGGTACTTGCGGACCTTATTACATTTTAGCTTTTTAGCATCATACTAATAGCCATTTCTTTGTACTGTATGCACTCTAGACCTTTTTCTCTTCCTCTTATTCTCCCTATTAAAAAATATATTGATGTTCTCATAAATACATCACCGTTGTAATGAACTAAAAGTGGCACAAATGAGACACTAGAAGACACACCAGTGTTGTACCTCAGTAAGTAATTTTCTCGCTACAAGGTCTTCAGGATTTAGAATTCACAATTGAAACAGTTTTGAATATACAACCAAATTATATAATTTGATAATCATAAAATTATATTGCAACACATTTTTTACTAGATATATATAAATGAAAATCAACATTCATAGTGAGGACATACAATTAAAAACTGATGTTGTTTACTTAATTCAAACACAGGCATTCTGTACATGTATATAGTAAAATCTATCACTGAAGCATTTTGAAGAAATCAATGAACAACGCCATATTAATAGTGTTAGAGGAGCTTGTTTACTACGGAAAAGTTTCCACATTTGGTCTTGGATACATAAAAGCTATGTACCGAAAAATTGGAGATTACCACTGAAAGCCTACATAAAGTTCAAACATTGTGAGGAGCTATGCAAGCACTTGTTCTGTTTGTTTTATGGCACCTTTGAGGCTGAATCGGAATATGCTTTATCAAAAATACTGCAAGTATCTGTGACAAGTTAACCCAATATAAATAGGTTAAAGCTTTTGCATTATTGCCATTTTTGCTAAAGGTAGTGATCAGTCACAGTGTACTGTATCGGCTCAAATATTAAAGCATGGTTACAAAAACTTACACTATGCATCATCTTTAGGCACGCTAGTCAAAAAAGAAAAATGAGGGAATGTGTTTTGCAAAGAAAAACAAGAAAAAATAAAAAAGAAAGGTGACTTTGGCAAAATTTCTGAAGAGCTCAAGAGAATCTTCGTAGTAGGTTGATGTTAAACAGATTAAGGGCATGAGGGTCATGGCTCGCAAAGAACCGTAACAATTTCTTTCAAGCAGCTATTGGGCTTCAGTTCAGCTCAGGATGATATTAAAATCAACTCGCAGAGATGTGATACTCACTTAACCTGGGCCATCTATCACAGTGAGTGTTTTATTCCATTATCATTCTGTGGTCAGCAGAGACCGTTTTGTTGGTCGCTCTGAGAGTCAGTTGACGAAAGTCATGTTGAAGTGAGGCATCATGTGTGCCTGGACATTTTATATTTCTTTTTGAGAGAAGAAGGTCATTTTAGAATCAGAAGTGACTTGGAAAAGTGAAACTTCTGTTAGGCTGGAACAACTTTTTTTTTAATTTTCAAATAAAATGTCTAGATGTCCATGGCAATTTTCTACAAGGATAGGCAAATATGGGAAAGTGAGGGAAATGTAACCAGCACTGGAAGAATCTTTTAAGACCTCCCGATTGAAAATCAGGAGGCATCATGATAATTTACCCTCTCTCTCTTAGTTAAGAAAATGTAGATGGAACTGCGGCATGCTGTGATATATGTTATATGTTTATTTGAATTATTTAGGAAGTACTAAAAAAAGTAACAAATCTGAATATTGACAGTGAGGAATCTGCTTGTAAATGACTTTCATGTGACCTTTAAGCAGCCCCAGGATCCCCTAGCTGGGTCTCTGAACACTGTCAAGATGGTTTGTCCCTAGTTGTCAGAGATGGAAGGAATCGAAGGAGGTAGGAATGTGTGAGAGAAGGCAAGAAAAGCACAACATGGGCTATAATGGCTTGACCCAAATGTTACATGAACGCCTCTGTCCTGGTAAAAAAGAATCAGGGACACTTGAATACTGGGATGAGCTGACAGCTGGAGCAGAGCACGACAAGCACTCATCACCCCGCCCCGCTACCTCCTCCCCTTCGCCTGCTCATCCTCCACTCTGCTTTCGACCCTTTACAGCAGCTCACCTCGGTGAAGATGAATAATGAATGTGACTAGACACATGGGTCAGAGGTGACGTGTCTGTGAGGGAGCAAATTCCTCCTTGATTAGTACATAAAAAGCCAGGCCCATCTGCCTCTGCTCTGGGATTTGACAGGGGTCTGGGCAGGAATGCCAGGAGCCCAGGGACAGCAGAGCAGAGATGAGGTCTGAGCATCCGGGAAAGGTGGTGGGGGGTGCTAGTCCTCTGCATCAAGCAAGGAGAGACCCACAGCGGGGGGACTCACTTTATCATCACCTCACATCACGCAGACTCTGCAGCATTGTAATGTGCAAATCTCGAATTTGCCTTTAGGCGTGTTAGTCTTAGTGCAGTGTATACAAATCAGGCTATCAACCATTAAATAGCGAGAACAGCACTAACTGTTTTGTATTAACTCATAAAACTTGAAAGTAATGGGAATTGTTTGAGGCTATCAATGCACAGGAATACATCTCTTTTATAAGCTGGTCATTAATATTTGAACACAGATGTATAATATTTCTATTCTTCAAGAGCGGATTTAACATTTTTTTCCCCCTCTTCCATTGTTATATTACAGTAAGCACAAATTTCTCTGTACCTTGCTGAGTCCAAGCATAGAGGTTCCTCTCATTCAGCCAACGACTCTCGAACAAAGTGATTCAGTTTATAACAAGCCAAAGGAAAAAAAAAAAAAATGGGAAAAAAAAATCTGACCACAGACTCCCTATGTACAGTTTTCTAAATCACTCTCACAGAAGGGTCTTTTAGAAAGTTCAAGGCCATCCGCAACACCACCAAGAACCCCTTGAAGCTCCTGGCCTCCCGCGGGGTGCATCATTGATCTTATTAGTCTTTATAGAGGGATTAACAGTGGGAGCTCTTCCGCAGAGTTGTCCACTCATTTACACTGGCGGTCAGGGGCGCGGGAAGGTAAATTACCATACCGTATCCCATAGTACCAATGCAATATATACATGCCCTAAATGAGAGATAAGCAAACATGGTGGTAGGGGAAAACATGCAGCAGGTTCACCTCGCGAAGAGAGAAAGAACATACCCTTCGGCTGCGGCTATAATTAATATGCTAAATTGAATTGCAATAATCGACTAGGGGACTAGCCTTGTGCTCTAGAGGTAGGATGATTAAAATGTTAGGCTCCAGTGAAGGGGTGATTGGGACCCTGGTGAATTAAGGATTGGATTTGATGGGAGACAATGCGGCTTCTATTTTTCATTAATTAGCCTCAGATCCATAAAACCCGTGAAAGACTTCAATTGTGTATTACTCCAGCCTCTCAATTACATCCATTCATTAGCTCTGAATGGCCTCCACCAAAGCATTATAGCACACGCATATGAGAATAAAAGAGTGAATGAAAGATTGACTAGACTGCCCTAATGCCACTGGGGCCCATTATTATATGGGGGGAGTTTATGAAAAATGTTGGGGTCCTTTGTAAAATGTCAAATGGATGAATGTTACGTAGCCAACATCCAACACAATACATATTTGTGTGGGATGTCAAGTCATAATAAGTTTCTATTTTAAAAGCTCTGCAGTCACATCCACAAACAGCCATTGTGTCCTTGCAGACATTAATCAACATCAGCATTTTGAAGATGCACAACCAAATCACCAATTATCAATGACGTTCTATGGTTTCCACGAGATATTGGATCTTTCAATGAGTGGCTTCTCTAAACACACAATCAAAGCAGGCCTTCATGGCTCAGTGATCACGTAAGAACAAATGGAGTGTAATTGCCCACACAGGTGTAGGCAAAGATTCATAGTCTTGAGTCATCCTTTTTTAATTATATCCCGTGAAAACAAGTTGTTTTTTTAACTCCAACCACAAAAGTGGGTATTCCAAAATGCTCCTTTTGAAATCCCAAACAGTGTTCATGCAGACTGCATATGCAAGGAGCTTTTTAAATGAATAACAAGACTGAGTGCACTGAGTCCCGTGGATGGAACTCTCCATAGGCGCCCAACAATCTGTGATTAAAATCTTCTTTGACATTTCTTTGTTGCCTTGTCTCTGCATTGCTCCAACTCACTACGGTTTTGTTTTTCTCCCACAGCCAAAAAGCCAGGCCTGAGGATTTACTATTTTGTTTGTTGTGATGCGTACATTTCTTTAAGAAGATTACCAAAAAAGAGCAAGTGTTGTCATATATCCTGTTTGCAGCTAGTCCCCCTCTCTCTGTATCTCAGTGTGTGTGTGTGTGTGTGTGTGTGTGTGACAGTGTGTGACTGCTTGTGTCTGCCTGTGGGTGCATACATACGCAGAAATAGAGAAAGGTGTAGTGACAGCATGAGAGAGGTGCATGGTTGTGTAATGAAACCCATAATTACAGGGTGAGAGACGGGTATTGTTCATGCGATTGACAAGTCCCTTTCAGTCATGAGTGCAGTTTTCTGTCAAAGCCCTGTTTTTCTGTCTCTCCCCCCCACTACCACCCGCCCCAGAAGGCCGTGCACCTTCTGCTGCTGCACAGGAACACAAAGGCATCACTCTTCTGGATAGGGAGTGTACCTGGCGATAATGCATGATTTGCATTTTATTCTTGGATATGACAGCCTCCCTTACAGTACAGTAGAGCCCGAGGCCTAATTTACATTGTGTCCTTATCGGGTGCCATAATGCTTTGTTAAGGGACAACATTGTATGACATTTATCTGAATGATATGGTGGTGATATGGATAGCCAGTGTACACGTGTCTCGCAACAATAAAAACAGGCCGCTGAAGTGTTGGGGACATTGTAAGAAAGATGCACCTGTGTACACCTGCTTTGAATGAAGCCCATGCCTTTCTGGATGCGTTTCTTTCGTGTGTGTGTTTACATGAGCGTAGGCCGAACTATAAAAAGCAAAGAGACACTTCTCCTCTTCTACCGAACAGGCACAATTGTGTTCCAAATGTCAGGCCCATTTCCTCATTCTTTTTTCTCGAGAACAGTCTGCACGTGAGGTGACATTCATGTAATGACATCTTCAAGTATCCTTTTTTACACTTGCATCTTTACACACTCTTCTCCTTGTGATAGTTGTAAAAAAAAAAAAAAAATCCATGTACTGTGAGCACAATATTGTTCAAACTCACTTCTTGTCCTCCAGCAATGCCCCTCCTGACAGGGTAAGCAATTTTACTGAACATGCCTTTTCCTCTGACTAGTCTTCCAGAACACAAGTTCCAGACAGGAGGAGGTAGAATGTCACATATCAGGTCAGTGCGTCTGTGTGTGCGATTCCTCAGATATTACACATTTTTAATTCCTCCTTACATGCCACAGGAGAATAGAGGGAGCAATGGTTGCCCATAATTGAGGCATATTGTTTCTGAGCTTAGGATTCTTGTGGGAGATAGGGAGAAGATGGAAGAAAACACAAGCCTGACCCTGGAGAGAGAAAGGCACAATCTGCTGTACATACATAAGCTCACACCCTCCGCTCTCCCATACATATCCCAATGAACTCCCTCATTTTTTCAGTTTCCTGCACTGGTCATTTGCTCCCCTCTGGTTTACTGTGGTAGCCATAGACATAGTTAACTATGATGAACAATTCATCTACATTTTATTGAACTTTTTATACATCATCATCATCTTTTTTTTTTTTTTTTTTTTATGCGGTAAATATGAAATTTAAAAAAATCCCAATAAAATCAAGATGTCACAATATCAAGGTCAAAATAACTGCGATATGATTCTTTTCTATTCTGTTCTATTGTTAACCCACTGTAAAATCTGCCAAGTCTGGGCCAGTATCATCCCTGCTGCCTGATTGAGTGATTAAACACATATGGAGCATATCGGCATTCCCAATGAGACCCCCAGCAGCCAGCCCTGGGATATGAGCTCATTCTCAATTGCCGGGCCTCACCTGCCACCTGCACCTTTTTTAAAATTAATTTGTCACATATCTGAGGCCAGGAAACTGCCCGGCTGAGTGCCACCTTCATTTGAGCTCGATGGTTTGAACACTATCAGAGGGGACTTGTCAAAAATGGCACAATTTGAATTGCATGTGAACTGCCTCACTGTGTGCTATTGCTTGTTTTTTCGTGACAGGAGGACAAGCCCTCAAGCTACAACTCTTTTTTTTTTTGTTTCCGAAGTGTTATCCTGGTGATTTCTCGTTCACACCAGAGATGATTGGAAGTGTTAACCACGTTTCCTGTGTATGACATGTCCCTTTGTCATGTCCTCCTGTCAACAGAACGTTATAGCAAATTAATTCCCTCGGGACCCTAAGCCAGTTCTCCCCTATGTTCACTTTTTCCCCTTCACCAAAGTTCAAGCACTGTAATATCTAAGGTCAGGGGAGAAATGGCTTGTCTATTAATACTGAAATTCTGTACAGGAGTTTGGATGGAGGAGAGTTTGGTGGTGACGAAAGCTTTGGTTCGACACGAATTCCCATAGGAATCAAAATTTGCCTCAGCATTCCCTGGCCCTTCACAGTTTAATAACTCAATAGATTACCTGCCGCACTTTCCAAGGACATTAAACTAAGTTCTCCCCAGGATCGATGGGAAAGGGCTTTTTGGATATCAACACTGCTCAATACTGCACACTTCATTTCCCACACCATAGAGGCCCCAACATTTAATTATACCTCATGGAATGGTTTTAATTCCAACTCTGTACAGTCACGTAAAGCAGCTGTCGATGAGAGGAAGACAGAAACACTTCACCTTAAAGAAGAAATGTGTGTTTGCCAAACGTGGAGGAACCAAAGGAACTGACAATACTAGAAACACAGATTAGAAAAGTCGGTAACACAGTTCAAGCTGACATTTTAAACCGATATTAGGTAAATGACTCTACAATACATTTCTTTATAGGCTATGTATTTCATTAAAAAGACTTGCTTAAGTGGAGATTGTGAGAAATGGGCACTTAAATTTCAGACAGGTGGCAGGCAGGGAGGAGTTATTGGTGCCCACTTGCTTTGTCAAAGGCAAAAAAGGTCTTTGGAAGGTCTTTTTCAAGTGTGACACTCATTGCTGCAGACTATTTACCCACGCTTGTGCTTTTATTTATTGCAGTGTTCCACACCATGAATTATCTAATGTCTTATGGACTGTAAATTTCCCTAATGCAGTTCGGCGCCCTTCCTGTACACTTACCTACAAAACATATGCACATGCGCAAACAAGTGCACGCCGCGATCAACCACACACATACACGATCATAATACCCCTGAAGTGACCCTTTGTAGGACTACCCCCCCAGCTTTATTGAGGAGTGAGGCAACAAAGTGCCCACATTTGTTTGCAAGGGGTAAGTGATGAAAGCATCTGCCATAAGAACCCCTGGTGTCCTTTTGAGGCCCTTGTGAAAGCAGTAAAGCCACTGTCACCAATCAATCAGGGAGAGTACCACAATATTGTTTACTAGCGCAGCTCATTAAGCAATGTAGCAGAACATGCTAACTTAATTTAAAGTGAGATTTATTGTGGCCTGGGCAGGAGCGAACCATTGTCCCAGAGCTCAACTCTGTGCCATTGTGGATCTGGGTTGCTAAATTACAACTAAGAGCCGCTGATAAATTGTCCTGTTCTCATCTAACCTACTTACCGGTTTCCAGATAGACAATAATGAAGAATCATTTGACACTGAAGTGGAGCACACTAAAGTTATTTTCTATGACGCCATCAAGCCTGATTGTTGACCAAATAAAACACAGAGGGTAAGTTGTAAGTTGAAGTAAATTGGTCACATGTAGAGACATGGATGAGTCTCATTAACTAGGCAAGACGGGTTAAGTTGCAGCAAAACCGTTGTTTTACAGTAAACTACAGAGGGAAGGCAAAAGCAATCAAGATCAAAATTGATTGATTCTGGCTTCTAGCACCAAGAATTAGAATTTATGAAATTGGTAATTTACAAAGGATAAAATTGACAATAAAAAGTAGATTTGTTTTTGGCACGACAATATAAAAGCCTGTGTGATGCATAATTAGCTTGAGTATTCTGAGGAGGTTTATAAATAACAGAGAAGAAATGCAATTCGCTGACAACTTAACTCTTCTTCAGTCTCTTCTCGCAAACACTGTAACACATCTGTGGAAGTGACACTGACACACTGACAGGCATCCCACTGAGGGCAAGGTCACAGCAAAGCCCAGTGATCAGGACTCTCACCGGGGTGCTTTGGGCCTCTTCCCAGGTACCAGGTCCGGGGGCATCTCTCTAGCAAAGTGCCTCCGGGGAGTAGTCACACTTTTAAAAGACGGAAATTAAGTGGAAAAATGTCTGCTCACTCACTGATGTAATTATCTGTCCTGGATTAACATCTGTTCGCAAGCTCGAGTGCCAAGTCCACTTCAACATGTGCCAGTACCTCGTGGCAGTGCCGGGTATGTGTACCTGTGTCTATTTCCAAGCGCTGTGTATCTTGGCACCAGCTGCAGCAACTTTTCACTCTGACATCCTCCACCCATTCAACATCTGCGTATTTATGTGAACATCTTGGCTGCGGTCATTGAGAATACCAACGTTGTGACACCACCTAATCAGTTTTTCCAGTTTAACCACGACACTACAGCACAGGTTTTTCCGGGATGCAAATTATTCTGCAAATTGCTTTACAAAGTAGAAACATGTTTTGAAGATTATTTCTGTTTATATGGCTTCATCTTATTATCATATTTTTATTCAGTAGTCAGCCATATTTACTGCTTTGGTATTTTCTGCCTACTCTCCTTGTATAATAAAAATTCAAGCAGGGACAAGTCCTCACAGATTATCCCTTCCTGTTGGTGGGAAGCCTCTAGAAAGCTCATTAGCATGCTTCATTTATCTACATCATGTGTGTCAAAGTGAGTGTCAGGGTGGGCGTTCACCTAGTGGCTTATTCCCACCTTAACAACTCTGTTGTAACAGAGCTCAGGTGGCCTGTGTGTACTAGAGAACCTGCTTGATATTCAGTCTGCAAACCTGGGCTAATCCATTATGCATTGGCATTGTTATACTCCTTTTTACTTTCCCCCCTTATTAGACGGGCCAACTTTCCCTGGTGCTGCTCTAAGTGTGAGCTAAATGAAGGATTCCATTTGAGTTGTGGTTATTGACATGCAATAACCAAAGGATTACACCTGTCTTACTGTGGAAATGTCATCAGATATAAGCAGAGGGGATGTTTTTGGATGACTTGGGTATACATGGTGACTATTCCCAAGAATGTTAAGCCCATTGGGAGCAAATTATAACTGAACTATACCATGGAAAAGAGAATTTGCATCTCATCTTGTTAACTGGGCCCTAATTATCTTTACTCTTTAGTTATTGGAGCAGAGGGGATAGAGCACTGTGTCCTCTCTATTAGATCGACTGTCTTGGGAGTTTTTTAGCTATAGGTTAATGAACTGCAGAATATCAGGAAGAATGCAATCACAGCTCAGCCAATATTACCAGGGATATGATATTTCTGAGCATGTGCATCAGGGCTGGGGAAAGTCAGCTCTCAGGGGAGCACCCCCATGTAGTTTCAGAGATGTATAATTGGCAACAATGCCATGGTGGTTTTCTCCTATCGAATGCTCAGTATTTTAAATCATCTGCCCTTGTTGCCACAGAAATGGCTTTGGCTGGGGGATATTATCAAGTACTCTCATTACAATGCATGACATGTTTTACAGAGCTCAGTTAGTATAAGATTTGCGTAGCCTTTGGCTTGTCAAATGATTCTATAATTGATTAGATTAATACTGATCAGTGCTAACATGGAGCACAGGGTGGACTGATGTCAGTGCAGAGCAGATAATTGGATATAGTGAGCTAGTGTGAATGCATTATCAGTGATTAAATGGTTTGAACAGTGTTATTAAAGTAATAGAGCAGTCACACATGCTAATGTTTTAAAGGAAATAATCACTGATTTGATGATTTGTAATTGTGATGGATAATTCAACAAACAATTTCTCAATTCCTTAAGTGAATTTAGTCTGTATGATGTGGGAGTTCTTGTCATATCTTTATATACTGCTGCATAAATTAGGAGTATTTTGCTCCAAAAACATACCATTATAGGATTTATTTTGCTTCTACTTAACACCCTTTTAAGATCCATTGAGGTATCTTACAGAGACAGTCTTTTGGACAGAAAACCATAGTGATGTTACAGTTTATTGGCCAAGATATGTGATTTGGTTTGTTCTTTGTTGTTTGTTCTTCATCCTACAATCACCATCTTACTCTCTATAGATTTGTACATCCCACATAATGAAGAGCAGAATACAGAACATGTGTACACATATAGACATCCAGTTATATTGATTTATCAATATTACCCTCACCAAGTCTGTTCTAATAACAGCATTATTAACCCAAGACTGTCAAAACTCTCTTCTTCTTTTCTGTCTTAATTAACAGTGGACTTGCAATGCTTTCATATGCTTCAAGACCAATGGCTTCCAGGAAGCCTAAGTTTGTTGGGGTGTGTTATTTCACCAATCTCTCCAGATCAAGTTTAGCTGTGATGACAGCAAGGCGTATGGTCACTGATCAGTGTTTGCCCCCCTCCTCTCTGATTTAGCAGAAAGAATGTAATCAAAAGTGATGCAATGAGGAGTCCAACCTTAGCCGGTCCTCTGATAAAATATAGTCCTGAGCTTTTCTACTTGGAGTCGAAGGACTGAGGCTGCTGCTGCTTGTGGCTCTCACACTGGTTCTTCTTTGCTGGCAGGCTCAAGCCTTGGGCGTATTAGCAAACCACCCCTTGTTGTTCTATGGGCTCGCTCTCCACTGGCAACGTGAGGTCATATGTGTGGGAAGTAGCATAGCTGATGGCATTTTCCTGACTATCAGCTTGCTTTGACAATCAGGAAGGTTCACTGTTTCACTTCACAGTGGTTCTAAGCATAGCATTTGTTATACATTTTCATGTTAGAAATGGACTCACAAGGGGTTAAAAAAGTCTGCAAGGGTAACTTCAGGCTCAGAGCCTTTGTGGATTTATTGGAAATGTCCATCAAATGTCTAATATTGTAATACTGTAATAATCCTGATTGTGTATTTGTGGTGACTAACCTTGTGGGCCATCTTTAGCTGAACACTCTACTTCTAAAGCTAACACTGCAGAGTTCATGGATCAACTCTCAAACTGAAATAACAGTTAAAGAGTTTCTTGTCATACAACACCTTTTCACTTTGCTTCACATTCAACTTGAATCACTACTTGGTGCAGCAGTGATTATAGCCCTACACTTGTCTGTTGTTTAATGGTTCTATAATGAAACAAAGCCTCAAGGCAGAAATTTTGAATTTGAGTATTTCTTACTCACATTCTTCAAGTAATCATTTCAGCCCCAGATTGACTATTGATTAGGCAGGTTTAGATGCTGTCTCTGCAAATTGCATGGGAACATACATAAAATGAAGGGAAATATAAATAAATGAGCTTAAAGAAGAAACTTAATACCAATTTAAGAATCCAACTTAGCACTGCATGCCATTGTTTATTCTGCAAGTGACAAAGGAAAATGGTTGGATGATTTTTTTTTACCTACACAATAAAAACAAGACAGCCCACACTGTTCATCAAGTCACAGATGCCTTTAAGTTCTGTGGAAGTACCATTCATTTGTAATTCTGATAAAGGAGCTGTATAATTGTCTGTGTAGCAGCAGGTCCAGTGCTTCTGTTGTTTTCATTCATTTTGCTCATCAGACTGAATCTCTGAGGACTCCATGCCATCTTATGGCCATCTCCTCTCCAGCTGGTCCACAGGTGGCTAAGTACACTTCGCTCTTATTTGTCTGGCCTGCCCGTTCAATATTAGCCTTCTCTCTATCCGCAGAATGGCCCCTGATATTGTTATGAGAGGGAAGCGTGGAATCAAGAAGAGCAAAAAGGCATTTGGCTGGCATTTCCCACCTTGGCTAAATCCAGCTCCTGGTGCCGGGGCCAGACTGTTTCGTTTCTGTTTGAGCATTGATGATGACACTGTTCCAGGTCTCCACCTGTGTCCTCCTCCTCTGATCAGCGTGGTGGACATGCTGCGAAGGGATAAGCAACAGCAGGACGCTCTCATCTTTCCCTAGTCTTTCCGCGCTGATAAGCATTGAGAGATTATCAGGATTGTAAGGTGTTAGAATCTTAATCTTTTATGCTTGACCTAAGATCGATGTACATATGTCTGTTTGACTCTAGTAGTTTGGTTCTAGCCATGGAAACCTTTATTTTTGCATTAAAAAATCCTTTACTTTACAAATTGCTTACTTTATAATGATTTACAGGAAATTCTTCAGGAAAACAATCTCGGAATAAAAGCTATATCAGTAAAGATAGCCATATTTTTGTCTCTCCAACTGATTTCTGTGTAATGTACCATGCATTACATACTAATTTTTAAATTTAATTTTGCATACTTCTTTTAAAGCACTTCAGCTCCAGTTCACTGTTTAATCTTTGCGTGTTTGCTCAACCCACTATCCATCCTATCCATTCTTAATTTTAATGAAAAAAAATAAAAAATAATGTCAAAAATGCAATATATATTTTCTCAGTCTTCATACTTTTTATGCAAATATGAATTTTCATGTTTGGGAATCATGAGTGCAACCGGGTGTGCTGAACAGGAAAAAACATACTCTGTCTGTTCATTATTCATGCATTGGGAACATGCCTACTTTAGGCTCACACAGATAGCTAATTATTTACACATTTGGACATACACACATTTCTAAAAGACGTCACCACTTCTCACACAAAGCCTTCAGCCACACACAAGACACAGAACGATAAGAACTATCCCGAGGTGATATGTTTTAACGTTGATATCAAAAGAGCAGTGCACTACTTCCATACCTGTCATCAAAACTGTCTACGCTGGCACAATGACTTGTATCATCTCCTTCCCCTCCGTCCTAAGCCTCATAAACATACTCAGACACAGCCTGAGACTCTCCCTCCCCAGTCTCAGGCTGTCTACACATGATAAGCGGCTTGAGCTGCACTTGCCACTTGGGTGGGTTGGAGCTCAGTTTAACGTCCATAAGGCATCATGAAATATAATATACTAATTCATATAATCTATAGACAGAAAATGTTTAATTCATACTGAAGAAAAGCCAACACAGTTTTTTAATTAGACAGCACAAACTGGTGAAGACTGTTATATAAGAACTTTGTGCACTGTGGCAAGGTGTGATAATTTAAATGTGCAATGCTCTTTGTGGTTGATTCTTTCATGTCTTGTATAGTGTCAAACATGAAATGTCTGTGACTTATGTCCATAATTATTGTCTCCATGTGTGAAAAAAGCAGAAGATACACAAAAAAAATCATCAGCCGTCACATCTTGACATTCGTGCATCTCAGTATAAAACATACAGTGTATAATATTTTCAGAAATGTCCTGTTCGTGTTCAAGCTTCTCTCAAATGTGCCTAATTTGCAACTTGCATGAACTCTAGCTGTGTTTGCAACTCTTAGCTAGCTCGATCAGTGCTTTGCTAGCTAAGCGCAGTAATTTACAAAATACAAACATGCAGTTTTTTTAAAGCCTTCAATCACAAAATGATGAAACAGCAAGAAGCAAAATGCATGACGTGGTGTCTCCCCATTGACATGACATGAGCCCAGTGAGCAAAGCTGCATTTACTAGTGAAACAGGGCTTCCGTCTGTTGATCTGTCTGTCTTATATACTTTTTTTTTTTTACTGCTGTGTTAGTGGCGCAACATTAAGAAGAAGACACAGCAAGAAGGCCGTGTTGTAGATAGGCATGGGCGGATGGATGGATGAGAGGATGCAGAAAAAGATGGAGGCATGGCATGCTCTTGGGGGGTATGGGGACTTTGCAGTACCTGGTCCAAATAATGGGTAAGGCCAGCTGGGGCTTTTGGCAAACATATTTAGGACCTAGTGGCAGACCCTGAGCCCCTGAACTAATCCTGTTGCAGGTGATTATGTGGAGAGAATTTGAGGAATAGGCAGAAGGTTACACCCCTTGCTCCCTTTCCCTATATTTCCACTATACTGTAGTGGAGGCTCTTTGAAGGATCACGTATGTTTGAACACACTATCTCTTAAGTGGTTAATTAGTCCAATTGTCTCCCTGAAAGATTTTTGAGAAAATTCTTTGAAAATTGCAATTTCATTGAGTTTATTCTTTGACACTGACATTGGCCGTGAACATTAACATTGTACCCAAGTGTATTCATGTGATAATAAATGCTGTTTCTCAAGTGACTCTGTCATCATGGCCAGATCATTATGTCGCATAAAAGAAACAAAATTAAAAAAGAAAAAGAAAAAGAAAACTGCAACAACTATTTACCTTCCAGTGTCTCACCTTGAAACTGAATAGGCTTGGAAGCATTAGATGCACGAGTTTTCAAACCTATTTTCTGTGCACCCACACACTGAAATCATCACCTGCTGTGTCACTCCATGTCTGTTCAAATTAGGCAATCAAGAGAGGACTGAAAGAGTCACATTATTTTGTGGTTTTGTCAGGAACGATTGACCTACTTTGGGTCAAAAGGACTTAAAATTGCCTTGTGAGAACAGTTTAATTTAAATCTATTCAAATGCTAGGATGCAGGTGTGCAAATGCATGGAAAAATATAAACTCTTCATTGCCTAGCCTGGCTTCTGCCTCATCTTCAATTATACAAACCGTACAGCAATGCAGACACTAGAGAAAAATATGGTATAGTAACCCAGCACAATGGGGAAATGCAGGAGCTAGTATTGAATCAAATTTTGTACCTGCATGAAGGAAAAAATATCATTAATAATGACATCTTTCTCAAACTTTTGTACAAAGCTCATTGCATAGAACAGATACATCTTGATTATGTGACAGTGTGACTTTGCAGTTCCTTCAAACAGAACAAAGCTATGATTAACATTTCAGTCTAACTATAGAAAGTTTGGGCTGGCAATTATAAGATATTAGCAGAAAGTATGGAATTAGTACAGTCTTTTTTTGTGTGGGTTGAAGTACTTTTCAACAAAATCAAGGCACGCCATTTAAGCCCCAGGGGGCCCTAAAATTACTTCTTTTCAGGTTACCTAAAGATATTCAAAAGGGATGACAAAATGGTCTCTTTCTTTCTCCTATTCTTTTTCTCTCTATTGCTAGTTGAGTGGCAGGTACAGCCTGTGACAAACAGGGCTTGTAACATGCTCTAAATCTGTCAGGGCTGATTGCACTGGCCTCATTTGACTAACGGTTACATTGAGGAGAAAAAAAAAAAAACATTCAGACACCATGCCCAGTTGATGATGAGAGTATGAGCCAAAATATGTGATTAAATCTACTTGGCCTCCCACAGCCATATGGGCTTTTACTGGATTGTACAGTAACCTTTCCATAGGGTCCTAATCTGGCTGTGGCTTATATACACTATGTGGACAGTGTAGATGTTTCAGTACACACGGCTTTACTGATGGTACCTCAAGTTGCAAATGTGATGGATTCATCATCATTACCGATTCATGTCTCCAGTGTCTGCGTCATGTTGTCTGTGCTCTGGCAATCCACCAGTATATAAACGTCACATTACTTCCCGCAGCTGAACTTAATGGTGCCAGTGAATGAAACCCAGGCAGTGTTACAACTCCTCCTAAAACTTGTTAGCCAACGCAGATTGCATATAATACATGAAAATAATTTGTTGGAGGCAGGTATGCTGCGGCACCTTCCAATATGCCTCACCAGTATAATGTATGTGTTCCTACATAGTTCTCATTTCAGCTTCATCATACAATGCTTTGCTCTTCCTTTTATTTTTTTACTTTGCTTTATATATCCTGGAGTTTTTTGTATTAAAACAAAAAAGGATCAGTTGATTCACAACAAGCAACACTTGCATTAGTAGCTAGTTTTACTTCTAAATAACTTTCTGGTCTCTGAAGCTATGTGTCGTTCTTTATATAAGGACATACAAGCATTCATTGATTTATTGAAAATACTAATGAACAGATAGCACTGATCCAGAAACTGAGGGTGACATTAAACAAGTAAAATACTTCCCTTTTAGGGCATTAATAAAAATGTATCCATTCTATGTTTACTAGTATTGGAGTGACAGAAGTAAAAATTAGCCCATGAGAACCCAGTTGGCTTTGAATTGCAGCATATTGTATCATTAAAAATGGATCTGTACGGTGGACTATATTCACATATGTTTAGATTCTTCAGAGTAGGAGAGATACATATCCCTGTTAGGGACTTAACTTCCATCAAACATCTGCAGCTTAATAAAATATTCTTAACATGCATTAAAATTCAAATAAGAGCTCACATACAACACAAACACTATAATTATTTTTTATGAAATTGCAAAATTGTTCACTCCTACCTGACTATAAATGTGTTTTCCTGTGTACAGGCTTATCATATAGTATCATTATGTGATGGTAAGAAATAAGAATCTGTCAGTCTGGCTATCGCTATGCACTCCCAAACATAGATTCTTTTTCCTAAGGCTTGATACAATGCACTCGTGCAAAATCTCTGTGCTATCCCCCAATTACGGCTTGTGGTCCTCATCAAAAACAAAATGATTTCAACGTCTTGTTAGATCTCCATTTTGACTGGACAGTGCGCTGGCTGCCAAGAATATAATACAATTGAAACAAAATGGAAGTGCAACATTGATCACTATCAAATGATCTCAAGAGTTTACTGGCAATTTGCTCTGTATTCTTTACTTACAAGTTTTAGAGAAAGGGCTGGTTCAAAGATGAAGGAGAGGGACTAATAAGTTAGAATATATTCAAAACAGGGCTCACGTCTACAAAAATCATACCATTGGGGTCTGGGAGGAGTAAGGAGGTCAATCTCACCACTTTAAAGACAGAGGGTCACACATTATCCTTCTTGGAAGTAGCTTAACCAACTAACTAAGCTAGCTGTCACTCCACTCCAGCAAAAATAATCTTCTCCAGACCTCAGCCAAAAAAAAAAAAAAAACCTGCCAAGCATTTTACTCTGTGCTAGTAGAGGATTTACTTATGTGACTGTTTGACTTAATTCTTTTGGCACTTCTTCCCTTTTATTTTACTTTTGTCTTGTCTGTCAAACGCCCTCTCAAGTCATGTTTTACTCAAATCTAATCAAACTAGTGTAGTTAAAAAATGTAAAAAATGCACCCAATACGATTTGACCAGAAATGCAACATAGAGCACAGGTTGTCTGCCTGAAGGGGCGAATGACAAAATCTAAAAGGTTGTTGTGCACAATCCATTACATGAGCTGTCTATTTAGTTGATGTTTATTGTTTTGCTTGCTTTCCAATTCACTTTTATATTGAGTAATGTTCAGACTAAGTTTTTTGCCCTTATTTTCTGCTTCATTGGGAACTGAGAGTAGGGTGAGTAGGTTTTTGCTTTCCGATGATGTGATAGGCACATGGAGACATTGATTGTGATGGATGAGATTGTGTCCCACTCCACCCGTGGTATTTGATGCTTTTTAGGGAAGAAGAAAGAGAGTGAGCAGCATGCAGTAGACACAGAGGGCCTCTCATAACAAGACAAAGTGAGAAATGCAGGGATTTATATAAAAAGGATTAGTCTTGGCTGGTAATACATTTGGTCATTTTGCTTCATGAGGATTCTAAAATTAAAGCTTCATATGACATCTCATGGATTCAGAATTCATTTTGACTCATTTATTTCAGTCTCTGCCTCTCCATATCCTCTTACTCTCTTTCTCCCTCTCTCTTTGTCTCTCTCTCGGAGCCAAAGGGTCAGTGATTAAATGATGTATTCTGTAAGATGCATCGGCCAGGTGGTGTACAACGCATTTGTTGTTGTTAGTCTTGCAGTCACGTTCTCACCCATGGCAAGCCTCTGATGCAGGAATGGTCTCAGCTGCTGTGTTCCCATTTATTTATTGTCATCTACTGGACATCTATTTGTACAGTTTTCCGCAAAACACAAACTGGTTTAATTGCTACAACCTCCACCAGCTTTCCAGACTCCATTCTTTGACACCTATCCATGATTACATCCCGCTACGGCTTTGGGCACATTTAGTGCAAGTTTTAAAGAAAGACTTCACACTACTAGATACATACCAAGGCATGAGTTAATTAATTTCTGGTATTGGCAGACGAATATTGTAGATTTTCTGCATGCCAAGTCTTGCAATTTTTATGAAGACATGAAATTTATGAAAAACAGGCAGTTATTTTGCACCTGTAAATCAAAAACAGAGCAGAATTTGTGTCTTGTCATCATTAATGGTGCAAGCTGTTACCCAAAGTTTTGCTTGTTTTTTTTTTTTTTTTTTTTTTACTTTTTTACTAGGTTCTTTTACTTGAGTATTTTGTTTTTCTATTTCAGAGGGCTACACAGGGATCTACTGCATTTATCTGACAGCTATAATTACTTTGCAGATTAATATTTTTCATAACAAGACATACTATCAGTCCACACATGTTATGGGTTAGGCTATACACTATTACACTGTTTAAGGTACTTAAGATTACCTTGACAACCAGCAACACTAACACAATGTTATTTGTTATAATTAATTCATCTATAATAATCATCCAGTAACACAGAACGACTAGTCAACTACAGTAATATAAAATATACAATAATAATAAAACATAGTTCTGCACAACAATTTTTTTTGCAAGTTTCATATTGTTAATCTAATTACATTTACTTTCTAAAGCAGGTCTCCTTCTTGTAACAAAGTATCTTAACATTAGGATACTGTTACTTTTACTTAGATACTATACCTTATAATTTATGATTATAATTAATGAATTGTACCTGAATACATCTTTCACCTCTGCAAACAAATTCTCAACAATGGTTTCTAGTGCTATTAAAGGTGTGTTTACACTAGTCGTGCTTGACGCAGGCTTATATTTTTAAAAATGATGCCACCAAACTCTGAAGTGTCTCTGAAGTAATTAATTATTTATGGAAATTTGCAGAGATTCTACTATTAAACAAATTCAAGTTTACACTGTATAACTTGCATTGTTAGGATTTGTGCTTAACCCCCTCAAAAAGGACATTTTTACTTTATTCCCAAAGACCAATTCCAATTCCAAAACCATACAGCACACAATTTGATCAGATATGGCATTTTAATTTCCAACTATGATACTATTCTAACATACAGCACCTTGTTTAAATATACATTCAGCACTTAAACTTTGTTTTAAAATCATGCACCAGTGAGTTCTGTGTCCTTGCCTGTACCATCCCCTCAGTCTGAACATATACCAGTGAATCACTTGAACTCCCACAGACTGACACTGTCCTGACAGTTTTGTTTGAGGACCTTTGAATTACTGTGAAACATGCATCTGCTAAAGCTGCTTTTATAGTGTATGTGCATGTATGTCAGCAGGTGTTTTTATTCATCATGTTTTTCTTTTTTTTTTTTATTTTACTGTCAAGTCTTGCCGTATGAGACATGGAGAGATTCCTTGATATCAAGTCCATCTGTGTTTATGGTGATGTTATAGGCTGGGAAGTGTGAATGATTTATATCTATTCCTCGGATAAACATTTCCATATACTGTAATGTTGATGCATGTTGACTGAAGGAAATACAGAGGGCAATGGATATTAGCACATATCGCCTGGTTTATCTAAAAGCCTTGTTTAAGATGATATATTGCTTATTTAAGCCTCCAGAAAATGGTAGTGATACAACTGATTTAATTAGTTAAATTTGATTTAAATCTGAAACACAGGACAAAGCAACATGCTTGCAGAGAGTATGTGCAAACATTATTTCCAGCATTTATGCTTGCACCGTTCAAGCAAATACAAAAAATGTATCTATTTCTGATAAAACATAGTGAAATAGATTATGCCTGAAACCACTAATTAGGGGCAACATGCAATTACAGTAGAGAATAGTAAAAATACAGTTACCTGATGAAGAAATTCCTTCATATCACTGTCAATTGAATTGTAATAATAATATAAATAATTGAAATCTGATTTTTATTGGCATATTTTTAAAACATTTTCCTCTCACTACTTTTGATATGTAACTCACCAGGCTGAAGAAAGACGAAAAAAAAAAAAAATCTTCGATTTAGGGAAAAATTGAGCTGGAGAGTTCCCAAATTGGACCACATGAAAGCACAAAGCAAATCTTTGTAGCTACTGTACCTTGTTTAAAAGTTGTTTTTTTAAACCCTAGAGTGTGTCATTATGGCTTATTTCACAGGGATATTTTAATGAGAAACTCCTACAAATGCTGTTGCTTTTTTAGCACACAGAAATGTTGCATGTCTAAATACTATATGTGCCATGGTGCCAAAAGGCATTTCTTGTTGCTTGTAGGTATAACCTACAATTTTCTTTCTTGTCTCCATAACTGGCAACATAATGGTGGAGATCAGCTCTGTGTATCTCTAAGCGTGCAGCTGCCGCCGCCCTGCAAGCTCCAAATAATCCTGCGTTCTGGCAGAGCACTATAGCCTAAAATAATGGGCAGCACATTATCTTAGCTAACAACATATTTCCTTGTCAAGGGCAATTTGGCAATAGGCTTGATGTTTAAGGACTCATAATCATTCGAATAGCATCAGCTAAACACCCCTTCACGAATGTGCAAGCATGCACACATACACATACACTGCTGCACACACCGTGGTCTGTGATTGATTAGCACAGTGGCACTGGTACAATAGCTCGGAGGGGGTGCAATCCTTAAATAGAAGGTTTGAAGGAAGAGCAAGGCAAGCCAAGAATTCTGATCAGCTGCAAGAAAAGTGTTCTGGACGGTGTTCAAGTTTTTTTGTTTTTTTTTAACTTCTGAGGATTGTGCGTTAGTACTTAAACTTCTTTTTTTTCCCCTGCACATAAGATTGTATCTCATATGGCCAGTTTGTTCAGTGATATAATCAATAACATACTACTTATTGATATTTTAGCAATACAGCTCTGTGATGGTATAATAAAAGAGGTACATGGGTATAGAAAAAATTATCATCATCATCATTATTATTTTTATTTTAAATAATCAAAAAAGCAAATTTATGCCAACAAGGCACATTTAAAAAAAAGACCCAGTTTCTGAGTTTGGATTTGGCAGCACTCCTACATTATTTCTTAAAACTGCATCAAGAGATTTCGTTTGAGAAACAGGCATGCTTTCTTTCTCTGGAGAATCCACAGGATTAGGAAGTCGGTAGAGAAATCACAAGTGTTTAAACTGTATTAGAGTTAATAACAATGGAGTTATTATATCAGATGACAGCTGTTAGCTTGACATTGTCATTATTTTGGGGATCAGCAGGGCCATTGCTGCTTCAGTGATTGAGGTGTAGACACAGCTTTGCTCAGGCAGTCAGAAAAACACAACTTAATAGGACCAATCTATCAGATCAATTAGGAAACAATATCAATTTGAAACTGGCATTCAGTCAACAACTCAGAAGGTGGGTAATAATTTGCAGGATTTAAAAAAAAAAGGCACTCTGTGTCATTTTCAGCTATTTCCCAACAGTGACTCTGTTGAACGATGTTTTTATGTTTTGTTAGTTTCGTGTACACACACAAGGATGCAGATACACGTGTGTGAGCACATGTGTTTCATACTTAAAGCAGTAATGCATCAAGGAATATAGCAAAACACCAGCAAAAGCAGTGAAGAAGAAGACTGAAAGCAAGTATTTTCTGCTGGAAAATATCAGCTTTCCAAGTCCCTCTCAATAGTGACACATTTATTCAAATGACAGGTGGCATCATTTGTTTTCAAACCAAAGATGTAACATGTTTAACACATTTCTGCCTTTCTACCAATCCAACAAATCAACCTTCTGAACGCCCGCCACTTGATAATAGAAAAACCACAGCATCTTAAAGAGACATTACTGCTGAAAGCTGATGTGAACCTTTACTTTTGAGGACGTGCAATCTCCGTTATAATGCATAATATTAGGCACAATGTGAGCTGCTGTATAATGCGCATTTCAAAATCTAGATTGTGCAAAACATTCTTTGAATGAAGTGCAGGGCCACATTTTACAGAAAACTGCTTGGACAAGTGGAAAATCGCATATCTTCTCCCAGCGACTCCCTCTCCTCCCCTCAGTCATCCACCATTAGGCTTGCACAGTAGCAAAACCTGTTGGCAGTCTAAGCCATGCTGCTACCTGCTGAAATGTAACTAAGACAAAGCTCCTTTATCTGCCCTGCTAGTCTGCTGTCCTCAGCACACAATTTACTATTCAGTCATTTAACAGATGCTCTTATCGAGACAGAGACATAATGAGCGCATTCAAATACGGAGGTGACTGAGACGGCCTCGTATTTCCAGCGTGTCCTCCCAACTTTGTCAGATGTGAAGGACGTAGGTCACCGGTGGTGGAGGTCACAGGAGGCCCGTCTGGATGGCAGACTGTAGAGATTACTTACTTTATGACTCCCACTTTGGATTTCTCCCCCTCCCTGCCTCTGCCTCTCCCTCGCGCTCATTCTCACTGGATTTCTCATTTCCAATGTTTTTTTCTACCTGCATGCCACATTACATTTTGAAGGTGAATCCCATAAATACTGAAATTACTTTGGAGGATAAATTACTTAGGAGGGCATTTTTTGGGGGACCTGATTACAATTGCATGGAATCCCTAGCTTCATTTTGTATAGACCATGTCGACCAGTGGAAATTCTTATAGCAACTTCATACATACTGACAAGGCTAACAGTCTATTTTCTGAGAAGGAAAGCTAAGAAATATTAGCTCGAAACAAAGGACAAATGGAGGAACTGAGAAATGTGCTGATTTATTTAATCCCTTTGAAATGTATATCATTTTCAGATTTGCTCCCCACGTCTCACGTTTGTAATTCCGTCTCAGTTTTTATCTAAGAAAACAGGCCTGGGAAATTAATCTCCTGAAGACTCTTGACAGGGTCATGTCCAGACCCACAGACATTCCCAGCAGGTACACACTCTGTGCCTGCATGCAACTGTGTGCGTGGTGTACGTGTGAGCGTGTACAGTTTGTGTGTCTTTAAGTCTATATGAATGTGATCACTGCAGTTAGGATTCAGTATTGCATTTCACAGTTAATGTATTCCTGTTCAATCTGCCTTTACCTTCACCTCATCCTTTAGTGTTGCTGCTGGAGGTTGTATTTCTAATTTAAATGTGTCTGGCTTGATATTATTGTGGTGAGGCAGTAAATGTAACATTTTGTTAATTAAAGGATATAATCAATATGTTAACCAGTAAACTCACACATTTCCCTAATGCACTGTGGAGGCTTTTCACCAGCAAAAAGCTTTGTACTGAGAGAGCCTTTGTTTTCACCTCAGATCCACAGTCTTTTACCACTGAAAATATTCAAATGTGATTACAATGCAGTGCCAAACTACTATTATGAGTAGGCTACTGGCCTTAATTGAAGCCATTTCCAAGGCAAACCGTTACCAAATGTATCTTCTGAATGAAGCTCGAACACACTGAAAATGTAAGACAATATGTGACTGTCAGCTAAAAAGATTAGATTTGACATCGTCTAGCATTTATATATCCTCTGCCTTCCTGCTACCGATGTGCACACCCGTGATGACATGTCAACAAGTGCCCACACATGACAGGCACACAATCTTGCGTGGGCGCGCTGAGAGTGTCAGAAGAAGAATATCAAGCTACACCCTCACCCACTCCCCGGCCCTCGATCCATTCCCTTGAGTGACGGTGTCCCTATGATTCAAACAAACAATAAAGTTCCAATTCCATAAACGAGTGGGAGCAGAGATTCACAAACAACTGGTGGAGAGGTAATATATCACAATGAAACATGCTGTAACAATGTTTGCTGTGTCACTTCCTATTTTAGTTTGAAAACAAGGCTTAGTGGCCCCGCGGCTGAAATGTCTAGCGATGCTCGTTGGTGCTCATTGTGCCGTCGTCTGTTGAAGAAAATATGTGAGTGGGCGTGGCATATTGGAAGTATTTTAAAATTCAGCTTGCTGACTGGTCTCAAAAAGAAGTTCTGAATTAAAAAATCTTTGGAAAATATCTTTTAGCCACTGATATGAATCAACAAGCTCATCAGACTCTGATAAATTATGGTTATTTTGTTATTTTGTCAGGGCATACTTTACTTATTTCCACTTGTCAGCATGTCACTGGAGTGTCATGGCATGTTTTAGAGCTATGTCTAAATGACTCTGGTGGAAATTACTCAGTTAAAAACATGAAAATATTTGACTTTGAAATAGAGAAAGTCAAAGCAGCATCAACATTTCCGTCCATCCTTGGCCGTCACCGGTCAATCACGACTTCGAACCACAGAGATTTGACGATTTACTTAAAAGGGGAAAGAATTGTCTGAGCCAATGCGAATCACAAGTGTTGTTTGATTGGTTTTGGGCCAAGCCCTCCAAACCCACACACAACACAAAAAAAAACACCAACACCACCCCACACCCCCTACACACAGCCTCTCCACAGGCACGCCAGTACTGAGCAGTGCTTTCACCATACAGAGCAAGTGAGGGCCGAGCGGCAACTAGGGCAGCGGGGGCACAACCTGTCAGGGAACTCTGCTGCCAAGCCTCAAATAACATTTGGAGGTAGCCTTGACTGAAAGTGACTTTCAAAGTTTATCTTAGTGCTGCAAAGACCCATATCTAGATGAACTGTGCACAAAAAGCACTTCAAGGTTTTTCTAAGGCAGTTTCTTCTTTCATCTGTTCAGTCTTGTGCAGGTGCAAATTCCAAAGTGAAATCAAGTAAAAGAACATTGTTGTGAAATGTGTCTATCTTTGTATATCCTTAAGATGATGTTATTTGAGTGAGTCCTGCAACTCATGCATCTGCAATGCATTGCATACACTATTAACAGGAATCTACAGCCATGCTAGCAGCTTTGTAAGGCTGTATTTTATATCGGCTATATGCTAATGTCAGCATGCTAACATGCTCAGAGTGGATATGCCAGTGTGCTGATGTTTGGCAGGGGTAACCTACCATGCTGAGTATCTTAGCATGCTAATATTTAGTAATAAGCACACAGCACAAAGTGCAGCTGAGGTTGATGGGAACATCATTAGTTTGGTTATAAACTCTAGATCAATGAAATGATTTACATGATGAGAAGTTAAGGAAGTTGAGTGATTAAAATTCATCTGGATGAGAACATGAACGTCTGAAGCAGATTGAAGCCAGTCCATCTAATAGTTGTTGTTACATTTCATCCAAAATCACAAATATCAACCACATATTGGTGTTTGAAGAGAGTCAGGGGATCAAATCTTAGAGATACATAGTCTGGTAACCATGACTGTCTTTTGCCACAATACGTCTTGTAGATGTTGAGATATTTCACAAGGCTTTGACCTGCTGGTGGCAATAGATAAAATGTCACCAAAGTAATTTGGATTCATCTTCTAGGAATGATGTTGATGATGAAATGATGAAAAATTCCTTGGCAATCCATCTAGTACCTGTTAAGATGTTTCACTAAAAATAAAAATGATCATATAGAGGAACTTCAGGAAAAATTAGGTGATCACCGAAGTAATCATTAGGATTCGTCCTCTGGGGACCATGAATGTGGTGGACAAAGTAGTAAACCAGCTAACATTGTCATAGAGCAACATGACACAAGAATAAATTAATTCATCATAATGAATATTTTTATGATGTACTCAGTTGTGCTTAATATTGCTTTTCTCCATCTACAGCATAACTCCATTCTACAGTTCATCAAGTGTGCAAATTACTGCTTTTGTGACTTATTCTTTTCTTTCCTTGTGGCTTCACCCAGAGAGTGAGTCTATCTGATTTCACTTGGAATTGCAATGGCCAGAAAACTAGTACCAAGTCATCAATCAGCCTCAATTCGTTGGAGGTTTGATTGAATTTCATCATTTCCTTCAGTCTGAGAGGTTCTGGGGGTCGATAAGCCTGATATTTGTGCAAGTGTTAGCCAAATGAGTGGTACAAGACTGATATAAAAGAAGAGGATTTACTCAAATCTTTTATTTCCTCCATCCTCTGTTTACAATCGTCACAGAATTCAAATTATATAAACCTATGTAAACCTGTCCTGTTTTTAATGTTATGAAAGAACAGAAGAGGAAAACAATAAATGCACAACAGGAGCAACATTTGAACAATACAGAAGAGAAAAACAACTCCAAATGCTATGTAAATTTGAAATAAAAATGTCCAAAATTACATAGTGTTTCACAGATATGTTTTGAATATCAATATATCAACATGCTCTGTAAACACAAATAATGTCTACATAAAATCACGGCAGAATATATTTTCATTTCATAGCGGAGCTTGCGACTGGCATTTAAATAAACACAGGCTGTGTTTCATTTAGAGCTTGATCTGCTTTTCAGATGATTGTCTTTTACCACTAATGTTCTCACCTTCCACTCACACAGAACGGAGGTGTGAATATTGTCTTAATATTTCAACGTCGCCCTTGCCTTTATGCATACAATAATATTAAACACACTGTTGTCATCGTGTTTGTAAAATGGACTGGGTTTTTTTTGGCTAAACCCTGCCTTTATGCAGAATTTCACTGCGGCAAATGTTTGCGTTGTGCTCTTTTCAGTGAATTTTGGTCGTGCCCCGTAAGACCGAGGTGTGGAAGTAGCAAACTGAACTCGTATTTATAGAAACATAATCTCCTCTTTCATCTTTAATTTTTCACCGTCACATCATGGCAATGTAGCACTCATCATCCTCTTAATTAGCTGTCATAATATGGCCGAGAGGAGTTCCAGAAAAGATGCTTCCCTTGACGCAGGACAATTGAGAAAATGGGAGGGATGGTTTCTAGGATATTTCACCAGTGTTTTCCTTTATAGTCTCTTTTAAGGCCACGGTTCTCTTGGGTGCAAGCTGTATCTATCCTAACTGGAAATGGAAGAGGCGAAGAGGTGAGGCTTCACCGGACATGCAATACATCATATGTGACAGATGTCTGGTCATGTCCCAGTGCCAATAGTCTCCTCCTCAGTTATTAGTTGTTGTTGCTGCAGCCACGCTCAAGCACACAGGCAGGCAACACCAAATATCATGATTTTTTTAATATTATTTTATTAAAATTTTATTTATTTAAAAGTTATTTAAAATATTGGCAGATGTCACCACAAATATGACTCAAGGTGCTCAATGGACATGCCTCTGACAAGTATGTAATTAAAAATACGTTATCACATGGTTAGATTAGTGTGTGGGTGCTTAAAGCCCTGGTTTGCATATTAATGCATATCCATTATGCATCTGTACTTCTGATTGATTTTTTTACTTTGAGTTTCAGATGTGATGCAGCAGTTTCTTCAGTAGATGTACTATCATCAGCTCCTATGCGACTGTATACCCTAAATTCAAGATACCGCCTTTCAAAGTTTCCAAATCAGACTCTTTTCTGGGATCATATTGCGAAACAAGAGGAACTCAGTGGATATGACAGTCTTATTCCTGAAGACAAAACTACAGTCAGACGGGAATCACATGTAATGACAAGTGCTACAAGGGGTACTCATTTTTGTTCTCAGTCAGCACGTGTACGATTCTGAATGGTAATATATTCAGTTTTGATTAAGACAAATAGCATCAGTTTATGTTCTTGTAGTATTACAAAGAATCAATGAATACTCTCTGTCTATTGATAAGGACAGTTCATTATACTGTAGATACAGGGAATGGGAAACACTTTACGCTTTAGTCGGCTGTATGTCTGTGTCCTGGCGTGTCTTTTACCTGCCGTGTCTGTCTTCTCTAATCTCTCTCTCTCTCTCTCTCTCTCTCTCTCTCTGTGTGCTTGCCTCTCTTTTTCGCAAATGTCTTGCTCCTGCTCTCTTTCCTGATATCTTTTAGGTGTCAAAACAAATAAAGCTGTACATTACACAGCATGCCTGATTCATGTGGATATTTTTACCCTGTTTGACTTGGTTCAGTCAAATTTAGTTAATGCTCTTGGCAAGCGGCTTCCCTCAACACCCATATCTAAAAGGTTCCTCACTTGAAGGCTTCTCTGAACAGAAATGTTGCTATAAGTTGAGCAGTTGAGTAGAGTGTGGAGTATACTGTACATGGGAGTCTGAAGAATAAAACTTGTGCATACAGTTGTTTTTTTTGACACAATCGCTCATGTCATAATTGAAGACCAGTGAAAAATACAATTAACATAGTAGTTAGAAGACTAGGCCCTTCTATAATATTAAATCATTCAGCTGATCACTCGATTTAATGGTTGATCTAACAATTTAACTCTTGTTATAAGGTGAGGGTGTACAACTTGATACGTACATGAGCAGTAAATGCAGAACTTCAATATGCACAAGGGTGCATGTTCCCTGTATTTCAGCTGTTGTCTGTATCTAACCATGCGAGTTCCTGATGTGCAGGTGGTGGAATTCACATGTCTGAAGAGTCTCTCCATTACCGAGTTCAACTCGTTTTTTTCTGCCTCATTTACAGTGTGGTTGGAGATTGGGTTTAGCAGAGGCCAGGCTCTAATTCTCTCTCATAATGAATTAGTGTCATAATTAGCAACAGGGCTAACCTTCTTATTGCACAAAGCAGGAATATGTGTCCCTCTACCTTTTGTGGTATTTGTATAGTTTGTGTGTTTTCGTGTGTGTGTGCGTGCGTGCATCGTTTGTGGGTGTAAGTGTCACTGTGCCGAGTGCCTGTGCATAATTTTCTGTTTCATCAGTAATTGTTGCTAATGAGATGTCTAGTGCTCTGTGTGCCAGTGGATTGAGCATTTCTGTACCTTCTATCCTGAGGTTCTCTTTCAGCGCATTTGACTCCCTTTATCCATTTAGACCTCGATATACATTCTCGATATGCAAGAAACCCCTTCCTTGTTAAATATTATAGCCGCCTGAACACCAGATACTTCGCAGGCTTAATACAGTAGTTATTTCCCACCTGTAGCTGATAAAAATTCAGCTTGAAGAGAGGGCATAACACTTAACGGAATAGCTACTGCACAGTAAAGTTCTTTTAAAGTGAAAGCGCAGGCTTTCAGGATTGAGTTAGCACACCTCAAAATGAAGTTAAAACTACCATTGTTGAGTTTATTACTCATTAGTGCCTGAGCTAAGGGAAAGTTTTCTTGTTATACCAATTGTTAATTGGGCAAAAGGCAAATAGCTAACTGGGCCTTTGATTGACATGGAAGCAATTTTCTCTGTGTTCCCAATTAGCATTCAGCTGTAAAACAAATACTGTAAGTCAGGTTTGTGATCTCAAACCGGAGAGGCTTGTGGACTGTGGAGGGAACATGATCCCTGTTATCTCCCTGCAATTTGAACTGAAATTATGCTCCATTTTTTGCACAATGCTTAATATTACCCTCAGTGTCTACATGTGAAAGAGAACAGTGCAGTGCATGTTTTTGGAAATCTGGAGTTGAACTTGATACTGTTCAGTGCAGTACAATATGGGCACTCAAGACTGATTATATGATGTAAAAATACGGTATTTCTAAATGTCTGAAATGCTTCTGACATAGAGGACACAGTATGAATTTTAATGGTGTGAAACTCAAGGTCAGCGCCATCACAAGTTTCTGGAATACACAGGAGCTAATAAAATACAGTAGATTGTAAGAAAAAATGCATGGCCTGACTTCAAGGTTATGGCCTTTACCTTTTATTTGATTGGTTTAGAAACTAAATATATATTGTACAAAGATGTTCAGTGCTTCTGCTTTTCTGGTTTAATTTATGAGTAATTCATATCAGCAGGTGTAGCTGAATGTTTGTGAGTGAATCAAAGCAAACAACTTAAAGCACACCTGTTCCAGAAAGTTTGGTATTAGAAAAATAAAGGAGCCTGTTCTATTTTTGTGTTTTCTGTGAGAGGCATCCTCCAACACCAGTTTATTCCTCTAGTTAACTACAGTAAATTGCACATACATGTAATTGATACCTAACAAGGGGAAAAACATACTTAAAAGGAACCGATGGATTAACTGAAGCCCCTTAGTTTGTGTCGCCTGTCAACACTTGAATCCCAAACCACTATTTAGGTTTTGCTTTTAAATAAAGCCATATGTAATACCATAATAAGGAATAAAAACATAGAAGATCGACTTTCCAATGAATAAATCTCCAGCTACATGAATTATATACTGTTTATTTAACTGTTTTTGAAAATGTGCCGTCCTTTGCCAAAAAACAGAAAGAGGAGACAGGAAATTAAATAAGAAATTTGTTAGAATGGGAGCTTAATAAATCCGTGAATTTTACCAACAAAGAACTAGATCCACATTGAAACTGGCATTATTATATTTTCATTATTGAATCATTCATTTCTTGTAAGACGCTTAATGCTTAAAGTTATATTATACTGTAACTACAAATTGGCATAAGAGTTCCATACCATTTGCTGTTTTTTTTTTTCTTTTTAGTCTTGCCTGATTTAAAGTTTAGTCTTGTCCCCATCAATTTTTTTTTGCCCCAGATACTGATCCCATTCATTCAATACTGAGAGTCTGCTGATACCGACCTCTGATCCAATACTTGTATTTTCCAAGATAATACAGCTCAACAGTGCACATTTAAAGTACATTGAAGTTATTGAATTCAATTAAATGTATATGCTTGACAGCTGAATAGCTCTGCAATGCATTAAGAAAAACATGCCTTCACCTAAGCTTTTTTTTCTTCTTTTTTTTTTTTTTACAAAATAAATAAAATAACCTCTTTCTATATATTACATTGGCCTTGTTGCTGTCTCTTGCTCCTCCACTGTTTGCTGCTTTGGCGCAGCCTTTGCTTGAGTTACCTGAATGTGCTGCTTTCCATAGAGAGGCTCAGCTCTTCTCAACATGCACTGCCTACGATTCCTCTTTGAAAGAATACAAGATGAGTGGCCACAATCAGCACAAGCTAGCCACATACACACACACACACAAAATGAAGAGATAAAATGTTCTCTCATGAGTTCTCTCAAGTAGTGAAAAGAAGCGACTATGTGACAGTCCAACAAATAATCCTCACTTCTGCTTCTCAATTAGGTGACACATGCAGAAATCACTGTGTGTTGTATAATATTGACACACTGATATTGGCCAATGACATGCAGAAGGAACCGTAGATCGTGGGCAGTCGATTCCATCACACACTTGTTATGAATATGAATATATACATATTCAGCCTAACTTAAAAAAATATTTCACACACTGAATATAAATATGGGAAAGACATGTCTAAATGGAAATGTTACTGAATGATTGATATAACCCTGGTGGAATATTCAATCAAATTTTGATTAATGAAAATAGACAGAGTAGAAATAGGAAAAGCGTAAGAGGCAGTACTGACAGCTTATTTTTATATGAAATAGTCTGGGGGTCTAGACTGGGGTCAGTGCACAAGAGAGGACATCAACTCCCAATGCCAAAGCCACATGACTGTGACAAATTTCACTGCTCATTAGAGTGTTCACTCACTATAAGTTATCCGTGCACACCACAATTATTGTACTGTTCTGAATAAAAATAAATTTGACATAGAAATTAAGTCCCAAATTGGTGGGCGGTAATTAAACCCACCACATATTGGGAGTTGACAAAATTGCACGGGTACTGTTACAAGGAAATACTAAAGCAAGTTTTATATAAAAGTAGCATATTTATTAATACCAGTTTTAGCAGGTTATCACAGTATTTAAAATAGATATGCAGGGTCATAGCACACAACTTACAGTATATGATGTTACACTATACTCCTAGGAATAATTAGTCAGGAGTAATTTAAAAAGAAGGCAAAAATGTATGTCTGCAATGATAGGGGATAGACAGACTGAGTCAATAATCCATACAATAGTATTAAGTTGCTTGGATGAATGTGTGATCATTATTGGTCAGACTAGCCTGCGTTTGTAATTGGCTTCTCTCCACCACTACTGAAGAACATTCAAAGTGCATATCTTGAGTGATTTAATTAACTTAATGGCAGTATCACACACGACTCTCTTAGAACAAATGTCTTCTTTGTTATCATATAATGATTTTACAAGAAAACGGGGCCGACTGCCAGTTAGGGACATCAGCAGCAGTAAATCATGGTTTGTATGTGAACATGTATCTGACATGTTCTGATCTTCTGATCTTTTGTTTTCTATTTTTTTTTCTCACATGCAGCTGCTGACTGGTACTATACAGTCCAATTTGTGTGGTTGGGTCCATGTCATTTTTCACTTACATCACTTATCTCTCTTAGTCTTTTTTTATGATTGTGCATCTTAACTTCTTCTTTCTCTTCAGTCTTTTTCATTTACAACGAAAGAATAGCAAACACAGTCATATTCTGTCACAGGAAACAACCCACAGTTCAAAATTTTTTACTCCACCTACGATCACAAGTAACATTTGACTTCCAGATACAGATTCAACACTATGATGTAGTTTCCTCTGGCATGTGAGCCACAGAGCGATGCTCCTGATGAACTGGTCAGCCTCTCTCTGAACTCTGAACCTCAACTGTAGGCATGATTTCTGGTTTGAGACCTGAATAAATAGATTCTGGCTGCAAATTGAGGACATGATGGTCCTCCACGGGGTTGCTGGACTTTAATGAGTCAGGAAGGCCTCGGTATTGAACTGTTACTCCTCCACAGACACAGGAGCCAGGATGAGAAGTGGTTCAGGCCCCTGGTAGGATTCCCCTGAATGCCTCCCTTTGGAGGTGCTCCAGGCACAGCACACTTGGGGTTCCCCAAATGTGCGTTGGAGAAAATCTGCAGTGAAAAACGATGTCCGGTTGCTCTGCTTGGATTTTTGCCCCTGTGTACTTAGAAACTGAATGAATGGATGTCAGAATATTCAAATATGAGAATGTTTTTACAAAATGCTAACCATTTGTTTTTCTGCTTTTGAATAGATTTGGTCTTTTGCCTGTCGCATACTGTATATGTCGATCAATTCCATGCAAGATATGGTGGATTTATAAACCCATTACAGCTTGCACGTAACAAGATGGCCAAATATCAGTAAGAATGAGCCTTTTGGAAATGAATGCTGTTCCAGGTCCAAAATAGGAATTCTTATGAAAATCTACATAACGCAAGTTAAAAAGACCACCACATAAACCACTGAAATCTTTGTAATGCTTATACCAAGCAGGAGTGATCTTAATTCATGTGGTTTAGTGTACAGAATGCAGTAGCTTGGGTCTAAACGTGCCTTAAATGTGTTTAAGGTAATACTGATCAAGTAAAACATGAAGTCATGAATGAGCCGGCACACAGCTTTAATACAGCCCAGGGAAAACCTTCCTCCTGTCCAAAAGTCTGTGTTTTGATGACTGAGCTGTTTAATCGTCACGTGATTTGTGAATTTGCCACTATTAATCATCAAGGTAATAAAGAGATCACTGTTAAGACTACAGTCATTGCTTGTTAGGCGTTACTTGAGGTATTGAGAAACTTTGCCAAAGCCAATAGCAGAGAACAATGCAACCTTTCAGACCCGGATCCACTGTGGATAATATCATACAAAGATCGAGATGATGAAACCAGCTGTGCTAACAGATGTTCATGTGAAATCCCGTTTCTCATGAAGGAGGGGGGCGGTGCAGTATGAAGATACCAGGGGGAATCTGGATGTGAAGATAATTGCTGTATCCTCCTGGCTAGCTCCTCTAAGTCTGAAGTTGTCTTTAACACTTAAATAATTTCAAATAATTTATTAATCATTAATAATAATTAGCTGCTTAACTACAATGACATTTAGCTAGTCTCTGCACTGTTAAATTTTTACACAATATATGGGTGGCTTATATATATTCACACAAGATTTTCACTTCTCAAATGGAAGATTTTGTGATTCTCTGTTACTTGAGCCATTTTAAGCCTTGTACCTATGAAAGGCTTTCAAACCCAAGAGAATAAACTGGGCAAGGGGGAAAAAAGCTGAAAATGAGTTAAAATGTCAAACTGTAGGCAGTTTTTTTATGTCTACAAATCTGACATTTTGGATTCACGAGTGTCTCAACAGACTGCAATAACTTCCAAAATGGGGCACTGTTCAGGTGCACTACTTTAACATACAAAATGTGAAGCACTTTAAGGTAAATGCTGAATTCAAGGTGCATTTTAAATACAGTGTACATTCACATTTTGATTGCCAAAAAATAACTTGCAATCTTGTCTACAGTATGATTTCTTAACATTTAAAGCTATAAATAAAACTATGTGGTAACCATAATACATTGCAATTGCTAATTGATTATATGTTGAAATGCACTTAACTGTCATCCTACTAATCTACATTTCTGCTGGCGAAGATGTGTTGATCAGAGAAAATCAAAATAGCTCCATCTGAGCTAAAAGGGTTAGGACTATTCTTTACATCTGGCAGACAAAAACATGCATCCAGACAGGGATCTACAGACACGAGGCGGCTGAGCAGAGGCTATTCCCAAGGTGTGTTGTTTACTTGAGGTTGAGCTGCAGCAGCTGAGCTTTGTTCAAAAAATTACTCAAAATAACCAATTATCCATCTTTGGCAGTGTATAGAACCATCCCCAAACCCCTGAGGATGCCTGTAGTCCTGACACTGACAGAAACAACTCGTGTCACACAGTCTAAATCTAGCTTTTTTTTTCATCCTCCCTTTCTCTTCTCACTTTCAGCTTTCTGTCTGATTTGGTCTATGTGTCTTTATGTCTCTGCTTCTACATCTGTCAGTCTGTTTTTTTCATGTCTGTGTGTCAAATCAAAGGGAAAGAAGTATTGTATGAGCTAATAGATTGGAGACTTGGAGCATAAGCACCCATGCAATAAAGCGATAGTAATACAGTACAATACAACAATAACATGACAGAACTTTTGAGGTGTGGAATAAAATGATTCGTATATGAAAACAAAGTCGTGCTTGAATGAACCCCTGGGTGTAATTATTGTACTACCAGTGTCCCGTTTAATGTTTTTAATTTTACATGTGACTAGCTGAGACAGTCATTCATCATGTACAGCTTTAAGGATGGCTGGGCCCCAGTATGGGGGAGGTGGAGGTGGATCAAACATTAAGATATGGATGTGCAGGTGTATGGCTATTCATGTGCCTGTGCCTAAGAGAGCGTGTGAGAGTGAATGGGAGGGCATGTGCTTACAAATGTGATGGCCATCCATAATGGTTGATATTAAGCTGGCCCATTAGGCAATATAGGCAAATGCTAAGGGCACCGTGGCCTCCAGGGGGTGCCACAAAATTGGGAAAAAAATTCACCAATATTCAATATTATTATATTAAAACTAGTTATTACTGATAACTCCTAAAATGGAAAAACTCACATTGATTCAAATGTAAAGCAATGCCCAATTAATATTACTACAAATCATAATACCAAAGAACATGCTATGCTAATCAGTAAATAAGCAGTTTTATATTTCTGTAGCTGGGCTGCATGGAGGGCTCTTTACTATGTTATGGATACTATGGATATTTCAGATTTTTGTAATTTATTTGTAATTTGTTAAGCATGTAAATTGGGTGACATGTTATCTTATAAATGTAAAGACAATGGTAAAAACAGTGCTATTCAATTTCTTTTGTAAGCATATGTAAGTCAAATCGCCGATGGAGGGGGGCGCCATATAAAAACTCAACTAGGGCGCCACAATTGGTAGGGCCGGCTCTGGTATTAAGTCATCTAAATGAGACAAGGAGAACTGAAAGAAGAAGTGTAACAAAAGCACATCATGAATTTCTGCAACTTTTGTAGGAAAAAAAAAAAAAAAAAACATAACATAGCCCTGTAGGTTTATATAACTGACATAATAGTATTAAGTATTATTAGTAGCATTTCTTCTTGTGTTTAAATAATAGACATGCCACGCTGTATCAGAATATGTTCACCCAAGGACAGAGATCTTAATAAATATTCTAATTGATAGTATCCTCAATATCCTCAAATATTAACATATCTCCAAGCCATTCATTTTATCATTTATTGAATTTTAATGACTTAGGGAATGGCTTTTCAAAACCCTTGGTCTCAAGGTTTGCATTTGATTATATTTCTTATAGCCTCTGTTGGTTTTCATTATCTGATAATGTTATAAAGACAGGGTATGAAGAAATAGAGCTGGAGCTGAAATTATCAATCATATGATTTGTTGGTCAACATAAAATTTATTGATTTTAATAATTGAATAATTGTTGTCGTTTATCGAGCAAAAAGGTCAAGCGCTCCAGCTTTTCAAACGTGAGAAACTGCAGATTTCCTGTGTTTTTTTTTTATTTTTGTAATTTGAATATCCCCTCCTTGAACCGCCACCTTAACTGTGGTGGAGGGGTTTGTATGCCCAAATGATCCTAGGAGCTATGTTGTCGGGGCATTACGCCCCTGGTCTCCCAGGGTCTCCCATGGCAAAAGGTCCTAGGTGACAAGGTACAAGCCCACCATTTGCCCCGGAAGGCGTTGGCAGGGGCCCCACCCGAATCACTTTGGGCTCACCACCTGAGGAAGGCCATGCTGTGTGGTTTGGGTAAGATCGACGACCCAATTTGGGACCGGCCGGGCTTCACAAATTTCTGGGGGGAAGGGGCCAGCCCGCCCGGTGAGGCTTTAAAAGACCTTCAGCCATGAGAGGGGCTGATCCCCCAGCTTATTCATGAGCCCACCCGTGAAGCAAGATGTGTTGGAAATAGATAAGACAGAGCTGGGGGGGAAGGGGTACTTGGGTGCCCAGTGCTGCCCCGGCTACGTTTGGGGGATAAATTAGCAGACATGTATCTGTCAATTGTGCTAAAGTTTGTCCATCTTCTAGAGGTGTGTTACTCATGGAAGGTCACATCGGTTGGAGGGCTGAGTCCTGAGGGAGGTCTTCAATGGCAAAGATAGGGTTTTCCAGATATGGGATTTCACAGATTTCGGGACTGGGGATTTAGCCTTCTCAGCAGTCCATGCTCTGAGCCAAACGGGTGGTGGAGAGCTTGTCGTGAGTATTTGGACAATGATAGGGAAGCCGGCTCGGGGTATTTCTAAAGTGATGAATAAAGAATCCCCACAAAGGTCTGGTTCTGGAGAAATGAGGGGCTGGATAGGAAGGAGGAACGAGTTTTGTCATAGAGTTTGTCCATTCTGGCCAAATCCAGCAAGCCAGTAAGGGGGAAGTTGGTGCACCTGAGAGTGTCGGGTGGGACAGTTCGGTCTGTGTAGGGACATGAATTCACAAACTTCAGCTGTCCACTGGTGGAAGAGGGGCTCTAATGGGGACTCCCCATCTGTTCACCCAAGGACAATGAAGGGATGCTGTGCCTAAGCTCCATGAGGGAAGGCTGCAAGGTGGTATCATCCAGAGTACCCTCACATTTCTCAAGTCTTGGGTTTCAGTGGAGTCTGGCATGCATGGACTGTCAGTTGGGACTGGGATATCAACATTGTAGGTCACTTCTGGACAGATGTGGGGGTGGTCCCTTGGGGACTGGACAGGTTCCAGGAGAGATGGATGGCCCAGGAGAGCGGGTCGGGGGAATTGGAACAGAAAGGAACAGAGTGCTTTGTGGACATACAGACCGTGTCCCTCGGGGTGGAGTGCATGTTGCCTTCCAAATTGGGGCCCTGGTCTCGTTGGTCACTGGAAGAAGGCGCCCGGGGTGGAAAGCATTGTCTCTGGACTGTCTTGGCTGAAGCCTCTGTGCATTTGTCAGTGCTTATCACCGGTCTGGAGTGTACAATTTCTAGCAGAAATGGGCTGGGTGGAGGGCTTGGAACACAGGATTTCATCTCTGGTGGTGATAGAATTCCAGATGATGTTGTCCTGTTGGCTTCTTCTAACCAGGACCTTCAGCATGTGCTGGAGCGGTTTGCAGCCTTAGTGGGATGAAGCTCCAAATCGCAGCACTGGTTCGAGGATGGTTCTCGAAGGAGGGTGGGGTGCCTGAGGCGGTGCATGAGGACCGAGAGATGGAGAGCCACTGGCCTCGTAGCAGATACAGAGAAGGAGCTTCGAAAGGCTGGGCAAGGCCCCTAATGAGAACTTTGGTGATAATGACCGATCTCAATCGGAAAAGACCCACCGGGTTGACCGCAGGGTCTGGCAAAGAAACTGATGATAGCTATCATAGGAGCATAGCGCTCTTCGCATCGAGGTGTTCAAGGTGGAGGTCAGGACCCTGGACGCCTGGAGAGACTAAGTTCTGGGACACGCCTCGAGGTGTGGAGGAAGTGTCAGGAGTGTCTGGGGTGAAATACTCAGCTGGAGGAAGTGCACCCGGTCTCTGGACTGCTGGAGAGTGCCTGAGGAAGTCCCGGATCAAGTGGTCTGAAAATGTTGCCCATGGATGAAAATGATGGATGGATGGATTTGAATATTCAGGAGTATTGGACTGTTGGTTAAACAAAACAAGGTATTTGAAGAGGTCACTTTGGGCTCTGAGGAATGCTGTTAAGATTTTTTCACAAATTTCTGAAGTTTAAAAGACTGACTGATTTATTCATTAAGCAAGATAAATAGATAAGACAAATAAATTAGCAGACATGTAGTCAATAAAGATCTTCTAGAGATGGAAGGTCACATTTGGAGAAATAAAGATATTTTCCACAAATTCGATATGGGATTTATTTAAAATAGTATTTCAATGATAGCGGGGTATTTCTAAAGTGATGAATAAAGAATCCCCACAAAGGTAGAAATAAAGAATTTTGTCATATCCAGCAAGCCATTTGAGAACAGCATGAATTCACAAACTTCACTTCTAATGCTCCCCATTGAATTGCAAGGTGGTATCTTTTCATTTCTCAGTGTGTAAGCTACATATTTAACAAGTAGATGTGATGGATGGCCCAGGAGAGCGGGTCGGGGGAATTAACAGAAACAGAGACATACAGCATGTTGAAATTAAGAAGAAAATTGGGACGAAAAGCAGAAATGGGCTGGGTGGATTGGACATGGTGGTGATAGAATTCCACTGGGCAACCTTCTAATTAGTTCTGCTAGCCTGAGGCGGTGCATTTGCCACTGGCCTCGTAAAGCATACAGAGTTCCTGCAAGGCCCCTAATAGAATGATTGACCGCTCTGGCAAAGAAACTGATGATAGCTATCATAAGCATAGCGCTTGCATTTAATTACCCTGGGGTTTACAATAAGCATGATAAATACCCACATGCATAAAGATCGATTTAATTACCCTGGCGCTCACAATGCATGATAAATACCCACATGCATAAAGATCGATGAATTGACTATCAATTTGACCTCCGTGTGAGCTTTTTCATGTGAGCTTTTTCATGACTCACATTCACTATAACATGAAATTCATGCCCTCGGTTTCTCTCCTGGAAATATAAATACCTTCCATCTTTCATTTTGAGTCTTTTCTTTCCAATTGTGTAAATCTCTGCTTTAACTCTGAAACGCCATCATGTGTCACACTATTTTGCTGTTCATAGATTCACAATGTCACAGAAATGGACTGTTTTGTGCGGTCATTTTGTTTCATGGGCTTGTGAGTGATCATTTCCTACCACTATGGGAAACAAAACAGGAGTGTGACTACAACTAACTTCCTTTGTGCTGCTCCTTAATTGGCCAGCAAGGGAAATCAGCCATTGAAATGGTGTCACAGTGAATGTGTGCAATCCCAATGAGCGAGTGGTAAGGGGAACTTATCAGGGGCCAGCATTAGCAGAATCTTTAAAAAGCTCCTCCTGTATGCTGCAGGAAAGATTATGCAGCTAAATGGATGAACAACGAGAGGGAAGGTGAAAAGAGTATCATTCATTTCTATACCTAACATCTAGTTATTACAGCATAAACATCAAGGAAGATGATATAATGAATGTGATGGTGTGATGGGCAGAGCAAATGTTCTACCTGTCACTGGTTTCTCTCTTTTTCCAGTCGATACCAGAAATTACATTATCAGAGCAGAAATAACGTGGGACAATCATTTGATCAAAAACACAATCGAGAGGCCATCCTTAGTGTCACTTATTGTTAATGTGAATCTCACAAACGTGTGGTAAATGTCAAAGTAAGTTGCTTTAATTATCCAAATGATTGGAATTCACCCGCAGTCACTCCAGACTGTTCCTCTCATATGATGTGGCCTCATTAATTCAGATTATATTCACACCTCTCAGGGTTGTTTTCACACATTTTATTTGTCTTTTTTTCTTTCTTTTTTTTTTTTTTTTCCTTGACAGGTCACACAAATGGACAAGAAAACTCCAAGGGAATTGGATGTGGAATTGTGCAGGTGTTGTTGAACAATTGTTCCTTGTAATATACTGCAAGAGGTGTTGATTGTTCTTAGCTGGTCACATCCGTTTCTTGCAGAAGTGGTGGAGCAATAGTGAGTCACATTTTTCTTTCTCGCATTGTTTTTTCTTCCTTCTTGTAATTCCTGAGTCTATATTACCATGCAAGTTCCACGACACACCATCTTTTTTATCTGCAATGGGTCTTTGTTGCATACCGGTGATTGAAAATGCTGTAATCCCATTAAAAATAACGAAATATCAATGTGCATCAATACGATGATTAACTTCTATCTTATTCTTCTATCGCACACCAACTGAAAACCAAATAACTGCCTGGTGCTTTTTGCTTTCAGGAATACTGCACCATTAGTTCATGCAACATTCACTTATTTGCAGCCCGACCGTTAGACAAGAACATCAATATCAACACATTTCTGTGATTAATACAAATGTACTTCACATGTTTTTCCTTACTTAGCACACAGACTGGGACCAGAGGGAAAAGATTAGCTCACCTCCATTTGCACCGCCTACTCTTGAGCTGTCTCATGTTCACCTTGTGTATATAATTTCAAAAAAACAGAACATGATAGATTTGACAGTATGATAGAGGTCTTCATGGGTCCAAAATGTGGATCTAATCCCAAATAGACCCAGGGAAAATCTACCTGTATCATTTTCACAAAAACAAAGATTCAGTCCACAAGTGACCTGATCTTAGTCAAACCCAATCTGAACAGACCAAAATGGAGAGAGAAAACCAACACTGGCAGCTGCAGGATGTGCTATCATCTAACAGCAACAAAATAATAAAAGTAGAACTCAACTCCAGAGAGAATTTATTCACGTTCCAAAGACAACTGATTTTTTTTATTTTCAAGAATAAAACAGTCTGCAGCTGACCCGGGGCGACAGATAGACAGAAGATAATAATTTTGCAGTATCTGTAAATCAAACTTATGATAATTGCATTTTATAGCATATTATATTTGCATACGCTACTGATTTACATAGAAGACTGATTTACAGACCTGACACCTGTCACAGTAAAACAAAACCCAACCTGAGTGAGTGTACTTTGGACTCAGTCCGACTCCAGTCCATCAAGTGCACCCGAGGGGATCTCTAACACATTTTCATCAATGAAAAAGTTACTGTTTGCTGCTAACATTTCCCTCTAATGCAGCTTTGTGAAACGTTGATGTGAACTTGCAGTTTCCTCTGTAACATCAGTTTAATGAATGTTCGAAAAACAGGAGGAAAAGTCATGCACACACACACACACACAGACAGAAAGAGGGACAGAAATAGGCCCACACACACACCGGTTTTAATGGCATATCCCATTGGCACACCAGATTACAATTCACTTACAGCGAGTCTGAAGATCAGTGGCCTTCTATTTCCTCATTGAGGGTAATTAAGTTGTAGTGATAGCTGTGGTGGGTGTGGGGAGGTCTGGACCTGATTGTCCAGCAGTCTCTCAGTGTGAAGTGTTGATGATTCCTTTGGACATGACGGCATTGGATGAGGAGTTGCTGCAGAAAACACTCTAATCAGTTCTGGCCACACTCCCTAACTTTACTCTCATTAAAGTTGGCAAGTGACATTTAACTACTACACCAGGGACTTCGCAATGCAAATAAATGGCAACTTCAGTGTTAGAATTATAATGGCCTTCTTATTCTACTTTTAATGACCCAATCTAGTTTTCAAAGTCACCTCCTCAGGAAGAGGTAGGCCTGCCCGCTCCTACAAGTCTTCTTATTGGCTAACAGGGAGCAAACGATGTCAACTTAACCATTGAGGGATTTTCAGCGGCGAGGAGAGGGAGAGGCTAAAAGCTCAATCGCTTACTTTAACTCCTCCACTTTTCTCACTTCCAAACTGGCTCTGCGCAGGCCCATTTGGATATTTTCATGCTACATTTCATACAGGGGTCTCTCTAATCCCCAGGCCCACCTAATGAGGAGGTAATGAAAAGTTAATCCACATAGCTCAACTTCACCTAGCCTTTAGCTAATGCTGCTTTTAACTCCAGCTCTCATTAACTTTTAAAACATGAGCCATTAACAGGTTGGTAGACTACCCATCGGCTGGCCTCCCAAGCACTCTGCTTTCCAACCACTCACTGTGTCTGAACTTTAAAGCACAATTAGGTGAGTGAGAGAAATTCTCGGTACACACTGACCCCCCTAATTAGGATACAGTCTGGATTTTCTGGAGCTCAGCTGTCACCGTATTGATTCCTCCTCGGGATTCTCTCGCTCATGGAGTGGTCAGGTTGGGTGCTAAACCCCGGCGGTGATGTCTGACATTCTTTTAATTGGTGTTGAGGATGCACATAAGCACATTTTTTTTTTACTTAGCAGTCTGTTGATCTTTGCACTTGTTAATTGCAGTTTTGGAAAAAAGCTATTTTAATTTTTCTTTTATCTTACCTGCAGGATTATTTAAATTTTTTTTTTTTTTTCACAGCAGCTAAACATATTGATCTGTTTTAGGCGCACTCCATTTTCATTAAGGAAATTATTAATAATTTAAGAGGATGATTAAAAATGAATCACAACCAACACACTTTAGGGGGAGGTCTAGTTGTGTGAAATAGACACCTCCACCTCCCATCCCTCCCCTGAGTTCAATGTTGCCTCCGATGAGGACTGCCACTGTTGTCTCCCCGCCTATATATGACAACATTGGGTCATAAAACATGTCTGACTGAACCAACGATAAATAGTGATTTGATTACAAACGGTTAATGCAAGGGCAAACAAGTGCGTAAATTCTGCATTCCTGGGGCTTTCTTGACAGCTCTCAACTGATTACCAATTCATCATTTTTGTGCTGTGGTGACAGATAGTTCTACAGCACTGTTGCTCTGGAGAATGAGAATGAGGTTAATGAATGTGGATCAGGCTAATTCCTCTGTCCTTGCCAGACCGCAGGCCTATAAAATACCCATATATACGGACCTGCACGGATGAGATGGTTTGTAGCAAAATGGAAATGTTCATAGTCCTCCTGGGACGTCAAGCCAGAATAAAAGCACATGCTGCTGTCTTCTTCTGCGGTAATTGAGATAATGTCTCTCAGATGTCGTAAGAGTTGAAAGGCGCCGGTTCCACAAGCGTCATGTTCAAATGTATGAGCGTCACGTCTACATGCAAGGGAAGCTGCATAAACTCCGGATACATTTTATACTTTATACCAGTGGTAATAACTTTAGGCAAGCAAGAACAGAAATATTGTAGCACGCCTGTCCTAAACACTCTCAGTTTAATGGGGGCATGCATTTATGAAAGAAGTTATGTGATAAAGCATATGCATGTGTGAGTGATCAGAACAGCTTAAAGTGGAGCAGGCAGGCGTTTGTGTCCACGGTAAAAATTTAATCTGACTGTTAACGGTTTTATAGGGTTGTTTGAGATCCTCTCTTGATTGGGCTTTGGCACGCCGTGTACCTCTGCACCTCTTCAAATGAATGCCGTAACCTGACCCCCACCGCAGTCTCTCTCACGCTCTCTTCAAATTGTTGCAACAATCGGAGCAGGTATGGAAAATGAGGACTAAAATCTATCAGTTGAAATTTTATGGGTCTAAAGTGTCAAAACACAGCTTTAAATTCTGATGTCTCCAGGCTGCTGCAGAGAGAAAAATCACTTACTGAAACACTGAAGTTAAGTTCCCTCCCACTCCCAAAGAACCATCTTCTTTTCTCCTTGGGGGGCTGCCGATTATCTGTTGTCACACTCACAACTACAGTACTCCAGTTCCTATTACGGCGTAGACACCCGTCCGGATGGGGAGAGAGATAGTATTTGATGCATTCCCTCATGATTTAAGACAGATTCAGTGACTAATTTATGGGCTTGCTTTGTAATTGCATAGGCACGCTTGCGCATATGAAATCCACCAATGAGTAATAGCCAGTAAAAGTGCACAGCCGCGCTGCTAGTGCCAGACAGTCAATTTTACATAGTTAGAAATCAATTTATGGATCTTTACCTTGACTGTGTGTATAGTGATGACTCGCATGCTCAGAGGATCATTTTAATCTCAGTATATAAGCCTTTCCTAATGAGAACAAAATACAAATTTTGGCATTTATGCATTTTTAAACAGTATGTTTTAATTTTAACTGGCTGGGTCCTACAGTTGCACTTTATATTAAGTTGTTAATTATAGTGATTAATTGGAATCATTAATCATTAGTAGTAACCATTAATCATCACAAAATGAGAGTCAATACTCCTGTCAAACAGACACTAATGTGTTGTGCGTTGGAGTGATGATTAAAAGGCTAGGGACTGTTTGATACGATCAAATTATATCTAAATTGTACTTCTCAAACATCTTCTGAACTCTGATCTTTTACCGTATTTTGCATTAATTTATTGTTGTTAATCTGTAATGAAAAAATCCTAAAATAACAAACAGCAATGATACGATGGAAAATAGCTGACACCTTTCTTTCATTTAATTTAACGGTGGGCAGAATTACAGTCTGTGCTAATAACTGAAGATTTCCCTCACACTTAGCTCTGGAGGGAAGGAACGACCGGTTGACCAATGAATCAAGATCTGCTGAATCTCAATTTCACACTTATGAAATTAGCAGAGTCTTGAGAGATGAAAGAGACGTGATTCAGCAGAATCTGACTTTGACGACTGGGAGAAGGGGTTGGACGCGGACCAAAAGCGTGACAGCGGCCTGCGATACGTGAACCACATTTGAACAAAGCCATGACGCAGAACAATATACGGAGCAATATATCACCACGTGGAAGCCGCAAGTTTACATTAATCTATGATAATAGCATGGTGTTGAAAGAAAAAAACAGAATGCAAGTCGGAATATGAGCCACAAAGGATGATAACCCCTGAGGCAAATTCTCTTTTGATGGAAAATAGGGGGGTGGAAGCGATTCATCTGTCGTGCTGCAAGAGAAAAGCAGTTGCAGTGCATACAAGCAACAGGCACATCTTCGCATTATTTAGTTATGTGGCTAAATAATGTAAATGTTCGAGGTCATGTGCATTTTCCAACCAGCTGTCAGCGCAGTGACCAAAGCGCTGCTGAGTAAACAGGTCTTAACTGGAGAGGCATGATCTCTCTGGTTAGTGTGGAGGCCAAGGGGAAGGAATTACCAAAGGGCTAATAGAACGGAGAACGGAGTTTGCCTCACACTCCATGATTAATTAATTATCATTTTCTGCTTGATGGCTCTCTGAGGGCTTTGCTGCTGATGCACTGTCAGCATTTGAGGCTTATTACTGTGCCAACCCATGTAAACCATATAGTACACTCTCCCGGTTACTTCAAATTACAGAGTCATAATTTCATAGTGAAAATGTAATTGGCACATTCATTACGCTCTATATTAAAACAATTCATAGAACATATGCAATTACAGCAACCGTTGGCACGGTGATGGTGAGCTGGTTATTTAATGGGAATAGTTATGTTCTTAAGTTCCATCTGATGGTTTCTAAGTCCATCCTTGTATGGATTTCATCATTTATTGTTCATGTCTTGACAGTGTCTCTCCAAAGGCAGGGCTTAAGAGTATTCCCATAACTGTGCTTTGAGTAGAGCAATTAATTTAGTGAAAAATAATTTTGAGTCAGAATAGATAAAACATCGACTGGGATTTAACTTTCAAAACTGTAATTACGAGGAGAAGAAAAAAAAAACAAAACAATGGAGATTAAAATGTTTTGTGGTTTGACTCGTGTCATGTTTGCTTGGGACAACTTATGCCCAGTAGTTGGAGCGCATTTGGTTATAAATAAATAATTACTTTACATTTTGTTGTTATTTTCATTAAACTGACTAATAGACGTTGCCTGTTCTTGTGTCGTGTTTACTGTTAATCCGTTAATATTTCAAAAATAAATAACAGGTTTGGCCAATTCAAAGCCATTTAGAGTTTCCTGCGATATTTGTCTGCACACAATTCGTTGTTACAGAGCAGTGAAATGAAGCCCTCATTGAGCCCCTGGCACATCTAACACACCAGATGAAATATTGGAAAACTTTCTACTATCCAGATTGAAAGCTGTGCATGCATTCGTTCATGCATCCCCATTGGGGGCACTTTGGCACATAAAAGCTATTCTTCTAACAACCTAATTTGGGTCATTTCACTGGACCAGTCATCTAAACAAGCTAACAGGCCCACTGAGGTCTGGACAGAAGAGCTTCAGTGTTGCACATGGTACAAAAGCCTTCCTCTAACTGAATATCAGAGGCCCATCTATTCTTCATCTGCAGGACTCACTGTTGTTACAGCTTCTGTTTTTAATAGCACACTGATTTGTATGTAATATAATATGCAAGGGACAGCTTTCATATGTATGAAATTTCATATGTACACAACTGTTTTGAAACTTAGCAGCAGCTACAGGAAATTACTGGTAAACATTGGCATGACATGTCTTCTTTACAATACCCCATACTGAGAGGGGAGTTGACTTCACAGACCTGAGGATCATATTTATGCAAAAAACACTGCAATGTTACTCAAGTATCCACCAGCAAAGCTAAAAGCTGAAAGTAAAAAAATCAGCAGTCCCCTATTTTAAAGATTTATCCATGTTTGCTCTGTCTTGCTTTGTCAGACTCGGTGAAATAAAGGTATTGTTGGATATTTGTAGTGCAAAGTGGATACTGATGTGCTACATTAGACACAATCATTAGCTAGCTAACTTATGTGGCTACAGTTGAAATCAATGCTTACTTTACCAGGTATATTTTTTCCCATATTGACACGACGAAGATGATGATGATGTATTAAATAAAGGTTCAATGTGGCTAAAGGTCCTATGTCACATTTGAAAAGCATTTGTGCAACATAAAATACAATTTTGTTAGTTTTAATTTACAATCTGCTTGGAATCATTAAAAGTGTTGTAAATACGGCATGCTTACATACCAATACTTTACTCGCAGTAAATAAAACATAGCTGAATTATAGTCCAAGTTCCATCTACTGAAAACATTTGCTCAATAGATTATGCTGCTAATGTAAGCATATAAGCTTCTTTCACAAGCTGCTTACCTGTCCAGCAAATACAATGGCAGAACTGCAACTACAGCATCAAGAGGTTTTGCACAGTGTTAACCTCTCTACACCTTTGAAATGCTACACATTCACATTTTCAGAGGCAAAGCAGAGCACAGAGCACACAGATGGTAGTTAAATGAGCCTTGGGATTTTGAATTGAATGGATCTGTATTGTCCCTGGGGGGCAATTTATTTTACAAACAGGGGTCAAAATGAGTAGTAGTCTTACTTAGTATAAGTATACAATATATACTGTATATAGCAAAATAGTAATAGTATTGTGTTATAAATATACAATAACACAACTGCAAAACCCCTGGCTAACTTTTTTTTTTTTAATATTAACAGTATTTTGCCAAAAGAAACTGTTTAAGTACTGATTGCACCATAATATTTTTTTAGTTAATTAATTTTTAGTTAAATTACAATTGTGCATGGAAGAAGATGATCTAACAATGCAAAAGGCATGATGAGAGAAGCTAAAGGTAAAAGGCTGGTATGGAGCTTCCACTTTAGAGAATCAACACAGCAGGTGAGGCTGTTCTAATTGACTGCTGAATGGAAAGAAAAAAAAAACCCAACAGCATAATGAGTGCTATATAATCACCTGCTGACATAAGCAAAAAATGAGAGAGTGATAATACAGTTGGGGTGTGTAAAGAACTCCAATCTCATAGGATACAAAGCTTATGAAGAGGTAGGCATTTTGCACTGCTGGAGGACTATTGAAGCAGCATGGTTTCCAAGTGCCAGATGAGTTTTACTTTGCTATATGGTTACATAATTAGCGATTTCTCAGCACTGTGAAATCTCACTAAGATTCTCGATGATGAAACCGCTCAACAGTGTTTCTAATCTTGAAACAAGGTAGAGATACATGCAAGGATTTGCCTCACACTAAGTTGGAAGAGAGGGGAAGTTTGAGGAACTCCTTGCTGGGGGTCTATTTTTACAAATTGATATGCCTCTGCTTTGCTTGTGGAAGATTAAGGCATGAAGCAGCAAAATGCAAAATACTTATACATGTTCAGCAACATGACTGTGCCTCTCCCATTATTATTCCAGCATTCTTGCTAATATTGAAAATAATAAATAAATAAATAAGAATCTGTTGAATAACTAAAAAATAGTCCAAAATATTCATAAGACAGTATCCTCTCCTGACAGTCGAGCAGTATCCCAGTACCCACATTACTGATTCCAAATTTCAGAGACGAATAAAAATTCAAGCCCTTCATATTGTAATGCTTAGCTTCAGCACAGATAAGTGATTATTGACTGGGTGGGTGTTGCATTCTGCATAAAACTAATGTGATGTCAATTAGCCATTAATACAAATGTCTTGCCCTTTTCTGTAAATGTCTGATTTGACTCAGCAGTTAATGTGCAGGCACTATGTGCTTCCACAGAGGGAAGGTGTTGAGGATCGTGGCTTGTTCTGCATGAAATTAACAAAGCTAATAGCTGAGCAGGAGGGATACCACTCAAGAAGTATGAAACTGCCTTTTTTCTGTCTATCTGTTGCAATTTCAGATATACCAGATATAACAGCACCTGTCTGCCACTGAAATCATACATAAGCTGAGTCTATTTTAAACGTTTGTTGTGTGATGTGAGTGTTGTATTTCAAATAGCTTGTCAAAAGCTTGTCATTTGTAGCTCTGACAGTGTAAAAATGCCATTACCATGCTGGATAACACTGTATGGAGGACAGGTGGCAGCTGGGCCCATTAAGAGCTGCACAATGGCATGGAACAATGATGAAGCAGAGTCATTGACCATTGGGGAGCACCGTGAAATGGCTACCATGTCATTGCACAAAGCCACTGGCCCATTCAGCCTTTATGACACCTGGAAGGGCGATCAGCCTTTGCTCGCAAACACAAGCCGGACTCAAGAAACAAGCCTCCATAAAAGTACTGATCACTTCTTTGCACATTCTGCAAGCAATTTGAGCAACTTTAAGGCTGCGTGATTCTTCATAATCACTGCGATATTCTTGCATCTTAAACGAGCGACTTTCAAAACAATCTCAGCTTTCATGGCAAATATTTATCAACATAAGGTCATGTTTGGGATGGTTGCTATCAGCACATGGTAATGTGCCAATTCGAATAAAGGTCAAGATTTGGAATGAATGAATGAATTAGCACCTCCATTATCTCCCCCCTGCAAGCTGTGTGGAAGTTAACTCTGCAGCCTAAAGGTTTTTTATTCTTCAACCTGAACACGTTTTTTGCAGGATACCAGTATGAGTCATTGGAATGCACGTGCGAGCATTTATTCCTGATGGATTAGCCTTCATTTAGGTGGATTAACCTTCACCGCACATTTAATTAATTCCAACCACATTTTTATTTGCTGCTGAAAGCCTTCAACATCTGCACAGCGATAAAGATCAAAACAACAATTACAAAACAAGACAGGACAAGAAGTTATGCAAGTGTTGCTCCAATTGAAGGCTCTGAGCTTTTGTCCAGCAGATGTGCTATAAAGTGGAGGAACTGGCAGAAAACACAGCTGAACTTTCATCCCGCAGGATGTCAGCCAGAGAGCTGTTTACATCCACAGCACTTGAGAAGCTTGCATCGTCCTCCTAGCCCCATCAAGGACAAAGAACAACAAACCACAATTTGACAATAATCAGAGGCATGAACAGTCTGCAGCAACCGAAGGAAAAAATAATGTTCAGTACAGCAGCATCTAGCTCACTTAAAGTAAAGGGACTCGGCCTGCTGTTTCAGTAATTATGTTTAAATCCTATGATGTAGCACAAAACACGATATTCATTCAGTGATATGCTATTAGGTACTAATAGAAGCGACAGTCATAAGAAAAGACCAAGTAAGGGCACAACTGCTCATCCATCCTCATTACTCACACTCCTTTTCTGTAGAGACCGAGGTATGATGAAGGCCTATCTTCGGGGAAAATGCTGTTTTACATCAATGCATCAGTAACTCCAAATTGCAAGTGAATTGGTCATATCCCCTTTGGTAGTCTCCTTAGAGGGTGAATAACTCCAAATCACATGAGTCATTCTGACTGTAGGACTAATTCACTGTCATAAGCCACATATCACTTTTTTTCTCCAATTTTGCCCTTTGTGCTTTGAACATTGCCATATTATGTTGACAGTATTATACAATTATACCATATTGTTGTTATTTTTCTACTTCTGTGGCGCATCTCCTTTTCACTCTGTCTGCAGTGGTATTTTACAGGTAAAATGTCTCCCCTGACCTTCTTTTTTGCCATTGTTTTATGTCTGTACTTTACATTAGGTTGCTCAGCTTGCCTGTGGCATTCAGTTGCCTAAAATATCTTGCATAATGTCCAGAATAAGTTCTTATATTAGTCGGTGCTCAGCCATGAAAATGAGCCACTAAATGTACATTAAGTGTACATTTTGAATGAATTGGTATTTAATACAAATAAAAATATGATGTTATATAACATAATTTAAGCACAGAGGGGTATTTCTGACCTTTGGGGGACAAATAATAACATATTCTACACTCAGTGCTCACTTTTTTTTTTTTTGTCTAATTGGGTAAAAACAGCATCTAATGTCACCTAACTTTAGTTAGATATTGCTGCTTAACTGCTGTTACTGAGTGGGTTTGTTTCTTCTCTGAGTGAAGTACTGATGTGTCTTGTTTTCCATTTTTAATTGTGTTATTGCTACTTGTACTCTTTATAAAGATTTTAGTGTTTCTTCCATGACAGTCCTTTCCATGCGCTGTAGGAGTGATACTGATGAAACAGCATGTTGACCTTTAAGTTTCCTGTTTCTCAGTGAAAGCCTTGCTGCACAGTGTTTGTGAAGCAGTAGAGGTCAGAGCATGAAGGCATCGTTGTCTGTGCTGTAGACATCTGTTTTGAGACTTCGAAGGAGGATGTCGGGCAGAGTTTTGTGAATTTTGTCCTTCCTGCCAATTTGTGATGTGATCACTCTTAAAGCAGACATTTTCAGCTCGACGTGAGAAAGTCTGGAGTAAGTTGTTCTTTTATCACTTAAATTATTCATTTGGGGACCAACCTGACATACTGTCTTTTTTTTTTTTTTAGCTCCCTTCTGAAACTCCCTTAGCCCCCGAGCTTGATACTCATTTTCAGTCTTTATACAACACAACACAAATTGGGGAACATTTGTTCTTGTTTTATTTGATTTTTTTGTCTGTGTGTGATGTCCCACAACTAACACTAAGCCCCAACAGTGGTCAGTCTTGCTAAGTGTGAAATTAATGATTTTAAACTTAATCACCAAAAAACTGCTGATACCCTCTAATGTGTACACAAATAGCATTTTTAGTCTGTCAGACTTGTTTAAGCCAGGCAGGATTCGAGGCAGGGCCCTCGACCTACACACTCTGAATTAGGGGTGATCACTGGTGAACTGTAAAACAAAAAAACAGCAGAAGAGGGCATACTGAACATACTGTACAAAGTGTTGAGTAAGTAATTCTGTGGCCAAACGTATCAAAGAAAACTCTATTAGACGGTAAATGAGAATAATTGGGTGGCAGAGTAGCTCACTAATGTGTGCCATTCCACCCAAGGACCAATCCCCTTCTTGTGTGTTTGTCAAAAAAAGTCAAAACTTCATTGTATGGGAAAACTAAAGAGATCATATATATTTTTTAATCACACAAACATATAAATCACAAATTTTTCAGTTTAAATTTAGACTGTTGCACCAGGTAACATTGAACTCCAGTGGCTCAAGTGGCAGCGAGAGGTAAGTAATATACCGGTAATTGGATCACAGTTGTATTGTTATAAAGAACGAGCCCATGTTTACCACAACAACTAACAGGCAGAAATTTGGTTAGTGTTCTGTAGACAAAGCTCTTTTTTCAGTCCCTGTAGAAGGAGTCGACAGGCCTGGCCACTTTCTCTTGTTGCTCTTGCCTAGTGGAGCTTTAAATAGCTGATGTGATTACAAATAACACATTTCTGAAATCAAATCTCACTCATCACTTGTTCTGAAACACAGCTTCTAAGCCCACCAGAACCTCCCTGAGTGATTTGAGCCCGGTCTTCCAAAAATTATATGAGATCAGCATGCGATCTTGAATGTAAATGTATGCGTGAAAAATGAGCAGACAACTATAAACAGTTAGCAGTTTGACATAGCGGCGCAAAAAGTAAAGGTGATAAGAGCAGTGGATGGGTGGTGAATGTAGGCGAGGGAGAAATATTACAATGTAATGCAATCTAACAGAACACCAACACAGAGAACAGTGTAGCTTAAACAATTCCTGGGTTGAATCAACACCTCTGTGACTCAGTTTCAACACGCACTGAATATTATACGCTTTGAAAACAGCACTGCTTATTTCAGGGTTTGGTGCATTAGATAACATTAAAATATACTAAGGGCGCTTTTATTCATCTGCCCCCATATTTTGCAGTTCAGCTCTGGTGAGAAGTCAAATTCCTTCCTCATGCAAAATGATGCTCGACTTTAACAATGTTCACTTATAATCTGTGCCTTTTTTTTCTTATTTAAAGACCAAAATGTTGCTTTCATCAAAAGTATATTGTAAAACCTTAAAGAGATACTGTACAATTGTAGTTTAAACACATTCCCTTCACAAATTCCCAAACATACACTCAATTGCAAAGAGCAAATTAACTTCTATTGTAAATGTTGCCTATAGAATAAGCCCGGGATAGTGTAAGAACATGACTGTACGCATAATTTACTATCTAAAAAAGTGGATTTAGTGTTAAATTACTACACAAAGTAAAGTTTTAGTTGCTTCACCATAACCAAAATGGTTTAACTTGCCTATTCTAATCATTACAATGAACATTAAATTGATAATGGCTTTGTGTAGCTGACACATAGTCCACTTTGTGTTGTTCTCTCACAGGTATTTTGATGATAGAGGAACTAAACCTTCACATTCTGCAGAGTTTTGTTTTGTTTTTGTTTTTTTTTGCTCATCTGGACAAATTGCATGGCTGTGTTGAGAGATGCATAAGGCATCGGTCAAACCACGTTAACAATAGAAGGTATTGTCATTCCTGTCAGGTCCAGGGTGTAATTGCATTCTTTTTAGTGATCTGAATTTGACACCCCATTTTCAACAATGACAGTATAGTAATTGCTTTGAGAAGTCATGGCTGAGCTTTTTGAATGATATCAAAATACCAGCGCCCTCCCCACCCACCTCACTCTACTCAGCATCCTGTCTATCTGAAATGAAGTGCTATTACCGACGCCTTTCGTTCACTCAACCATGAGGCCTATTTGGAATTGCTCCACCACTGTCAGACCTACCGCCGTTTTTTCAGCATGGCTCCAGATGAACAAGGTCTTCTGTTTCGTGTAATCAAAGAGACATGTATTGAGTGTGGCTAGATGCGCATCAGTTTTCAAATAATATTATTTCAGTCTGATTTGGTGCATATAAATACTGTGCCCCATCTGGAAAAGCCAGGATAATTTCACCTTTTACACACTGATGGCTGGAAAATAAAAACGTTAGCCAGGACAAATGCAAACCCAACATACTCTTTTTTTTCACCCACTGTGTATGTATTTGGGAAAACACCCTTGTCTATTCATGTGTACAGCTGAAGTATTAGATTTTTATTCCACCAGTTAAGTGACAAAAAATTAACCTAGCCGTTTTATCAATTAATCGTTTATCAAAAATAATATCCACTCCTTAGAACCACCTTCTCACTTGTGAGTATTTGTTGCTTTTCTTGTCTTATATGGTATTAAGAGGAATATCTTCCTCTCCTCTAGGTTTTGAATTGTTATATGCAATTTGAAGACCATCACCTTTGACTTTAGTTGTTAGGGTGATGTTATACTCATTTTTATTCTCATTGAATAATGATCAGCAGATTAATGAAAATACTGCAGAATATTTAATAAATACCATATACAAATTTTAAAATTAAATGTATTCATTGTCCCATTTGGAAAAGGATCTATTGCTCAAATCACACAAATGATATCCACTGACAGCCATTGATATTTTGTACATGTCTCTCAACATCTGTCATCATCCTAGAAAATAACTAATTATCCAAATATTGCGCTTTGTCTACAATTTATCACAAAATAATTAAAAATGAACTTGACACTGTTCACTTTTTCTAAAACACCACTACAGGGAACAGTCCCTGTTTTCACTGAAGGGCTGGCAGTGGCAAATGTAATTAGATGGGCAGAATTCCTCCAGGTGTTTAATGGTTGCTCACAAGGTCAGCACAGCCATGTTTAGGATGCCGTTCAGGCGTGAAGAGGAGGAGCCGGGCCCAGGATGACTGGTGGTGTGAGCGCCGCCGTCCCCCCTCAGGTGACTCACACGAGCTCCGCCCGCACCTCTCTCCATTGTTGTAAAAATTTGACAGCAAATCACGGGGGAGCGTTGTCTGTCCAAACGCATTATAAGTCCACTGCGCGGGTTACCAGGAGAGGCTGCGCTCCTGCTTTCCCTAACGCTCTCCGTGTGATATATGGACAATTCCGCAAGATTACAGATGCATCCTGGCATATACAACCAACCAGACTGATTAACCTTGAAGACCTGGGGCTCAGCACGGCAAGGGAGCGTGAAGAACGCCAGTGTCAAAACGTAAATGAAAAAGACCTGTTGGAGGAGCCAGAAGAGGGTCATGCTCGCAAGATGGGAAGGGAGGGGAATCTAAAGTGAATCCTTAAGCAGTTTGTTTGGTTCTGCTTTGTGGCAGAGACTCTGGAGAGAGGCTTCCCATCTGTCCTGCTCTCACCTTGGCCAGTGTCTGCCAACTTGGTCTGCTTGTCACATTTGAGTAGTTGCTATGGGACTAGTCCACTGAGGCCCTGTCATAGACCGCAGAGAGCAAGGCCCTATCATCAATCACACAGATGAGCAACACACACCACAGGAACCTCTCTCCAATGATGGCCAGAGATCTAAATTCTTTTGACACGGATTTTCATGCAGGGAATTGCCGGGGCGATTGTAATCACTTCACAAATACACAACTTGATTGCTCATCGGCGACTGCCATATCGAGAGACGGCTTCTGATGAAACTTCACTGAAAGTATACTGTACATTTAGAGTCTGACGTGATAATGATGAACCTAAATGCATCTGTAATAAGCTAAGACATGACTTTTCAAAATTTCATCATGTGTAATGACTGGAGATGCTTTATGTGAATAGCTAGACTAAATTAGAGGCATAATTTTGCAGTTGCCAATCTTTGTATCCTGATCCAGCTCCCATGAATGGCAATCACACCCACATTTTGGAATTATGTGGTGATTTATGGGGACTGGGGATGCCTAAGGAGTTGTTTCTTGGCATATTTAGCTTAATAAATCACTGAATTCAGGAACATTTTTTAAAAAAAAAACAATGTTGTTTTGAGTTGATTTTTTTTTTCACCTTCCAGGCAGCCTTTTTTTTATATAGTGTGAAAATTTACACAAAACTTTGCTGAGTTAGGTTATTCATGACAGTCAATATACAGAATCTGGTTTTATATTTGTCACAGGTACTTTCGTTGAAAGTGTAGACTCATTTTAAAAGCCTGCTAAGACGAAGACACCACTTTCTCCCAGCCTCACAGCAATCCATAACACCTCTGACTCGTCTTAATGTTGGTTGTCTTACAGAATGGCATTCATGTCGTTAGAAAGTCAAACACAAGAGGCACGAAAGGGACATACATTTGACAGACTTGCAATAACAATGCTGCTGTTGTTTCAGGCTACCTTATTGTAATCGTTGATGTGAAACCATGTCTACGTATCATGCATCGGTATCCAAATAATTGTAGTGTCAATAACAAGAACACCCACCACATACAAAACAATAAAGCTCAAATGTGTCTCAGCAAATACATTTAAAAAATGCAGAGTACAGCTGTTCAGAGGCATAATGGGGACTAAATCCACATTCCTCTTAGCAGGAGACGCAGACAGGATTAATAAGAAATGCCTGATTGGTCGACAGTATTACAAATTATACCATCACAGCGTTTACCTAACAAGACACCAAAATAAGCTTTGCTGGTGACTGATTTTACAGAAAGCAGGCTAAATGTGGTAACAGGCTTGGAAAAAAAGACAAACAATTATCAAGCCTAATGGTCTTCATTAACAGATTGAACAGATGTCTCTGTTTCTCGTTTGATTTTGAGTTTTATTTCTATTCCTGTGTGATCTGCAGGCCGCTCAGTCTGTCAGTGCAAGCAACAGCACTTATTTCAGAAAGAGCAATTCTGACACGAAGGTACAAGCCTATCTGACAAAGAAATAGTGTCTTTTTATTATAGAGATAGACCCTGAATGAAATGTTTCCTCAAAATGACACAATGTTTACTTTTTATTTGATATTTAATTCAGAGTCCTACTTCAATTTGTCATTACAGTGGCCTGGAAACTAACAAGAGACCAGAGGCCATGAACTAATGTAACAGCATTCTACCAAGAGACTAATGGAACTCATGCTGAATCACCTGTGAACATGGTGAGATAATTGCCATTTGGGAGACCCAAAGAGCATGTAGTGATAATAAAGTCTGGAGAGCAGGAGGTCTGCCTCTGTCTGGCAATTGAAGAGTGAAATGCCATGTGACTTGGCCACGCATCAGGTAAAGAACCGAAAGGTTTATTCACAGGCACCATTATGAGAAAGTGTGAGCTTGCTTGGTTTAACAGGAGGTCAATTATAATGGAGTCGTGCTCAGGTTGTCACCACAAAGTGCATAATCAAGGGGTATTGCTGGGCTAACCGCTAATCCATAGCTGTGCACTTAAGCGTGCCAGGCTTGTAGCCATGGAGTGCAGTTCAATGTGTGCCCATAGTCGGGGTCTAAACCATGCACCTTTCTAGGTCTTAACATTGTGTGTGTGAGTGTGTGTGTGTGTCTGTGTCTGTTTGTGTGGCTGAGTTTAAACATGATCCCCCATCGAGAAAGACCAGCTGTCAGTCAGGTAGCTTATAAACACAGTATTAGCCTCCAATAGAGGTGAATGTCAGCATAGGATTGTCTTAAAAGCCACTTTTTATCAGCAAGCCATCCTCTTGGAGATAAGTCGGCTTTGATGATATTAACTTCACCCAGCGCCTCACAAACAGGACAAGCCTCTTGTATGAGGGCTTGGACGTTTATGACATTAATTATAGGGAGGACTGTACCTTTCGTATAGTGGCAGTGTGTGGGATCTGCTCACTGTCCAAAGAATATTACAGGAGCTCATCAGTGGAAGTGTGTGGAGTAATACGGAACAAGCTTGTCAAATGGCAAACGTCTTATCATGAGGAATTATATAAACCCTTTCTAAAAGCAATCAATTGCAATTTACTAACATTTTTAATAGAATACTCAAATGTGGAACTTTTCCTGTTTTTAAAAAAGAGAGAAACACACTGTGAGTGAGTCCTATATGTGAGTCATATTCTACCAGTTAATTGTATTTTAGAAAGGGCTGACCTTCATTATAAATCTTCTTTGAGGATGGGAAAATGTTTGTGAATCTTAAAATGATTGAATAACAATACTATACAACCCTCAATCATCTCTCTCAGAAATCAACAACTACCATTTTCCAAAGCAAGTTTAATCCGAGCACACTTTTTTAGAATCTCTTATCAGTTTACTGTGCTCTCACATTTTATATGTTCCTCCCAAGTATCTGCATGATCTACACGGCGAGATCTCTGATCTGTTTCCATGTTCAATCTCCACCCTGCAGACTGCATTACCACTGTGAGCCTACAGCCAAATCAGAGCAGCACATCTGCCCACACAAGTCCACGGCAAGGTCTAGTACCCAGTAGCAGAGTGCCAAATTGCCAACTGTGATACACAATTTTCTGCTTCTTAAAGCCAGGGACATAACTTAAGTCAACTCCAGCTGAAAACCTAGATGTTTTACTTGTCATCCTATTTTAGGAGAAATCTGGCCTGTCAGCCCAGGCTCAACATCCTACTGGTGTGTATCATGTCTCCCCTTAAGTTCGTCTCACATAAAAACAGTCTAAATGGGTCAGAACCCTGCTGGAGATGAGCTTTGAACAGCTTGAGCAGGGAAAGGAAAAGAGAAATCTTAACAGAACCAACACCCTGATGGTCCCAGAGTATATGAAAACAAATGAGGACACAAAAAAAGCACTTTGGGGGCTTTTAATGTGTCTGAAAACAAATGAAATTGTGCAACTGCTACATGTTTGAATACTTAACGGTTGCGCAACAAAAGCCTCGGTCCAGATTTCCAAGGTCATTTTCCCACCACTGAGTTTTCGTGTGCGCACATCCACATATGCGCACATGTGCGCAGATGTGGACGTGGCTGTGCTCTTAAAAGTGCACGTGTGTGGTAAATTGCCTCTGGTGTTCCTTTTAAAAAAAAAAAAAATTACCGGATACAGGCGATGTGGATTACTAAACATTACTAACACTGGCCAGACATATTGCATTATCCAGGGTTGTGTAGCTAGAGGTTTGTGCCTGTCAACATTTTATTAGTCACCATTTTATGCTTGGGTTTTGTCCAAACACAACGAGGCTGTAGAGTCTCATAAGACAGCAGTGTACTGGATATGTTGATTCCCTGTGCTGCTTTGTCTCAGACACATCCTGACCTATTTTCTACCATGTCAACAGTATTGATCTTACTGTTCACCCCAATGAGGAGGATTTTAGTTTGTTATGAGATACATGATACATGTCACACAGACACACCATTACTGTGGCTTTCTCTAAACATTTAAGACTATCTAAAAAAAAAAAAACACCTTTTGTGTATCAAGAAAAGGCACAAAGTAAGAACTGGACTTGAGGTGAGGTGTGTGTGTTTTGTGTAGGTAGGGTATATTTTCTTGTGTTTATACCATTTGCCTGAGAGTATATTTTGAGTCATTTATAAACTGTTTCACTGTCCGTGGGGCACAAGCCACGGGTTACATTTGCCATGTGAATTTCTGTGCCTGCTTCTGCAAATTATTTTTCATTCCACAATCAGTAAACCTTTGCTTTAGGGTACATCAATGCAACCTGATTTTATTTATTTATTTATTTATTTGCCTCTTCCTTAAATACTGTAAATTTCTCAATTCAGCTTCTCTACAGAAAAAAACACAGACACACCCTTGCAGGTATTTGGGGCTTTTTTTTTTCTTTTTTGGCTATCCAAACAAATGAGAACAAGGTTAGATTCACCATTCCTGGATTTAGCCCTCTGTCTTCCCTCTTGAGTTTTCCCCACCTGCCCTGTGCTGTTAATATCCATAACCCGTGGATCCAGGATCATTGGTTTTTACAGGCTTTACTACAGAACCCTATCAGATTAGCTGAACTATCTCTTGACCAATATGGGGTCTCAGTATCTCCAAAACCTATAATGAGAAAACCGAGATTGAATTTGAAACTCAGTATGACCGGAAGGATTAGTCTGCAGCCCAAGACTTCTCTTACCTCAAAGATGTCAGTTGGATTTGAGCTGGAGGGGGGCTTGGAGGTGTTTTTTTTTTTTTTTTTTTTTTACGATGACCTACATTTCTCCTAAACCAGTTGCAATGCAGGGACTTAGGACATGGCCGATGTCTAATAATGCTGCTGCCTCCAGAAATGGAACTGGCATGTAAGGAGGATTCAGTTGGCACTAATTTAGCAGGGTTACAGGAGGAGAAACAGTTAATGTCTGGTTTCAATTTGTTCGAGTCAACTGCAACAACAACTTTAATGCTGCAGTGATTGACTTTCGCTACCATTTAGGCGATGTTTATCAGTAGCAGTACTGTTTTTTTTTTTTTATTGAGCTATGCACACTGTTTGCCCAAAAGACAAAGTACACATGCATGGACACACGCCCACATCCATACAGATAGACACCCACACAAACTTATTCACTACCTCTGAATCTGGCCTTGAGCTCTGTCAGCCCTGCAGCGCATCGTGTTGATAAGCAGAGGAATGCTGCTATCACATGGCCTCTCTCCTCCAGAGAGAGAAAATTGCCAAAATATGAAAAATAACAGTCATTTCCATGAATAATAGACTCTACCCCATACACACAGACGAGCATACCTCTCTTATTCAATAAATAATCAAGTAGTTAGTGTTGCCTAGCAACCACATCATCAGTACCTGCATTGTTTTAACACGCTGAATGATAGGCTACTGGGCTCAAGTCCCACAGCACATTGTAGAATGTGAAGGTTCATGTTCAAGTGATTTTCTCTGGTCCTCACCAGGTACGACTGCCTGCAGCCAAGTGAGTGAAAAAATGCTAAGTGATGATAAAAACATGATCATTTCTATTCTTTCTGAAAAATCCATACGACGCAATACATATAGGTAAATACATGAATAATAGATAGAAGAAATAGATAAAAATAGCTAATTTCATGAGCTGAATTTTATAGGCATCTTTGAATTAGTGTATTTAAAACTGAAATGTTGCTTTGATACTGCCCCTCGTCATCTTTCTTCAAGTATTATTGATGAATAAAAGAGCTGCAAGATTAAGACGCATTAATCTGGTGATAGGTATTTAATTTGATAAGCACACCTAATTTAATGCCTGATTTTAGCCTCCTTTGCCTAAGAGTTATTGGAATTAGACTAAATGATAGAAAAGACTCCTTTTACAGAGCGTTCTCTGTGTTTTAAAACCCCTCATGAAAACTATAGCATCATTCTCCCATTGGCTGTTTTCAGTGTGAACAGCAGCACGAAGGAGGACCTTTGGCAGTCTCTCAAATGCATCCTGTGCCCTTGAAAATCAAGAATGGCCTGTTCACACAGCAACTTATCTCCCAAAGTGAAGCTGACGTCTAATCAACACCTGCAACCCTCTCCTTTGCCGTGTGTCCAAGTGAGACTTCAAAAGTTGTGCCAAGCCACATGCTTCCCACTGCGCGCGAGACAGTAGTGGTGGAAAGGAGAAAAGGGAGAGATTTCTCATCAAAGCCCCCCAAAAGCCGATGTTATTTTTCACCATATGCATTGGGGAGTGCCTGAAATGTGTCGCATGTGTCCCCCCTAATTGTGAGGTGGCCAGCCCATTCTCCTGCGGTGATGTTTTCTCACACTGTTAGATCACACACTTTAGAAGCGAAGTTCGAGATTCGAGATTCTTCTTACCGCTGCCTTTGAAACCACCTTAAGTATCAATTTCAATTTTTTGATCCACTGTGTCGCTCGCTCCTAACGATCACGATGGCACCTCATTCATTTTTCTCCTCTGGCCTGCGAAATGCGCAGACATGCTTTGTGTCATATAATGCTCGATTGACCGTGGTGAACTGAACTGTTGATATGTAATGCATTGTTGTCTTAGGGGCAAGAAGCGTCTCTTCAGGCGTATCAGCGTGTTCCATTATCTGTGACTCGAGATTGCATTGTAGATGTCGATCATCACATCGCTCGGGCCTGTGCTTTTAATGGGCTACACCCCCCTTGTCGACGGTGGAAATGAATACAGTCTTTGTCAAATAGGCTCAACGTTAAGATGGTGAAAGGAGCTTATCAGTCTGGTGCTGCTTGCTTGTAATAATCAATTACAGGTGACTGTGAGTGACCTTGAAACGTATTGAATCTGCAGAAATACAATGAGAGGATTTGAATTGCACACACTCGTGTAATACTGCCAAGGATTCTCGACACACTGTGCTGGAAACGGACTGAATAAGGCTGTGTGGATATATTTTTCTCTTGCCCAAACCTAATATCTTCCCGAAATGCATCGTCTCCCCTGGCCTTATCTCCCTCTCTGCTCTCTCTGCTGTAATTGTCGATGAGAAGCTTTTGGTGTTGCTGTTCCACCAGCAATAGCATGCAGAACGTGTATCCATCAATCTGTTCAGTTCTCCCTGAGCAGTTCCCCTCACAGAAATCCGTTTAGGGCTTTTCTTATTGAGTGGAGTGTAGTGGAGTCCTTCTGGGGCTTCGGCTCTCTAACCTAGTTCCCCCCTCCGTGTCTTTTCAATGAACCCGCTCCCACTTGTGAATACACGCGCTCGCTGCACAGAAACAGCAGAAAGACCAGTGAAGGAGGGGACTGAGATTAATTAAGTGTTACTATGTGTTAATAATCTTTTCATGCAGGAGATTTTTACAAGATATACCCCGCATACTGTATGTGTAGTGGCTGTAAATTGCCGTTACTCTTAGGGATTTTACTACGCGTTTTTCACCAAATTAAGCAACCGACTCGTGTATCCATAGAAATATATATGAAGGTTTGGTGTTCTTAATTAATCCTCGCCACACGCTTCTGTCCGTTGCATTTCCAAACAGAGGAATTTCTGTGTTTACTTCAAGACTCTCGTACCACTCGTGAAAGACTTGTTTACTCTCTTTAGTGTACTTCCCAGGGATGAAGGTAGCTATAATTGGGAAGCCCTGTTTGTTGTCATAGTCGTAGTCATAATAAATTTTACATAACAAATGCATTTTGAAACAGAAGGAGACATCGCTGGCTGTTCAGTCCTGTTCTTAGTGTGTTGCCATAATTGGTGTGTCAGTGACTATCATAGCTTTGAACACGCGGCACGCTGAGAGCAACGTTAAATATGCCATGCGCAAGGCAGCAGAATGGGGGGATCTGATGTTGTATTACCATCCAAATGTGCAATCTGCACTCATCCTCACCTGCTAAGTATATAATGAAATGTACAGGAAGGTACTCTACTGGGCTGCTCACACTTCAACAGCCTACTCACGGCCCTTTACGTAACCAACATGCTCTAATCCCGTCATTCTGTGTGTAGTACCTTTATTTCATTTATTCATGTCAATTGTTCCACGGTAACTTTCTGGCTGAAGTCTTTAAAAGATTCCAAACATATGCAAATGTGCACGGGCCTTCATGAGCACTCAATATACTTGAATTAACACAGCAGAAGAAAAAAAAATGTTATTGCTTGGTGCACAATGTGTGTGCATGTTTTTGATTTTCAAGAATGAGGCGCAATTAACTCATCCTCAACTTTTTTGTAAAACAAAATTATCTAATTTATATGAAGCTCTGTTTTCTTCTTCTTCTTCTTCTTCTTCTACATGTACAGAAAACTGCAATGATTAGTTGCTAGCAAGGTAAGAATGTTTGGAGAGGAGCTCATTAAAATACCTCCACCACCGAGGAAGAATAATTGTAAATCTTGTTGCAATGGAGGACTTTGATCCAATTAAGCGTGATATCAGCAGTCCAAGGTAGACCGAGTTGTGTGCTGTATCTTAAAATCCAGCCTCCCTCTTAAATAGAAGAAAATGGAAAAAAAAATGGTCCCACCATCTGTATTTGTCCCAGATCAAAGGAAATTTTACATCCGCAGTCCCAGTGTCTGAATACATCCCCTTTTTTCCATCTTAGGAGATAAATATTTGGGAAAAGGTAATGCTTTTTTTTTTTCGCACTAAACTGATCTAGCAACTCCACTAAATCCATAAAAAAATGTATCTGGCTGAAATGCAGTTCTTCCTGAAGTCAAACGGACATTAAAGGGGCAATTTGGATGTTTTAACGCATTACATGACAGGCAAAAGTAAGAAGCAGGATGCAGCGTTGGTTTAAAAATCCAAGAGCTAAAGTACAACAAGCAGGATAGGTGGTGTCCCCTCAGAGTGTAATAAAGCTGTAGAAACACATTTTTATTATATTGTGGTTGGTTATAAATGTTTTCACGCTGCACTGTTTATTACCCTATTTAGTGTTGGTCATTTTTGTCTGACTAGGGGATCTCCGGTGACGGGAGTCTTAGCAGCTAATGTCCATATATTGATACCAAAACAGATGAGCAGTCCACCACATCAGCTAAAAAAAATCCTTGTTTTTCAACAGCCACTAACATGGGCTGAAGTAATCCTTATGTCACTGTCATTGACAAGCGCATCAGTCAATCCCCTACAGATGCGTTTTGTGTTATTGGACAGTACCGTGTTGCACCTTTAGAGAAGTTTCGTAATGCGGAAACGAAGGAATTTTGTCAATCAAAAATGCCCCAGTCTTGCAGCAGCCCCTACCGCTTGACTTTTCTTCCCTGTCTGTGAGTTTGTGTTCCTCCTCTGTGAGCAGTGGGCCCTATAGTGCTTGCTGCTTCCTTGCTGTCTCTCCATTAGGCGCCTAACAGAGCGTTGGGCTGCGGCTGCTCTCTCCCCCAATGCCTCCATCTCCCTGTCGCCCTTCAGGTCTCATCGCCCTCGCAATGGAGGATCCATCCGCCATGATCCCAGGACACATACTGTCCTCCATTACCCATCCTCACAGCCCACTGCATTCAGATCCCACTCCCAGGACCCGTGCATGCGCTCGGGCCCACGTTTGCATGTGTGTGAATTGAGTGCGTGTGTGTGAGTGACTCCACCAGGCCTAACCAAGGACAGTAAGTCATATCTAGTTACACTACGCCAACACAGAAACACACTGAAAAGAGGGGGAGAGCTGAGTAAAAGATCAATAGGCCATTTCAAAGGGTTTTGTTTTTAGCTTGGATGAAGTCCATCTGTAGATTCCTTACACATTAACTGAATGAAAGACCTTCAGCAGTGACAACTCATACCCCTGAGTCCATCACATAAACATTGAACATCTGCCATAAGCACTCCCAAGTCAACTATTAACGTTGTTGAATAGTTTGTAATGAGCACATTGCAAGGAAAAAAAAAAAAAAAAACTATGGCTGAAAGGCAAAATTTGTAATGAAACAAAAAACTTTTTCCTGATATTCCAAAAAAACTTACTACTGAGCGTACTTGTTGCTGTTTGCCTGAAGGTTTAAAAAGAATAATACATCAGAAGTCTTACTAACCCACAAAGGCAGTGAAAAAGTTTTAATGTGGTTTTCACTTTTTAATTATTCTATGCAGTTTAGATAAACTTTTATATTTTCTTTTTACGGTATTTGAAAATTTAATGACAATGTCAGAGCACATTCTGTTATTTTTCAGCTGAGATTTAGTGTTTAAGGTTTAGTTCTATTTTCAGTTCAAATGTTCAATATTTTTTCTCTGATATGTCTTTTTGCATGTCAGTGTATAAATATTATTCACTGAGTCACTCTTACACTGTTCCTTATGTGCTTTCTTTCTTTTGTTTTATGCTGAAAATCTAAACATTTTCTGATATTTGTTGAACTTTCTGTCACCTTTCAGGTAAATGGTACAGACCAGTTTATTATATTAATTCTGCTCTGTATGTGTGCATGTGTGTGGAGACATCAGTCTTACTTTTGCAAAGGACTTGGAAAAAAATGTGCCTTTCATTCAAATAAGATCACTCTGTCTTTGCCTAGAGTCATAAACACCCCCAAAACTGAGATAACAATTTGTTTTATCCATAGGATCCAATTAAAAACTGTGAAATCACTGAAAGTCATTTGGTGTCTTGGATGCTTATCTCCACTGAGTGCACAAGTGATTATACTTGCCAGTGAACTCCAGGAAATCAGAGTGATGATAGAAGCCCGAATCATAACGCACTTCCAGCTAAAGAGCATAATGAGGAACAGCATATTGTGATAAAAATCAAATGTAGAAGTTGCATCTCAATGTTCAGTTGGTCCCATTCACAGAAAATTAATTTTGCCTTCATCGTGTGACAAAATACTGTACCATGAGTACAGTATGAAGGGATATTTTTTTTGTTTCTAGCAATGTTAGCGGGACAGCTCAAGGAATGTCAGTGACTTTTCATCTGGAGACGTCATTAGGTCAAAATTTCTATAGCAAACTATGCAAATGTAAAACTAATGACCTTCCCATCAGCTTCTGCTGTACAGTGCTAATTAGCAAATTCTAGCATACCAAAATAGTAAATACCGTTAAATGGTAACCGTGGTTCACCATTACACCTGCCTAATATCAGCATGTTAATATTGTCATTGTGAGCATGTTAGCATGCTGACATTTGCATTTCGCTCAAAGTCCTTGTCATCCCTTTAAGTACACTGACTGATTTGACTGATTTCCTCTCAAGTCTCATTCTTCTGCTACATGATTACTCATATATGAAAAAAATGTCATGATACACTAGCTTATTATCTTAGGTGTGCAAAACATCTTTTCACTAATATCTATGTGTAATTTTATTAATCAATTTAACATTAAGTGACAAAACATTTAGTTTTCATTATTTATGATTCCGTTGCAGATGTGATAAAAAAAAAAAAAACAGCAGTTTCTTTCCAGATATGGATCTATGAAATGGAAACACTGAGCTATTAGTGCAAAGCATTTTTCATGTGAGCAGAGAGTGCTATTTATTCTGGTGCACACTGCAGGTTACCAGAGACAACATATTCGGCTTGTGTTAAATTGATTGAGTCTATGGATTTCCAGTGTTTCTCCTTCGTAGGGCCATCTGTGGCACACCAGCACATTTTTACCACGCCACAGAATCATAAATAATAAAACTCCATTATGAATTGTTAAATGAATTCACAAAGTTGCGAAACAGCATTGCATGTTGCAGCAGTTTGAGGCTGAAAGGTAAAGTTTTGAGAGGTGTTTCTCACTGTGTTTACCACCAATAATTCTGACAGAATTTTTAATAAAAGCAGATAATCAAAATGAGGATAGTTGTGGACAGACACAAAAGTAATGCATCTCATATGTACTAGAGTAGTGCCCATTCAAAACTTGAGGGTTTGAAACAGACCAATTGCATGGCCTCAGGTATTTTTGCTTGTCACCCTCTCAAAAACTGCTCATCAAAATAATTTCACACTCGACGCTGCACTTCCTTTGGTCCTTGGCAATACACTGGCCAAGTGTGAAGTTGATCGGATGAATGGTTGTCGAGATTGACGTAGGACAGACAGACAAGATACCATTAATAGTTAGAGAGCATTTTATCTACAGTAAAATTGCTGAATAGCATTTGCAACATTGAAATCACCCTTGCATCTGTAGAGACTGAAATCTCTTTAACCATAAACTACCCTGAAATCTGGGGGGGCAATACTGAATTTCACCTTTCAACACAGAACGGTATTAGAGTGAAGCTTTATAAAAGCATGTTGAGTTGGCATTTTTTTAAAAAGAGGTGATGAGGTTTCTAATTGAATAACATCTTTTGAATATCACAAGGTTATGCACATTTGAATTATGTACCTGATAAGTCATGTCGTGCACAGTTTTTGTCAGACAGAGTAGAGCAAAAACAGCCAGTGAATTAATGAAATTCTTTCAGCTAGGCAGACTTTGGGTTAATATTGCGGCTTTCTAAGCAGCACAGAAGGTCAGTGATCTCTGTTTTTGTGGTGGATGCAAAGGCTAACAATAGCATACCTGAGGACACCGCAGTGCCTCCCACTAGGCTGAAGTGTTGCCAAGTGCAGGTGATGCCATAGCTTCTTATAGGTACATTACCTTTGTCATGTTATAGCGGATTACAATGTGTTCAGCTTGCTCACGTCTTAAAATACAATTTTCCTGTCCGAAGTGACATACTCAGAATAATTATCACTGTAAAATATATTGTCTTATATGGTTTTTAGGTGCTCTGTCGTGTATGTTTAACAGCTATAACAAATAATAACCTTATTAAAGCCCAATGAAATCAAGAATCTCAATTGTCATCAACGAAATTAAGATTGGTGACTTCCAGCTTTAAACATAAATATATGTAAAAATGTGTAATATGTACATAAATATCTAAAGATTTAAAGTTGTAAGCAAGCAATGTACAATGGGGGGGTGGGCCAATGGAATTTGGGGAAAACTGCCTTTAACTCGACGTGGTTAAAGTCTCCAGCCACGATCACAGCCGCCTCTGGATTGTTGTTCATCTGCAGACTGATCATGCAGTACAGCTCCTCCAGTGCTGATTTAGCATCAGCTCATGCGGTGATATGTCGACGGCTCCGCCTCTGTGTTTCTCTGAGGCTGCAGTCCTGTCCGCCCGGAGAAGAGAGCGCCCCGCTAGCTCCACTGCCGCGTCTGGGATGTTGTTATCCAGCAAGGTCTCGTAACCGCCAATCGCCATACACAGCTGTCGATCTTTGCAGAGACGATCCTCAGCTTCTTCATCTTGTCCATTTTGTTGACGAGCGAGCTGGTGTTTGTGAGGAAGAGACTGGGACGAGAGCCGGTCTGTGCGGGTTAGCTTGTCTAGCACGCAGGCCGCCCCTCTTGCCCCGCTTTTGTTTACGATGCCTCCTCCGTCTCCTTGGCAACAGAGGGGGGATCGTGAAAGCCTCGGCGGTCCGCTGAATCTCCGGCGGTACACAATCCAGCCCCGGAAACGCTCACAGGTGCGCACTCTCCCCAATCGCCAACAGTCCAGCCCCACCGCTTTTCACGCACACAACTGCTGCGCTGCAGGCGACTGAAAGATCACCATAAACACAAACACAAACAAAAAAAAAAGAAAAGCCGGGAGCACCAAGCCATTGCGCCAGTGGTTTCTAAGCAATTTTTATAGGAGGAAGAGTTACTACTTGATTAATTCAATGGCTTTCTAAAATGTGACCTAGCTACATCTGTTGTCTCACGCTAGAATATTTTTCATGTTGATGAATGAAACGCGCATTTGAGAAGCTAGAGTATATCTCCATCGTTCCCCAGCAGGCAGCCGCTTTTGTAGTTATTCAAAGCTTAGTAATGATGCATACATAACCTTAATGTATTGGTGAGAATATCATATCACCCTGTTAAGATCACTTAGTGGGAAAAAAAAATAGATCATTCAAATGTGGCACACAGCTAATTTGATGATGAAACATAAAATCAAAATCTGGCAACTCTGTTACTGTAAACATCCATCCCTGTGCTCGGGGGCTGAGACTAAATGGAGACATAAAATGAAAAGTAAGAGTGGCTGTGGGGAGAGAGGAGGCGTTTGTAGATGGAAATGTGAGCGGCAGATAGGAGGGGAGGTAGACTGGCAGACAGGTGGGTGTGGAGAAGAGTCACACAACCATGAGGAATTGCATAATGGCTGGGGACGGGGAGGAGACGGCCTCAGCGGGTGGGGGGGGTGCTTCCTGTGAATTACCAGCTACATTTATGAAGCGCTTCAGCAGCAGCATGCTAATGAGCGACTTGATAAGACAACAGAGCAGGAGTCAAGTGCGAGTCCTCTGCAAAGGCATCATTTCTGCAAACCTACCCCTTTTTCTTACGCATTTAAAAAGCGATGACGGCCGACCCCTATCAGGACTTTGTAAAGCCTGAGCTCCTGTGCTGTAAGGTAGGGCTACATACTGAATGAGCGCGGTTTAATAAAGTCTGTTCAGTCAACATGAGATAGTATGGGACACGGACTAAAAGGGTCCTTTAGGGAAGGAATAGGTCAATCACTCTCCACTGTGCCTTTCTCCTTTTACTACATGCATAGTGCCTGTAAGTGCCGCTTGCCTTATGTGAGTGGCTGCGATGTCGGTGGATGATCACTGACGTAAAACATAGACCGAAGCTCAGGAAAAATCAATACCAGTGATGGAGACCGTTTACTGTTTCATTATTCCAGATTCATGACCTACCACCGCCCCATGCTGTTGTTGCCCCCAGGCTAAAGCTCATTGTCACTCACATTGGCTCATTAAGTGCCAATCACACAGTACTCCAGGCTATAATTTTGCCAGCACTTGGTGGCACTGCAGATGTCACATAATGATCCCCTGCCTACTTCCTGCATAATTCAATGTAGGTGCCGTTGACAGAGTTTACCCTTGACAATGAACTCCGCCACTTGTGTAAACTGGCGGCGAATTGGGTCAACCTCGATTTGAGCTGTCTCAGTTTTCTTTGTGGATTGAATGAACAGGTGAAATGATGCGCCCGCCGCATCTCATTTTGCTACTTTTGTCGATGTGTCCCGGCCAGAAAGTAAATTAATTCTCTGTGCGGTGGTTACAATTCATCTGAACTGATTCTGCTTTGATCATATACAATCTCGTTAGAGGCCTGCATCTCATATTGTACATCACATAAAAGACTCAGGACTAATATGCATTCATTTTCCCCTTACGTGCATGCTGTAGGAGCGACCATATGCTTAGCTCTGATACCACTAGAAGAGGACAGTGAGGAGTGATTGGTTGGTGTTGCTTCTTCTCTGTGTTGCATTTAAAGTATGAAGACCTTCACAGAATTAGCTGTGATAAAAATGCACATAAAGGTTGATCCAAGGGACAAATCTGTGTTGAGGCTACAAGGCTCATTCAAAATGAGGCTTCAAAAAGGACGTCCATGAACAAGGCAAAATGGCAAACTATGTAATAGCACAGTGCAATTAAAAAAAAACAAAAACAAAAAACAAAACAAAAAAATACAAGGTTCACATGGACGACTGTGATTAAATATGAAGAGGTGCCCCAGCACGGCAGTGAATGAAATGAAAAGTGTCATGTGTCAGCAGCCATGATCCTGACTTTAATTGACAAGTTGTCATAGTTCAGGCATTTGGGAGGCAAATAAATCATTCACAGCCCAGAGAGACAGAGACCGGAGACATTCACGCTTCTGTTCCAACAAGTTAAAAACACACCAATTGCAGAGTGAAGGCCATGTCAACGTGCACATGGACTGCACAAGATTGGGAAAAAATGGTATTGCGATATTGCTTTTGTTTCTGTGATCCTGTGTCCAGTGAATTTTTGTTTCTTGACTTTTGCATATCAAAATAACCCCATTAGACACTCATAATTTTGCTGTATTACATTATTTGCCATGCAGTTCAGAAATTTAAATATGCAACACTACTTTTACCAGACACATTAAAAATAACGCAGTTGTTGCCCTTGGTCAACAGGTGTTTTCAGTTAAAGACACACGTACAAGACGGCTTTCCCAGGACGTCGTTTGTAAGGTATTTGGGAGGCAAATTAATCATTCACAGCTCAAAGACATTCGTGCTTCTCTTCCAACAAGTTAAAAAAACAGAACTCGCAGAGTGAAGTTCATGTCAACAGGCATGAGGACTGCGCAATATTGGGAAAAACTGACATTGCAACATCACCTTTTTTTCTGCAATAAATACTGTTAGTTGACAAAGAACAGACGGAGGCAAAAGATACACAAACAGGACAGCTCGTTTTGTCCAGTATCAGCTTGAGCTGGAACTGAGCTATGTCCAACCAGTTTAATTTGCGCCGAGGGACAGAAGTTTGTGTGGCTTCTGTTGCAGCCTAGTGCTTACTGACAAAGATTTAATCACAGCACCCACAATGAATCATTTTGTGTAATGGTGTCACTGCTGTTTGGCGGCACTTTTCAAATTAAAGGCTGGAGGTGGAAAACACACATCTGTCCTGCTGCCTTGTGACTGACTGTGGTGATTTAATAAGCTGAGGAGGGAGACATTCACACGCAGTTGTTGATAACACACACTAGTAAGCATCTCTTCTTAACCTTTAGTTTATTATGCAGTTCAGTACAGCATTCTAGCTACAATAAATTACAGCAGATTTTTGCTGCAGATCTTAATGTGTCTACCTTGGAAAACGTCTGGGCAAAGTTCATGTTCATATTATTTTGCATTTTTCTGCAGATGCTGTGTATTCCCATCACAGATTTAATTTGTGTTTATCGATGCAATCATATCACATCATAATTATTAACTGAATGACAAGGTAAAAATTTTGGTACTAAAAAATACCAACACATCTTGCATTATCTCACTTACCTTGAACTCCCACACCATTACACCTCTCAGTGGTGAGTACATTTTAAATTCATTTTCACTGCTAAAAAAAAAAAAAAAAGAATAGAGTCCTTCGCAGGAAATTGTCACAGTATGACCCGACTGAACTCCAGAGCTGAAACTGTAGCAGATGAACTACTATTTTGATAATTAAACTTTAACATTTTTTAAGCTAAAATTTATTGGTCCCAACTGCAGATATGTGTGAAAATTCTACAATTTTGCTCAGTTTAACAGCATCTTATAGGCTAACCATGTAATCAATGAATCTAGAAAATAATCTGCAGATGGATCAATAATGAAAACAATCAGTGGTTGCAGCCCAGCTCAAGTCGCACTGAAAATAGCCTTCATAATCCATGGAATGTATCCTATCAAAGGATATTTACATGTTTACATTACACAAAATATTGCAAAAAAAAATCAATATAAAATCATACGAGTGTGGTTTAATTTTCTTTGTGTGCAAAGTTGACGATCTGACCCGAGAGTGGCACCAAATTGAAGCTCATGAAGAGTCTAATAGTCTTACTAAGTGCTTCACAAAAAAAAGCCCGTTATCAGGCCTCACTCAGTCTGCCAAAACAACCTCATTAAAGGGCAAAGCTTGTGTGAAATGGAGCAACCATTATGTATTATAACCCTAGTTCCACATACACAGGGAGAGCCCTTTAACTAGCTTTTCTCCTTTTCCATTATTTGCTGCAGTTTTAATGGATAAATTACATGAAATCAGAGACTCTACATCAGGAAAGATGAAATCTAGCGTTGTTTAGTAAAGCATGTGCATATAAACTTTCAGTATGCGCAGTAGGTACCCTGGTTTCATAGAACTTTGGTTACCATTTATAACTACAAAACCATTGAATTATTTATATTGCTTAACCCATGCTTCTAGATATCAATCATTATGCATATCGCACACTTTTAACATGTAATTCTCATATTTTCACCAATGTGAGAAACAGGGAATGGTTTCTGTGAGATATTAGAGCCCAAAATAGGGCTGGGAAATCATCTGCCCTGAGGGGTCAATAGTCTGCAGCTTTTCAGTCCAACACCAGGGCCTTGTTTATTGCTTGCACTACTTTGCTATTGTGAAAAACGTTTCCTGAGTATAACTTCATGCCTTCTCCAAGCATCCAACTCATTCAGCATTTAAGCACCAGAGCTGGGAAAAAATGACCCAGATGATTTCATGGATTCATTTGTCTACAAACAAAGACGCAAAAGTACTTTAGCATGGCATAATCATGGTTAAGAAGGAAAAACTTCTGTGAAAACTGAAGGCCTCCATAGCACATGGTTGCCCATACTTGGGCTGAGGTAATTAAAATAAATAGAATCATTTTGTCATTTACCTGAATTAAAAATAACCACCAACATTTAGCAATTTGCGGTGAACAACTAATCAGTACTTCATTACAAATACTAGCCAGAGGCAAGATGGTTGTGAATAAAAATCTGAAACAAAATGCTTTAGTGTGAGGCGACTAAAAACTATAAATGTAACATAACTTTTCATAAATATAGTTTTAATTTATGACATGATATAATATGATTTTATTATCGTATGCTACTGCATTTCAGACAAACATACGGTGTGTTTTATTTCATAATATTCATATCTTGAAAGGTAACAAACAGTTGTGGTCAAGAATACAATTTTAACTAATTATTCCAGTAAGTCTATGATATACAGTAAAATGCATAAAATGCTAAAGCTTTAACTAACAAACTGTAGAGTACTGTATCTAATTTAATGCATTTATGTCTTTTGAGCAGTTTCCTTTGAGAAGACAGGTTTTCATATATTGCGCAGAAAGTACAGTTGTGATCAAAATATAAGCAAAAGCCATCACAATATACTATTTTTGGACTTTGTTAACTTTTTTGGTAGCCCTTAACTTTTCATTCAATAGTTTTATAAACATATTTTTAATAACAGATTACACTTCAACCGCAAAAACACCAAAAAAATATTTCTGACAGACCATCTGTGACTAAGCAAGGTAAATATTTCCCAGTGCGGACATATTCGGAGGCAAAGGAATAATATATGAAGGCTAAAATACAATGGTAATCTCCTGCTCGCTACAAAAGTGCTGTGAAAAGCCTTTTCCAGGTTGCTGCTTGAGAGGCAGTCAAATGTGAAGAGTTAAAGCCGCTCAGAGTGGCTAACAGCACTGAAGGCCAAAAATCCCATTTCCATCTGGATTTGATTTAAAATGTAAACACACTTTGTTGCACCACAGAAATCGCTGCGATGGTGCAACTCATGACACGTCTACAGGCATCATTTAATCCTTATTCCGCTCAACTAGTTGCTCGAGTTACTTTTCTCTTTCTTTCCTAGTTATCCTCTTGCCCCCTCACTCTTCCTCAAATATTTTGCCCGCTCAGATAAACCTTAATTGAATTTGATTCAAATATCTTCAGATAGAAGTCTTGTGGACATAAATAAATAAATAAATAAAAGCCATTAACGAAAGGGTTACAGAAATCCCTCTATCTCCTGATTCTTCACTCCCCTGGGATCTGGCTCAATCTCAAGGCTGTTTTTGGCGATTAGGTCCTTGGTGTTCTCAGCTGAATGGCTCTTTTATCAGCCACTATGGCTTTTTTCTCCTTCTCGCCTCCCAGCTCAGTGTGAGAGGGGCTTGGATGCACCCCTTGCAAACCCTCCCCCACCCCCTTTTCCCATGCTCCATTTCTTCCCCTTTCCCTCTCCTCCTCTGCTCCTCTGTCCTGGAGGGACTGCCATCCAGTCTGTGTGTACAGATGACCTGGCGTTATCATCAGCACCACAGCAAATGAATTTACTCCCCTTCAAGTCTCCTGAGATGGCCACCAACTCCTTCTTGTCTTTACAGAGACACATAGCTATCTAAGTCCTTCTCGCTTACACCGATGCACGCCAGGGGAACCGGTGATAAATGCTGAGACGTGACATTTTATGCATGTGGACGGAGAATGGGGCTTGGATCAGCAAGGTCGTGTAAACCTCAAAGACCATTCAAGGCGATTAGTGCATGTGTTGCAGATGAAGAAGACTGATGAGATGGAATTGGAACATCGGAAAAACGTGTTGGTGAATACACAGCATACCGTTCAGCCTGGTAACTGCACATTTTGCATGTATTTGTACGGTGTTGAATGCGACGTGCCTACTGATGTATGCACACACAAATCCATGCGCGCTCTTCTGTACACATGTACCTGTAAACATGTGGGATGGTAATTTCAACCAATAAGCGGCCCGCCAACTCAGTGTGAGAATGTACTACTTTATCGCGAGTACTTTGTATTGATTAAAGAGAGGTTCTGTTTGATAGGGGAGCAAGAGAGTGTAGCAAAGACCTGTTTACTACACCGCCAACGTACAGTACAACGCACAGTACAACATACTGTACCGCGCGTCACATTCACCATCTTTTTATCTATTTAAAGGATCGGCTAATTAGGATTGCATTTTCCTTCTAGGGTTGAAAACAGCTTGAAGAGAAAGATAATTAAGTATTCTATTTTGCTCTACTATTTGTAGCTCGTTCCAGACTTAATTGTGGCTAATTAGGCGAGTATTGATAAGTAGAGAAGTGACACACCTTTTCAAGGCGGCCACGAGAGACATCAAAACAACAGCTCATCATAGCTGGGAATGTGTGGGAAGTTTCTTCTGTGAAATTAACTTAAAGATTTCTATCGGAGAAAAAAGGTGGGGGGGGATCACCGCTCTATCGAACAGGGACAACCAGTGTGACAATTATTAACCTATGACTGCATTGTTTTCTGTTTTTGATTCTTTAATAAATAATAAAATCATATGAGTTAGAATAGGGTTGGGTTTAACTGTGCTACTAAAAAAAAAGTATTAGCTTTAGTAATCAGTATTTTGTTTGAAGTCAATTTTAAAAAAAGTTCATGTTTCAGCTGAATCTCGATAAACAGACCAGTTTACTATAGCTCACATTCAGTGATATTAAGTATTTAACTGTGATAATTAAAATAACGTTTCTTTCTTTCTAATCCTTACAATAATGCTCAATGTTTTCTGGTTTTGTACACGTTCATATTGACAAACTTTTGGTTTTCAATTAAACAATTATCATCCACTATTGTTTGCTGTTGGCCAGTGTGGATGGTTATCGATGGTTACCTAGCTCGATTATTACGTGCACACAGTTAACACAATATTGCATGCCGAATCAAATACTGACGATCCTGGTTGAAAATTATGACGCGCTTAAATTGTTGATATGAAATGAATGAAACTTTGACGTGATGCTGTGAGCTAAAGAGAAAGGGTTTTGCTCTGTTGAAGCTGTGGGAACTACAGAAACACTCGGTCCACTCACAATTGCGCAGCACTGCTACAGCGTGGGGTTTCTTCCCTCACAAACAATCTCCGATGGGTCCAGACACTGTCACTATTTTTCCAACCTCAGTGTTTGAACTAAGAGTAACCCACTTGTGTGCCCAGATAGTTTGCACTGTGATATCACTACTGGGTGTAATGACACATTTTGCAGAGGACGCCGCTGACCACACCCACCAGTAATTCTGGTGTGGTCAAAAGGTGTAGCAGACTTGACACTTTCAACCTTACAGAGCAGGGAAACACCTTTAAGCACCTGCCTTTAAGCCTGATGTTGGGTTAATCTTTCATACTTCTCATCTGTCAAAAGGACAGAGGTTTTGTTGCACTGCCACACTAGAATAACAATGCCCACGACTGAAAAAGTAGGACAAGGTGTAAAGCAGACATTATGTTTTGCATCTTGCTCAGTTCCTCTGTTTACTTGTTTATAATTACCAACCTCGCCCTGCAGTCTGTTGACTTCTCTGCGCTTGAAGTGCCACAAGCACATTTCATGCAATTTACCTCCTGAATAATTTCTAATTGATTGAGAATGAGGGATAACACACGTTGATGTATTGTTGGAATACGGGATACTTTTAGGCAGTGAATTTATGGGGAGCAAATGTCCTCCATATTTCATGTTGTCAGTTCTATTCATGCCAGTAGCAGTGCATTTGTGCGCATTCCCCCAGTCAGAAGGTTAGCATAATGCTGGTGCTATCTATCACTTAAGACCCTGGCTGAAAATGGGAGGATGGAGGAGCAAGGGATCAGTGTTTACCCACCTGGCCAATTAGAAGACAGAGAAACCTACAAGATGGAGTCTGCCTCCAGGAGCAGGTACTAGTCGCTGTTATGGCACTCAGCAGTTGCTAGGCAACACCATCTATCTGTTATTGAGCAAACTTGTTGTGGGTATGGTTATTATATGTATAAATCACTGGTAATCTCTGCACTTCAGATAAGGTGGTGCACAGAAAAAAAAAAAAAAAACGAGAGAGAGAATGTGAGGTTTGATTTATTCTTGAAAGACCGCCTGAAATTGATCACCTCAGACTGAGTGAGATCAAGTACTGTAAATACATTTCCAATCAGAAGAAACATGATAATATGAAGCTCTCTGTATAAAAGTGAAAGCTATTGGAAAACATTACATTTTAAAGCAGCGCAGATTTATCAGCAGCCTCTAAGTTGTCCAACACCCGCGATTTAAGAGATTAATCTCATGTGAAATTCCAGGTAACAGTGCATGGTGTGTTGTAGTTTGCTAAAGGAAAGATGAGCTATGGGTTTCTGTAAGGATTTGATATATGCACCGCTTGGCAGGGGATGCGGCGTAAGCAGAAATGATGAGAGCGTTGACAAGTTGGCATACATCACATGGAGAGTTGTAACAGCCCACAAAATCTATTTCAGATAAAATACCTACTTAATGCCTATTACAACAAATATTCTACATGGTGAGAAAAAAAATTAAATAACACATTCACATTTCTTTAGTAATTGCAGATCTATATGTGTAGCATCACACTGCTGATAGCAATTATGAATATTACTTAGTACTTTAAAAACACTAATATCCGAGTATTACCATGGAAACAGAGCCTTCAGAGACAAGAATTAACAGGAAATTAGATAAAGCGTTTAATGCCTCAATATCTCAGCTTTAGCCTGTTGTCAAAACCCAGCTTTCAAATAAACACGGTGTGATTTTATCACGTTTATTTTGGACACGATATGGTGCCGACTTTTAAATTGAATAGCTGAGCTTTCCATAATAAAAATATGAACGCAAACACGCTGAATTTAATGATGTTCACTGTAATGCTGCTGACAATGAGACTTTGCCTACAGAAATAAATAAAAGTATCTCAGGCATATATTAGCAACAATTAAAATTCTGGATTAATGCACAAATTTTAATATCAGAGTCGGGCCGCGCGATGCATTATAAAGAGAGAGGGGAAGAGAGAGAGATGAGGGCAACTGGCCAAATCATGTCTATTAGTACCGCATTTTCCCAGATCCCTAGCATGAAAGGTACACTCCCTAACCAATGCATTTTTCTCTGTATATGTAATTATTTCATTAAATAGTATATCAGTCCTGCAGCCCACAGCTGCTTGGTTCAAAGGAAGTTTGGTATCATGGCCTCAAGCCCGACTTGCATGCACACACCGACATCTCTCTCTCTTTTCCTTTTTCTCACTCTGTCTTGCTCTCCCTTTCTCTCTCACTCATGCACAGTCCAGCAGTGCCAGTTTTGCCCCGGGCTGACTGATCACAGGAAGGAGCAACATTTTTGAATTCAGGGGAGGATTGAGTCACACAGTCCCAGCATCAGGCTCTATGTGTTACCCAGCTTTGCTGTTTTTCACTACTGCAGACCGCTATGATTCAAATGGAATTTTAATGGCCTACTCGGCTAAAACCGTATCGCTGTCTTCTCCTATTTGTCTCTGGATTTGTCTCCTGCCTGATAATGCTCTTTGTGTTCATCTCGGTATTTGCTTAGCTGTTTGATGCCAGGTATGTTGGTGGTCCACTTACAAAATTTACAGACATTCCTTGTGGTAGTCCCAGAAATCTTATTGTGCTTTTTGGCTTCTGACCCATTAAAATGGCGAGCATTACTCTACTGCATTTGCAAACTCCACATACCGGGCTGCGTGTGGAGAGAGCTGAGCCATTCAATTCGAAAAGAAATTTTTCCATTTCAGGTTGTTCATTTATTATCAGAGCAGACTTCTGTATTTTCACGGAATACAGTCTTTAATGACAGAATCCCATAAACAACATCAGGTGAAAAAATCTTGTATCCCCTGACTGATGTTTAAATAAAATGTTAAGAACATCCTCCTTACAACATCTAAACATAACAAAACACATAATTTCTCCTCAAACATGTAAATTACCATATTTCATAAAGCGTACCATTCAGGATGGATGAGGATATAAACTAGTCATATCCTTTGACCCTTACAGTGGCATATTATGGCGCCAATAAGAATTAAATTGTTGGGGAAAACTTCAGCCATTATAACCTTTAGAAACTGAGGGAAATTACAATTCCTGTATTATGCAGGTATTGACATTCTCAACCAGCTGCCAAGCATGGATGAGTTGTTATACCTTGAGGAGCTCACCTATTTATATTCATAGTCGTTCCCATACAGGAGAGGGCAGTGCAGTGAACCTCTCTGACTTCAGCCAGCGGAGGGATTCAGAGAGAGAACAGTAGATGGATAAAGTGAAAGTTTAAACCCAGGGCTTATGCACACAGAGAACATAAGCCTGACAAAATCTCCCCCCACTATCCTTCACAATCAACTTAAGGAGACGACCTTTGGTTATACTTTAGGTCACATACTCTACACTCAAGGACGTGTTAAACAAGCGCAGTAATCGATAGTTACAAGTCATTTCAGAGGTTTAAAACTCTGAGAAAAGATCTATCTGAGAAAATGATGGTTGGTAACTGACTATCTATCTGTGTGTCTATCTAAACTCTCGCACAGATGCCGGCGCAGTGAATGATTGACTCCTAACTTCTTTTGTCTGCTTGTTTTCCACGTTGTTTTCATGCAAAGTTTGGGGGAAGTCTTGCAAATGAGTTTCACGCGTGTTATGCAAATGATTTCACTTTGCATGAAAATAAATTCTCCTTTTCTTCTCTCCGCTCCCACCAGTGCAGACACATGACACCCATAGATAGAAAATGGGGTCTGATTCCACGCAGCGTTCCTCCTCTAAGCTGTGAGGGCGGGCCGCGCGTCTCTAAATGAAGTGTTTCGGGACATCCCTGCTCCTAGACTCTGTCTGTCTCCCCCCCCCCCAAATTCAGTAACCCCACCAAGACCAAACGCACGCGAACGCTCACATACTCTTGACGGGATTCAGAATTAGTCAACTCATCGGGCGTTTTCTAAACACCTACCTGACACACAATGTTAATGGAGAGCCATTTAATCACCGAAACAAACAAATTAACCTTTAAATACCAGTAGGGGCATTTAAGTGCTGGCTGCAGCTGTACATCTATTAGAACTCCGGTGTCTCGCTGTCTCGCACACAATCAACCCCCCACCCCAAATACCCCTTTGCTGTTGGCTGCAGCTGGGAAGCGAGGTGAGCCTGTATGTGGGACATCACAGAGCTCATTAATGTGACTGCACAATCAAATCAGGTCAGATGGATGCATTGGTGCCTAGAGGAGGGATTTGATAGCCAGCTCAGAAATGCCTTATAATAAGTTAATTAGACATTCACTTAATGGTCCTGCAGCTATCCTATCACTTGATAGTTCCTTGATAGGGTTTGGGTCTTGAAAATTGAGTGTCACAGACTACTGCCTTATCAGTCCAGTGAAGTAATAGGAGAGTCCTCATTAGGATTAGAAACAGCCGGCTTCCTGACTTGGAATTGAACCATGTGAGGACAGAAATACAACAATCACAAATAAACCAATCTGCGACCAATTTCGTAAAGACTGAACATTAATTAAGGTTTTCTGGCATGGGGATTTTTCTGACTCTTGCAATATGAGACCCATATGTGTGATACAGGGAACATGGCTGTGTTTGGAACCAAGTACTGGATATACTATATAGATGCTAATTTTGTGGGGTAGTCTGGAAATAAAAAAAAGTTTTTTTTGTATCCTTGTTTGCTTCTTTGATCACAACAAAATCAGGGAGGGGAAGGATGGCACCAAAATTTTGGATTAGAAACTAATATTGCTCTTCAATTGGGTTAGGGATGATCCACTGAAACAGCTAAAGACAACTAAATATAACTCTTTTTTTTGGTACTTAGTTGGTTCTGTGATGCATGCAAGATAGAAATGCCTGAATTCCTTAATGATTTTTTATTTTTATTTTTTACCAAATAAAAGTAACATAAAATAAAAGACCCTCTCGAGAATATTTTGGCCTTGTTACTACAAAACAGAATATCTCCTCTATCAAAAGTATCTCCCAGTGTTTGTTGCTTTGAAGCGGCTTTTACCTTTCTACCAATCAGTTAAAAATGTCCCAAATAAACGGCCCCAATATGAGATCGAATTGGCATATCCCGAAAATTAGATATACTGTATGCGTTCGTGTTTTTATTGTAGACTACATAATATGAACGTTGCACTTATGTGTTAAGTAGTAGAAGAAATACAAATTACAAAATGTGACAAAAACTGTCACCAATTTAAATTTCACAAAGCAAATGACACTTTTAAGGTGGCGCTCACTGGCATGAGAGTGTGCACATACGTGTTTGACAATTTGGATAATTTAACATTAAATTATGTTTTCATTTTCTGACTGTGTGTAAGATGTTCTGACTACATTAATGACTGACTACAATTAATTCATAAAACAACATAATGGGCATGTGGTTTATTCAAAGTGAGAAAACAATAACCTGCACGTTAGGTGAGCTGGAAACTCTAAATTGTGTTTGTATAAGTGTGTTTGCTCTTTGATAGACTGAGGACCTGTCAAGGTTGTACCCTGCCTCTCACCAAATGCATGCTGGGAGACGCTCCATTCATCCCCCCCTCCATGACATTGAACAGAATAAGTGGAAATAGAAAAGGGATGGATGGATGTAGTCAGTGTCACAGTAACATGTGACCGTTACATGTAACTGCCTCTCTTTCCTCCTCTCCATTGGTGTTTTCCAGTTTTATCATTCTTGCAGAGCTGCAGCGCTTCCACAGGGGTCCTAAACTCTGACACACCGTCAGTTCACAGGGGACCTAGTCCTTTTCCCCAAGCTTTAGTTTCAGTCATCTAGGCCTCATCCCTCATGGCTGCTGTCTCAAGGGAAAAGCCCAGACAAAGTGGCATCTGCGGAATTACAGGAAATCAAGGGTAACAAGATAACTTTGAAGAAATAAGAGCTGCTGGCTCAGTCGTTGCAATGGTAATTATGTAATTCATTACACAGTACACACAACGTTTGTAAAGGACTAAACGCACACTAAATATAAAGTGACACTAAATCTAGCCAATGGACAATCAATATATCAGCAGAGCAAATAAAGAAATTTAGTTTAACGTTAATCAGCTAACCAAGGCCACGTACTGTTAAATAGTCTCTCTTTTCTGTAAGGTCATAACTTAATATTTACACTAAATTATGTTGACATTAAATAAATTATATTCACATTTTCAGATAGGTCTGAAAATTTGGTTGGTTAGGAATAGAAAGGGCGACGGTGACCATGAAGGAGCTGTGGTTAGTAAAGCAGATTAGGGATTCAAACTAGTCACATTTAAGGTGCTGAAGTTTCTTTTAATGTACAAATGTTTGGTAATTACACAACAAGGGCTAAATAACTATACTGGTTCTTAAATGTTAGTGTATTACAGAAAATAAGAGCATGTGAGTGTCAGTGGGCCACCCATCCAGGAAGGATGTACCTGAGTTTTAGTTTGACAGTTTGAAGCCGTTTTTTAATATTTACTTAGTTTTACAGTAAATAAACAGTGTATGTAATTTTCTGTAAAATGAAGACATTATCTAGATGATTTCAATTTAAATAAATATTAAGTCACTGTCTGTTGCTTAATGAGATAACACAATGGTGATTGAGTAAATGGCACACTGATGAAAGCCTGCAGCTTTTTCAGTATTAAAGCACAGACAAATTAAAAGCGGCGCACAGTTTAGACAGACTCGCTCTGCAGCTTACCTGTGTGTAAAGCAGTGTATTGTTTTTTTCCAATCCCTCCTAGCATACCAAGTAAACTGTTACTATGGGTAATGAATCAAAGAAAAGATCTATGACCACAGACGATGAAACTTGAAACTGAAACTGAAGTGAGGTCCAAAAAACACACCTGCAATGATTGATTATCACCATAGCTGCAGCGAAAGACAACAAATTGAAAATACTATTATATACTGTAGATTATAACTTTGGGTAAATTAAGACACAAAACGCAAATTATTAATTCATAAAGATTCTTATGGATTCCTGCATGCTTGTGGACATATACTAATAATAAATAAATCTAGGGTAAATACTTTCGTTACATGAATGGCAAAATGATCTTTTTTGTATTAGCTGGCCCTGTACCTTTGTACAGTTACTGACAAGTTTTTTATCTGCTTTTTCCTTCTAGGCTCACAGCTCACTCAGCAGCAAAAATGTTCAGTTCACCTGAGACCAGTGGCAAGGTCACTGGAGATCAAGAATCCACCTGCTCCACTTTTTCCTTTTTTTCTGAGAGGGAATAGACAAATGGCTGAGAACTACTTTGGTTAGGACAGATGTGTCAATTGAAGAAAAACGTATTAAAATGAAAAGTCTACCATTTTCGCAGATACTTTGAAAAATTTGTCACTGTCAGCTTTCGAGAAATACAGTCACCATGAAGGTCTAAGAAGTTATTAAATCTACTGATGCAGTTGCCAATTTAGGAACACTGCTGTAAGCAGCTATGTTTTCAGCTTTGCACCATTTCTGTGTTCAGACTGCGAGCAATCACTTTGCTATTCTGCAGTCAGTAGGTGATTTGAGTTCACTGATTGATAGCTGTAGTGCCAATGGCGTTGCAGCAGTAGGTAGGACAGAGTGTACAGAAAGTCAACAGCATGTGATGGGCTGATGATGCATAATATTGCATGTTCAGTTACTGCAAATCTTTTTATGCCAACATGTAATGAAATCATTTGACATCGCCAATATTTATTTTTTAACTTTGCATGTCTGTCTTAAAAAGTCATTTATAACCTGTTTTACATATTGAAATGTTTGTTATGAATTTACACAAATTGAGCAAAAAGCAGTCCATTATGAGCTTTGTTAGTAAATTATCATAAACTTTGTTTATTGTTTGTTTATCATGCACATTTAGGGGATTAATTTGCAATGATCAATTGAGGAGTACAGCAAAATATTGCTTTTCTCTTTGGCAATCAACCAATGTAAATTGAGGCACTCATTAAGACCGGCATTGTAATTGCTTGGTGGTGTTACACTTTGATTTACTCTCATCAATAAATAAAATACAATCACTGCTGTTTGATTATACTGTGTTTGTAATTCTCAAGTGATGAGATGAGGCTGTTAAGAAGGTAATGTATGATTTACTCGAAAACGTAATTTAGAATAGATGAGAGTATTTTTCATTGTCTGCATTGTGGAGTTTCACCTTATTCTCTTGCTGCATGCCACACCATGCAGTGAGCTGCAAGAATTGGCCTGGCTCGGCAGATTTGATGGCTTCAACAATAGTGAAGTAAAATAATTCTGGAAATGTTTTGCCCAGTGGTGTTTTGAAAAAGGCCATTTTAAGAACATAAAGAGCCAGAGGGAACATTTCTTGGAGGCAGAGTTTCTTTTGTGTTGTATCAATTTCTTATGGCATGCTGTTGTTACCCTTCTCTAGTGGTGCATAAAGTCCCCAAAAACATTCCTTTAGGAGCCAACCTCGAGGGTTTTTAACATTAAGTTGTAAGTCAACTGCTGTGGGATTGAACAATTCATCCCGTTCCTTTGTTTACTGTTTTTTGCTAATTTTGTTTGTAATATATTACTGGCGATATAATTGCATATGTTGCAAAAGAGCATTTCTCACAATGTCACAATGAGACAGATGATGATAAAAAAAAAAAAAGAGCTCTATCTGATTGTTCTGATCCGAAAAATGTATGATTATCAGTCCACTGGAAACCAAATTAGGTTTTTGTTTACGAGAACAGAGAACTGAATATAAAACGTGCCATCTTCATATGACAAATAAATGAGCTATCCGGGGAGAAAAAAGTGGTCTAGATTTGCTTTTTAATCATCTTCGGGATCATTCTTCCTCTCAAACACATCTGTCATATACTAATTAGTGGAGGTAGCTCCTGAATGGATTTCTGTGACATTTTATGCAGAATTTTATGTATATCAGGGTGACATTACCTGACAAGGAAACAATAAACATTCATATGTAAGGGCCAAGAATCACTTAACAATAACTGCAAATATCCGTGTGGGCTACAATTAATGTTAAAGAAACCCTTCTCTTTTAAATGTATCAGGATTACTCAAACAACGTCTCTCACTGGAGCAATTATATTTTTTTTGCATAGAATATTTTATTGAAATTTGGTTGTTAAATGAGGATCTAGGGTTTCTTTTGATGGCTTCACACTAACTGGAGGCATTGCCCAGTGCATTTAACCGATGGTATCAAGCTTTGGGTAACTAAGTAATGTAATATTGATGAGGGACAATTACCTATAATGGCATAGAGCACTTTCTGCTCTGTCACCTATTAGCTTTTTTACTGGGCTGTAGTGAAGATCTATTGCTGGTAGCAGATATAGTCGCAGATTCGTTCATTTTTTTAACAGATTAATAACCTATTTAAAATTCCTTGCATGGTAAAGTATTGATAATGCACACCAGTTGAGGCAGCAGTGGGCACTATTTTCGTTTGGTTTAGCTGGCCTTTTGGATTTTGGGTGAAACCATGCAGCTGGAAAATGCATCTTCTTTTCATTTTGGAACCACCTTTCCTTCCCCTGGATAGAAATGCTACAAGGTCATATATATACACATACAAGGAAATATCTAAAGCAGAGTTCATGAGAGGTTTAAGAAAAAAGGCAGCCACAGTACTGAGAGAAACATAGCAACCGGTGGGCAATGTAATCACTAGCTGCCTGTCAGAAATATTTTAGATGCATCTTTATTCATCAGGAACAATGTAAAGAAAAAGAGCAAAAGACACTGTCTTAATTGTAAGCAGCAAAATAGCTACATGTAATAAGCAAAGATAACCAAATAAAAATTCATCAAAATAATAAATAATTTATATTTTGTTTTACTTCAGTAGAATAGAACAAAATTAGATCAAATAAAATGACAGTGATATGCTATTTATCTATACCAACATTATAAGTACATAGAGACATACTTTTATTCCATCTAAAGTTGTAACATCTTCCAGTTATTCCAATAAGAAGTAGTTTGTTTTTTTTTTTTTTTACAATTTGTGTCTGACAAATGTTACCAACAAAATGGCATATTTATTTTTAGTCCTCATCTAACTGAGTAGCAGTAGTGTGTTTTCCTAATACGGCACTCAAACTGGAATTAATTCTAGTAGAAGCCTAATGCACGAGAGCTTGTACTGGAGAGATTTTCTGTTGTTTTTTTCACTCATACATGAAAACTCCCCTATTACTGGAGCACGTTATACTAAGTGGTGTTTCTAATCTAATATCGTGATAGTCGACTCTCATGAACGGACCAGGACAAAGCATCAGAAACACCTCTTAGTGTAAAACAAAATACAATTCAACCAATACAACACAAACTGCGGCCTCCAAAATGATCTGAGTGAATAAGTGTTCAACAAACGCATTTCCGAAACAGTTTTAGCAATAATCGATCATTATAATCTCCATGAGTTGGAATTTGATGTGGGGTTGTTGTGTTAGATCGCATCGGTTTTTGTAAAATAAACTGGCAGCTGAGGGCATTTTCCTCTTTTCTTTAAATAATGTGTCACTGCTAATCATAAAATGTGATAATGACATGGACGTACTTATAGTGATGACAGCAACACGATTAGCTGTTCTTGACATTTATTACTTTTCAATTCTGTCTTAACTCCATCACACAGAGCGTTAGAGCAGGATATAACACAGCATGACTGTTGTGTGGATGTGGATGTGTTGGTCGTTGGTCATGTGGTATAATGGTGGAACGGTGGCGCAAAAGACTAATCTGTGGTGGCGGCAGGATTATTTAAAGAAAGTCTAATAACAAATGTTCTGTTCATAGGTTTAACTATTTTTTTTTGTATTGTTAACAGTCTGTCTTTTCAGCTCTTGTCATTGAGTTTAATTAGAAGGATTTGTACTTTCTTTCTGGCTTTTTCAGGGAGTGAGGCGTCCAAGCACTCCAACGGTGGGGACAGTAAGGGGAGGTTCTCACTGTGACTCTTGGATGCTTTTCTCCTGACCTCTGACCAGAAGTTTTGGATAAGTGGGCTGAGCCGCAGGGCACTGAAGTAATCTCCTGTTGAGGTGGGACAGTTGTGATGAGTCAGTGTAAGCGAGTGGAAATATGTTATGGCTGTGATGAATAGCTATATCAGCCTCAGTGAGTAACCTTGAACCTCACTCAATAAATATAAAGAGGGAGGCTCCATCATTAGAACATTCAGTTTCCTCACCATTGAAATATGTTGTCTCTTAATCACTCAATTATCTCTGCTTATTATTTTTCTACAGATATGGCCTTTCAAAGCCTGGATTTCACTGAAAGACCTGAGTGTCCTTCGACATAGTGTTTTAAAATGTGTGATGTGGTGATTACCAGCTGACAAAATGCTTCTCAGGTTTTTAAAGCAGTGCGATTTATTATTTTTATTTTATTATTTCATTATATTCAACCAGTGGACAGTGCTGATAAAGGAAAGACTGAGTGTTCGGATGGTGGTTGTCAGTGGTGGTCATTAGTTAAAGGCAACAGCTGGCTAGCGACCTCCCATATCAAAACCTACGCCTGAACCACAGGAGAAAATGTTTCAAAGTTAACCATCTCCAGCTCAGACCTGAGCCGAGCATGTCAGACTGTGGGTAGACAGCAGAAAGCTATACAGGGCTGTCATGGTTTGGTATTTGAATTTCACGACATATCACTGCATGACGCACATTCACTGAGCACCTCTCTGCACCCAGAAGGTTTATAGCCTTGATCTGCTGCCACTTCTTCTCACTGCAAAAGGAAAAGATGGCAGTGATAGGCAAAAAAAAAAAAGTAGGATTTTACAGAGCTGAAAAGTCAAAATAGTCAGTTTGCGATACAGGTAATCAAGCTTAGACAGCATGATAAACAGTCAAAAAAAAAAAAAATAACTTTTGCTTTCTTATCCAACATGCCTAGATGAAATTCTAACTACACTAATATGCTTCATCGAGTGATAACAACTTTCTTAGGCGTTAGTGTGGCTGATTGTCCCATTGCTGCTGGCATGGGCCGCTCTCATTGCAGTGATCTACATTTATTTGCTCTGGGTGCTCAGAGGCACAGAGTAAAATATTTACACATTTATTCATTCATTAGATAATTGGGGGACAAGTTTAAGAGAGCCAAGTAGAGAGGCTGACAAGAGCCACGCTTTACCGTTAAATGGATCACTGTGGTGAGCAGAAATGTTGTCAATGAAAAGGTACGCTGCACATCCAAACTGCCAAACGCACACTAGTGGCAGCAGTCACAACAGTTAACAAGAAATATAGGTTTACTCTTTCACAGAGGCAGAAGCATGCACTGAAAAATGCATGGACTGGTTCAACCAATCAGGCTGGGCCCCAACAATCCTTCCTAAAACCAACAGTATATATGGCCATTGTACCATAAACAATCATGCACTCCTTTCTGCGACTGACAGAAGCAACTCGACATCTGAGAGCTGTACTTACGCATGCTCTCGTTTTTTAGCTTCGGCAGCGACACACAGTAAAAGGATGGTTAAATCATTTGACTGGGTTACTTATCACCAACTTGACTGTGTCCAACACCCTGATCAGTAGAAGAAGCAGTAGTAACTGTTGCTGTAGTACATCTTTATGATTGAGAACTGTACAAATTATATGAAATCCTGTCAAGTTAAAGCACTGACCCCCAAAACCAAACTAAATCAGCATATCTATTTACCTATAGTCAGTTGCCGTGGAAGAGCAGCAAAGCAAAAAAAACACAGGATGCACTTTAGCTTGATGCATTTGGTTTCAAATAAAAATCAAACACAGGATTTATAAATACTGTTGCAGGCAAATTTCCATGACCACAGGTTTGAGTGGCTTTTTAGCACAATGCAATTTCCACCAAACTGTCAGCGCAGACACTACAAATGAGTATCATTCATTTTGATGTCAGAAAACACATGCACTCATCAGTGGGGGAAAAACAGAGGCACAAAAGAAAGGTGCATGAAAGCAGAGGTTTATTACAGCTTGTGGTATGGGAGAGGGAGAACTTCATCTTGATCCGTGGCATAAAAATTTGAAACTATAACAGACAAAAACATGCATTACCAATGGTAATGAATTGGTTGTGTTGGTGTTCTTCCATTTATAATGAGCACAGCTTTCAGTGTGCATTTACAGAAGAGTGTGGAACAGATAAAACTGAAGAGTGCGCAAAAGAATAGTTAGAAACAGAAAAAGTGATGACTTTCTATTATCCAGTATTGATATTTAACTTCACTAACTTGTTAAAAGTGTTAAAATGGCTGGAAAATTTGTTCTACAGTGGCAATATAATGTGCTGTAGTACAAAGAAATTCGTTAATAGCAACCAACCATCTGACTGCCTGATTCAGAAGATCACTAAAAATAATAACCAAGAGGACATAGTCCGTCCCGTCATTAAAACCTATTGATTCATAACAGCCGCGATGAACAGCTTCAAATGAAAACTGCCATAGAGATTGATCCATCAACCTGCAGTTGGCTGCATAATGAACATCACTACAATCGAGTACAATTGAGAGATGTTTAAGGAGAACGCTTTTTGCCACAGGGCCTGTCGTGCCATTACCATCACTCATGAGTGTTTATGTGTCAACATGCATTCAGGCAGTTCTGGTATGAAAAGTCAGGAGGCGGGTAAAAGGCTGGTCAGTGAAAATGTCTGGGTACCACAGAGCAAAATGTTTTTTTATGGATCACACCTACTTGATCATGACTAAATCAATATGTATTTTTACTTATACATACTGAATAAACACATGTAGCTCTTGATCTGATAAATATTTTGATTATTAATTGTTAAGTATATGAGCAACGAAAGCTAAAATGAGGAGCTGATTAATCAACTAGTCATTTCCAAATATTGCCTATTTCCTGCATCTAAACTGAGCCTTTGGTGCTTGTATCTGATTTCAGAATTGAGTATCTTTGAAGTTTGGAAATGACTTAAGTCAAGACGTCTCTGAATGTCTGGAATTTTATAAACCAATAATTAAACAAAAAATAATCAAGAAAGTTATTAGCAGATGATCAAGGATGAAGAGAACTGTTAGTCTGAGCCCTTTAAGCAACGTACTTAACACACACAACAAAAACCAAATACACAAGAGAACCTCTTCTGAAAATGTCCAGGCCTGGATAATAACATCATGTCAGTTACGTCAGCAGCTCTGTTAGAAAATGCACAGTAACAGCAGCCAAACGCGAACACACTTAGCCCACATAATTTGATATGTTAGACACCAAATTGGCATACACAGGGGTGCGTAAGATAGGACCATGGCTTAATACACTGAAATAGCCCTCATAGGAAGCTGTCTGCATTTGAAAAATAAACAACTCTCCCGAAGGCACACCGCTGCCAGTCTCCTCTGAGTGGGTTTCTGGGTACAAGACAGCAGAAGACAGTAGAAGACACGCGCAAGAGCACAATGATGTATCTCTGCAGAGGACGTCAGTCGTTTTGCGAGTGTATTACTTGTCAGTTTGTGTTTGCGTGGCACAGGTTATCAAAGTTATGAGAAAGAGAGAACCGAAGAGGGAAAGAGATTAGGGCAGCAAGAAGGGGTCCAAGGGAGAGAGTGTGATTAGTGTATTAAGCATGCATCAGAGCCCCTCAAGCTGTCTCAGCAGAGGCAGGGCGTCTAGATGAATAGCTTTAATATCCCTGTATTGCGATTGTGGCGCAACAGTTGTTTCCCATTGATGGCTTAGGGGTATGACCGACGTAGACAGCAACCTTTGGAAAGCAGAGTGACAACCCCCTGTCCTTTCTAGCCCAAAAGCCTGTGACCTGTTGAGACCCTCGGGACAATGAACAAGAAGCACCAGTCGGAAAAGCCCCATGTACGTTCGAGCAACAAAGGCTGGCTAATGCACTGTTTTCTCTTTTCACATCCTGGTGGGGGTAATCTGACCTTCTGCCTTTTGCTTCAACATGGTGAAAGCGGCAGCAGCAAGGCGCTGACCCCTAGAGCCTTGTGCTGAACGCTACCCCACACCCCACCCCCCCGCCGCGCAGCTCATGGACACATGCACTTTAAGAAGTGTTGCCCTCCACGAAACATAAATAAAAAGACTCAGATCATACTGAAAAACAACCAGGGGGAGGGAGTCAATTTACAAAGAGGCATGATAGATGTCCGGATGCCCTCCCATTTTTAAATGCAGACCATGCAATCTTTTTTTCTTTTTTTTGTTTTACTCTTGTTTGTTGTCAAGATTCCTAATTCAGCCGAGGAAATGCTGACACCGTGTTATCAGTTTGCTGCTATGGCTTTATGAAAACAGACCAATACTCTTCAAAGTGCCATGATGAGGCTGCTGATGATGTTTCCTTTGAGCACAAAGAATCCAATATGTGTAAAGGAAATGGAATGCATTGATTCCACGCGCCACCATTTGTTCTTTAATAATTTTCGTCGAGCCTTTGTATGTAGACATAATCAACCTGAATGAGAACCGCTAGTTCTCTGATTTTAAAAATAAACCCTCTCTTTGAAGTCCAATTTACATCGCTGCTGGGTAACTGCCATGTTGCTCACACCGTCAAATGATTAATGGACAAACTAGCCAAGAAAGACTTAATCAATTAAAAATAGATACATTTGAAGTAAGCAAAAAATAACATTTAACAGTGTCCCAGGCAGTTTTCTTTTTATGCTCAAAATAGGTCTTATTTATCCCAATTAGCTGGAATTAAACCTTTGAAATTATGTGCAAAGGTGTGGTTTTATTATATTAAAAATTAGAATTCACTTTATTTTCAATACCATATATAGCTGTGTTTGAAAATGTATTGTCCACTGATCACGGAGAAATCTGAAGGGATCCAATCTTCACTTCTCCAACTCAGAGAAAAAAAAAAAAAAGCACAAAGTAATCTCAGTCATTTTCCACCATCTATATACCCTCTGTCTTTTTCCCTTTTTCCTTCACAAAAGACAGATTTGAGTTGTTCAAGTGATAGCTTGAGTGATGGCCATCTTGGGAAATGAAATATTTGCTGAAACTCTGTGCCCTTGAAAGTTAATTCACAAGAACACAGGAGGTATGGTGGAAACCGTGAAGGAGAACAGTAATAGGTTTTCTATCTTACTTTGTCGACTTCTCTCTCGTCTCTTTCGCCAATCATTTGATGTTCGGAATACATATTCCCTTGTTCTAAAACAATGACTTAAAATAAGCATGCTCATAGTGGTGCATGGTGAGGGTTTGCCAAATTTATACAACTGCATCCTCATGAAACAAGTGAAGATTCTGCGGTATCTAAAATATTATAATGAAGTAAAATATAGTATCAGACTAACTCGAGCTCATATTTTCCTAACACAGTAGTGAACAAAACAACAGGATAAGAAGCATGCAGTTATCTTTTTAAGATTAATAATTTGAGTAATTTTTAAAGGCAAAATACTTAACATTTCTTGATTACAGCCTCTCAGTTGTGAGGATTTACTTTTTTATTGTCTTGGGTGAGAATAAACTGAATATCTTGTCAGCTTGTTGGTTTAGAGTGTCGGCTGGAAAAAACAAAGAATTTGATGAAGGGAAATCGTACTTGGCTTTTTTTCACTATTTTCAGACATTCTAATGATCAAATGATTAATTGATTAAACACGGTCTGCTGATGATTCAGTCTGGATTGTCTCTTCACTTACATGTATGACTCACACTCATATTATGAGCTTTCTGAACTGTATATTCACCTCTGTATAACGTAAGTGGTTTGAGCTTTTGTGCCAAACCTGAATGTTAAGAAATCACCCCGGCTTTCTGACTTGCTCTCTCGATTTGGTGTTTCGGCGACTTCTTAAAGAACTGAAGCCAGCGTGGGAGAAAAGGCTCAGGAGGTGGAGCATCACGAATGATCGGGCCGAACGGTGCTATTTTTTGTCAAGGATGATGAAGATTTGCACTTGCAAGGCCCACACGCTCAGGCTAGGCCGAACGCTTAAAAGGTGCCAGGTGCTGTCACATCTCTGCTGTGTGTATGGCTTTACCGAACAATGCGCACACAATCCCTTTTTAAAGCCAACTAAGCATTCGTGGATTGGGCTGTTTGATCTTTGATACAAACCCCTCGAGCAGGAAAAAAAAAAATTGTAGATTCATTTTTTTTTACACCAAGTGTCACAATGTGCAGCCATTTATTTTTTTCTAGAGGAGTGACTGCTTCTGAAGGAAAGGAAAAGAGCTGATTTCACTGGTCATCACTATACCATTTGGTACAGATTCACCTTAATAACAACCAAACTGTGTGGAAGACCATCAACAAGCAACAAGCAGACATTCAACAGCATAGGCAAATAAAAACATCCCCTCCATCCTGAAAATTCAGGCTTGTAGTAGAGAGAAACTGCCATTACTGAGTCCATTCCATCTTTCACTATAACTGGCTATTTTGCAGCAGCCATTCGGCATGAGAGCACCAGGCTGTGATGCATCATCCAATCAGCTGAGAAAATCACTGTATGCAACTCGCGCCCTCCTTCCAGGCCTGTGTGACACCGGGATCAAGAAGTGCACTTACATACACGTCTCTTCCATGACCCTCCTCACACCGGCCGGCACATTTTCCAAGCTCTCTCAGCTGGAATATGCTACAGAACTGCAAACACAGACACTACCAAGAACCGGTACAGCTTACTTCAGAGCAGACTCCCACAAAGACCTTGCACTTGTGACTCACCTATGACAAACGGATGCCTCATTTAACCGGTGGGTTTCAAATTAATGGAAAAAAACAACAACAAAGCATCTCAGTAAGCTGCTGGGCCACCACAACTTCAATGCTCCTTGGCAATGAATATAAAAGTTTCTGAACTGTACTGGGGGAATGAACATGATTCCTCCAAATGATAGTTCCTCCTCCTTTGGTGTTTTGAAATGTAGAAATGTTTCATCATAGATAAAGGTGATCAGCCAGAACAAAATATGTACTGATTTGTAGTGACACTTACTGCTAAAGGGACAAGCGTACTCAAACCATGTTGGCAAAATGCCCCCCACAGCACAACAGAGGCAGTAGATCCCCTTACTGTAAGGGTCAAGGATTCAGACCTGTGCTGTTATATGTACTCGACCACTTGTGGAGAAAAAAAAAAATCAGAAGAGTCACCACATTCTCCACATCTCTGTAGACCAGTGCCTATGTTTTTTGCACCTCTGAACTCTCAAATGTGCATTCATCTTTGTAGTGAGGGGTTTATACACTGCAGCCCTACTATAATATCCCTCTCTATGATGTTGTCGTCATACTATTCTTGGGTGACAGCCTGATCACGTCTTGCATTGACATTTTCAGTCACCTGAGGAAGAGTTGCCCTTTTGTTTTTCCTTACATATCGCGCTAATGCATGAGCATCCCGCTCATCTCCAACTCTATTTACTGATGACTTTCCCATAGATCCAAAAGCAGATAACACTTCACTATTCTCTACGCCACTATTACTGTTGAAACACGTGCCAGTTGAGCACTCTTTGTGGTGGATGGTCCAGCCATTCATGCCTCAACAATGAACACTTAGATTAGTGATGAGTCACTTAGATCTTTTCCTCATGCCATAGTGACACAAAATCTGAATCAAATGGGCCTGTTGAGCGTTTTTGCACATGCCACAGAGCATGACTGGATGTTAATTGCTTAGTTATACCATGCTGTGTGGAAGCATCTGCATTCATTATGTTTCTCCTCTCATTTATTCAGGTTTTTCCTTTAATTTGTCACCCATCTGTATATAAGACTGATTTATCGGGACATACGTCTCTTAAGTATGTTTTGAAAATTACAGCTGTGCATCAACTGCCTGTGCACCATGTCCATGTCCTGCTATACATTCATTTGTGCCCTGCACTTTTGTCTCTGTAGGGTTTTATTAATCACAATTTAGCATTTCTGTACACTCTGCTGTGCACATAGAGCTGAGTGCACGGTAATGTAAATAGGGTTGCATCAGTGTAGATAAGGTTGGGATTATGCACTCACTCATGCGACCTAATGTAATTGGCTAAAGTGACCTTCCAGTATGTATTAATTGCACGTGCACATGTACTTGGCAATTAACAGATAGGATTTAGATTGTGAGGTAAGTGGAGTGGTTTAAGGTCTATTGCAAAGATGGCATGTGGAATCTGTGTGGAAGCCCGCTATTTACTCTAAACTTCGAAATACTTTTGTGCAATAAATGTAGCCCGGGCTCATGCTTTATTTTGAAGAGGAAAAATGCAATGCATCACTGGGGACACTGCAATGGGCAATGATCGAACTCGATCAGGGTTTTGAAATGTATTAACATTTATAATGATGATTAACTTTGTGGATATTTTTGTTTGTGGCTCGCAAGTCAAAGTATATGGCCATGTCCTGCCACAAAGCAATGTTTGAGATACAGATGAAGTGTGGATGTCTTCTGGAAAAGAGGGGGAAGAATTAGAGTTATTCTCCAAAGGTGAGGAAATTGTTGTTCCTTATTGTACACTGTTGGCCTATCTACATTTCTCTGCAGAAGAGTACAGAGAACGTCTTCCTCAAAAAAGTGCTTGTTTTGAGTGTTTTATAATACTGCACAAATTGATATATCAGCCATTTATCAACCAAAAAATAATAATGGATGCCAGCTTTGTACTTCAAATCCTGAACAATTCTGTGTTTGTAATGACGGCATGGAAGCAAAACACAGCAAAATTTGATTTACTGTAGTTGGACTGCAATGATGTTTCACTTCAGACCCATTTTCCCCCTTCCAGACAGCCAATTGCAGACCACAGACATGAGTAATTGGCCCAAAGTGTCAGCGGTACATCTAAACCACTTCTTTGTTTACACATCTCTCCTGCCTTTACAGGTCCTACAGATGCAACAGCACTGTGGTGGTCTCTGCAGTAATTGCAAGAGGTGAGAGGGACAAGGCCCTCCACGAGGCACATAGGTGGCTCAGAGGTGACTGCAGTCCCTGCAGTTTGAAGTGCTGTCTGCTTGAAAGGGAGGTTGACCTTGACAAGACAGGAGCCTCCTCTCTGCCTGATGGGAAGAAACAGAGGGGGCAAAGGGCGCCTCTGTCTGCCCACATCGCTTTACTTAAACCTAATGGCAAATTGTCACTATGGAACACAACTCAGCCACAAAGAGATGTTTCAGGAGTGGGAGGCAAAAGTGACCTCAGCAAGGGTGGACAGTCATTGCCAAAGGGGAGCTGTGAATTGATTCCAATGGTGCCACAGTTTATGGTCTCCAGGCAAAACAACCTCAGCTGATGTGGCATTTCTTTTTTCCCCCCAGTAAATCAAGGTGTAAAGAAAAAGTAGTGCCCTGGCTCTGTCTATACTGTATTTATATTATATATATTTATATTTCTTTAGGTGATGTCAAAGTGCTACATGCTTTTTTGGTTAAATGTATATATTTACCACATAATTACCATCCTCAGAAAATGTGTATAAAATGTTATTTCACTTCTGTTCCATCACTACACCATAATAACCAAGCCTCAATCTAGTCTAAATTTGATGCGTCTATGAACATATTTCTGTCACATTTTATTTCCCTTACTGTATAATGTATTGGGCAATTTATTTAATTTTTTTTTGGCAGAGAACAAAACTTGATAGAAATATAGCTAAAATGAGGCCCTAAATTACAGTGCAGCTGGTCTTCCAAACAGACACTGTACACCTGTTCAGACATTTTTAAATGTCTCTTTTCGCAATAAATGAAGGAACCACTTAGTATCGTTTATTTTTCATATCATATTTTAAACTGGTTGTTAGCGGCTGTCATCATTCATCATTCCAGTGATATTATGTATGTACTGTCATAATGCCAGCAGTTCTCAAGTCACAATTTACTCCCCATGTTTCAAACACTGTCTAAACATCTATTAAAGACTATTTCTGAGTATAAATTACAACACAGTGTTTAATATGGGGAGTGTGTGCTGTTGTGCTGTTTCTGGAGTACACAGTATTTTTGCAGGCATGTGTCACAATTGAAGAAATATGCAGATCTGAGACCTCCCGGGGTTCTCCTAATCACTCTGTGCCAACTTCCTCATCTCTCTCCACTGTACAGTTTGCTAAAATAAATTAAGTTCTTAGGGAGGGTAATTTGCACTCCCTCTCTATGTTAAAAAAAAGGTGATGTAAGCATATTCTCAATATCTATGAATCCAAAAATCTACTGCAGTGTAATTTCCACTGAGCCAAGTACCCACTAATTCACAATGGGCCGACTCTGTTTCCCCTGGACTACATGAACTGTGCTCTGAATGCATAGTAACACTGCATTACAAAGTCAAAGCCCGTTCTGCTCTTTATGTTGTAATTGTGGGCCCTTATATATCCAGAGTGTTTAAGAAAAGCCTGATTTGACTGCAGAGCAATCCCTGCATATGTGATTAAGACCCAGAGTTTCTGTCGTTTAACTACTGTGCAAAAGACTTCAATGATCAGCAATCAACCTTTCACTGTAGATTATTTCTAATGTGGCTGAATATAGTGTAATACAGTTAAATTACAAAATGGTTCTGGATTGGAGCTGTACCCAACTCAGACTTTGGTCAGTCGAAACAGATGTGGCTATCTATAATGTTGAAATAGCAATTTGTGAGAATAGCAACACAGGCATCAGACATGTATTTCTGTTTAAATAACACATATGAAGCCTATTTTTTAACTTGAAAGATGTGCAACTGAATAAGAAAATTAAACGATTTGGCCTTTATTAGCCGTAAGTACGACAACCCTCAGTTCTCTCCACATCACTCACTGCCGCTGGGAGACTACATCGCCTGGAGGAGAACAGTCGGCACCTCTGGAGATGGAAGTTAGCGGCTGTAGCAACTCGAATTCAGCCGGCGCAAACCCCAGGACCAGAATCGCCCCGACTCCCCGCAGGATCAACAAACTTCTGTTGCTGTCTGCACAGGTTAAAGACAGTACTGCCACTGGCCATAAGACCGCTGTGAAACTGAAATTCATACACAGGCTCCCAATTCAAACCTTCGTATGGACACGATAATGTGTTTTATCCTGTTATCTGTAATGCACACGGACCCCAACCTCTAACGCTTTCTGTCAACTGAGGGGTCTCTAATGAATGATTTGACTCACTGACATTCAGGCTGCAGCCTTATTCCACATGCATCAGAATTTTTGCTCTCCATAACTTTTATTACTATATGACCACAATCAAAGAAACATCAAACATTACTATCCATCATGCAAACGAGTCAGATTAATTCACTAAAATCATTATTCATTTAAAAAACAACAGCATGCAAACCGGCTGTGGTTTGGTAAATTTACCCCTCCCATTCAGTAAGACTAATCACCCTTTTGTCCTGATTATACTGTATTTTGAAACTTGACCAAAGACAGTCAGTGCAGCTTGTTTTTTTAAAGCCATGTCCTCCTCCTCCTCCTCCTCCTCATTTGCTGCTTGCTTCTGTCACTGTCACAACTCAGCTGTCACTCACAGAACCACTGCGTTGGACTACGACATGTCTATACACAACAAACTGACTATGATCCAGTCTGCTGCTGACAGCTTGCTCTCAGTCAGATAAAAACAGCTGGAGACTCTGTTCTGGACTCTGCTCCAATTAATGGAAATTCCTACCTCAACTTATCAAAGTGTGAAAAAAAAAACAAAAAAAAGAGGAGCAGCGATACTCTGATCAATAATGTGTGGATGTGCAAGCACAACTCTCTGTAGGTTTGGCTTATTAAGTGTTAATGTAAATAAATGATAATTCATGTTTATATTCATAATACCCCAAACACTAACTTTCCACAGTGAAGTGAGACAAACTTTTATCAATAGAGAGAATAAAGGTGATTTTTTTCAGAGATTTACACACACTTGTCATGACTGGATAATTAAACTTTGCTAAACTGAATAAAAATCAAGGAGGAGAATGACTGCAGGTACTCCACAGATGTATTATGAGATGTCCTCAAACAATTCACCTCATTTTTCTAAATTATTAGAGTTACTAGTACTTTCAATCCATTTGTCCTTGTCCCCTCAACGCTCTCCTATTCACATGATTTTTGTTTCAGCACTTCTAGTTCACTCTTTCCTGTGCAAAGTTGAGACCAATGTATGAGGATGTTTATATAAGCCCTCTCGAACATCGACTGCAGCACAATCCACCTCTTCACTTCATGGCGCACTGGTTTGCACCACCTCCTCCGCTGGTCGTGGTCAGGAGAACTAGCAGCTTTAGAATTAGATGTCTGGCCCCAAAATAAATGTACATAACAAGCCGGCACGAGTCAAACTTCAAGGTTACAAATAATCAGATCAACAGTACCACATTCTGTAGTTTTACACACATTGAGCAGATTCAATGCATCATACACTGCACAGGGTTAACATCAGAGATATTTCTGATAAGTCAACTGACAGAAAACGAATCTATTTAATAATTCAGTCAACCGTTTAAAACACATTTAAAGTAAAAATGCACAACACATGCTGGTTTCACTTTTTCAAATGAGAAGATTTCCTGCTTTTCTTTGTTTAACGTGATAGCAAAGTGAATATCTCGCGGGTTTGGGCTGTTGATCAGACATAATCAGGAAATAATTAGCTGATTAATCATAAATGGAAATAATCCTGCCCGAAGAGTGTTACTTTGCATTTAAAAGTAAGAGTAGTGAATAAAAAGTAAATACTAAATAATTAAATAATACAAAGCTTTGCAGCAGATATTTTGTTTCATGTAACCTACACAGTAATAATTTATCATAAAACTCTTATGAATTAATTATTTTACTCCATGGAGATACTCTATACGTAAGTACTATAGTAACAAAAATACTACAGTTGAACCTATAAGCTTACTGTGTGTACTGGTAAACTACTATGGTTTGCATCATAGATATACTACACCCATGCCGATGTAAACCACCACATTATACTCCCAATGTACAGCCATACATGCGGACATCATCATGTTTCAAACCATGATAAAGTCACACCATAAAACACCATTAGGCCTGAATGTCAAAAGAAAAAACGAACAGCATGCCTGTGTAAAGTCGCATAATTACAGTTTGATATGATAGCCCATCTGAATGTCTGCTGCAGCCCACCACCACTTCAGCACTACACAGCGCTGCTCCACTCATAGCAACAAAAGGTAACAGACTGTCAAAGAGCAATAACACCGACCACTGAGCACAACAACATGCTGATGTGACAGTGTAAACTGCAGACGAAAACAATGTCACATAGAGGCGAATCCATAACAGAAGTGATGATCGTTAAGCATGACTGGCAGTGCAACCAAGCCAAACACAAACCAGTCATGATAAACATTCAAAAACCGAGCTCTGAACACTGTATCATAAACAAAGACCTAACCACCACACCGCACAGAGTTAACTGAACAAGGTCCTACCTTCAGAAGAGTTTCCTCCTTGACCTTGGAGGCGAAAACTGATCCATCCAATCCTCAAAGTCCATCGATCATACCAGGTTGGACTCCACAGCCGGCGATGACAGCACAGTCAGTCACTTCTGGGCCAATGACAACAATGTACAGTCAATGCCAAACCTGCTGATGGCGATTAAATAAACCAACTCTCTAGGTGCGGTTTGTTTAGAGGGAGGCGATGCAACAGGTCACAATGGTAAGGGGAGATGTCTTCTGTCAAGGTCGGAGTCCCACACAGCACTGCTCTGCAAGGTTGCAGGTAGGGTTGCCACCTTTCAGAAATGAAAATAAGAGACGCCCACCACGGTTCTTCTGGGCCATGACCACCACGGGCCTGACTCCTGTGGGGCAGGGCCCGCAGCTTGAAACGCTTTATTAACAATGAACACATTCTCTTATAATGTGCAGTTAATCTTAAATGAAATCTGTAACAACTTTTAAAATATAAACTAAATAAATTGAGAACTTTGTAACTTTTTAAGTGCATAACTATAGGGACTCTCTTTGAACCCTGGGGACATTTTTACTTAAAGAGGAAAAAACATAACAACAGAACAACAAAACAACAAAACGAGTATTTGTCTGCTGCCTGTCTTATGACTTGAAAGGAAGTCAGGTCATCCAAACACCACACTAATAATTTATGTAATGTAATTATGTAATGATCACTGAACACTGTATTCCACATTTTGACACACAATACACAGAAAGCTCTACAAACATTTTTAATCTAGGAAATGTTAATCCATTAGTATGATGTGTTCTTTAAATGGCCATATATAATATTTATATTGGCTAATACTACTGTATATTAAATAAATGATCATTCATTCGCCTCGACATCCCAAACAATCAATCAAACCACAACAGTCTACTAAAATAGGCTATGCCCATGCACTGACATCTTCTGGCAAAAGCACAACCAGATAGGAAATCAATCATAACATAATGTCCCATACTGTATCAGTCTCAGGAGATGATTGGGGTATGAGGGACTGTGACAGTGTCTGCAGCGTTGCTCTGCTGATGCATGCTGTCTGATGTTACAGTTTGCCTTATACTCATCTCCACTGAAGGATGTGCCTCCACCCACTCACGTCTGTATTTTTGCAAGCGTTTTCTCTTTACCGGGTACCGGGTGCAGTGGACATTTTTAAAAGGCGCGGGTTTTGCGAGCAGCGCGTGTGTGGTGTCTGTCTCTAGGCAACCGTGACAGCACAGGTAGCCAGGCACACACACACACACACACACATGGGGGGGTGATCATTATTGTTAGATTTAGTGCTAATGTGTGTGTGTGACAGACATGTGTACTGGACATTTATGGGACGCAACATTTAATTGCCGATTCCGTATTTTACAGGACGGGTGGCAACCCCAGCTGCAGGGCCTCCACCTCCTTTATGCTCCAGCACAGCTCCTCTTAATTTAGGATCTGAATAAATAGTGTCATCAATCAGCTGATTTCTTGGCCACAATAGAGGAGCTGTCCTATCACCATTCCAGCAGTGGACCCATCCCTCCTCTTCCCTCTCCAGTCCTGCAGCATCCTTCTTCCAGCTCGTCCCGGATGCTGGCCCGCAGAGGCTCCTCTCATCTTTGCTTTATCTCCCCCACATGAGCTGTCGTTCAGGAGGCCTGCCAAGCCCGACGCCGCTCCGGTTTGGTGTTGACAAGCGCGGATGCTGGCGGTGGGACTAATGTGTCTGCTCCAACATCGCCGCTAGCTTTGCCGCTCTTGGCAGCCAGGCGAACCGATGACAGCACCTGAGTTTGTGTTTACCGACGCCGTGTGCAAAGAATTAAGACAGCGTTTCTTATTTGTCACTTTTTTTTTTCAGGGGCAGTTTCAGAAACCAACAAAATGGGCACTTACTCCAACAGAGCTCAGGTGAACGGCCTCACGTGTGTTTAACAGGTGTACATCAACACTACTTTGTCACTTCTTCGTTGACCGGACACCTGCTCGTCAGCGTTGCGTCATGCCGCCTTCACTCTCTGCTGCCCCCAGTGGCCGGAAGCTATATAACAGCAACCATAAGTTATTAACGGGGCTTGATGAGGTGGGCACTTTTTAACCTGTACAGTCTACAAAAGCTCTGCCATCAATAATTTCTCTTTAAAATAAGTTTATAATCTTCTGTTTTTGTCAACCTGTTCCGAAATGAGTAAATTCAATATATATTTCATATTGTGGTCATAGTCAGACATGGTGTCGTACTGTGCTACATTATAATTTGTGTCCTACCAGTTCTGATCTTAATCATAATAATAACACATTTATATAAGACTTTTTAGCATAAAGTTAGGAAGCATTTAACATGGGTGAAGCAGGATTAAAACTGGATTTGAGGATGCAAAAGTATGCTAGAATTGGGTTGAACTGAATTGAGTCTCAAGATAATGCGACACAACACCACCACTTTGTGACTTTGTGAATGCTTAAGCACATAATTCAGTCAACACTTGTCTATTGCCTCAGGCCTCATGGCAAGTGCACAGTGTGCTCAGGTACTGCAGGTCATCCACTGATCCACAGGGTTGGCGGGTCGATCCCCACCTCCTCCTGTCCGCATGTTGCAGTGTCCTTTGGTCAAGACACTGGTAGCTCTCTGCCATTGCCGTGTGAGCATGTTACTGGCTGAGAGAATGAGCTGAGAAAACCCTGTAAAGCACTTTGGATGAGAGCACTACATAAACGTACCCATTCATATATACAGAATATATGGCGCTTATTATCTACTGCTGTACTGGATAGTAGAGTTTGCGCCTCTCGTCATTTCAATAAAGATTATACAACAATTATTTTGTTTACAGTCAGTAAATACAGCTCTCATGAGGCTCTGACTGTGTCCCACTGGAAGAGGCTCTTGGGATATGTTTACAGTTGACTGACGGTTTACAGATGGTTTACATAAGGTTTACAATCTGATTTACATTTGGCTGAAATGACTTGTGTTGCCTGCATTCTGTTTATGGCTGCGACACTCAATTCTTTAGCTCCTTACAAACCTGGAGCGAAGTGTGTGTGGTAACAATACAATACTGATGCATCATTGAGACCAGAACTTTAGAAATAGTAAAACATGACTGTTGCTCAGTTTGATGCATTCAATATATTTGCTAACAAAGAATCCTGTCTGAATTATGGCCAGTGAATTGTTTTGTTACATGTACATGTCTCACTGTCCTTGCTTCTGTCTTTTCATTGTGCTTACAACACTTAAAATTATGAAAAAAAAAAAACTTGAGAGAGCTGAGCTGGATAGATTTCCTTTGAAAATAAGACTCTGATGGTTCTCACCTAAGAAAGAGGTTTGCCTCATGGGAAAAGCTTTTTCCGAGTTTTTCAAAGAGATACAAGATAAAGCTATCATTAGCATCTCCTTGGTATGAGCTGTGACCAAGGATACTGTGCCTCTGAAAACAACACTTCCTGTGACATTCCACTGTTTGATTCTCTGCAGTAACCTTGGCAATTGCCTCAATCACAGGGAATTAATTCCAGTCATGCCACTCCCTCCCCCTCCCCTGAGCTGTATCGGGTCCATGCGTCGTACTACTGGCCCTGATTCACCCTGAATACCAGCCAAGCCCAACGATTTTCAGGTCCCGAGGCCCCTATTGGTATCTGTCTGCCTCCACTCTCAAAATGGGCCAGTCCTTTGTCTGCACACACTTTTTAGCTGCCAGATTGTGGCAGATTCAGTCCTTTTTATAGTTACACACTTGCAGATGATTTCTAAATGTAAAGGCTTTCTTTGCTTAGCAATGATGAGCCCATATATGTTGTAGTTGGGAATTTTTGCAAAACAGTGCATGTCAGCCTTAAATTCTGCCAGGTATGACCACAATATATGTAAATGCTAAACAATAAAAAGTTTAAAAAAAAACACAATCTTTTTGCATGTTTTCTTCAAATAAATGCCACAGAGACGTATTTCTACACAAACATTTGGCATGCAATTGGATTTTCAAACTCAAAGGCTGAAACATTTGTTTGCTGCCCATGTAGTAACATAATGACATGTTTCCTGTCCAATACATTTTATCTGTGTTGCATAACCTTCAGATAAGACCAGTAAGGAGAAGGAATGAGGATGTAAAGAAATTCCTTGTACTGAGGTCATATGGGAGCTTGTCTTCTAGAACTGCTAGTAATTTTACAGCAGCTGTGCATTGGTGCATTTCTTGGTAAATACACATTCCATCAGACCATGAGGCCCTTTTCTAAGGGGGAATGGTTATTGCTCTCAGTCTCAATTCAGAGTCCAGTAGACAAACAGCAGCTGCTTACTCCAATTGTGTAGCACACACCCATACCACGAGGCCTGCCTATTCAAAGGACCATGTAGTTGCACCATCCAATATAAGGGCTGCTGCAATGCCAGGCAGGTAGCCTTATTTCCACCGCCACAGTTTGTAATTCACAATTAATGAGCCATCTCACACGGGTTAGACAAGGCCTTTTAAATGCTGAGGTACTTTCAAGAGCACTCTTATTTGAAGTCCTTTGTTATGCTAGACTGGACACCTAGAGGATGAAACTTTATAGGTGTTCTGCTTGAGGCGGCTGCATAATGGCATCTTTATTGGAAGCCATGATCCAAACTCTTACACTACTCTGTTGGGAAGGTTTTGATGAATCATAATTGACTATTGAGGGTGGTCACTTCACAGCAAGAAAGTAATGGTTTCAAACCTAACTCGACCGGCTAGAGCCTCTTTGTGTTTTGAGTCTGAATGCTCTCTCTGTGTCTGCGTGGGTTTTCAACAGTTGGTAAGTGCAAGTTCGGTAAATTGGACATTATAAAAATTGTCTGTAGATGTGATGTGAGTGTGTCTGTCTGTATATGTCAGCCTTCTGATGTATGGGGTGACCTCTCCAGGCTGTGCATTGCCTCTTGCACAGCATGAGTTGGAATAGGCTCTATCCTCCCCACCCCGAACAGGAGCGGCTCAGAGAATGGATGGATGGATAACTGACAAGCAAATCAAACAATGCATGATTTTAACATGTCGGATCTAGAAATGGGTTAATGGGACACTTTGTATAGGAGTTCTGCACTAAATTTTTTTTTCCTTTTGTAGTCCATTGTTGGTGGCGTTATCTGCAAAAACATGCATAATGCATATCCTGTATGGATTTTTGTCAGGGGAGAAATGATGTATGTATGGTCATGTAAAGGAATGGTGACTGGGGGGGGGGGTTGAGTCTATGGTGGGAGGTTGTCTTGAACCAAAGGCATCTGTCTGGGAGTGGCTGTAATTGGCTGCAGTGTGGCATTATCTCATTAATATGGAGCCCAGGGGAAGGAGACAGCCAACTTCCTCCCTCTGTGTTTGGTTGTTTGACTGTATCTCCATTGATGCTAAACGCAGTGCTCCCGGGGCACCCCATGCCTGTTGCCTGCTTCGTTAAAACCAAGAAAATGAATATTAATGTCATACAGACTGGAAGCTGCAGTAGCAGAAGGGGGTCGTCAGTCTGAAGGCTGTTACCGCAGATTTCTGGGTTTACTTAATAGGGTCTGTTCGGGAGGGTCTAATCCTGCAGGAAGGTGTGCTTTATCAACGTGCCGTGTGCTGTTGACACCTTATTTTCCTGTCTACATGGGCTCATGGCACACGGTGCCCCCACTCAAATACACAGAACACATACAGAAAAGATGGCCAACTGTTAATCGCTTGGATATATATGACCTAAACATACTAGGTATAGCACCGCATTCTAATTCTCAGCGGCCACAGAAACACTACAAGCAGTTTTGAGAGTGTAAATATATATTTATGGGACCCACTGCCACAGAATGAGGTAAATTGACAAAACTGTGTGTGCATGGGCAACTGGAGTAGCTCCGCTCCTCCAACCTTGATGTTGGAAAGGCAGTAAATAGTGCCTGTAACCACCACAGTAACATTTATGACAGCTACCACTGCCTGTTTTCAATTTACTTGACACCAGTAACACCAGCAAGCGGACGTGTCAATTCATCCATAGATATTAGTAAACAGCCACAGAGAGCAGCATCATACGCTCTTTCTCCAGCGGATGAACTTGCTACAAGGACACAGATTGGATCAGAAATCCAAGAATCTCTCAAAACACTTATGAGTCTTTCTGATTCATTGGCACATATTTGGAGAAGAGGCACACATCCTAGAATAACAGCTGAAAAAAACTGTTAAAGGGGCAGCTGGATATTTTGCACTTATTTGCTTAGACGAGAAACAGAAAATGATACTGCTCTTTTTGGTCCATTAATTATGAAGCTACAATCAGGAGACTGCTGAGACTGTAAGCACAGGAAAACAGCTGGTCCGAATGTGTCCAGAGGTAAAAAAAAAAACCCGCCTACCATCAATTTATCATTTTTACACTTTGGTATTTGTAGGGATTAGAAGAATAAGATATTTCCTGTTAATCAATTCAAAAGTGGGTGGGTGCTTTGTCTCTTTTGGGCAGAGCTAGGCTAGCTTTTGGCCAAAGTATTCCTTAAACATCCATTTGCTCAGTGTGACTCTTGCCACCGCAAATAATCCTTTAACGAATCATTTAAGGAAGTCTCAAAACTACTTAGCAATTTATTTGTTCTTATCACAAAATAATAATGAGCTGAAACACTGTACATGGCTGCTATTTGAATGATGTGGGTTGTGTGTGGTGTCAAAGGATTTACTGTATGCGTCCCAAGAAGAAGTCCAGTGGATCATTTTGACAGTGGTGCAATGACAAAATAGAGAGTCAATGTTGAATATAATATTGTTACATAATCAACTATAAACACTTCATTAAGGCTGAATAAAGAGACTGCCCCAAACTGCTAATGTGTCAGTCCCTCCACCAGACTGCTATCTGTTCACAATGGGCTGATGAATTATTAATTATAGAATACATAGAATTCTCACAAGGGAGCCTCTCTGTGTCCTCCGAGCAGACAACCGCAGAGGGACAGTCAAGGTCAAATAAAATAGGTTTCTTTGCCAGCGACGTAAGGATAAAGACGCTGGAAAATACCTATAATTGGTTTAAAACACTGCAATGTGGAAGGCTCCCTACTTGCCCCGCGGTCATATCGGTTCTTTTTCCAGTTGAATTTCAGCTGCATTAATAAAACTTCAATTAACCATCAGGGGTCCATCTTCCAGCTCACCTTCCTAATCTAGTTTGATGGAAGCAGTTAAAGAATCAGCAGAGCCAATTTATACCGCTCCCGCCTTAGTAGTGAGTAGCGAGTATCAGATACTTGCAGTTATAACCGTGATCCCCTTTCGCTGTCAGACAAAGTGCGCAAGGCTGCATCATGTAGTGTCACACTATCTTAACCCTGCTTCTCTTCAGCTTCCCCAATAATTTGCAGCTCTATAAACCCTGCCACAATGTAGACCTGGTGTCACACTGGTTAATAGGATCTGACCCCTGATGGTTAAATTATTTAGGTACTTTGAAGAGAGAAACCCAACAAGCCTCCCTAATTGATACGCCCACACACAAACACACGCACTGCTGTGAAAGGGTGTGCAGATCCCAAGCATTGCGGAGGCCTTTTGGGCCCATTGCCATTCTTCTCCCAGCAAATTGGAGGTTTTTAATGAGCGACCACCCTGTCCCTCCAGCATTGTCTGCGGCACAGCTTGCCACAGCTGGACTTCAGGGTCTGAAAGACCTTCTATTATGTTTCCGCAGTAAACGAGATGAACTGCTGTAATAGATTTTCTTTATTTCTGTACCAGATCAGTCAATTTTACATTCCCTTATAGGTTCTTTTGCAAATAATTTGAATCACTAACAAAAACTTGTTAATCTCCATTCATGTTAAGTCAAATTATCCTAAATGCATTTAATTATGGTAAGGGCCATTCCTTCATGGTTCTTTCATTTAAATATGTTACTAAAAACATGTGAATTTGCAAATTCTTACACTTCTTTTCTACTACCAGTGGCATTGTAGATGTTTTCTACCACCAGCGTCATTGTAGACGAAATAGCAAAGCAAGAATTTCATTGTACAGTGAAATCTTTTTTTTAATCTGTGCACAATAAACCAAATCTTGAATTGAATCTTGAATCTTCTGAGCTGTCACAGCCAATAAATCATTCTGTGTCCATCAACATGAAACTAATGTATATGTATATGTATATGCTAATGTGCATTTATATATGCAGTATTCTGTAGATATGTTATATCTAAAGGTAAGTTTGGCACTTTTTAAAATAGACTTGATTTTCTGACTTTGAGAGGCTTTCTGAGAAGCAATTGCAGTTGCAGAAAAAGTAGTCCCCTTGTCCAGGTTGGCCCCCCTGCAGAAGCCTAAATGTGCTGAGAAAAATAATCATCTCATCAATAACATATCAATTTTGTTTGCCTCAGACCTTGCGCTGTAATTCTACTCCATCTTTTCCCTCTAGGGGTATCTTCAGAACATTTGAAGGACTTGAAGGACTAGTGACCAGAAAGCAACAATGAGCAGAATGCCATTTGTGAGCTCCATGGTGCGTATGTAATAACATAACAGCATAATTGCTACACTTTCTCGAAAATAATCTTTAAGTCTTTAAAGGGACAATTGCTCACAAATATCATACATCAAGCAAAATACAGTGCACACATTGTTGTTTGAGTGTTGGGGTGGCTGTCATGGCTTTCATCTGGTGTCTGGTTTTTGCTAAATGAGATGGGTGAGTTTTTATAGGGCATTTCATGCCCACCAGGGTATTGTTGTCTTCTTTAGAGAACACATTTCTGCTGACAACAATACTTGCACTCAATCAAAATGTAAGAATAGACAAAAAATTGATAAATCTTACAACATACAACATTTGTACCTACACACATTGTACTTGTATAGAGTCACATCGTCTAACCACTTGAGAATGTTTCTAAAATGAAATCTGTTCATGTATGAAGATTTTATCATAATAATATAGTATTTTAGCCCTTGAATGTAAAACATAATATCTTCTGATTTGGCTCAGTTTTTCCAACTTATCAACCAGCATAATCAATTCTGACCCAAATCTCATCAACTGCTTCACTACAGCGACTTGTGCCTTATTTGCCAGTTCATGCAGCTCCCCAGTATCCTTCAACGAGGGCTGTAACATTTCTATGCTTACTCTTCAGCAGCCATCTGCTGCTGTCTGTTTACACGTGCCACTGTGTAAATTAGCTCAAAATAAATAGCAGGAATTGTCACCTCATATATAAACTGAAAATGTCTCATTAGAATAAGTGTATCAGTGTGTGTCAGTAAGACGGACGTCGCACAACTTCGACAAACCTCTTCACAGGATGTAACAAAGTGCAAGAGCTCACCTGCGAGCAGTTCATCTGATTACTGAATGAGCAGCTGCAGTACTGTGGTTATAAAGCTAAATCAATTTATGGTCGTGGGAAAACTATAATAAAACATCTTATAATGATGCACGGCTTGTACAATGCTAAAAGCTGTATATATGCTAATAATTCATTTGATAATGTTAAGCACAAAGTCAAACCTTATTGCATAGAGAAAATACAGCTGATCAACTCGGCGCTAAGAGGCCTGAGACTTCACTTAAAGACGCTGTTAATTCATTGTTATCATGGGTAATGGTCGTGTTTTTGTTTTAGACATTTAATCTTAATTTTGCGAATGGAAATGCTTCCTGTCTTACATACATATACATGCACAGGGAAGTGATGGAGGTCTTGCAGCTGTCAGTTTGTCAAGCAAGGTATGGGTGATTTAATGCTCCCTCCATATGCTTAATCATGTAAAACACACAAACATGGTGGTGATTTGTTGGCTGCCAGTCTTCCCCACATCCAGGGGTGAGCCAGTGGATAGATCAAGCCAGCTAAATGTTCCAGGTCCACTTTCACTTTAAAGCCATTAATCCAGGCCTGTCTCCCTGCTTTTGCTTTCTTGTTACTTGACAGAAATAAAATCTGTTTCATTTGCTTGCAGCTCCATTTTCTTTCACTTTCACTGAACGCTGGATTTTGCAATGATCTCCTTCTGGCAGTGTCAAATTAAACCCACACATGCTCAGTCCTCGTCTGTAAACATTTTAATGAAGTGTATACATTATCATTATGAATCCACTGTTCATCTACTATGTGCTTCCTTGTATAATAAGAGAAGGTGAGAGGGAAAAATACAAGAAACAAAATGACTTATCTGAAATTGGAGTTATCAAGAAAATAATATGTACAACACATATTAGGGGTAAAACTCCCAGGTTAGGCGACATCACAAGATGTATCTGAGAAAACATGATTCCTTTTTACCTGTCCATTGGCCCAACACGCATGCGGAGCAAAAAAAGTTATTAAGGCCTTCATCTATTGGAAACACATGCAGTTTTTAAGTATGTTCTGCCATCTCCATTCAAACCAAATTATGCTCAGCAAGAGAAGGTAGAGATGTTGAATAAACCTACATGGATTTTTATATTCAAGGTTCATGCCAAGTGTGAATATGTATGAGTTATGCACTCAAACTCCATTGTTGTCCTTTTATGTAAAGTAGCGTGAAGTGCCAGGTTCAAGGGTCAGGTATATTCGAAATGTATTTAGAATAATGGTCCTATAGTTGGGTCTCCCTTTTTCTCTCTCTATCCATTTCACATCCCTACATGTATGCACAGAATATAAACAAACATGGCAAATGATGGACAAACTACACTGTCAGGCTGCATGTGCATGTTTATGTTCATTATGGTCATAACTGTAAGCATTATACTGGCTGATATAAGCAATTTTTTGGAAAATCTGGTTTATATACTGTACATGCCAAGTCATGCATGCACATCTTTATGCCACGATCAGTTGTTGACACCTTATCCAATGCTAATTTTGACTGAAAAGTCAAGTATTTATGGATGTTTAATCCAGGATTTGAAAAGGTTAAACTGTGCCGCTGTGTGAGTCGAACAAATATCAAACAAATGAAATGTCAGGGACAATACCTTGGCCCAAGCCCTCCCTCACCTGGCTCATCATCTCCAGGCAGTCATATTTGTAGTCAGACATAAGAGGGCAGACCAAATAGGCTTTCTTTCACTGAGCTGACCTATTAGCACCCTATTATTTGAACTGCTGAATGAAAAGTGCTAGCGTCCCTTCAACTCACCACAGAAAGTTAAGGTCACAAAGTAAAATTCCCTGGTACTTTTCTCCATCCTTTGGCTCCTGACTCTGCTTTCTCCTATTTCCTCTGCTTGGCACAGAGCCTCGATTCCTCCCAGTGTGGACATTCTCCCATGCACCAACTCTGACTATCAAAACAACAGTCATTAGGCAAATTTGCTTTGGTGCAGGATTACGTTAATTATCATGGAATTATCACTTCATTAAAGCAGGCAGAGATAAATTATCTCTGATGAAACGAATGCGAAATGAGGAAATAATGATCAGGCCCAAAAAAAAAAAAGAGAAAAAATTAAGAGATTACTCAACGAAGGAAATCAAGTCATTGTGTTTCAGAGAGTTGGTCCCTGAGAGGCATTGTAACACAACGCAACATGACAGAGCAAGTAGGTTTCCATAGAGAAGAGTGAGGACCACCCACCCTTTTACCCAGTGCAGTCCAATTTCTTCCCCAAGCCTCAACAGAGCCCATACTTTTCCCTGCAAATTGCAAGTATCATTAATCATGCCAAATACCACTTTTAATGAATGCCTGCATCAGTCCAGTGATGCTCTTTGTTTCCGGGCAAAGGACTGTGGCGCTGCAGCACGGTCAGAACGGGACTTTTATGACTGTAATTTTTTCTCCCTCCCACTCCATAGTATACTCATTGTCACAAGCTTTGCTCTGTTAACCTGCACAGTGCAACCACGGTAAAATGACGGGTATCCCGATGACACTGTCCAGCCAGGTTTATGTTATGAATTTGTTTAAAACAGAAATGATTAAAATCTGAAAAGCCTTGGCAGTAATCTTTGCTCATTTGTGAGGGCAGTGGTAAAAAGAAATCTGGCACATTTGCAGATAGTTATTTATGAGCCAGTGTGCCCAGTCTTAACATTGAATTAATCACTGAGTCAGCCTTGTTTTCCACATCATAAAAGAGTACCGGTAAAAATACATTTAAAGCACTGGTATTGCAGTTTTACTTGCTTATTCCTTGCTTGTTTTCATGAAAGTATTGGCATCATACTTAGTATATTGTCACATCATTTGCTCTTTCCCCATTAGCTTAGGGTACTAGAAGACAAAAATAATACCTGCTTGGTGATCAGATAGTCTTTTACCTAGCTTTTGTTTTTTTTGCATCCAAAATGACTGCAGCAAAAGGACACGCTTTACAGTAGGGTTAGGGTTAGGGTCCTATCTTTCCATTGCTTAGCAATATATGCTTATGTGCAGTAGTAGGTAAGAAATAAAGAGTTCCTAGTCAGCTTCATACACTACTTGGGTGATAATATTGTAGAGAATCAGAGGAAACATACATACATATATATATTTGTGCAGTCATTAGTTTTTTTATGGCCAAAAAGTATGTTTTTCCCCGTTGATACAGCAGGTTTGATTATCTATTCATTGCTTATTCTGGGGGCCAAAGACTGTAATATGTGATGTCATGTTGACTGGCAGATTGTTGTTTTGTCTGAATGGAGTGGAACATTTCGGTGATATGAGGGGCCAAAAACAATTCTTTTGTTGCCTCAATTACTGTCTCCAAATGCATTGAAAGGCATTTAGCAGCATCTCCCTGTCATGAAGAAGGCAGCAAGTCTGTCTCAGACAAAGGATGTAGGACCTAGTGTGAGCACCAGTTACAAATTAGTGTCAATGTTCGTTGCCTGATTATTAGTGAAAAAAAAACATAATGGCAGCTAATGGATTGTTAGTTGTTGTCATACTATGGCCTGTCCTCTGGGTCTATAACTGTAGAAAGATCATTGGCAATGAATAAGCTAGGTGTATCCTCATTGCGGTTACAAATAACTCCTTCCTTCTTCCATTGCAATAGCCTGCTATGTACTGTGCTGATCTAGGGACTTGATGAACTGCACCACTGAAGCTGTAATACAGACTCCACAAAATCCCTTAAGGACCCTCTCGTAATGGTGGCACACTGTTCCATAAAAATGCTAGTTTGCTTTGGAAATTGAGGTGCAGGTTCATTAGAAGCCATCCTGTTGAATATGAGAACAAGCTCCCAAGTGAGTCGGGGAGAGAGGCCAAAAGAATCACAAGAGATGATGGGGGGTGAGGAAGTTTCTTGCACACTCGGTTTCTCTTTGTGGATCCAAGGTTGCTTTTGCCCTCTCTCCCTCTCCTGCAGCATTGGTGGCATCTCCCAGGCCCTCCATTGTTGAAGTGTTCTGGGGGAAAACCTCACACCAGGCTACTTATTCTTCATGAGGTCACATTAAACAAAGACACTTACTCTCCAGGGTTTTCTGTGACTTCCAAAAGCATTACATTGCCAGACAGTGCTGCATCGGCTAGGTGAGTCTGAATTACAACTTTCCAAAGAGGAAAAAACAGACTTTCACACCACTCACCAGCACTGATGCCAGCACATTTAAAAGAAACTATTGGGAACATCAACAGCGAGAATATGATCAGTACAAAATGCTCATGGAGGTATTTTGCAGGCGTGGTAAATCAAAAGCGTGGCCACAAGCGTTGGTAAATCTTCAGTTATTGAATGCTGAACTAGAGGATTTTACCAATACAATACTCACAGCGTGGAGATATATACACTGCTGTGCTGAATATCCCAGTGTCGAGCAACAAATTACATAAACCGCCCACTAGAAATCTGTGATGCATTTCTGATGATGCAGCTACTTGCCACCATGGCCAGAGTGCACCTCTTTCTATTCTGACGCTTTATTCCAGTCACTATTTCATGTTCTCCCTCTGTGTTGCGGAGAAATCTGTCTCGAGATATTTCTACAACTTAGGTTCAACACAAAACCATGTCCAATTTCTTCCACCAGCTGCACTAGAAGCTACACACACCTGTAGTCCATTCACTTTTGTTCAGAGATTTAAATAACATAAAGAACAATAACTAGCGTGCCCTCCACACACCGTTCCAATTTCAGCTCTCTGAGTAATCTCTCATTCTTCTCTGCAGAATATTGAAATCCATTCAACTCTTTTTTGTCACTGCCTTTTACACGGAGCACAATAGAATTTATTTACAGAGGACCTGTGTAAATATTATACATATGCAAATATGTTAACACTTTATTTGCATGCAATTTTCTTAATTAGCTTGGTCATTTGAGCAATATATTTGTTCAGCATGTATGCACACTGTATATCTGTGTGTATCTGTTTATACTGAAAAGATACATTAACTGATGATGCTGCCTCACACCTCCATGTTTTGAACACTAACATGTGACTGGCTACTTGCTGGACGAATGAATGGGCTTAGTATAAACTCAAGTGAAGGGTTTAACTAAATAAATATTTTTGTTTTTTGACTATAATCAACCCAACCCAAGCTTTTATTCATAAAGTACTTATTTGCAACAAAAGGAACATAAGGAACATAATTTAACCAAAACCACAGTCACTACCTATACAACTTCAGCCAAATGCTTTTGCTGCCTGAGCCAGGATTGAGAGTTAAAACTGTTGGTGAATCACAAATGTCCGATATCAGCATCTCAAAGCAGCATTTGGGTTAATAATAAAAATAACAGTGCTAATATCTAATACTTAATATCCAATATTTTGTGGATCGGATGTCATTCATTTTTGTTTTCTACTGCAGCTCAGAAATAAATCTGCATTGCTCTGTCACAATGGGACATCACAGGGAAATTAATTAGGTAACATGCAGGACAAAACAAGTGTTTTTTTTATACTCTAGCTGCCAGCCTTTTATCCTCCTACAGTTTAAATCACTTTGTTTGCTCTGCCAGCAGGAAAATACAGTATATCCTTCTTAACGCTCTGTATGCCTTTTGTACAAATGTCTTTTTTTTCTTTTTTTCTTACTTCCAGCCTCATAGTAGATCATGATAGGTAATTGGGTTTATGGGAAAGTCAGCACTATTGTCAGTAGCACATCAGCAGTATTGAATCATTTGTATTATTGAGGTATCTTCCTTAAGAGGTATGCAAGGTCACAGGAGAGACTGCAATAACATTTTTTTTTATCACTGAAAGCCAGGCACAGGCTAACCTCATGGTCGACTCTGTAATTCTGTAAAAGTTGCAATTGATCAGTCCACAAAGAAAATACCCAGCAACCAGTTGATAACTTACAGAAGCGCATGCTCTGCACGAGAGAAAGTCCCATAACTGGCCAGGGGTCTTTGTTTGCAATTCAAAACTCATAGTGGGGAGATAAACTAATAAAATGTTATTCCCTCTGCTGTTTGAACGTGTCTAATCTGTTTTGGTGTACGTTTTCGAAAATACTTTGTCAACTCAAATGTCAGCTCAGTAGTTTCAACCGGCATTGTTGTAAGCCAGTGGTCTTTTGCTTGTGGAGAAGGAAAAGAAAAGGCAAACATGAGGACATGAGGAGAAAAGGCACTGAATGGGTGGAATCACTGGTTTACAAGGCTGAACATACAGTCAGACAGGTCTCTCTCATTGACTGCCTCCACTGACAGTTCAATTCAACACGTTGAATGGGCCGAATGACTGCTGATGAGGGCCAACTAGAGCCAACAGTGCCGGACAAAAAACACAAAAAACGGTGCTCGATGGCTTCAAAGTGCTCATCTTCATTCACCATTAATTCAGCGTTCACAGAGCATTTAGCCTCACAGTCCTGCATACCAAGAGGCTTATTTTCACCGTTGCATTCTTCTTTACCTGCACACAATAGGAGCATTATTTCCCCTGCCACTCCATATGAAGATGCAGGGCCAAGAAACAAGTGCTGAACCGTGTGTAAACCCTACAGCTTGCTTACAGTAGAAACATTATGTTATGTAGTGGCGGAAAAGCAAAAAGCTTCAGATCAATAAGTCATCAAATGTATAGTAGATGTTCGATTAAGCAGGCCAAATTGAGTTACAGTAGGAGTCACACAGATGCACATAAACAGATGGCTTAGTTTATATTTCTTCTAAAAATGTTCAAACGACACGTAAGTTTATTGTCTAAAGATGACAAGACACAGAGCAACAGAAAAACACTTCAGAAGACAAAGACCCCTCAGTCCCGCAAAAGTTTTTAGAAGCTATCGCATATTTCAGAAAACTACTCTCTTGTCTGCGAGCATACCTCAGTAACCATGAGAACTGACATTTGAAGTAACATGCTCTTTTGGTTTTAGCTTTTCACAGCACATTTTGGTCTCAGCTCGGACTGCAATCCATCTTTTGGAATTACAGTAGCAGTGGAACAACTGATCCAATCTTTTTAGTCCCCTGTATGTTCCTGTATAAAACTTCATCCCGCAGAGACAGAAAAAAACATATATGAGGTGGACTAAAAAGTGTTTCCTGGAAAATTCTTGAGACATTTGCACCACTTATGATCCAGTGTTTTCTGTCAATATGCTTCCCTTCAAAAGGGCAGAGAGGTCAGGTAAGGTACTTGTGCCAGGGTAAAATAAATCATTGGCAAGCAGAAAGTTTAGGTCAAATAATCACCCCTCCGATAATGCATGTCCATAGAGAGGGTTGGTGAGATTCATTGCTGTGCTCCCGCTGACAATAATGGAAGCTTTCAAAGGCCACAGTCTTTAATTTCTAGTCCCCGCTATCAGCGTTTTTATCCTCTAGAGAGGGGGAGGTCAACTGACCCTGTTCCTCAGCCTCAGAGCCAGCATCCTGGGCATTAAGGGCTGAGAGAGGTGGCTGAGGTCAGGCTATGATTGCTGCTGGAGATGGCCGGCTGAGGGGTCTTGGGGCTCAACGGACCCTTCTCCAACAAAGAGGCTTTACAGAGCAGCTCCCAGGTCAGTTTTATCAGGGCATCACTAATGGTTATGATATGATCTGTCTAGCATCACTTCCAATTAAAGCTTGCTGGGGGAATGTGGCAGCCGCTGCTCCCCATCCCACTGAGGGCTCAGTAGTGTTCAGTGAATGCAGACCATTGTTTGAGCCACTCATTTCACTGGCGATCAAAGTTCCATTGTGACCACCACAAAGGGAAGTGGCCACTGGCCAGGCCTATTAGATATGTAGTTGTGGTGGGGACACGGAGAGGGTAATCAGTCTTCTTACTGATAGCAATGACCGGCCCACTTCTCACCGTGACAAAGACTAACCTCTTCAACACAATATAAAGCCATAACAAAAGGTTATTCTTCTTGTTTGGATAGCCCTGCCTTTAGGCCTTGAAAAATACATCCCTGAGAGTCTTCATAATTTCTACAAACTTTCTCCAGCTTCACACTGGTCTCAGAGCTAATATCCCATTCATAGAGTTTGCCACTTTCAAATGACTGCAGCAAAGCCTTAACAGCTGCAGCTGTAGTCTGAACTCATCACCCACAGTGCAGTGCAAGTCACCGTCCACTGAGGACCTCAAATCTCCAACCAGGCCCAGACTGAGATCTGTGCAGATGTGGTGTGAGGACACATGCAGAGCAAGGTGAACCCAGCTCTGGGTTGAATTCATTTCTCTCCAGCAGTGACGATAATCGCGTTGCTTAAAGGTGTGGACCTGTGGAACAAACCATTATCTGTTTGGTAACTTGTCCAGAGATAATGTAAAAGTACACCACTGAAGGAAATTTCACAAAGACCAAAAGGTAATAGCTCTTTTCTTTGAATGTTCTTAATAGTTCTAAATTGGCAAGTTTAGGCGAGAGTTACAAAGAATAGTTGTCAAAGTAAAAACTTTTTGTTCATTCACCGAATTTCCCTGCCTTGTGTCTTGACCACTTCACCCGCCTTCCAGTGGAAGAAAATTAGACAAGATGTGAGCCTAAAGTGCCTCAAGTCAATGTCTCATTTGCATGCCTGAAATAAAATGAATTTGGCGAAGTGCAGTGGACCGGGGAGAGAAAATCATTATTTGTGACCACTGTATTTGAGCGTGCAGTCACTGAAACAAACAATCTCATATGGTGCCACTGGACTTTACAGCAACTGCCAATAACAGATAAAACTGATTCAGCCCAGTCTTCTGTAGCTACACACAAAAACAAGGACATCTCACACAAATTTACCATTTATATCAGTTGACTGCATTGTCTTATCCATTTTGGCTAACTTCTGATATTCAGAGACTGCAGCAACACAGACAGTGAGACATTTGTGTTACTTTACTGTGTCCAACATGTTGCTGGCTGTCTACTCCCATAGTAAACCTCCAACAGAGGTTGGTGAAAAGGAGTAGTTGGTCATAATGAGGCAGGAGCAGCTGCAAGCCCTTTTGAAAGAATGAGGTCACAAGAGCGACAGAGATCAGTGCGCCTGATTGGGGGTTGTTCGTAAGGGGGGGTTCACTCAAAAGCACAGACGACAAACTATTTTGTATTGAAGGAATGCAAGGCTGCAGGCCCTCCTCCTGCTCCATTTCAATGCATGTCCGTGTCAGAAATAAATCATTTTAATTGTTCTCTGATTCTCCCCTCTCACCATTTTGCAAAATGATAATTGAAACATTAATAGGATGTTAATAGGATGTGTGTCCTGGTAACCTTTGATATAAATCTTGCCGTAATGGAGAATATTCTCCATGACCACCATGAATCAGGAGTAATTAAATATGTGTGGACAAGCACCATTTTGGGGATTTACAAATACAGTTCTTGCATTGCAAATAAGGTTTGGCCCAAGGGGATACTGTTGATATGGAAGAAAAAGTTTTTGTTTTCTCTCATAAGTATTACTGCAGTGTTGTGCTACTAAGTCATTTTTTCCCGGTTACTGATAATGAGACTGGTTTCTTTAAAATTAAATGCATACTTTGCCCTTCAGTTCGAGGCAGGACGGTACCTTTTGCTTAGTAGTAGTGAAGACCCAGGGGTCTAAACACTACTGAAAGGGCATGAGTAACTCATACGAGTGAGGCAGGGCTTGCATAGTGGTATTGCCCATGAGAAGAGAACTTAGCTGGAAGAAACAAGATCCTCCTTATAGACTAATGGATGTTTTAGCAAGTGCGCTTTCAGACCAGCTTTCATGTTGGCTCCACCAGAGGGTACAGAGGGAATGGCAAATTAATTATAGAAATGAAGCCAACCTCCTTTTCTTATCACAGAGGGCAGCTGTGTGTTTCCCCTCGCCTGTTCCCCCTCTCCTCTGTCTACAGCACTGGAATGTGTCCTGTTCTACATCTATTCTCCCCTTCTCCTCATCAATCCATACAAACTTAGTCAAGAGAAAGATCTGCTGTGCATGGGGGAGGTGGAAAGTGGAGCTTTTATTGAGTGAAAATGCCATAGAAATTGTTGCAGACTAGCAGAGAAGGAATAAGGTTCTGTCTTTCCTCTCAACTTATTTCATAGCTTTTAGACCCTTCCACTCAAAGTCGACTAATAAATCAATATTTCAAGTGGGATCTGGTGTTGTACTGACATCATACTGTTGGCTGTGAAAGCACATTAACCGCCAGCCGAACGGGAGTCTCGATGACAGGCTACATGGTCCTGATCAGCGTCTGTATTGCAGTGTTTTGAGAGACATTTGGAGATGTTAAATGTCTCAAAAATGGCATGCGTGACCCACTCTAGCAAATGAAAAGAGCACTACCATCAGAAATAGACACTAGCACACACTCACCTCACTTGTTGGACCATCCCCAAAGGTCTGCTTTGGAAATAATGGGAAAGAGCAACAGCGAATGCATGGAATATTAATGCAGCGTTGCAGCCAGGCCTCAGCTCAAACTGTTAATTTCCATTTTATCATGACAAATAGAATAGACATCACTCCATGTGTTATCATGCTGTTTTCAAGAGCTGCCTTCAGACTTTCACATCAAATTACAGAATGTGAATATTTTATGGCAGTCCTTAATGGATACTGTCGCAGCACACACTCCCCTCCATTGCTAAATCATACAGATTATTCAAATAAATAATGATTGTTTTAGTGCATACTAAATGCAAATGCTAAAGTGAACAGTAAACTGAAAACAAAGAGAGCTGACAAATATGTTTGTTTTTACCACTTATGTAGTTTGTAGTTACAAAATAAAGGGAAATTTCAGTTTTATTTATTTTTCTATGGCAACATAATCTGATTGGTGCAATGTCTGTATGGGTTGGTGCTAAAAATAGTTAAGTCACTTAATTTCCAACGGACCCAGTCTATATATCCATTGGCCACGCAGTTGAGCAGAAGGGGAGCTGACATTGTTAGCTGTAGGCTAACTAGCTTTCATTTTCCAAGTGGAAGCTAGTCAGCCTAGAAGGCTAACATCAAACAGTACCACGATTGCCCCCAAATGCCGAATGTTGTAATGTGGTGGTCTAAATTGCTAACAGTGCATAACAAATGCTGTGTTAGCTTGTCGACAAATGGGGAAAAAAATGTCCCATGCAAACCCAGAATCCCTATGCTATGTTTCTACAAATAAATCCCAAAATTATTTTATATTGGAAAATAAGAAAATATGCTCCAGTGTCATTCTAGTTTAGAATCGATCACACAAAAAATGAGGAGAATTCAAATTTCAGTATAACTTTAAGATTGACTTGAATTGAGTAAAGACAAGGAAACAAAGCAGAGAACATTTAATAGTTTAATTATAAGCTGCTGTATACATTCAGTGATTATTCCGATTTTCATGTTGCCAGAAGCCATGGGTGAGACCAGCAAAACATTCAGCTACAAGATCTAGTTTGTTGTATGCAATTTGTCCATTTTCATTCATATTTTTCCACATTGTACATAGTTTACTGCAAAGCAACATAAAACCACATTGCTGATGTGCAACACGGTTCTTCCAAGAACGTAGTTCATTCAGACATGATTCCACCCAGTCTGTTGTGTGGTGCTCGTAGGAGGGGAAAGCCATGTTTATACCACTCTGGTCTCAACTTTATCTTTGAGATCAACTGAACACAGATGGCACAGGGTGACAGCAGTGCAGAGCAAAGCTAGTCTGCATGTCCAACTGCCCTCAGTTGAAGCAGAAAAAGTCTTGTTTAAACTCGATTGGGCCCAATAGGAAATCCGACTCATTAGACAGATAAAGTAGGTGGAACCCCGTAACCAGCTTTAAGAGCACTGGGAGCCGTTCTTTCTCCTCCTTAGATACTAAGATTAAGCAACATCCGGCAATCTTTAAGGTTTTATTTGCATCTTTTTTGGTTTCTTTTGCTATCTCACTCTAAGCTCATTGAACTGACACACTATGTTGGTGCTGATATCGCTTTTTTTTTTGTTGTTTTTTTTTGTCTTTTTTTTTACATTTTCTAGTAGCCCACACAGAAACTTGATGGCACAAGAACTGACCAATAAGAAACTCTTTACAACAAGGTAGACTGCAACAGTTGCCAGGGGGTCACACAGTAAACAAAAAAAATAATCCAAGTTCATTTTGAAAATAAAAAAACAAATCAGGTTCAATATAAAAGCAAAAGACAAATGAACAAAAGCAAGTTAATTTCAAGTATAACTTACTCATAAAATAACTAGACAGCATTAAATATTCTCATTATACATTTTTAAATTATTTATAAAATATATTTTGGCATATATGTTTTTTTTTTATTTTTGTGTTTGTGTAACAAACGCTACTGTAGCTTCAGTTGAACACCAATGTTTATTTGTTTTTTTCTCTTGAAACAAAACATTAAAGGGATTGTCACATAACAACGGGTTATTAAAAATGATAATAGTAAACCCTATAGAGAGTTTCACATAGCAAGACATGAGTGACGATCCCTTCTATCCTAGCCCCATAGTCAAAAGTCAAAAAAAGTACAAGACCAGAGCACAAAGTTCTAATTTGTGCTCTACTGGCTACAATCAAGGTTGGGCACAGGAGATTTTCAAAAGCAGTAAGTCTTTTCTTCATACAACTCAAATTGAACACAAGGATCTGTCTGTCCCACTTCCAGTGTTCAGAGCGGCCGGGCAGATAGCGAGAGTTCATTTAGCTCCATCCTTGATAAAATATAAATACTGTAAAGACCTCACAGTCTTATGACACTAGGATGTCCTCAGGGATACGCAGAAAAGGTTTCTCTTATTAGTCAGGGAAAAGGGGCAAATGAGACTGAGAGGCCTCCCTTTCCTTCTGAATGCACTGAAAACTGTTGAAGGAGTAAATTGAGGGTATTTTTAGATGAATCCTGTGAATTGTCGTTTATTACATTGACGGAGCTCACTATACAAAGGAACAAAGAGCGATTTTGGCAGCTAGAACAGACTGCAAAACCAAAGAAGGCAAATATCAGTTTGTGATACAAAAGTAGTTCAAAAGGCATAACTGTACTTATGAATCGGCACCTCAGGTGTCCAAACACGAAGTGTCCTGCTTTGGCGCAAGGGCTGGAGAGCTCCACTGGCCATGTCCATGCAGTCAACAGTGACCTGCCTGTCACTCATTGCAGACTCATAGAAAGAAAACTGAACAAAAAGCAAACAAGGAAAAAGTACTGCGACTACAACAAAGCCACATCCACTACCTTGGCTTGAGCACACAACTAGCTGCAGCATACTACAGTTCATCGTCCACAGCCCAAGCTGGTTCTTGAAATTTTGTATACTGCAAATGGGTGTGTCTCTCTATTTCCACAGCCAGACTTCCTTCTGTGTACACACAGCTATTGTGGGGTACATATATGTGAGTTTACACTGTATGTGTGTATGCATGTCGGTGTGTTTTGTAGAGAAGCTCGCTAAAGCACAATGTCCTTCAGGCGCTTGCTGCTGGGGGATTCCTTGTCTCGGCCATCGTGGAGAAGCGTGTTGATCTCCCTGACAGCTGGCTCACTGTCCTTCCCCTCCGGCTGCCGCAGCAGACTGTGATTGGCGATTCGCTCTGCGTCGCGACATTTCAGTGTGTTGTAGGCAGATGACGGCTTGGACATTGGACTCTTCAGATGCACAGGGGAGGTGATGGGGCTGGCTGCCTCACGCCCATTGCCAGCTTCACGGACAGCCCCTCCATTGGCCTTGGGGCTACACACCTGAGACTCCTGAGTCCGCTTTCCCTTTATCTCTCCCCGCTCCACATCCTCGGGCCCATCCTTGCCGAAGGTGGCAAAAGTTCTCTTAGTGGTGCCGTCCTCGTAGTGGGGCATGTCCACCGTGGTGGCCTCAATAGACAAGGCGATGACATTACGGGCATGCTCAGGTGACTTGGCACGTGCTGGGATCGGGACACGAGGCATCCAACAGCGATCAGAGTGGCCTAGGATGCGACACTCGTCCTGGCAGTGAAAGCCTTCACTGGGATCTGTAGGGGCACAAACAAAAAACACGATTGTTAGGTTTGTCTGTAAAACAACTGATTATACTCATTTCCACATAAGGTCTCATCTCTCATTCTCTTCCATGTTGTCTGTTTGATTCAGCTGTTTATGACACACCATAAAATAACAGGATAAATAAATAAAAAACATTGCTGCATTTCGTTTTAATTAAAATGGCCCAAGTTAAACATTCGAATGATTTGCTTTCACTTGCAGTGGACTCCTGCGTCAGCCCAAGACTGCATTCCCGCTAGTTATCACACTACTCACTGATAACTAGAGCTGGATGTTTGGGGCACTTCTAATATGCCAATTAAATTATGTATTGTTAAATCAAAAGTCCATTTGCAGCTCTTGTATAATTGGGTTTTCTGTAGCAACAGTAGATGAAAGGCAGGTTTAAACAGTGCAATCAGATATCTCGCAGAGAGACACCAGACGAGTTGCGGTGTTGTTGCCTGGTTCATCTCTCTCTCCCTCTCTGTCTCTGTCATCTGGCGCCGAGTTATAAATATGTAATGATGTTTAACGCTGGAGTGAAAAAAAAGATTTGCCTGAGTCTGTATGACTGCTCTGTTTCATACTTTGTTGTGTTGGAGGGGAAGGACTTTCAAGACTTTTTGCATCGTTACAACAACAACAAAAAAAAAGTGCCATGCTCTCTTACTCAAACTGAAACGCTGCTATTTTCCTTTTCCTGTTTGTTTTAATTCGCATATACGCACACTCTAATTATCGAAGCAGCTCGGTCCTAGAAGTCCTTGCATTATTTCACATGTCATCCGAAGATTTAATAATAAAAAGGCGATAATACAGATGTAGGGTGCGCACTTTCGAAACAATTGAGCCCTTGAAAACATAATTCCAAAGTCTCTCTCTGCCGCTGTGCTGTTGTGTTTTCCACCTGCTCCAGCCTTGAAAAAGAACCTGCCACACAGATACGCAGTGACATATTTCTGCGCTCCCCTACTGCTTGTTTCACTTCTAGCAAGAGTCATCCTCCCGTTCCAGAGGCCCAAGGTGACAAGAGGGGATTGTGAGAGGGATTGCCATCGACCCAAATGCATACGCTTACATCTGGCAATCGCAGCTTGACAGATCACCTAATTAAAATCACTAATGATCTGTTTTTCTCCCTTCTTTCCTGCACTCGCGAGAGGCACCTCTGCTTAGGCCCTGGGGATCGATATTTAAAGATTGGAGACAGGCTTTTCAGCGGCAGATATGCCAGAGCTGTCTCTCATAAAGTATAATCTGATGAGACTGACAGATAACATGGTGACTTAATGACGGAATGAAAGAGTAAAAGGTATCATGGGCTGTTTGAACTCAAGCACGGGAAGCAGTTCAGGAAGAATCATCATGTTTGAAGGCAGGAAACAAAAAAAAAAGGCCGCGAGTGACCAAAGTCCACATCAACGCTTCATTGTGACACAGAGGCAGCACAGAATTAGCTCCCTGCATGCACACACATACACACACACACACACACACACACACACACACACACACACAGACATGGCAGTCTCTCCATTCAAATAAGATTGAGACAGCATCTTTCTTATAAGGAACGACAATAAGTATCTCAAATGTAATTACAGCAATCAAGTAAAAACACATCTTAACATCTTACAGAATCTCTGTCAGTGTACAAAATATTGACTTCAAGAAATATAATTTTGCACTCTTATTCACATTATCCAACATAAATAGGCTGCTTTATAAAAAATCCCTAAACAGTAAAAATCCTTTCATGAGGCCGAAAAGCCAGAAAGAGCAAACTGAATATATTTTCCACAAGTTGCTCTCCTGTATGTATGTAAATTTGCAAGAATGCTGATTGGTCCAAGGAACTGCACTGGCGGCAATCAAGGAGACAAAAGGCATGAAGCTGGGGGTTTTGTTTAAAGAGAAGGGATCCAATCAGAATGTAATAATGTAATCACAACGGAAAAGTCTTTACCAGGTACCAGGAACATAATAGACGGTGATGAATAAAAAAAAGAAAACATGCCCACACACCGGATTAGATTGTCCACTGCAACGGTATTTTTAAAGCCCTTTCAAATCCCATGTTCCTTTTTTTAATCCAGTGTAACTGCTTTGTCATTATCTGCATTCTGAATTTACTCCTTTCTGCTGCCTTTTTTTGATAAATTGCCACCTATAAAAATGCTTTAGACAGTCAATATTTCAGTCATAGCAACAATGTAAAGTATATTTGGAAATAGTGTATTTTAGTATGTGCTGGCATTGTAAAAACTCTGTATGCAATGTGTATTTGAAAGTTCTTGTAAATTTTAAACTTGTACGCACATTCTGCAGTTCAGCACTACATTTGGTAATACGAAATTTACCCCCAAATCATGTTTGACATGTTTGACAAAGTAGATCTTTTTCTCAGCTGATTAAAGATTTACAAGCATCTTGGTAATGAATGCAATTTCCTCTAAATACTTTGGCTTTTTTCAATAGCCTGAAGCACTTTCTAAAGCATGAAAAGCCTTAAGGCACAAAGAAATATACACAAGTTGTATGCTCGCTACTTAGCAGTGCATGCATATGCAGTGAATACCATTTTCTCTTCTTTCCTTCAGGGGTCTATGGGAGAGCAACTGGGTTGCAAATGACATTGTTATGAAAGCCAAGTGTCATTAACACTCACACATCCTGCCTCTGTTCAGAGCTTCATAGGACGCAGATGTTGCTCTAAAAGACCCACAAAAAATGGGAGAGAAAATTTAAATGAAAAAAGTGACAGGCCACCGACCTCCAACAAAACAGTCTCCTCCTATTTAAAAAAAATGAGCAAACTGCAATGATAAGATATGAATTAATGGCTTTTACAGTCATGCTTAGGTCTGGAAGTCAACAAGTACAGAATAGAATACAGTGAAGACATCTCCTGCTGTGAATGTGCATTCAAAGTCATCAGAAAAATAAGCTTGCCAATCAGTTCCAGGAACAGACATAAAGTACAGCACAGAGCAGGATGTCATTGGGAACATTTCCTATCTACGGTTTAATGCCTATTAATTACCAAGGGAGCTCCATCGGGAGGTGGAGGCTGCCTGTGTTTTGGAGTGTACCACATTTAAAATACAAACAAACAGTCTAATGGCAGTGGAGGCAAAAAAAAAAAAAAACATGTATCAAATAACACAGCGCTGCTATCAAATCAGACATACTGCACTTTAATACCGAATTAACGTCCAAAGTCTGGCAAAGGCAGTGGGGAGCACTTTAAATATGTATGTACCGATGCGCGTGCCATTGGAAAATAATAAATATTGCCACTTCAGATACAAAAGCCAAATTCTCCCGATAATGCTGGCTATGTTTTCTGTCTGTAGTTACCTGAAATAGCATCACTTTGCATCAGCACGGGGAGAAAACCCACACGTTCCCTGCCATTTCATCTTGCGTCTAGCAGCCTGCCAGCAGCCGATGCAATCCTGTCTCTTTCCCTCAATCAGATGAAGGCGTCTTGACTTCAAGTTACAGCACACAGATCCTCCGCTTCAGCACGGGGATCCCACAACCTGACAAGCTCATTGCTCAATTTACCCTGGTGCACGGCATATAATGATCCCTTCATGTCATACAGCTGGAGGTGCTATTTGTTTGTTGCTAATGTAGCAAAAAAGAGGAATCAGCAAAAGGCTAAAATCCCCTGACACGAAGGGGAAGGGATGTGTTCAGTGAAAAAGGCAACTTCCCGAAAAAACTCCCTGAGCCTTCGCCAGCTATTTTGCGCGCCGCTCGGCTAACACATGGAGCCTGGCTCGGAAAACAAAGGCGCTTTTCCCTCCAAAAAAAAACAAAAAAAGTAGCACACACAGCCTCAAGGTTGAAAACAGTGATGTAATCCCACAAAATGAGCATAAGCGGCAGCAAGAAACAGATTGGAGGGCCGGAGACAAGGTTTGAGATGAACTCAGATTCAGGTGACAAAATCTTCGTTCTGTATTTCTTTGTTTAACTGGAGCCACAAGGCGATGGGGGACTCGCAGTCTGACACAATTCAGTCAGTTTGGCTTTACAGCATGATGAACCCTAAAAAGAATTTGGAACAGCGCTGGCACGATAAATCATTTTACAAAGAATGTCTGCCACTTTTGGTGTAAACTACTTTTTTGTATTTCTTCGGTATGCCGGCATTTTTGTTATCACAGTAACAATAAATGTCCTGATTCTGTTTGTCACATGAAAATAGATACCCCTAAACAGACAGTCAGACGGTATAATGTAGATGTTACTGTGATGTAGATGTTATGAAACAAATCATTTACAGCAATTTAAACCTAGATATGCTTTACTTGTGGCTTTGCTGATGCGCTTTGATTTCCCTTGCTTTCCTGTTCTTTCCTCGCCGTCTTTGATATTAGACCCTCTCAAAATGCTGTGACAAAGCTATCAAATATTACCTTTCTATCGTCTGAAAAGACAATTATTCATCTCTGGAGCTGAAGGAGCAAACAGCAACTCTGACATTGTGCTTTGTGTATCTTTTCAGTGCCGTGTGAGAGGACTGGCGAAAAAAATCCACAAATTCAATCCACAGAAAGTTAAATAAATGTGACCGCAGTCCTGATGACCCCTCTTGAGGACAGCCCGGGAGCCAACACTCCTTTGCCATGTCTGAGTGGCACACAGAAGGATTTCATTTGCTGCTAAAATGCAGACCACTTTTCTGCTCTCATCTTGGTGTATCTTTGACAGTGAGATGGCTGTTTTCTAATTGCTCTCCATATTAATTTTCCATCCTGGCAGTCACATGGCAAAGATTGATTAAATCTAAATTGTTACTACAGAGTCTTGATGGAGCCTGTGATGCAGAAGCTGATGGGAGTATCACAGGGGAGGAAAAATTCAGAAAATATGGCACCAGCAGAATAGAGGCCGACTGTCTGTGGTTGGTTGGTGCTCAGAGTCCAAAGCATGCTTGAGACCTAACAGGCTTGGCCCTGCCTGATCCTAACACTGGGGACGGAGCTTAACATCTAGTCTGCTCTAACTACAGCAGAGGGCAGTTCTACGGCCAGCTGAGGCTGAGGCTCGGCCAAGCAGCCTCCTACACTACTCACCAGGGAGAGTCCAAGCACTGCTGTCATCCCAGCCAGCCAATTCAGTCTGTGGGCCATAAATCAGCCTGGAGGCCTGGCTCCTGCGGGAGCAGCAAGATGGAGTGTGATGGTCTTGTTTTTACAAACAGTAGAGGGGCACCCTTACTGCGCCACGCAAGCCATCATTCTCTACACAGCACCGAGTCCTCTCCTTCTCCCCACAGCATCTGGTTCAGTCACATCAAACTAACCCCCCCCCCCAAACGCCTCCGCATTCATCCCTCGCAGCTCCCCGCACAAGCCCATCCTTTACACTTCTCCTCCTTCTGTCCTCCTCTTTCATCTCATCAGTACTGCTGTCTCACGTACATTGCTGTAATTAAATAAATCCTTCACCCAAAAATCTCTTCCTCTCATTTCTGCCTATCTGACCAGATTTCCTTCTACTTCCCAGTCAAATATTAATTGTCGAGGAAATTAGACTCACTGGGCAGCCTTGTTAGTACTGTCGCACGGCTGGCGAAGCCAGGGGTTCATGTGGCCCTGGTTCTATTTCTGAGCATTAGTACCAGTCAATTTATCAAGAACAAATTCACTGTCTAATCCATCCAGCACTGCAGAGAGTGTCTGACAGCTTGTCACTTCCAGCAGGCCTGCCTCTGTCCTCCCAAAAGCTGATGCAAAATGGCAAGTTAACTAAATTTTGAGCCAGCTTTGCTGTCGTTATTCTTTATAGGCACTTGTCAATAATTGTTTTAAAAGCCAGCGACATTTCCAGCCAAATTCTGCAAATGTTTACTTCCACTGTCAGTATTCACTCCCTCGCTGCTGGCCCATCCAGCCCAGCCTGTACAATCTGCAGCAGGTCCTGGTATAAAGAATGAATTTCCAAACTGGTGTTGACAAACAATGCACTAGCTTCTAAATTGGTACAAACAGCATCTGTTTAACAGCTGTGTAACAGCAGCGGGAGGAAAAAAAGCAATCGCTATGCTGTTTTATAAATCACTATGTCATCGCAGAGCACTGTTTTGTTCAAAAGCAGGATCACTAGCCAATGGACTGCGTGATGTAGTGGAAACTTGCTGGTGTCATGATGACATACGTGAGTGGGCTGGTGTCAATGCCTCGGCAACAAATAGTATTTTGCTGAGAGGATTCTCTCACCTTCCTGTGCCCTGCTTCTACCATCACTGCCTCCTAGAGGTTGCAGTGTCTCAGTCATAGGCTGTGAAAGCATTACCCTTGGCTTCTATCATGACATATGCAACGCTTGAAAAGGCAGGATTTACAGTGGTCAGACAGTGTGTGATCTGTAGGTTTTTAGACCCATAATTCATGTCCTGGTTTAATAGACGATGTGAGCCAGCGACTTTTAAACTCTCTAAACAGGCACTCTGGGCTGGATTTAACCCAGGCAGAGAGGCACAAAGACCCGAGCCTGGCTGCATAACGCTGAGCTTGGCTGAAAATTAAAAAGGAGGTTCCAGGGAACCATGTATGTGTCCACAAAATATCAGAAAGCCTCTGGGATGGCTGGTATCATGTCTGCCTGAACAGAGCCCAACCACAACCACTTCAACCATGCTGCCAATCCAGCAACATGCAGAGACTTAGCAGAGGAAAAGAAATCAAACAAACAACACATACTGAAAGACGGACCAAACAGATTCTGTCCAGGTTTCACTGTTTGTATCTAATAAGTGTCCGTAAAGCAGTTAGATGTCTGGGAAAGAACTTGTGAAAGTCTGTGCTTTTCCTCTGCTATGAGATAATGATGCCAACTATTTCACTGTCGCTGGAACAAGAAATCAGCTTAATAACTTTGTGGTAGTAAATTAGATACTCTCGTGGCCATATATAACATTTCCAAGAAAAACTAATCAGGGATGTAATTCAGTGATGAATTTCATCAGAGAAAATTCATCTTTGGGTTAGAAGTGTTTTAAAGGGATAATTATTTTAAAATATGAAAGATACAGGACGAGAAAAAAAATGCAATTAAAGTCTAAATGAAACTGCAACTTGAGCTCATCTTGCTCACATAATTTAATATATCTCAGTTAGAATAGGATATTGTGGGGAAACATCATGCAGGGAGGAATCATTCAAAAGTGTCTGAAAAGCAAATGGAATAAATGGTAATTTTATTGGATTGAAGGTCATAAACAGGTAATATAATCTACAATAAGTTACAATTATTTGTCCCATTAATATAATAAGATATATCTTTGACTCTTTCATAGGTATTTTGTTGCTTTCACTGTTTTAAGAAAGAAGATAAAGATAGTGTCCTTACACAAAGATAGTTATTTAAATAAACTTCTTAAAAATGTAAAATTATTAACAATAATAATTATTCAAAATGATTACATTGCTATTTGCTAAATAAAACCTCGCACCTAATACTTACTTTCCAGCTTTGTATTTGCTTTTCGTCGAGGTAACAGTTTTTATTGTGCATTGTGTTGTACCGCGGTGTGATCTACTTCACTATAATGACACAGCAAATGTCACCCTTGTCAATTCTCCGCGTCCAAATTGCCCTTCTAATGATGGGCTTCAAATTAACCTGTGTTCCGGCGCTGCAGGCCCACAGCAACAGTACAATGCGCTCCCAAAACTCAGCACAGCAGGCCGCTGGCGTCCCTGTTGCAGACCTGCCCACTCCGCCATGCGAGCCAGCCAGACCGCCTGCTTGCCTGCCTGCCCACCCGCCTCTGTCTGCTTGGCTCGCTTCCTCCACAATGCATCGGCAGAGGACATCTTTAAATACACTGGAACAAATGCAGCATTTCTGTGTTTAAGCTTGACCGAGCTAGCAAGCTAATTTGCTCCTAAACCCTTGAGTCTGGGAGAAGCAAGGGGGACAGAAACAGACTCTTAAATTACATCTGTGAATGGGGTTGAAAGGGGGGAGGGGAGAGGGGGGAGCTACGTGGGGAGCAGGGATGGAGAGAAGTTGAGTTGTTTTAGGGACGGCAGCAATCACCGAAAAGTGTGAGGAAAAAAAATATAGTCAAGTGAGTCACTTCGGTCACTTTATCTAATTGCTTAAACCAGGAGTGACAATTCCTCAAGTGAATATTTAGGTGTGTTATCAGCTGGAATAAATCCCTATGAAAGTTTTCTGCAGTTCTAATGGGCAGGAGAGAAAATACTGCAAATGTCAGGGAAACATAATGCCGGATGATGGGAAAGAATGGCTCATGGGGCATGGAACTTTTCCTTAATAAACAAGAGGTTCATGACAAATTAAAGATGTGTCACCAGCATCGAGATTTCTATTTGTGAATCCAAGTTTTCACCCCAACAGTCAAAAGAAAAAAAAACTAATCAAGTGTGGGGAAATAGATTTATGATTTAATGGTTCGGAACAATCTATAACCCATAAACATCTGCGAGTAAGAAGCCATTATATTTTCACATTTGCTATAAAGAGACATTTCTCATAGTTTTACTTTAAGATTTTTTTTCCCTTTGCTTTCTCAAGTGCTATTTCTATTAGCCATCTGAAATAAACACAATACTTCAGCACCTGTCAAAGTGTCCAGCTCCAAACAACTGGGGATGGCACACCGGGCCTCATACCAATATCTTAGGAATTTTTTTGTCTCTCTGTGAGCTTCAGCTTTGCCTCAAAAGAGTGGCCTTACATAATTAATATAATGTGGCTTCTCATTCAGTCATGTTCACTTTGTGTCAGCCTACGACTATGTGTTTTATATTCCATTTTATCTTGTCGCAGAAGCACCAGCGTGGTCCCTACTCTCCCTCATTTTCTTCCCATTTCTGTTTTTTTTTTCCTTCTCCCGCCGTCTCTTTCCCCGACAATTTTAACAACCTCTGGAAGTAGGACACTGTAACGTGGTGAGTGTGGTGGTATGCAGCGTGATGGGCAGGTTTAGCTCAGCACACGGAAACATACAGAGCGGGAGGGGGAGGGCCACACTGGGACACCGATCGTGGTTTGAAAAGACAGTCCCCTTGTTTCCCACTGAACCAGACTGAAAGTGCCACTCAGGGATGAGCAGCACATAAAAGAAATAAGGAAAACACAGTGAGGCCTTTGCAGTGTGGAGATGTATTAGATTTATACCTACTGGGCAGTGGAAAAGCAAGAGGGAGGCCTTTCTAACACTCTCTATTTCCCTGTCACGAAGGCCATTCTGTTTGGCATCTGGGAGGCATGCTGATTTTCTCCCAGGTTCTCCATTATTCACCACAGTGAGGTCTGCACCATGATACCACTTAATATCAAGACAGTCAGAGCCAATGTCCGTAGCATTAGCCACCCACCAGCCACTGCCACACTACACAGAGGATTGTCAGCTCTGAGGCAGTCCATGAGAGGAGCCGCAGCTCGTATCTAAGACACACAGATCGAAATGGAGGTGGGAGACTGGTCTGAAGAAAAGAGAGGGAACTAATAGGCACATCTTTTCTGATTTGAGGAACATGACTATAGCATACATAAGGACGATGGCAGGGGTCTGACACAGTGGTAGTAATTGGATTTCTCAGGCCCTGTGCCCACTCATGATAACATGCTGAGCTGTGACATGAAAAGTCCTTATGTGTAGCAAGGGAGCAAGGTGCAGCAGAGTGGAAGTGACAGGTGTCAAAGATCCAATTCCCTCGCTCCTCTCGATCCTTGAGTTCCTTTTCTCTGGAGACAGCTGAGGAACAACCTGCCCTGTGGTAAAGCCAAACACCAAGCTTGACATTCAGTTGCAAATCCAAGCTAGTTAAACCTATGTAGAGTGCAGCGCAGGAGGAGGAGGAGGAGGTGGAGGGGGGACAATGAGGAGGGAGGCGGGTGGGTGGGTGGGGGTTTGGCAGCACTGTGGATATAAGAGGTCACGGCCTGATTGCTTGCTTTATTTATTTTCTGATGCTAATGTGAGCTGAATACAGAAGGAGCACAGGATGTCCGTGATGTGCCGGGGAGCACACAAAGGAGCCCGAGACCCCCAGTGCAGATCCTCGAGATGTTGCGAGAAGGAGGGGAGGGGGGCTTTTGCAGGGGGGGTAGTGAAGTGTTCTGGCCACAGTTCCCTCCCTGTCCTCTGCATGCATTCTGGCCTCATCTTTAACGAGGACTCCACAAGAACAGGCACATCATTAAAAAGAGCTGTTCGTTCGGAGACTTTCCTGTCTGCCATTAAACTTAACAGCCGACCTCTCCCATTACCTTTTATCCTCCCCTTTAAGGAGGCGGGGGACAACGGGGTTTGAAAAGTCGCATTTGGTTGGCAGGATGCATCCATTTATTGAATTCTGTCTCTTAGTCAATCACGCATAAAAAGAACAGCAGTACACCATCCAGGAATGTGCCAAAAGTACTTTCTTTTTTTGCATACTATATGTACTATGACCTTATAACTGTAAATAATGTAACATTTACTGTAGTATTTACATGCTTCACACTAATCTGATTTTACATAACATATGAATGTCATTTGATAATTAGCGTAATGCCCAGAAAGATTTGTTGTAGCCTAAAGGAAATATCTTATTAGCAGTACAATATAAGAAATGGTGGGCCTTTATGTTTTAAATTATGTTTTTAATGGTAATGAATCTACTTTAATTTGATCATCCACCACTGCCAGCTACGCCCCGATATAGGAACACCACCCTGCATCCTGTTCATCTCTTGACCTTTCCCATGCACGAACAAAACAGGCAGAAACCTGACAGCAGTGCGTGCAACAGACGGTCATTCAGATGGAGTAGTTCACTCAATTCTATATTCCAGTTGTGCACATTACAATTTTTATCTTTATTCAGCTACAATTACCTGTTTAGAAAACGTAGCAATGTGGTTTTCTTTAATCTCAGCTACCAGTGTGCACGTTAATTCAACAAATGCAGAACAGAAAGAGCGCAGAGGCTTAAAAGAGCGGGGAGGCTCCTGAATATGAAGACGTGTTGAAAGACAAAACCCAAACAAGTTCTTGCGGAGAGCGGTGGCCAAGAAATAGTCGGGGGAGGCTCCCTGGGTCCTCGGCAGGTCCTTTCTCTCTGTTACTATGCCTTCACTCTCTCATCAATAGTTTATAATCTGGGTCACGGGCAGCCCCAACGTGCCTCCCACCATTGAAACCTACTCAAAAATGTTGAATTACAACACAGCGAGTTCATCCCCGCAAGGTCATCGAAGGGACAGCGAGGGAACACTGACACTAATTGGTGAATAAAAGATAGTAATGATAGAGGTGATTTGGATGACTTCTCTTTAACCTCTTTTTAACTTCTGCTGAGTACAAATCCAAAGAGCACATTCTGCCTCGCTATTTTACAGTATATGCAGAGTCTCTGCGAGAGAAATTCTGCATTTCAACGGCTATAAAATGTTACAGAATAAATCATTCTCACTGAATATACATGAGGAGAGCAAAATATGGAAATATTATAGCAGTATGCCTGAGGTAGTAACCTTTTGTTGCCACAACTGAAGAGGACGACATAACTTTACATATTTCTGCTACATATTCCATCTGAGTTATAATGTTGTCAGGAGGAACAAGGTGATGAGACCTAAGAAAAAAACCAGGCAAGAGATGACAAAGGCATTGGAAGAGACAGTGAAATGAAAGAAAAATAGAACATAGGAAATCTAAAATGGACTAAAGAGGATGGAGGTAAGCTGTTTTTTTTCCCCACAGAAAGGAAGTAATAGGGGTTAAAAAAAGAAATGCACATTGCAGCAGCACAGGGGACCCCCCTCTCTCTCTCTTCCTCCCTTACCCCAGCTGCAGTGATAAATGTCTCTTTGTATTCTGGACAGAAAACTGCGGGCTACAATGTACTTGTCAGAAGACAGCTGATTTTCCCCTTAAACAGAGCAGAGTATATTCTTAATCTTTCCTTTCACGGAGGGAGAAGATAAAACAAATGCCTCGTGCCAAGACACATAATGCCCAGAAAATCTGTCCCCATTCGCTACACGTTCGTGTGGCGTGCAGCTACAAACGTGCTCCTGTGTGTACAACGTATGTGCCTACAGCAGGTGTACGCGTAGCATGTGCGACCACATGCTATTTGTACTTTTGCTAAATTTCACAGCATCCTTAATCCCCGCAGTATAGCCATGGCTCCACTATGAGGGCTCATAAATGGGAGTCAGTGCTACAGGTAATGGAGCTGATTATAGCTATCTGGGCTACGGGCCAGCTGCCAGAATCTGCCCTGCCTGGAGGGAGCACAGGCCGCCTGGTGTCTGATATCCTGGGATCCCTGTAATACAAGCCTTGCTTTGGCAGTCACTCGGTGCCCACTTCCAGCCACACACTGAGGCTCCTTTGAGTTAGTCCATGTGTATAGTGTGTCCTCATCAGGTTGTTTACTCCACATGGTATCAGACTATAGTCATACCATTTCAGCAACAAGGCTGTGGTAAGTCATGCTTTTGTAAAGGTGTATTAGGGACTCTTGAGAGGAGCTCAAGTTGTCACCAGAGGATCAGGATTGGGTCTGGAGTTACGTTATCTGCTATTTTCTGTCACGTCCTGTCCTGGGGGCAGAGTGCTCCTTGAGGCCAACTTTACTGCTGCGCACACAAATTGCATGCCTGACACGACAGACAACAATGACTTATCAGTTGTCCTCAAAATGGCACTACATAATAATTTGTCCATGCCCCCTAACACGACAGACCGGGGCGACGGATCAGAAAAGGAACGCCCCATATCATCTGGATGACTTTATTTGCCTATGCCTACAAAAACTCTTAACACGGCTGAAAAATAAATTTGTTCTGTCTCTTTAATGGTCTGACTTCACACATAATATTTTAACAGACATGCAGCACCACACTGAATGAAAACCTGCCGCGGTATCTCTGAAAGGAAAAATTATCTGCCTTGTCCTGGCTGTCGATTTCACCGTCACGATACTGGTGCGTGAGACAGCCTCTGCACTTGCACTGTTTGTGGGTGGGAAGGACATAAATATAGCACACTGTGGCTTTGTTAACCTCTCATTATGTTGAATTTACATTACATGAAGGCAGGATTATCGCTGTAAAACGTAAAATGTGTGCAGATTACAATCTTTGGCAGCAAGCCCAGATCACACCGGAGGTACAAGATCCTCTTCCCATTAAAGATACGGTGACGACGTCGAAACAGCTAAGCAGGCTGCGTCACATTTGTGGACAAATGTGAGCAAGTATCATGGGGAAGTGATGTAGGGATGTCTAGAGAGTGATGTTTGAAAAATTTAACGAGTGAAATGATGTGCTTTGAGCGATCTCATTAACGTTGCTAAGTATAAGTAACACATGTCCATTAGGAGTGTGTGATTTAAGTACAATTGTTGCTGCAGCTCCCCCTCCCATCACCCCCTGCCCATTCATCCATCATTGCCCTGTGTTTTAACCTGCAGTCTTATTGCTGCTTGCTTTATATTGCACAGGAGAAGGGGTTTGGCTCATGCGGTGACCTCAAAGAATTAAAAACACAATAGTGAGGTTAGGAAAAATGGCTGCTGCCTCGGTTCCTCAAACAAGAACTAGAATCAATCGGACCTACAAAAGGCGTGTAGACTAGAGACAGTGCAGTAGCTCTGCTACTTGATTTTCACTCTATTTCCCCCCTACCATAGTATTTCTCTCTTGTGCCTTCTCTTTATCTTTCACACTCTCTATTTCTCTCCTACTAAACCCCCCCCACACACACACACACACACTCTTCTCTGATTAACCTTTAAAGACACACACTCGCAGCCACACACACACACACACTCCATACACTGTGTACACACTCTCAGACAGATTTTTAATTCAGGTACTCTCCCCTCTCCCTTTAATACACACTCGGCCCCCATCAACTTCAGCACATTACCTGTTCTTAATCTCTCTCCCTCTGTCTGAGATCATCCTGATCCCCCTGTTTTCCCATCTGCTGTCGATTGGGGCCCAGGTTGGCTAGGTGTTCAACAAACAACTGTGATTCACTTGGTTTCTGCGGAGATTATTAACACACCTAGCATGCCACAGCGTCATGAATAAGCAATGGAGATCCAGAGCCCTATTTTCTCTCTGTCTCTGTGTGTTCCTCTTCTTGCTCTCTCGCTCTGTCTCTCTCTCCCCCTCTCTCTCTTGCCCTGCCGCGTTGTGAACTGAATGCCAGGATTGTCTAGAAAATGAGCTGTCAGTGGAGGGCCTGCAATGAGATACATCAGGCTCATTGTGAGCCCTAGAAAATAATGAACTATTCCCATTTCTCTCTCTGATATGTTCAATACGCTATCCATGACAAGTGCAGAGAGATAAGCAGTCCCCTCTTGAGCTGATTAAATACACTGGGTATATTCAGGAGAGCTTTGGCAGGATGAGGGTTCAGGGGATGCCATTATAGTATTATAACATTACTATATGTTTTCAGCCTGGGCTGGAGAAGAAGACCTTTTGCAAGCGTTTCTTGTTTGTGTCTGTCTTTCGTGTGTGCAGTTGAGGAAGAGCAGCTAGAGGCGACGCTTGTAAAAACTTAACAGAGAATCAAAACGTGTCAAGTTTGTTTAAGCCCTTCTTCACATCTCTTAACGTATTCCCTCTTGGAATTAACTAAAGAACTAAAGGGATGGGCTCGCACATGATTTTTAAAGATTTTGTTGGTTTACTTATGCAAGAACTGCAAACAAACACTACCAAGAGGCCGCAGACATTTTTTTTTTTGCCTTAAATTTAGAACAGACATAAAAAGCTGTGTAGCTTGAGGAGGAACAGGCTTGCCTTACCCAATGAAATACAGGGGAAAACAAAGACAGAGGGAGAAAAATAGAAGAGATTCCCATCTCCTGTTTAATAGATTGAGGTCTCGTCCATTTTGCCATGTTGCCAAATCAACATTGGTCAGCTCTGTTTTATAACATTAGGTGTAATTTTAATAAGGCAGAGCCAGAGACCTCACTGACAGTCTCACACAGTTTCATTCAGCGAAGTGAGCGCCACAAAGTAAAAAAAAAAAAGACGTGCACAGATGGACACAGCTTGAAATGGCATTTTATTTCCTTATAGTTTCCCCAAGTCTCGCCATCTCAGAGGCAAAATCTGCATCTTGGTTGTTCATTACAGACTTCACCACACCTGCTCGCGAGGTTTCTCTGGTGTGTCTGAGCATGCAGTGTATGTGCACTCTATCTTCCTTAATGCTTGTATTGCACTGAGCTCTTTGTCACTGTCAGCCATTTTACCTCCACCACGGGTTACACATTAGATTAGGCAAATCCAAATCAAAATGGATGGTCCCAGTATAGAGTTTTTGTGTGTTAAATCTAATCATAAAATATCATAACGTTACACATGTTGTTGCCAGCCCGAATCACACGAAGACTTTTGATGCTTAATTCAATCAAATGTTGTTTGAGAATCAGTCAAATCCTCTGGCACATTCGCAGTTATCGTGGAGTGAGGGAAAGAAAAAAATCACTCCTACCTGTCAGAGAGGTTGTTTCCTCTTTTCCTCTTTTTATTTCCCCTTGCTAAGACTGCTTACTAGACTCTAAGCTCATCTCTCCATCTCTGTCTGCTTCACACACAGACCCCCCCCTCTCTCTCTCTCTCTCCCCCTCTCGTGTTGTCAGCACAGCCCTTCCTGTTCCTGTTGCCTTCCTGATTCTGACACCTGTCAGCATTTTCGTTAAGTAGATCAGAGAACTGCAAACTAGAAATGTTCCCGTGTTGAATTTAGGGCAAGTTTGCAGCGGGAACATGTGAGGTGCTTTTACTCTCTCTTTAATTCAACAGGGGGAAGGGAAGTGCTTGACTGGCACAAAGTTGGGGGGAGATGTGGATTGGAGATGTTTGCAGTCAGTATATGGAAACAGAAGAGAAAGACGGAAAGACATATGGAGGGAGAGGGAAAGTGAGACAGGAAAGGTGGTGCGGAGGGGGGCTGAAATCAATTAGGAACAGCGAAACCCTGCGGATCTGCTGATGGAAGATGGGAATATGGAGAAGTCTGTGGCCCACGGAGGGGGCTTCCATTCCTGGGTTCCAGCTTCAGGCACACACCCATGGGGAGTTAACAGATAGATGAGAGATATTCTCCAGAGGTGGAGGCCAAGGAATATGTCAGAAATAAAAGAGGCCTGTTCTCTGTTCCGGCTAATTGAGCAGTCTTGGATCCCTTTGAGTCTACTAAGCCAAGAGGAAGAGCATTTTTTTTTTAAAGAACACTCACATATTGACCTGGTATTAATTCCAAAACCAAGACCACAAACCTCTACACCCACAAATCGGACACTGTAAAACGACATCATGCTCCCCCCTTTCCCTCCCGCGGCGATAACTCGAAGGATTTAACAATACATGAATCTTAATCCTTAAAAAACCATGGCTCATCCATATCCGGGAGGAATTAAAGTGTGAGCTATGACAATCAAAGGAAGTCGAAAAAAATAGATTTAGCTCTCTTTGTCACCAGCCCCCTCTGAGTCTGTTCCCGAGCTTCTCCCCTGACACTAATGGCTCTACAGAGCCAAAGCTAGCATGTCGCACATTTCAACCAAATCCCCCTAACTTCACAGACATGCCTATAAAGATAAAGAGGAATTCATTTTATATAGCTCTTCTTCTCAGTTTATAGTTATAGCGATATCATCCTTTTTTTTTTAATTCTATTGGCAGATATGAGGGAGCCATTACATGTTAAAGATAGCCCTTCCTTTATAGATTTTAAGAGATTTAATGTAATTTGTTCTTCGGATACTTCCTTAATCTAATCCACTGGGTGAGGATATTTCAGGTCAAGTTTTCAAAAAGAGCACACACGCCTCTTTAGATTCTTGGCAGGGATTCAACAAAGAGGCATTCGCTCAGATTTAAGTCTAAAATCTCTTCACAAGCACTTCGCTGAAAGTTACCTTGGTAGTGGCTGGGGCAGGAATAATGAATTGCACTGTTGAAACCGCATCACCGAGGAAAAAAAGCATAACTCTGATGGACAAAAGCCAAATATCAAACTCCTGAACTGATACTGAAAGCCCACTGTGATTCAGAGCTGGGTTAGTTAGCGGGTGACTCTCCTCACACAAATGGATTCCCACTTGAAAGCACACAAGATGATGAGAATGCAGGGCCTTTGTGGAAAGGTAACGGCTTGTCTCCTGGGCAAACAACACTTTTACGTGGCACTGGGAATGGTAAACATTTGCACTGTAAAAGCCCGAGAGTTTAACCCTTCCTTCTTCCCCCTTCCAGCTTCCTTTTGTTCTCAGCACTTATCAACACAAGAAAGCAGAACAATAAAAACACACCAAAAACAAGGCTCCTCTATCCGCGGCTTGTGTGTGTTGTTGTCCTTTGGCAATTGCAGTCTCAACTTGTTTTCTGCTTTAGCTTGCAGGAGAGGCGCACCATACAACGGAGTTACTCCCAGAAGACATCTAAGCAGCGGGTGTTTAGTGAACATGCCTATTTGTTTTCTGACAATTCCCCCCATTCATTCAATAGAATGAGCAGACAGTGTCCAGTTTTTGTCAATTAAGACAGACGAGCTCAAAGTGAAACCACATCATCACATGACTGCAACCGCTGCGGCTCTCATATTATACCAACCTCAACTGTTCTATTTCTGCCTTTGTACTCAAGTCAGCCTGCACAGAGGAAAGTGAAGCCGGGAAAAAAAAGAAAGCTAGTGCTCTCCTCCTGAGGAGCTAAAAAAAAAAAAAAAGAAAAAAATATCCGCGTAAGACTGGAGAAACGGATTCAACTGTGCGTCATGCTGAACCACCCATCTCTGTCAGCCCACCATGCCCTTTAACTATGTAATTAGACCACTGAGATGGTAATAGAGGGACGATTTCATTTGCTATGTCATTACATTTCTGCACGTGTAAGGATCTTTGGTCAATTCATTTAATAATTATGAACAGCCTCTCATTACTCCCTGGTGTGACCACTGCTGCTGACTGACTTTTAAAAACAAAGGGAGGAAAGACTCCAGTGGAACCATTTTGTTAAGTCCTTGCTGAGGAAAACTGCTGGCCAAAAGTGACTCTGTAGCTGACTGCAATAAAAAAAAAAAAAACCAATAATAGACGACCTAATTGTAATTCTAAACAGAAGCTTTGTTATCATCTATTCGTTCTGGTCAAAAGAATGGACAGCACTGTGAAATAGCCTCTTGCTCTGTTTACCAGCAATGTGGCGCCACATTACCCATTCAGGAGGCATGCATCCATTTTGCTGAAACAGATACAATCATTGGTGGTGTTAATGAAAAAAGAACTGCCTCAGAGAGCTCTTCCCACTTGTAATATTCTTCATGTACATCATTTCTAATTGTCTCCAATAATGAGATCCCACCACTGGAAGACCTGTCAGCATGCATTTTTTAAAAGGCACAGGAATTTGAGCGCGCGCTGTGCAGTAATTTCAGCTGGCACCCAATAGTCAGCAAATTCACCTTTCATTGTGCGTCACGCCGCACAAGTTGACTCTAATGGTCACATACTTCCTGACCCTATATACGTCTGTCTGCATTTCTCAGCTAAGTCGTTACGTATGGGTGACCGGCCATGGGGGCAGATGCATTGCATTGCATCTGCTCTCGATTAACATAAAGTGTAGGTTGTCTAATGTTATTATGCCCCAGTCAAACAACATCTACAGCCAAATTGCTCCGAGTGAAGCATCTGGTTAGTTAAATATGCCAGGGACCAGACAAGGGAGAGACTACACATGTCTGTTACTGCTTCTTCAACCAAACCCACACACTTCACAGTCCTCCGATAAAAATAGATGGATAAATAATTAAAACAAATCACATAATCTTCATTCCTTCATGCATTTTTATAAAGTAGGATTCCTTTTCGTTATCTCTTGCTCATTAAAATTTCCTCTCTATAGGAGCAGCGTCAAAGAAAGTCGAGTGGCGGGAAAGTCGACAGTCTTACTAGGGCAGCGTTAGTAAAAAGGAACCAAAATTATGCCGGCGTTAACTGAGGGAAGAAAAACTAAATTTGGTGCAAGTTCCCCAATTTGGAGCAAATGTACACTTCATATACTGAAAGCAATAGCTGCAAGAGCTGTCCTTAAAGAGTGTGCCTTTAAAATAAAATGTCCGGTGTTTCCTCCTCGCCCAGAATAAAACTGCTAATGTGAGTCATCCTAAAATGTCTGCAATTTTTTCTCACGCTCTGACTCCCGTGCTCTGCTGAGCTGCGGCACCTGTGCATGTGGTGTTTCCTTTGAGCTCGGTAAATACCCTCAGGTGCATATAGTAACATCCTGGCCTGCTCCAGACAGCTTTATCCTGCTTTCTCTCCCTCTCGCTGACCCACTCTCTCCCTCCATCTGACTGGCAGTGGTTAAGAACGAACATGACCCGCACGCTGACTTCTGCCAACCAAGTGAATGTCTTTTTAAACGGTGAGTCAGAAATGAAACATCAACATTAATTCCCTGCTAAATGATCCCACTGAATAATGGATGAGGGCACGTAGAGATATGTAGATTTCCACCTTCTACCTTTGTGAGCCTAATTGCTGCCATTCAAGCACATCTGAAGTCGGCCCCGCTTCAAGAGCAGGCATGGCTACTATCAGTCAATAATGTTGCCTAAGCCTGTATCAAAGGGTAGCCTTAGCTGTCAGAGATCCCTCACATTAGCTGCTCTAGCAGGACATCAAAGACCAAAAAAAAAAAAAAAAATGAAAAATGTGATGTTATTCATACTTGCACATTTGAAGCCTGCAATGGGCATAATGCACCTTAAAAGATGCTCTGGTAGCAAAAAGACTCTTATCTTGTAACTGGTAAAACATACTCCAGAGGATGTTGCAATCCCATAAACACACACAGCACGCACACTTGCGTACAAGCACAGATTTTCTTACCTTGGTCTGGCAGCTGGCAAACATTGGGGGGGACAGTCATGTTCAGCACGTCATTGACAGCCGTGTCAACATAGTGTCCTCTCTGGACATCATGTTCACTGTCGGTCTGGTCGCTCTCCTCGTGGCCGCTGTCCTTCAGACTGTTCCCCTCCAGGTCCTTGAATGTCGATGTGCTACATGGGGGCCAGGAGGGAGGAGAGGGAAATGTTGATTAACTGTCACATCACCTTCTTTCACATGCTCTCCTTCGTCCCCCATACCTCTGATGGTTTGTGACGAGCTGTCCTTCTTTCTCTCCTTGTCCCTTTTCATGTCCTTTCTGTGAATTCTTTGCCCTTTTAAATCGCCTCTTTCCATGAATTCAAAACAGACCAGTGGCAATTTTCTTTTGTTGTTTTCTTGTCTTAGTTAAATACTGTACTTCTGTAAAAAATAAAGTCTCGCTCCAGCTTCCGCGCATGCAGTAACCATGAAATAAGAAAGAGGTTCAAATTTGTTGAGAGCCTTTTTGGAGTGAGTGGGCATTTTTTAACTTCACAGATAACATGGGAGCTAAGGGGTGTTTCAGACAGGGGCATTTTGGATGGATGCACTGACTTCAAGGACATCGCACTGAACAAACAGGAGGCACTCACTCACTACAATCAAACAAATACTGCAGTAATCAGGCATTCCTGGAAGGAAGATGGATGTAGGAAACGCTGGAAGCATACAAACTGAGCATCTGTCTTGTTCGGGGCTCACAGTCAATAAAGAGGGTGGGGTGGGGGGCACAATCAACAGCTGCACAGTAACAGCGTGATTTCCCTTCATTTGATTTCCATCCCACTGGAACAAATTCTGCTTTACAAACAACACTAAATAGGGGTGAATATATGAACATGTGTTCTTGCAGGGGAGGGAAAAAAAGCGCGCGTATGAGTTCATGCAGGTGGAGAGAAGAGGTTAGAAAGGACGGAGGAGAAAATGAGAGTAAATAAATGTGGGCAAGCAAAAAGAGAGGAGGAAGAAGGGCGGTATATGGCGGCTGCATTCCCTAACCCAAGCATCACATTCTCCAGCCTGGGAGAGAAGACTGCAGGTAATGCTGGCCCTCTGATGTTATCACTGTAATTGCACCTGTCCCAGACCATAGGCTCACTGGCTCCTGAGGGGATTTCTTTGTAGTGTGCTGCAGAGGCCCACACTTGAATGCTCTTTGTTTACATTAATGCCGGGAATCTTTTGGGGGGGAAATTGCAATAATGGCTTTTCAAAGGGCTGGGATGGCCTCAAACAAAGGAGAGGCTGGAATGTTCCATGGCTGCAGGTAAAGAGGGAGAATTGCAGTTTTCCAAGTGAGCCTGGATAACAAAAACCCTCAATGTATAGCCGGAGGGAATTATTATATGACCCCCATCCCGACCCCTCAACCCTGAATTCCCGCAGCCCTATCTAATATCATGGTTGAGGTGCACTGAAATACAGAGAACAATGAAAACATTTATTCTCCACTTCTTCACTCAAGGAAAAAAAAAGAGAATGGAATAACAGACTACTCATGAGATTGTGTTGAAAAACGGTGAAAGAAAAACACGGGAGAAATGTCTTGCGTATCATTTAATCATCGAGAGGTTGTTTTAAGCCGTAACTAAGATGCAATTCAAGCTACATGTGTCGCTAATGAACCGAATTACAGAAGAGTAATAAGGTTATCTGTAGATCTGGAAATGATTCTGCTGCTCTGTGTAATCTAATAATCTGAGAGTGTGAGTTTGTGGCTCATTTTAACCAGTGTTGACTAAATGCATTATGGAGTAATGCTATTTATCCCAAAATCTTATCCTCTCGTTGCAATTACACTGAATGGGAAACATGCAGGAACACATGCAAGCTGCTGCCACGGTAGCTGTGAACTCATTAGATAAAACAATTACCAGTAACAATGGTAACGAGGTGCTGGTAACAATTCCTAATCAAGACATACCTTTTAATGAGGTGGGCTCTGCTGTTCACGTAACTGGAGTCAATGGAATAATTCTCCGTCTGTAAGAGAGCGATGTAAGGGGGGGTGGGGAGGCGAGTGGGTGGGAGGGGTTGTGATTGAGGGATGATGGGGGGGCAACAGAGAGAGGTACTTTTAATAATGGAAGCAACCAAAATAATGTTACCAGTAATTGGCTTTCAGTAGAAATGTTATTTTACACAAAGGCCCCGGTGAGCAGCCTCGGCTTTCAAAGGGCTGAATCCTATTCTCTTTCAAAGCACACACACAGAGAGGCTGACTGGGAGTTGAGAGCTGAGGAGAGTGCTGCAGTGAGCGCAGCCTCTCTTCTCCTCTTCACCCTCCCTGCTCTCGATCCCTTGCTCCCTCCCTCCACCGCCGGTCAGCCCACTGTCTTTAAAATGGAGTCATTAGGGCGGACGGACGATCATGCAGACAGAGGGAGAAGAAAAGTTTCCCTTTTTTTCTTCTCTGAACTCTTCACTTTTACCATGTTTGAGAACACATTAATGTAGGAATATTAAATAAATAACTGCGAGAGAAGTAGATGAAATTAAGAGTGTACCAGGGGAATCTTAACTCCGCAATTGCAGATGAAAAGCCTTCCAGAATATGCATACGATAGATCTCTGACCCACATTAGAGAACACAGTTCAAAGGCATCCTACGTTCATTTTTTTTTCAACATTTATTTAGCAGGGAGAATGTCTGACGAGTACGAGCACATGGACAGAGGAGTTAGTGTACGCTGAGCAGGTAGCCCCTCCTGCGTCTGCCAAGCTTCTGGTCACACTAGGTAAGATGTCAGAGGGCCAAAGGGTATCAAAGCCTCTCAAAGGACTTTCCCAGGCCCGCGAAAAGCCAGGATCCGACCCTTTCGACAAACTTTGATAAGATGCAGGTGTTTTTCCGCAGAAAGAAAGCAGAGGCTTCACTTAAAATTCCTCGACGCAGATACTGATGCTGATAAAAGCTGCGAGTCAATGGTGGACATCCGGGAAGTCTACAGTACCCATATCAAAGCCCTGTTGAAAAAAAAAAAAAGTCACCCCTATGATAAGAAAGGTTAATGCAGGCACCGAAGCACAGTTGCTGATTATCAAGTGAGCTACACTACACATTTGACACAGGCCTGCTGTTGAGGTAGCGGCGGCCCCGCACAGCTGTCACACGTGGTGACCAAACAGATTTGGATTAAAACTCAGCGTGCGACTGCGTGAGCACTCTCCTTACGAGATGTTAATGGGGTTGAACATTTTGAACTTTTTCGGCATCCGTGTGGAAGCGAAACCACAATGTTGTGGAGTCGGGGACGGGGGAGCGGGAGGAAATGTCAGATATTAGTCCCAGTCTTCTTGGATCTCTTTGGAAATAAATAAATAAATGCATGAATAAAAAGCGATGCTGGCAGATCACAGCAGCCAATGTGCGGTGTTTACCTCTGGCAAATAGCTCCCGTGACCTGTTTGTAGTCTATGAAAAATGTAAGAGCTTGTTAATGCTACCAAACATGTCTTTGTTTGTTTAGATTCTTGGTATTGATGCCATTTTCTCATACCTTCAAAGCCAACATATACGCTGTGCAGCATTATTGTTCTTGTCTCTTTAGTTTGAACTTTAAGGAACTTGCATGTATGTCAGGGGTGTAGGTATCTTTCCGTATTCTCAAAGGTGCATAGGTCTACCTTCAATAATTAGGCGATAAGCTATTGTTTGCCATCTCACCTCCTTTGCGCTTAATTATTTCCAGGGTAAAAATGTATAATGATGAGCAACAATGCAAGGGCAGGCCTCTGATTGGCCTCTGATCATATCTGAAATTATGATGCAAAGTGTTTGTGCTGAAGGTTAGCATCTCCTTTTTACCATTTACCCTCCAATTAAACTTTAATTCATTACTATAGAGATGATAATTCATAAATAGGAATTTAATTAACATTTTATTATTAGCCCTTAATTTGGAGCACACCATGTTTGTTCTCTTGTATTACCCCTGACTCCTTTTGTTCCTGTTCAGCTTAACTCCATTAAATATCAAAAGGTAACAACGGAGGCAACATACTGCAACTCAGATTAGTCATTAATTAAAGATTATAACATTTTATTTATTTAATTTAGAAATATTTCCACATTCTAGAAACAAATAGTGGTGTTTTATCAGAGTAATATCTTTCCCTTAAAATACTTAAAGATCTATAATGCCTATATTATATATCAATACCGTTTCTATGTGATAGCAAGCATGTGGTATATTTGCACATTTTGTTTTTTATTTTTTGTTTTGTGTTCCACCTGTGCTCCACTTTGGTCCCAGTGAACACGAATTAAAATGCCTCATCTTCTACAGAGGCTGCGCATCCAGTGAGAGACTAATGAAAATGCAAGGCATGAGTAACAAGGGGAAAACTTCATTTAAAAGACAAGATAGAAAATTTCTTGCGAATGTCACTCTGGCTACAGCCTGTAATTGGTTTGGATGGCAGGTTCTGTGTGTGCACGGCCTGGAGAGGAAGGTGGTATGCCCCTGCTCTCAAGCTGTTCCAGTCCAGAAATGGAACTGTACTCTCCATAATGCAATTTTCTCTCAGGGGTTTTTTACCTGGAGCTCTTTTAAGTGTGTTGTAGGCACAACCAAAAGAGACTCTTCAGAGTATCTGTCAGTGTGCGTCACCGTTTCTTCCACAACAGTCGATCTCCAACACAGCAGCAGCCGCTCATTAATCAAAGGACTCAGTGGAGATAACCACTCATCCTCTATTTATCAAATTGTAAGCGGAAATAAACAAACCCCCAACATGTGAGGGCATAACCTTGGGCGTTTGTGAGTGACTTAAGAGCGCCTATTCTGAGGGGGAATCAGATGCATCAGCCCAAGCTTCCTGTAAAGAAATGTAATGTCTGCCCCCACGTTTCTGCCCGACCTCAAATTGGAGGACATGTCAATATATCTTGCTGGGAGGTCAAGTTTCAGGCAAGAGGATGAGGACTGCTTAACTACAGCGAGAACGCCACAAATGGCTATTTAATCAGGTTGGACAATGTGTTGTTGTGATTTGAGCGGCCCCAGTTTGGCGGCCAGAGCCACTCTATCCCCATAATTATTGTTCCGTTTCATCTGGAGGACTGGAGGGAGGAATGTAGTCCCTGGTGTCGCCGGGTGACTGATAGGTAGTGTCAGGATGAGTGGGGAGGGAAGTGGAAAGAGAGTGGAGAAAGAGGGATAGCGAGTGACGATGGGAGGAAATGGGTGAGACTTGACCTGCGGGAGGCTTGCGGTCCAGCTGCTGCAGCCCTGTAGCTTTCCCCTTTTCACCCTCTGCTTCTTTCTCTCCCGTAAAACCTGAGGCACAGGGACGATGGGCTCGCTTCTCTGCCACTGAGAGGAAAAGCAATCTCCTCGCCTAGTTGTTGCCGTAAGATTTGATTTGCCTTCCTCCCAGCGTGACAATTGGTTCTGTAGTCTGGATGCAAGTGTATTCATTGTGTGGGGGCATGGGGCGCACCAGAGAAGAGGAGGGGTGGGGGGGAGTGAAGACACCAGTTGTTACACCAGTAAACACCCGACAAGTTCAGCAGATGTCACACAGATAGGAGAGAAAAAGAGAGAAAAAAAAATGTCACACAGCTGCCCTCACTGTATGTTTTATCTAGGCTGATACAGCACAGTATAACATTTAAACAGGGAAGCAAGCTAGAAAAATATTAACAGATGCAGCGACATGCACTAATAACATGTTATTTTGAAAAAGGGATACATAAGCAAAAGCTTTCTTACTCAAGAATTTCATTTAAAGACAATGTTTCTTTTTTTCGTTTCCCATTTACACTTAAAAAAAAAAGGACTGATATGAAGCCAGAGTACTGCGATTCTGATAAGCGATCTTTGCCATGCTGCATCTTTGTCTGGAGCAATTACCATTTATTACATTACAAGATTAAACCTTGCTTAAACACAGATGCATACGATCATTCCTTTAAGAAAAGTTAACATTTGAGATAAACTATATCCATCAAACATGACTTAAACTTGTTAAAAACAGAAGATATTTAAGCAGGGTGGGGCAGATTGTATAACAAAAAAAAAAACGTAAAAAAGGAAAATGTGTTTTTGTCTGTCATGGATGTCATAAATTCTGCTGACAAACAACATCTATCCATGCTTGTTGTGGACACAAAATGCTCTTACTGCCACACTAAAATACACAGTTTAAACATACAGAACAACAGACTAGACAGAATCAATTAAAACTGTCAGATCGAATTTTGCTGCTTCATTCTGTGTTTGAGCAGTCTGAGGTTGTGCCTCACTCTTCGTTTATTGTTGCTGCAGCTCGCTCGCGGACTCCCCTCGGCCCAGGAAGGAAATGTTACACATAATGTGCCTTGTTATTGATATCCCATTGCTAAAGGAAGAGATGGGGAGAAAGAGATCCGGGGGGTTTACAGGGCAAGCCAGCTGCAATTAGAAAATAAAAAGACTTCATTATCTAGCTAGGTTTGTGGTAAAGTTAAAAGAGAAGCAAGGGGTAAAAAAAATAAATAAATAAAAATAAGAAAGAGGGTGGAAATTAGAGCAAAAACTTCACTGGATAAAAGATGGTCAGTGTCTGAAACTGCCTGTTTACAAATGCATGTATTCTCCTCATGTAATTTTGCAATACGGATGCAGAGGAGTGTGTGTGTGTCTGCAGGTGACTTTCTCACCCGATATACTGTGACTATGAAAAGAAATGCTTCGCTTTGAGCCACTTGCACAACTAGTTCTTGCACACACAGACTCTCCCTTTCTGCTTCCCAACCAAAGGACTGCTGCAACAATCCCTGACTTGCAGGGCTGAGCTGGCGCCTGACCGCCTTGCCTCTGGGTCGGCACCCAACAGCACCTCCAGGCAGCTCACATTTAGCCTGCGTGTCACCCATGACGGAGACACAGACCACCAAGGCACCTGCTGGGAGTGGGCCTATATTTTCTTTACCATGCCAGAAGGAGGAAACAGTTTTTGGCCCCACTAGCTAATGTAGCCCTCCACCACCACCCTCTGTCCTTTAGCCTGATGACCATCATCACCACCATTTCCCCGATTATAGAATTTCCCATAGATCGTCTGCCATCTGCTAGATTATAGATTTCCCTCTTCCTTTAGAGAAGGCAGGGCCCCTGAGGGAGGATCAGCGGTAAAAAGGGTGAAAGAGTGCCTGAGGCACAGCCATGGTTGTGGATGAGATTACATTTTCTATTTCTGCCTGCTAAAGGGGACCTGCCGTGATGAATACAGAGAGTTGTTACCATTTAATATCAACTGGCTCCCCTGCAAACTCAAATTATACACAATCAATTGTGACAGAAGGGTACACGTGTGACAAATAACCTGCCACATTCTCTGCATCATTTCACTTCATCACCCATCAATTCACCCCAAACCCAGTAGCCCATTTGGGAATCAATCATGTTATGAAAGTGAGTGATTCTGTGGAGAAAAGGTTTTTAAAAGCTTCCCCGCTCTGCTGTAGCTCATACATTTCTGCAGTCCATTCCTGCAGGACCAAAAAAAAACTAAACAAAACGGATGAATGAAATGCTATTATGGGGTCACTTGTGTCCTTGACCACATGTGTTAAGTGCTGAGTATTGTTTGAGCAAACTAAATAACAGCTTCTCTGGAAAACACAATGAAACAGATACGTAAACACAACACCACTTCCTTCTTGCCTTTCCTCGCCTTTCCGTGTGAAATTGAACAAATATTTGCTCATTCTGACCGAAACAACCACCCCCTGCTCTCATAAAGTGAGGCCAAAGCACTAAGGCTGCTGCTTGCTCAACCTGCCTATCACCCCCACACAGGAAACTGCAGATCATGCGGCTTTTGCGGCCTTTTATTCTGAAACAGAGACAATAGACCAGACCAGTCTCCATGTCACTCAGGCCTACAGGCTCCACAGAAGTCCAGTTAGTAGAGATGTGATTAATTATACATACATTGATAGAAACAACATTCATTATTCATGAGCTTCTCAACGTCAAAGCTATTTCCCTCCCTTTCAGCATGATGAAAAGATTTTAAATAATAGGCCCCCTTTGCAGACGTCTGCATTCCAGCGGAGTCGGCTGACGCTAAAGAGGCTTAAGTCAGAGCTGTTGTCTTAGCAGGGAATCACTTCTCGGGACCAACGTGTTTTGAACTGTTGGTGGCTGTGTGGGATCCGGGGTCTGTGTTTTTGTTTTGTCTTTGTCTTAAGAGACAAGACTAGTGATTTTAAGCCTTTCAGATGGAGTTATAGTGTCCAACTGGAATGAATAGGGGTCTACGGCGTCACCAGGCGCGCCGGGCTGGATAGAGTTTCATTTAACACCTGTTCAGCGTTCAGGTCTGCATGTGTTTTCAGACTTATCCTATCTCCAAGTCAGAGAGGAAACCTGAGTATCTCTATGAGATTACGATTCATGGTTTTACATAGTAAAAAGGAAGGTGGGAGGAAAAAGACTCGACTATCTGCGCTGTTTCCTAAAAGAAATCGGCTTACTTTTCTTAAAGCCTGTGGAGCCTAATCAAACTCAAATAGCAGGAACTTCCCCTTTAGGCAAGTCTTGAGGGATTTTCTTTAATTTGGATGTCAGAACGAAAACTTTTCACACTCCTCTCATCCCAAAAATCCGTTAATGTGCGTATGGCGCCACATGAGATAGGTAGGTGGTGATTTTTTCAACAGACTCCGGAAATGTTGAGAGTAAAATCTAATCCAGGTAGATTTTATGGTTTTGGAGCCTTCTGGGAATAAGCACTACTAACATGTGTTTTTTCAGCAATCATTACATTTTTGTGAGAGAATTCCTAGATAGCGCTCTCTCTTTCCAGTTGTGCCCTATATCAGCCAGTGTTGTGGGGAGGGGGCACGCTAAATTAGTGCACAAGGAATTCCCAAAGGTTTCTCCCACCTCCCCTGGGCTGGGCCTTAAAAATAAACATTCAGAAACACTGCAGATTATGTAAACACATCCCCATTAAATGCTTACATGAGAGCAGTGACTACAAAAACAGCATAACTTTGAGTCGCTTCGGAAATCAGTAAACTTAGAATTAATTTTTGATTAACTCAATACACACGAGGGCGACAGAAATTATAAATCCGTGCATCTGCGAGACGAGGCGATCAACTTGCACTCGACAACATGGTGGAGCGCAGCATGGTACATTTTCTCTTAGCAGCTTAGCGGTGGCTGCCAGTCACATCGGTGCTGCTGTAGTCTCTCTGTCTGTCTCTTGTCCTCCCTCCCTCTCTCTTTTTCTCTCGCTCACTGTGACAAGGCATCTTTCCAGACATTTTAGTTGGATGGAGATTTGCAGCAGCTCATTACAGACTGGGAGGCTCTGTGAGCGGATGCAGTCACTCGGAGATGGATTGAGTGGGTCTGTTTATTGACATGCCTTAATCTGACACTGGGTAAAGGGAATGAGTCACCGCCTCCAGACACACTACCACATCACAGCCACTCCAGCAAATAGGGAGGCAGCACCCAGGATACAAGTGGAACTTCATCAGCGCTCATTAATCCAACTACCCCAGGCCACTTGCTCAAACAAACCATGTTTACACTGCGTGTTGGCTGGATGAAGGGGTGATGGAGCTTTTCAAAGGGCATGTGTGCAGGTGCTCAGATCTGCAATGCATACACACACACACACACACACACACACAAAGGCGCATGCTGTCATCACCCACACACACACAAAAACATGTACTCTGGACTCCAGCTCATCAAAAAAAAAAAACCCTCCCGCCCTCCTAACCCACAACCCTCTAAACACAATATCTGTGTACACCAGCTGCTAAAACTCAGTCGACGCACTTTGTCGCACAAATCAGAGCTGGTGCTCAGATCGGGGGTGGACGATCGGGCTTGGTGCCAAAGTACGTATCATAGAAAGGGGCTTTTTATTAAACAGATGGGCATCCAAGATCTTTTAGTTCACGTCACAACAAGGCTACCCCTATCAGTGATCCAGATATGGGAGCCTAGTTAGCTTTTTGATCCTGTTTGTTGGTGCCTCAATGTGAAGCACATCTGGTGCTAATATTTGGGATGGTCTTTCTAGGCAGCTGTCAGTGCCGGGATTGACAGCAGAGTATTAGCTTCTTGCACATCACCACCGCATCTGTAAATCCAGCTTGTTAACAGGACTGTGACAGGCTGCCATCAGGGCACAGGCAGAACCAAACAACATCCAGTGCTATGCGGTCCGACGCCACTGTTTGTTTTCCATTACCCTGCTGTTGAGTACATTGTCTGAGAGATGTGAACATGTGAATCCTCTATATTTTACATTTAACTGTAAATTTACAAAAAAAACAAACAAACAAAACAATGACTTAAACCTCAGCAAAAGCAAGAAATGTGTGAAGTGCGTAAGCCAGTCACAAACAAAAATAAATCTTTCTTGAAGAAGCGCACACATGCAGACACATGGGAGCACAGGCAGAACAAGCAAAAGGGAATAAACATTGTGTGAGTCAGAAGGGGAATAGCACAAACACAAATTTACAGTGAAACTCACATGTTCACACACAGACAGACACATACAGTCTCAGTGGGGCAGACAGTCGGAGCGGGGCCTGCTGTCGTCTCCGTCAGGGACTGGGAGTCTGGCAGCTTGAGAGCAGGGCCAGTGGAGAGGGGGCCAGATGCAGCAAGCTTGACCCACTCATTCATGGGGGAGGGGGGGGCGTTTTCAGCAGAAACACACAGGGATTAGCCGCTCTGACTTCATTTAATTTAATTTGTATTAGGGCCATCTTTGGGGGCAAACATCGTTTTTCACTGCGGGGGGAAATACGGGGTCATGGAAAACAGCAACAGACGGTGGATTTCTGCCTCCTACTCCTGCAGTGGATCCACAGGGGAGGGCAAGGCACTGTATTCCCAGACCTCAGGCACACAAACACACACATACACGCAAACACAGTCTTTGGCACATCTTCTCCTTTCCCCCTAATTATGTCTATATTATGAAGTCAAATCTACTCAATTAAAATGCATCTTAGACCCTGCATCCACCTTTTCACAGCTTTGATTTCTTGAAATGAATACCTTGAATCCTTTTGTTCTGCCACCATAAACAACATGTAGTAATTTTCAGTGCTTATCAAAGCTCGGGCTGTGCGCACTTTTGTGTGTGTGTGCGTGTTGCATGTTGCACACTAAGCTGTTATCTACCAAGAACATATCTTAGGGGTGGATGTTTATCTGTGCTGATGCAGATTGGAGTTCTCTTTGTCTCAGTGCAGTGGTACATAATATTATTTGTCTTTTGTTTTTTTCGTCATTTATTTCTCCTAGGCTGATATAGTTTGATATCCTATAGCGGAGAAATCCTTTTAGTTACCGCCAGGCATCTAATGTGCTTCTACTTGTAATCTGGGAATTTAATAAATGAAAAGGGGAGGAAGAAATCTGTACACAATCGAATAATTCAACTCCCCTTTGTATTCTGTGGAACATGACTTACACTGTTAAGCAGAGGAGGAAAACAACTGCAGTGAGTGAGTGAGTGAGTACGCACCATGCCTCCTCACAATTTACAATAGCTCTGTGGAAAAATATGGCAGCAATCAGCCATGAAGTCTGCTGTAGCCAAAGCCTGCGGTCATATGAAAGCTTCCTTTCTGTCTCGGGCAGGTGACATAGTCTGAGAGAAAGCTAATGTACCATGCTCTGGGAAAAGTAGTTTTATTACAAAAACATCCAAAAAATAAACTGCGAAAGCCTTGCTTTGTCTCTGCTACACAGAGAAGGACTGTGCTGCTGGAGCCTGTACAAGACTATCAGGCGTTCACTAGCAATCGTTTTTTTTTCTTCTTCTTCCTCTCTCCCCCAGCCCCTATCAAAAGATGTTACTGTGTAAAGTGTCAAAGAAAAAAGAGGCAAGAGAAGTAATCTCCTTCTCCTTTTTGATCGCAAGTGGAATAATTGGAACCCTCTTAGGCTCATTACATGAGTTGCCCGCCAGCCAAAAGACGGCTCCAACTGCCCCTCTTCATTCATGTTGGAGCTTTGAAAAATATCGCTTCCTCTAGTAACAACTCTTTATGAGATGCAATGACTAGAGGTCCTGGTACCTACACTAACGGGTAATCCCACAATGCCTTTGAAAATATAGCTTTCAACTTCCACTGTTAAACATCAATTCAGAGCAATGGGAAGGAAACAGCAACAATCTGACTCAGTAATAATGTCATTATGCATATTGCACGGCACCCCCCCCCCCCCTTTTTTTTGGGCAATGTCTTTTTCTCAATTACATAAGGTATTGCATATGTGTAGCAACTTAATTTGAATCTCTATTACTAATAACCTGGTCTTCATTGTTATTACAACTATGCTTGTAATTATTGTGACTCTAATTACTATTACTGTATTACCCAAATTAACCTTATTCTGGGTTTAGATCACCCGCACTGATGGTAGCCAAGACATGCCTATGAAGAATGGCACCAATGTCCCTTCAGATAAATCCAGTATAATTAGCTGTGTGCCTTACAGGGCCTGTGTGATGGTAATAATTAGAGCTACTGTAGCAAAGGTCATGCAAAACAATTTAGAGAGGATGCTGGCTGCATGGGTAATAGGAAGAGAAGGGGAGCGATGAGAAGGGGATGGGGGGGGGGTTGGCTCTGATGAACGCGGAGACTCTTCTCTTTTTCCATCTTTCAGAGATGGAAGACGTATGGTTGTTACTTTACCACTGGACTTGGTTCATTTTTAACCAATGCTCTCAAAATAATAGAAATTGAAAACCCATTTTAATGGCAAGTAGACTCCCAGCTAACGCAGTTTAAATGGATCCATGATTAGATTTGAGGAAAGTGCTACAGGGTGTATCTGTGAACTGGTATCAGCAAAATCGATTTGCCGCCTTTGAGGTGCGATAGCTGCCCCGTCACCCTGTTGTTGCATCCGTTCATTAGCTACAGTTTAATGTGCTCATGCTTACCCTTATTTATATTTATTAATTGTGATAAAGAAAGAGAAAGAGAAGAGTGTGTGAGAGAGAGAGAAACACAGAGCGGGAGATGTGTTGCTTCGCCTAGGTGCACAGGTTAATGAGCTGAGTCAAAAACGTTGACACCGAGGTAAACAAGTACTCACACTAAGGTACTTCTATTTCTATGCTCCCCCCATGTGACTCGGCTCTCTATGTAACTCCCTGACTGCTCAGAGGCTCAGAGCTGAGGGTTCACAGCCCAGGCCCACCAGGAATACGCTCCGCTCCCTCACCTTGCCGCCATCACACCCCGATGAGATAAGTAACAGCCTCACACTCAAATATAGCATCTCAAACAACACATATGCCTTTGTGTGCTAGATTGGTCTCTATTCCCTGTTGCAGCACTGACCCCCCCCCCACCCCCGATTCCCCATCCTCTTCCAACCCCAACTCCCAACAACACTTCATTAGCGCTGAGTGATACAAACAGTCCTCAACTTGCAAGAATAACCTTATCTATGCCTGCTATTTTGGCAGTATTACAAAGTTCATTATCAACAAAACCGTTGAAAGTTTTTTGAATGTGTTTTCCTGTCCTCTTGGCAACTCACGGTTTTCATCCATGTCGATACGGCATTAAGGGAATAGTTCAACATTCTGGGAAATATGCTCACACACCCTCTTGCAGAGATCTAGATGAGAAGATTGATACCGCTCATGTCTGAACCAGGAGACTTGAAACAGGGGGGAATATTAAGCTAATCCACCTACCAGCACTTCTAAAACTCAACAAAAAAACATGTTATACCTCAGCTGTAAATGTAAAAACAGATAAGTTGTGTTTCTTTGTGGGTAATGTGCTGGACTCTTTCTTGGCCTTGCAACTTTGTGGAGATAATAGCACAACAACAAAATGTCAAACCGTTCCTGTAGATAAATAATAGGGAAACATGCAAAAACATTAGTTGAAGCTATAATGGCAAGCTATTTCAGTGAATACTTGCAGAGCAAATATCAACACCACCAGCACTAGAAACTGAGACAATCCATTTTTTAAGAAGATAGACTGTTTGCTGTTTTCATTCTGTGAAAATATATAAACATTGAGATAATGATAAAAATAGGCAAATTGCAGCAAAGGCTAGAAACGGCTGTCAAACAGTTAATACACTTCTGTGTGAAAATGATTAAAGGCAACAAGCATCGCACTCATAAAGTGCCACCGGACGACTGATTTAGCTGCTTTATTCAGTTATACTCAACTTACTGATGGAAATTACTGGGGTGTGAGTGGAGGCATATGCTCCATATGCCTTTGTGACTGTGGGGGTTTCAAAAACTGTAAATTGTGATTATCATTGACCTCAGTCGTCGGATGCCTAATCTCTATGACTCATATCCACACCGGCCACATCGGGTGACGATGAAGTGTCCTCCCCCACATCTGAAGCCCCAAACAAGTGTTGAGGGAAGCAGTGATAAGCAGGTCCTTATCCTTTTAAAGACACTCTCGTAATCCAGCAGTGGTGAGGGGAGGGAGGGGGCTTCAGCTTTAAGGGACTTAGTCTGGATTAGAGCTAGTCCTCCAAATTAAACCAAAAGTCAGCTTTCTGCAGTTGCTCATGCAAGCTGGCGACTGGCTTGTTACCAGCACTACTAACAAGGAAAACATTGGAGGTCTGTAATTAGAAAATGCTCTCATTCAGCAACCAGGCGAACAAACGTAGGTAATGCGGTACCAAAGCTCGACCCATCCTCACCTAAAATGAATATCCCGCCTTGCTCTCTCCTTTTAACTTCCCAGATGACTTCCTGTGACTACAAATGTCTTCCGTGCTGTGTACCTGACTCTGGTTGCCAACCAGCTTAGCCACAGACAAGCTCTTCAACCAGGGCAAGGCTGCTCTGTCCCCACTGATGCTGCATCCCAAGCAAAACAAGGCCAAATCTGGGGCTTAGAGGCTAAAATAATCATTACTGGGTAGCGAACAAATGAAAAGTCAGAACTCCACTCCCATGTCGTACTCCCCCACCACCCTTGGCATTTTGTCGGCTGTCCTATCGCATACAACCAAAAAGGGGGCAGCCCCACATTCACATTTAGGATGGACAACATGTTGGCCTCGTAATGAAACCCGAGAGACTGACTGGATTCTACTACATACATTTTATTCAAGGAAAAAGTATATTTCTGTAACAATAATTAACGTTCAGGGAAAAACACGTATTCACTTTCTTGCTAAGATGTCAGATGAAAACACTGATACTCTACGTATTAAATATGAAGGTGAAGTCAAAAGATGGTTAGCTTGGCTTAGCATAAAGAATAAAAGAATAGGAAGCTCTGGTTCTGTCCAAATGAAAAAAAAAACTACATTATCCCTTGTTTGTTTGATTTAGGAATACTCAATCATTTAGGAGGCTCATTGTTTCCATCCTCTTGCAGTGTTTGTGCTCAGCTAGGTCAAACACATTGCAGAGCAACTCTCTCATCAAACTCTTGCTAAGAAAAAATACAAGTTAATTTGACAAAATGGCATATTTTCTAATTGTAGTTTTTATGATTCATAGAGATATTTCTTCAGTGGTTCAGAGCAAAGGCTCTAAAGGAGCGCTGTAAGCAAACAGTGTGTATTATATACTATGTGGAGGCATTAACGGTCCTTTCAGCCTGCTTTGACGTAACAGTCCCTGAACTAGATAAGGGCACTTGAAATCAGCTTCATAGTGACCTTTCTGCCAAGCTCCCTGACAGAGCAGTCAACCTCTGTGATTAAAGCACAAAGATTATAAGCAAACTTCCATTTAACAAGTACAGATATGCTGCCTTCTCTTCTCTCTACCTCCCATTTAGACTGAACTGGGGACAGCTCTCAAACAGAGAACAGGTACAGAAGAGTAATCTTGAACTAAGGAGGTTACTGGGGAAAGTGCTGCTCTCGGAGCAGTCCGACAGAGGCCAAGTGCTTTTCATTCATTAACTTGGCCGCCTATGCTGTGGCATGTCAAGCGGCGGACGTGAGGGGAAAGTCAAATCTGACGTCCCATTGTGCTCCACAGCCAGACGCAGACTGAACCCCGAATATTGTTTTCTGATGCCATAAAAGAGCACAAAGAGGCGGGTGAAGTCGTTATCAATTCCCTTGCAAGGCAATCATAACTATTATCATTAGTAGAATTTTCATTCTCTGAGCTCAGCCCAGGGTAGATATCTAATCTATTCCCTGGCACACATTCTTGTCTTTCCAACTTGACCTGGTATCACTTGAGCAAAGAAATGCTTTCCCGCCTCCCTAGAAACTAGATATGGGTGTAAATAATAGGCCTGGGCCCTTTCTGAAAAGCCCTAATCCCAGGAAAACAAACCCGAGCGAAACCACCTGAATTGCTTTCAGAAAAACTAGATAATCAAAATGCAAAACAGCCTTTGATAGAAAAATGAGCCGACTTCTAACAACAAATCCCCTACACCTAACATCAGCAAATTCTCCTCCTGAACTTTTATTTGTATGCTGTGTTTGGGTTTTTAATGTAATCACACTGCATACAGCGCCCCATCAATGAGCCGCTCTGATTTATGTCAGCCCGAATCAGACTGACTGCTCGGAGCTTTGCAGACATCATGAATGAGAAAAGGAGCCACACACTGAACACATTAGGGGTCCACCATCTCCTCAGACAGGGGGACAATGGGCAGGGGAGCGTAGATAAAGGAGGGAGACAAGAGGGGTGAAGGAATGGTTGACGCTGATCGGGCAGAGAAAAAGGGGGAAAATGGGGGGGAAAATAAAAGAGGGGGCCCAAGACACTGTCCACACAGGGCAAGAGGGAACGCGAGGGCTCTGAGAGGCCTATACTCGGTCATAGCCCATTAGGCTGGCTGGGTGAAAATGCTACAGCTCATTACATGCTCTGCCTCTGTTCTGTGGATGAACAATGCACAATTACGCTACCCTGCTGCTCCTCTAGCCATACTGCTGCATGCCTCTGAGGCGGCCGATATTGCTGCTATAGTGGCTTGCCTGCCAACAGCCTCTGCGCTCATCAAACATCCCATACATGCGCGCCCTAATGCGCATCCAGGTTTATGTCTAGAAACAAAAGCGCTATGAATTTGCTGAAATGAAAGGTGGGGAGAAACAGGAAAGGCTGCGCCGCCACTGGATCAAACAAAACAAAGGTATAATGCAGCATTTGTGTGTACTACAATGACGTTTGCTCGCTTTTGTGTGCTCTGCCTTCCTTAAATTCTTTAAAAAGGCAGACATGTGAGAAAGGGATAAATCTTTTGTGTTTCAGCCGAATTGAGTTTTACTCGATGTTATAATTACTGTACAGCCAGGTACGGTGTGAAAACACACAGATTCCAACCACAAAAATAAAGACCATAAAGTGTAAGCAGGCGACAGGAAGTGCCGTGACAATATCTGCAATGCAGTGAATAACTAAGCTCAGGATTCATCTATCCACCAGCAAATTGGTTCACTTCAAGTCTTCCTTCTTTCCATTCTACAATTATGCATGCAGAGGTTGACATTTAATCTGATGTGGTGGGGGGAGGGGGGGATGCTAACTAACATCCTCCTGCTCCCTCTTTGTTTTAGGCAAAAAACAGGACACTTGGAAAGGTCATTCTTCCCTGATGTCAGTGCTGGCTGCTTGGAAAAGTTTCCGTTCACAGCGAGTATTGTTATGTTCCACAGAATCCCCCACCCATTCAAAAAAGTGTGGCATCTGCACTCAGGAGAAAGCCCTGGGATTCCTCTTGACAAAAAGTCTGGCAACATGCAGTTAAACAGCAGGAATGCAGGACGTCACATATATATCATATATATATATATATATATATATATATATATATATATATATATATATATATATATATATATATATATATATATATATATATACACATATATTATATATGTATTATATATATATATATATATATTTTTTTTACACGCCTGATATCCATGAATTTTAATTTATAGCTTTTCTCTCTGCGCATTTGGACAAAATTACTTTTTGGCACACTCAAATCATAATGGTCATTACTCGAGAATTGTAATTACTTTTTTCTCACTTCGTTTGCTCGGTGGAAAACATTCTGGTTTTGTTGTTCAGATCAGAAAAGGCAGAAAGGGAAAAATTTCTCTTGTTATTCTCATCTGTAAGGAGGGACAAATACAGCGAAGGAGTGTCAATATTTTCTTGCAGTCGATTCACATTGCACAAATGTTTCTGTTTTATAATATATTAACAAGCCAGAGGGACGGAGGTGGGCAAATTCTGCTCGACATACACTGATACGACAGAGCAAATAGTATTGTGAACTTCCATGGAAAACAGATTTCACTCCTGGCCATAACAAGTCTTAGGGTTTGTGTTTTTAAATATGTGAGCTGACCTTTTCTATCCTATATTATTGTAACTGTAATTATTGTTTCAACCACGGGCAGAACAATGAGCATTAATGAGAGATGCGGTTATTCTTGTTTTACTCTCCTGGAGCCTTCCCTTGTCATAAGTTTTCCTGAGACTTATTTGGTTTTATTAACTTTCCTTAAATTTTCTGTTTAGTTTTTCTTTACCCTAAAAACTGCAGAAGTCACAAACTTTGCAAGAAAATGTGTGAAAGGCTGTATACAATTGCTGCATAGTATCTTCATAAATTCATCTTAAATTTCCACGTTCACTCCCTGCTATGGTGAGACTTGAGAGTCTAAGGAGTTCCATGAAAGAAAACAGAATGCGGCATATTTGTGCCAGTGAGAGTTTAATTCGAGAAATAAAAAAAACAACGGCGCGGCAACCCATTTAAATGGGTAATTACGTCCACGCAGCATTGCTTGCAGGGCTTAACAAGGTGCGTAATGATGTCCCCTTCCCCAGCGATAAACATCATCACTATGTCCATTTCCTTCTCTCCATTTAGCTGTCTCCCATTTATGTGTGGACCCATCAACATATAAGCCCAATGCCATTATACCCCTTTTTGCACTTAGGTACATGCCCAGTAAAAATCTTTTGGAGTACTAATGCCATTATGTGCCTATCTTCGCCCACCCCCCAAAAAAAATCCTTCTCCTTTGATGTTTAATAGGTTTACAAGAAAGTTAATTCTTTCCACATGATGGAGTTTTTAAGGTAATTTAAAATATATTGTTCTTTTCAGTGCTGTCTTCTTGAACCAAGTAAAATTATATCAAAACATGAATGAATGGCTAAGTTGATTAGTACCATATGATTTTACTTTTTTATTTTGATGGCCCATGTGTGTCTACTCATGTATAAAACAGCTTTAAAATGTCTGCTGTTGCATTTATAGCTTGCTGATGTTATCAAGATGTTTAACCATTTGATGATTTTATCCTGGACTGTCAAGATTTTAAGGAAAAAGAGATGGTGCAAAAATTGTACTCAAACCGCTGTCCTTTGTTATTACCACCCTCCGGGTTTGCAGTTGCATTGAAATAATAACAACATTTGAAGTTTTTTTTTTTCTGGGGAAAGAAGCATCTTGTACTAACAATAGAAGTGTGACATTATTGCTTTCCGAGCAGGTAGATATGGATTGTGCAATAAAATCTCTCCACCATCCTTACACCACACTTTACAGAGAAAAATAACATGTTTGAGGCAGTAGCAATACAGGTTGAGTAAAATCATTGGCATTCTATAAATAGATCTCTCTGCCCTCCCCTCTTTCTTTCTGTCTCTCCGTGTTTTTCTAGGTCTTGCCGTTTCTCTCCAGTATTACTCCCTTTGTATGCTTCTCACCAGTCACATGTTATAAGGACACATCTAGTGACATGTGTGCATCAGACGCCGTCACTCATGTGTTTTGACTCTTAAGCTGTTTGGCTGGATGCTCTGATCCCGACGAGAGGGTGGCAACCCGGCGGGCCCGGGTGCTTCTGACTGGCTGCCTGGGGTTGTTATGTCATTTCATTGTACCTCTGCACCATTGAGAATGACATGCAGTGATGGGGTGTTGCGGGTTGGGGTCAAGGCTATAAAAACCCAACCAAGTGTAAAACTAGCACTGGTTGTGCACGATGTGAAAACCATCTTGTTGAGTAATGTCACAAAATCACCCTACAGCTCCACCAGCGCTGTGTGTTAAACACAATGGGAGGAGCCAGCTGAGGAATGTAATAAGAGGGCACCGAGTACATCACTGTCACACTGTTAATTTATTTCTGACAGACAAGGCTTTATTTCACCTTATAAACACTGACACTTGAAAAGCAGAGCATTTCTGAAGTCTCTGCCTTACAAATAACCTCTCTAAATAATTAACAGGCTCATCTGCCACTCAATCAGTGCGCATCTGAAGCTTTTTGGAGATGAAACGATTCTTTCTCAAATCCTTTTAAAGGGGGAGACTTTAAAGAATGGAACATACACCTCCCACTCTCACATCAGGTATAAATAATATCTGTATATCTGTTGTTGTTTCGTTTCCGCCATGACTGACAAACTGGTCAGAGTTGAAAAGGTTCTGTAGCATCAGATAATCCGTTTTTTTTTTTCCCATAAAGCCTTTCGACAAGACACTGCCACGTGCCCTTTAGCTTCTGTACTCTGAATTTACAAAGATTAAAGGCATAACTCAATCATTATATTTACAAAAAGGTGAGCTTTTTTATTTAAATAAAAAATGTGAGTCTTGGGAGTAAATAGGGACTTGCACCGTGGCTTTACAGTAAAAATGTTATTCTAAAATTCATCTACTTTTAAATACACCATGACCATGACTGTGGACATTTTTCAATTCATTTAGATAAAAATGTCTGACTCATTTACTTCTATTCACTTCCAAACAGTATTGAAAACTGTGAATAAAAGAAGACTGTTGGCAAAAATAAAATCAGGCAATGAACTTTATCATTTTAAAAGAAGTAATCTGATGAAGTAACTTTTACATTCAGCAACAATATCGGAGAAAGACGAGAAAGACAAGAAAAAGAGAGTCGTACTTCCATTGGGTGCTTCTGCTAGAAATAGTTGCACAATCCTCTTGAATAAAAAAATATCTTAAAAATAATACATTTTCACAGTTAAATTGAAAAGCTACACAGATGAGAGGAAAATAATAATTTAACATAACATAAAACTGTCTACACTGAAGAAAAACAGTAAGATATTGCACTTTTTTCAATTTTCATTAGCATTAGAGCTGTCCTATAAAATCTAACACTAAACTGGCAGGACCTATTAAGGAAATCTTATTAGAAACATTTAGGGAATGATGACAATATCAAAACAACATTAAAAGAGTACTTTAAATGTAGAGTCACAACAATGTTTGATTATCGAAAATGTCGGTGTATGCCTCTCATTTCTCCTTCTCTGAGATCTCTGAGTCGGTCATAATGATGTAAATGATAATGTCACAGCCCATATTTCAAATAAATGTGACACTCCGTAAGAAATATTGTGTGTGCATGTGTATTCAGGAGTACGTGTGTGGGGGGAGATTGGCAGTTTCAACAGATGTGTAGTATGCGCTGACAGCATGACATCTACTTTGCATGCTCAATATGACACGTTTGAATGCTCCCATGCATATTGTCCTGATGTGAAGCGATAGCGAGGGATGTGCAGCTTCGCTGGAACCACTCCCTGTTGTCTCTCCAACATCAATATCAAAACGTCTTCCTTACTAACAGGGAAAAACAGCAAGACTGGTGCACTGAGATACCTTGTCAGTTGTTTTGTTTCAATTTTCATTCTCTTATTTAGGCTCCTTTGATTGACTGTGAGGACTGAACAAACAAACACAAATTCACATCTCTCTCTCGTCAGCATCTGAACCTGACACTGTGGCATACACTACAGTACAGTTTCACTGAGACTTATGTAGCTACAGTACCTTTAAAGAAACGGTGAGGATGATCGCATCGATTATCAATTAACTTAACTTGTGAAGCGCATTCTCCACCGAATAAGTCCAGTCCCCCCACTTTTTTTAAAATTCATTTATCGCCTTTTCTAATTCATTTATCAGCTGTTAAACAGAAAATCTGTAATCTCTCACAGTACCTGAATAAGCCTAATCAATAAAGTAAGATAACTTACTTTCCTGCTATGCTCATTATCTGGAATCACAGGTGTGAGAAGCCTTAGTACACATTACAAATTCAAAAACACATTCTAGCCAAAGGCCATTCCTTTACTGTATAATTGTCTCCCCCACCAAGTGATTCACTATAATTAAGCCATGGAAGACAGCTCTATTCTCCTGTGAGCGTTCATATTAGTGCTACCACAGGCAGGTCTAACAAACATCTCACAGCTGATGCTTTTCAAAACAATGGACAGCAATGTTCAGGGGGGTATATACCAGTACACATTCTCACAAGGGAGAATACAATATACACAATGCAATTGCAGGTACGAGGCCTTTGGGGAGACCTGTCACTGTTATCTTGGCCAAGTCTGCTGTGTGTTTGTGTGTGTTTGAGTGTGTGTGTGTGTGTGTGTGCCAGCGCCGCTTTGTCTGAAGCAGGAAAAGAAAAGCTCTCGACTCCAGCTGCTCTGACACAAGCAGGATGCTCGCTGCCCCACATAAACTAACAATGGAGGAGAACTTTGCATCGATCAAAAACGCTGCTTACAAACAGACACAGGCCCATATCCTCTTTACCTCCATTAGCAAACCTAATCTAACCTCGTATCCACATTCTGATGGCTACAATCGTTTTAATCTACATGTTTGGGAAATAAACAAACACAGAGACATCACTGTGCCCTGTGTAAAAACAAAAAGCTCTTCCGCCAAGGATAAATGAATCATGGATAATTATGAGGTTGCCCTCAGGATAAAAACAATTTTTTGGGACAAAGCAGCCTTAGTAATCACAATAGTGCAGCCACTCGTGTGTCCCAGCTAGTCAATAGGATATGGGTTGAGGACTTGTGGAGTCAAGTGGTTTCAAGCCCAAGCCTGCTCATTGTAACAAGGCAATTATCAGTCATTTCACTGCTGTTTGTTTGTGCTATAAATGGCATTGTAATTATACTGAAAACATTTTTTATTTAAGAGCAACATTGGTACATACTGTCGAGCTTCTGTCTCTTGCAAATGTCACAATGGGGAGGAGAAAAAACAATGACAACTGTTGTTGCGCTGGGCTTACTCTGTCGGAGGGGTGAGGCCTGCTCGCACTACCGCTGCTCTACCTCTCGCTTACTTTCTCAGTCACACACACACACACACACATTCTCTCTTTTCAGTCCAGGGAAAATATGCAAAGGCCGGGTCAAAGAGATGTTTGTCAACATCATGTGCAAGGCGGAGAGCGACGGACGCTGCATGCTAAGCAGGCCCAGCCTCTGTCAAGCCAATCAGCCGCCTCTAAGAAGATGAGAAAACGTGGTCGCAGCTCAGACACCTGGCACTAAGACTCGTTCACCCCCGCACACTTCTTCCCTCCTTATCTCTCTATCTACCCTCGCACAGCTCCATCAAGACAACGCCAAGCTCTGCATATGGAATCATCAAAATCAATCTTCAACCCTATTTGTCTCCCTCTCCACTTTTTCATTAGCCGAAACAAATAAAGGCTCTCCTAATCCTGTGGCAAATGTGCTTTTATTGGATGGTTAAGCCACAGAGACAGGATGCTGCTGGAGCTTTTTACAACACTGGTTTGATTTCTTTGTGTGTAACCAGAACTACATTTTTTTCTCTCTCTTTTTTTCTGGCTGAGAAAAGGGTGGTGTTGACCTGCATAGAGCTACCTACCAGCAAACGCAATCGCAGCATACATAGGGTCACTACATGTACCTGCTGAATCCCCCACCTCTGCCTCCGCTGACCGAATAAAACCACAGGACAAACCCCTACAACATTTCTCATTCTTTCCACCTGTGCTATCCACACACACACACACACACACACACACACTCAGTCAGAACCAGCTCAGACAGGCCCAGTAAATCAGCATCCCTGTAAGTAGGTCTCATTGACCCCTCAGGATCCATTGGTGCCTGGATCTCTCTGGATCATCCAGTCAATACATCAATATCCATCTTGTGTTTCTTGTTTTAAGACCCCCACTCCCAGCCCCCTCCTCAACGCCCCACCTTCTTCTCACTGAATGTCAAGCGGAGATTGGAGTCATCAATTACAAGCGTGCGCGTGCGTTTGCGTGTGTGGAGCTGGGGCTTATTTGCTGCTGTCTATAGGAGCGAGCATGACACACATTCTTATATAAACACAGTCTCTCTCTCTCTCACACACACACACACACACACACAGAGAGACACACAGACACGCAAACACAAATGCCTCTTTCTCCCATGGGATCAAGGAGAAGTGGGTCATGAGGAGAGGCAGCCCCAAAGAATCCAATAGACCAGTTCATACGTACGAAAATCTATAAACTAAAGATCAGCTGGTCAGCAAACACTCTGTCAGCCCGAATAGTCGTTCAACTCGGTCCTTCACTGCTCTGCCGGAGCCATGCATGGTATGTCAGGGTAATTCAATGGCTTGCTGTGCAGAGCGGCCATGCGGTAACACTGCAGCCAAATGGTTGACACACAGATAAAGCATTTAAGCAATGATTATTCTTTCTGCTAGCACCTGAAATGACGTGTGTTGGAGCTGATTAGCTGGGTCAATACATCTGGCAGGTGCTCAAACTCCTGCCTATTCTTTTTTTTACAATAGCTCAGCGCAGCATAAAAAAAAAAAAAAAAAAAAAAACCCAACAGGAAACAAGTGGTGTGAGTGAGGCCAAATAATCCACTTTGTCAGGCCCCCAAATTCTGCTTGGCAAAGCGCTGTCAGTCGCAGGTCAGTTTTGGCGTCTGGGCTCCTTGAAATGCCTCGAAGGATTCCACTCAGATCGACTGACATAACGTCACACGTGCCATTTCGGATAGCTCGACTTTCCGTCAATAACAGACTGACATTTCCCTGACACTATAATCTGCGGTGAGATTGAATGCTAAATATCACTAGACCTTGAGAAGTGTTGGAAGGAGGCGCATTTCATCTCTAGATCTCGTGCTTAAGATTCACCACGACCACGGTGACTTATTAATAATAATGAGCGAGAGAGGAAATCTAACAAAGTTGATGTTCACGTTTAGTCTTGAGGGAACAACGTAAAAAAAAAAAAAAAAAACATAACCCTTTTCCTCTACCCAAAGCAGCCCAACCAAGGATTTAGGACAGAGCAGAGTGGATTGTATCTCACCTCTGGCAGTGGCATGCCGTTGATGATGAGGTCTGGCTGCTGGTGGCCCTGCCCGGTGAACGGGTGCTGATAGCCATGGTTGGGTGCTGCATTGCGCGTGTTCTGGTTCTCCACGTTGAGGAAGGTGCTCTCGGAGCGCCTGCAGCCCAGCGGCAGGCTCTGCTGGTGGTAGTCGAAGTAGTTGAGCGAGGAGGTGAGAGATGAGCAACTCACCACATTCATCTTGTCTGTCTCCTCGACGTCGCGTGGCACAAGGCGGATGTCGTTCTTGCTCAGCTTCTTCTTCTTGCTGGACTTCTTCTGGTTGCCATATGAGTACTCCGCCACCCTGCGCAAGTAGAAGAAACTGAACAGACTCAATAAAGCAGTGTTCTGCCTTCCCCTCCCCTGTCCACACGGTCAAAAAGCTCGCCCGCCATGCCAGCCACGGCGCTGTTTGACCGTGGGTTCCAGATAAAGGCTCATTGCCCGTGCCAAGGGGTGGAACAGTGCACTTAAGTGACTCCCCACTCCCGGCCTGCAATGGAGCTGTCGTCCCTTGTTTGTTTGCATTTGCATGCTCAACAATCGACATGTCACAAACAGGCAGACGATATGCAAACATGCCAAAACCACAGAAGCAAAGCAAAAAGAACACAATGATGCTCAGCAGCACCACCGGTATATGCAATCATATTCAAAGCACACAACCCACACTAATTGGATTTTTTTTCTTCCATTATCAAGCGAGCCCACTAGCAACGCGGAGTGCAGGAGAACTGCAGATTCAGATTCATTTAGCTGCTCTCAGTGGCTGCTGCAAACTTGAGCTGAGTATTTTGACTTTAATAAGAGTAAATGAGCAACACAGCCATGTTTTATCAAAGGATCCTTAGACTGGGGGGGAAATATCCATTCTTCGCACAGCCTTGCAGTTTTCCACAGGAGAACAGATGTTATGTACTCTATGGTGATGACTACAAACTTCGGCAGACACATTCCATATAATTTGTGATGTTTTTTACCATCTGCATTACTTCAAACTCTGGGAGAGGCCATTTTTAACCTTACGGCACAGAGCATATGGTTTATTTTCGTTTAAAGCCCACAACAAAACAACGGTTCCCCATGAAATTGCGATATCTGGAACGTGTCTGTTCCTGTGTCTTGTCTTGTCTTGAACGTCTCTGCTATACAAGCCCCCACTGGCCTCTGTTCCTCACTAAAATGCAGCTCTAATCCTCTGTCGCTTCTAAAATCACACTGCTTAAGAAGCACCATTGTAGTTTGTCTTTTTCATTTTTCTTTTAGATTGCATCTTGAAAACTGCTCCCTCCCCCATCCTGCTCTCCCCTTGATTCAGAGGAAGGAAAATGTGCAGCTGCAAGGGTAGAAAATACTCCATCTCTTTTTCATTTATCATTTGAACGTGTTGTCTCTCCACTCTGTGCCCAAATTGAAATCTGGGAGGGGGAATCTTCAGAGTCAGACAGACTGACAGAGGACAAGCAATAAATTGGAGATAACTGCTTCTCATATTCGAGGTGGCGACTGAGAAGCAGAACACATCAGTGCTGATTAAAGCACCCAGCAGAGAGAGTGGCTCACGCTAGGAGAGCAAAGTACCGAGAGCAGTTTTGAATTTTGAATTTGTTGTTGTCTGTCATCGCATCTTCCCTAAACAAAATGCAGAACTCGCTCCGAGTACCTGTTGTGATGATGATGTCGACACACTGGTACCCTTCTGTATCAAATCAAGCTCGTCTTAATACATTTAGAGCCTTTTTTTGTATTTCTATGATGAAAAGAGGTGGGTTCTTCCTATTAACAATATAAAGGTCACGCTTGAAAGTGGAGTGCTTATGCTTTTACTTACAGCAACTAGAGAGAGGTTTTATTTAAAATTCAAAGCCCCGCAATTCACAAAATGTTGGAAAGCACTTAGGAGTGCTGTTAATTTCACCAGGACACAAAAACACCTCATCTATATTGAGAAATCGGAGCAACATCGGGTGACTTTTAAGAGATTTCTTTATGACTACATGCTTGGAAACTGGCCTAAAGTTGGATTCAAATTAAGAAAATTATGTTTGGAGCAAAATATGATTATAGCTTCAGGTTAAATTCACAAATCCAATCTATATGTAAATTTATAGTTGTAATGTGGCACAGGGAAATCAAAGCCAGGGCTGATGATCAGATTGATGAACAAAAACAGTGTGTTCAAAATGCAAAGCCCTGGAAAATAATAATCTGCTCCTTTCCAGGAACCTGGGTAAAGAGTTAATGGCTGTGACATGACTGACATGCTTTTATACAGTCTGAACTACATTTTATTGATCTATTTATTTATTTTTGCTTAATTTTGCTGTTGCTGCTCCAAATATTCCCCCAGTGCAGGAGAGAGCAGAGGTAAATCTGCCTGATCCTGGAGGACTGTCCCTAATCACACTAGATTAAAGCTGATAACAGTCAATCAGCCATGGTGGACGTTAAATAATAAATGTCTGGGACTGCTATTGAACCAGTGGGACGTTAATTGTCCGGCAACACGCCCGCAAATTGAACATGACAGTTGAACCGTCATATTTATGAGTCAATTGGTTACAATGGACTGGATTAAATCAATCAATCACCCTTTTCTCAACGCGGAGCAGTGGGCCTCAGCAGAATGTGTGTGTGATTTAAAGCGTCGGGCTTTCAGCTGTGGGAAAAGGAAAGAAGAAGAAGAAGAAGAAGAGGTGGAAGGGGAAAACAAATCTGCAGTCCTCACATTTGGGCCTCGGACATGCTGCATGACAAAAGCAGAGCACTTACAACTGGCAGGCACGACCGCGGACACACGCACGGCGCACGCCCCCCCCCACACACATCACACACACACACACACACACACTCTCCAGTCAGTCAGTACCTGCAGTTGTAAGTCCGGATCTCCTTGTTGTCCCTCTTGCACTTGACCGCCACGAAAATCATGGTGACAAACAGGATGGCCGCGATGGAGCCCAGGGCGATGATGAAGATGAGGGACAGGTTGACGGGTCCGATCGGCTCTTGCGCGTTCAGGTCCGGGGACAGGTACACCACGATGTAGGCCGAGGCGGACAGGGAGGGCTTGCCGTGGTCCCTCGCCACCACCGTGATCTCGTACGTGGACTTGGCGTTCTCCCCGAACATCCGGGTGGAGCGCACCTCCCCGTTCACCTGGTCGATCTCGAAGAAGGCTCGGTCCCCCTCGGAGATGGTGTAGGTCAGCCGCCCGTTCTCCCCCTCGTCGTAGTCGTCCGCCTTCACCTGGGTCACCAGGTAGCCCACCCCGGCGTTCCTCGGTATGGAGACCTCCGCCGTGCCGTTAACCAGCGGCGGGTTGGTCATGACGGGCGTGTTGTCGTTCACGTCCAGGACGACAATACGCACCGTGGCGTTGCTGGACAGAGACGGATTGCCGTTGTCTCTGGCCAAAACTTTGAAATCAAAAGTCCTGGTGTATTCATGGTCGAATGATCTCATGGAGTAAATGCGGCCTGATGGGTTTATGCTGACGTACGTGTTTACATCCATGTGCTTAATCTCGCCGGGGACTATGGAGTAGGAAACGGTGCCATTCATCCCCAAATCCGGGTCTTCTGCTGAGACCGCCAGCAGACACGAACCGGGGAGGTTGTTCTCCATCACCATCTCTTGATAGTGTGGCTTGAGGAAGTGGGGAGGGTTGTCGTTTTCGTCTGTGACTTTGACTACCAGGGATTTGGTGGCGCGTAAAGGGGGGGTGCCACTGTCCTCCGCCTGGATGGTCAGGTTGTATGTGTCTTTTTGCTCCCTGTCCAGCCTGCCATCAACAAGTATGGTGGAGAAGCTCTCGTATTCTTGCAGCCTGAACGGCACATTGCCCTGCAGCCTGCACTGCACTTTCCCGTTTGCCCCAGAGTCCTTATCTGACACCCTCACCAGCGCAATGACATATCCACGCTGCGCGTTCTCGCTCACTTCCACCATCTCTGTGTTGAGCGAGAGCAGGCTGATGACAGGTGGGTTATCGTTCGTGTCCATCACGTTCACTGTGACTTTGCAGTGAGCCGGGATGGAGTTGGGACCCAAATCTTTGGCCTGGACGTCAATCTCGTATATCTGCGCCGTCTCGTAATCCAAAACGCCGTTCACGGTGATGATCCCGGTTCTGGGGTCAATTTTGAACGCGTCCCTCGTTTTCTCGGTGACGTAACTGTTGAACGAGTACACAACCTCTCCATTAGTGCCCTCATCGGGATCCGTAGCGTTCAGGTCTATGACTAATGTGTTGATGGGGGAGTTCTCCATCACGTTAACTGTGTACACGGGCTCGTCGAAAACGGGGTTGTTGTCATTAGAGTCAATTACCTTGATATTTAACTGGACCGCGCCTATCTTAGGGGGGTCTCCACCATCTTCTGCACTGATTTCATACGTATAGTGGGACTGGGTCTCCCTGTCCAAAGATTTCTGCACAACGAGCTCAGCAATTTTGGACCCATCCCCTCGGGTCTTTATTTCCAGTCCGAAAAGCTCATTTGGGGTGATGGAATAAGACTGCACTCCAAAGATCCCCGAGTCCGGATCGCTTGCCCCCTCTAGGGGAAACCTGGTACCAGGGGAGGCATTCTCGGAAATTTCAATGTCAATGTGGCTCGTTGGGAATCTGGGCGCGTTATCGTTCAAATCCTCAATTTCAACTTTGATGACACAGATCTCCATCGAGTTTGACATCACTTCTAGGGAAATGATGCACTTTGGGTTCTGTCGACAAACTACGTCCCGATCTATTTTCATTTGGGTTGTAAGGATTCCGGCTGGACTGAGTTCCACCCATCGCGGTTCTGAATTGGAAATGACCCTCAAGTAAGGGGGCTGCGGCGCAATCTGAAATCCTTGCTTTAGCGCGTCCTTTGTCACATTTCCAATCACTGACCCGGGCTTCATCTCCTCGTTTATTCCATACTTTAGGTTGATAACAGCCTCAGCCCCGACCCAAAATAAGAGGAACACAGCAATTAATTGTATTAATTCCATCTCCTTGGTTTGTATTGTACCTGTTGAGTTTTTTTCTTTCCTTTTCTCTGCCTAATAAAAGACCTCGATTTTTACGCACATGAATGCGCGTCAGAGAAAACGGGGAAAATGTTCCAAATGAATCATCTCAATAAAGTGTCCAGAGGGGAAAAAAGAGAGAGAGAGAGAGAAAAAAAAGTGTGCGGGTGACGAGTGGCTCTTGTCAGTGCATGCAAATTATATCATGGTGCGAAAGCTATAATTGTAACAAGTGCCTCAGCCTATTTCACTCTTCTCAGGCGGAGCACATCCTCCGGTCTACTGCAGCGGGCGAAACATTGGGGAGGACAGGACTGTGAAAACATGCCGAATCTTCTCACAACAGTGCTTTAGCCGTGTAAATCCGTGCAGCTCTCACCAAGCAGCAAACTGGTCTTGCACATGACTCATATGATGAACTGTCCATTTTCAAGAGGTATATATAAAAAAAAACGCACAGGCTGCATAGACAGAAAATCCAAGTCCAGAATTTTTTTTTTTAAATCTTCCGTGCAGATGAAGTGATGGAGGTTAAAGAAGTCCGTGTTAAATTCTCCGTCTGGACGCCAGCAGATATTTAAGTCGCATTTTGGACACACATCTTGCTCTGTGCGATATATTACAAGGAGAGATAAAATTTTCTCTTCGGCCGGCAGCTATGGGCTTTCAAACTGCACATCTGAAGAGGGAAAAAAAGCTAAAAGGATATGCAGTCAGGAAATTATTCAACAGCTTAAGTCCGGATATCTTTGCCTAAAGAACAGTGGTGCAATTGAAGGAATGTCTCATTACATCACTGATGTCAAGTCCCGATTACCTTCTTTTTTTATTTCCAGCAGATTTAGTCCTCCATCTCCTCCGAAAGTCTTGGAGCTTTTTTTTTTTTTACTTTCTAATTAATTTCCTTTGAAGAGGCTGCACAGATCCCGACAATTAGTCCATGCAACACACACAAATATATGTAAAAAAAGAAAAATCCGATTAAAATGTAGCCAAAAAAGAAGAAGAAGAAGCAGCCAGTGGGAGGAAACGACGCGAGAGCCTCCACTATATGTACAAAAAAACGCGTTTGGTGTTGCAGCAGAAGTAGAAGCACGGTAGCCTATATCCAACCAGAGAGAGAGAGAGAGAGAGAGAGAGGAAGGAGAGAGAGAGGGAGGAAAAAAAAAATCACCGCTCGTTGCCAGTGCAGGCTGTCGAGTTGACTCCAACAAGCGCTCCTCTCGCTCCACCGGTGCACACTGGCAGACGCGCAGCTCCGAGCCGAGCGCTCAGTCTCAGGACCCGCAATCCCCTCAGCCAATCAGGGGTTACAACGGGAGGGCCGGGGAGCTGCCGGTGGGTGGGGCGAAGGCGCAGCGAGCGAAACGAATGGCCAACTACCTGTTTTCCTGCAGATGGGCGACTCGACGGGCATTTAAGGCGTGCAAAGTTAAAGCTGTGAGTGGGTTTTTTTTTTATTTGTAAAAGCTGATGGATGCAGCGTTTTTTTTTTTTTTTAAAGTGGAGGTCCGTGGGAGTTTTTGAGATTACTCCATGGGTGCTGACTGATCAACCCCACACCCCCCACTCCTCCTCCTCCTCCGCTCCCCAGCACAGGCACACACAAAGGAGGTGCTATGGATAACTTTTTTCACTGGTTTTCTCCTCTCCTACAGCGGCCAATTATTTGTAACAAGTAATTTTTTTTACTCTCCTCTCACAACACGGATCTCGTCCCAGGAGGTTTGCGCGTAAAACTTCACTCGGATCCTCTGCGGCGCGTAAAAGTTTGGTCACCTTCGTGCCAAAGCGCACCTCCGCGTCATCTGTGCGCCCTCAGAGCCAGAGTGCAGAGGGCCTGTTGTTGTGTGTGGCTATGGCTGTTTCCCCGCGTTACATCATTTATGCTGTAACGTTGCTCTTTTGCGTTTTTTAATGCACAGTACGTTTGAACTAATGCAACGTCAGGCGGGCACCACGGGGGAGGCAATTCCCAGCGATGAACGAACATTAGCGGTGCTTCCCGAGTAGCACCACGCTGGGTGGAAATCTCAGCATGGCTAAATCAACCCAAAATAATAACCCACCTAGATATATAGATATAATTTTTTTTCTTCTTCTTCTTGGGTGTCACGAACATGAACATTTCCCAACTAAAGAAACCAACTGCCCTCTGGCTCCGTTATCAATTAAACACAACACCGAATCGTGTGATCTTTTAAATGTCAACACCAAACAGTTTATTTCAGGTCAGTAGACAATTCAATAACTTATCAAATGCATCTGGATGACACGTCACTCAAGCAGACATTCAAGCAGTTTAATAATAGAGAAATCATTTCATCCTTTGAAAAATAATCATAAGAATAATTTTAAAAAAAATAACTGTGATTAAATCGTTTGTGTCTGTCTGTTGCAAAGTCCAGATTCATACAGGTTAATATTGAGGTGGGTCGAACTGTGACCTCCAGTCTGTCGCTAATCATCGCGAGAAAAAGGAGCAACAAATCCGATCATTAGTGCGTGATTATCAGTGCGTCCGCTTCTTCTTTTTTTATGATCATCTAACTCAGGTGTGCGTCATCCTGGGGCTTTTTATGGTGGGGACAATTCACGTGTCAGCCAACAACCAAAAAAAAAAAAAGATGCATAGATAGATACATAAATAAATAAATAACTAGAGAGAAAGGGAGTGGATCTAAAGTTCCTCCATCAACCCTCGCACATATTGCAGACTCTCATCACACCACCCAGAAATTTCACTCTTCTCCTTCAGTCAGATAGAAGCGACACTCGGTCACAGCCGGTCCCTCACACACACACACACACACACTCCTCCCATGCAGCCAGTCTGCCTGCCTCTCAGCAGCGCCATCACATCCTGTCGAGGCCAGGCCGGTTTCAAAGTCACAAGGGTGTGACACCTAGCGTCCGCCTCTCCATCCTGTTATTCCGGCTTGTTTTATTTGTACCCCCCCCCCTCTCCCTCCATGACTGCTTCACCCCGATGAAAAACAACAGCGTGCCACGAGAATAACAATGAAACACACACTGGCAAATCAATTTCCTCTTTATATTGGAGCAGTTTGACCACAATTAATATGCTGTCCAAGGGGTGAATTAGGTCTGAGCCATATCCAATCATTGTTAATCAATACAGAGTGATTGAACTGTATATGGGAAGGAGAATAAGGTCACTGTTGTGTAATGTGGACATGTAATGTACCTTATTTATTTCTGTTTTTATGTATTGAAAAAGCGTTATTGGTGTCAGTTTAATAAACACTTGAGGATCAATAGCAGGAGCCTCACCGGTTTGTTTTAGGGTACTGGATGGACATTGCTGGCATAAAACTGCATGTATAAGTCAGAATATATGCACTTCTGTCGCTACATCTTACAGGTTATGAGAGCAGGCCCTTCAAAGTTTCAAATCACTCACCTGCAGATCTGTAAAATAAAAGAGGCGAGGCCGCGCTATCGCCAGTGAGGAATCAACGTTAAACGTCTCGGATGTGAGATTTTGTAGAGAAAATATTTCCTCTCCTCTTGCATAATGCAATCACGTCTTGACAAACAAGCGAGTACCAACAAAGCAACTTGTTTGTTCTTCTATAACACTTTTCAAGACATGTTGCAGTCGCATAAGGCGAGCGCCAGAAGAATCTTTAAGCTCATAAATTCTTAATGTCAGTGAGTTAAACAACCGTAGGCGGTGGCAGGGGACTCTCTTTTCCTCAGGGCTTTCTGATGGCTGTATAGACAACATAGAGCATAGTACGTTTAGTATCTCTGTCAGTCTGAGGTGATGTTACAGACGCTTGCGTTGCCTGCTCGACTGTAAGCTGAGCAGGTGCAGGTTCTCCCTGGTAACAGTGACAATTAAATTGCAGAACAATAAAATGTGCTTTTGTTGTCACCAGTTCCGATGATGTTCAGGAGACCAGACTGCTTGTGTGAGCAACAATAAGCACAGGGACTTTTGCTACTGCTCCCTGCATCTTTTCACGTCTATTCTGTCTTATAATGTTTTTAAAGCGTTAAGATGAAGGTGAATCATGTCACATTGGTTGAGTTGAGACTTCTGCTTCTAACCCCTTGAATGTTAGCATTAAGCATCCCTTGGCCTGCAGGTTGTGGTCCAATTTAGAGTGCCACAGCGCCTGATGAGGGCTAAGAGGTTTAAAAATGTTGCCCTGCAGTTGAGTGCAGCATGGAAAAAAAAAAGGCAACAGCCCTGCCTCGAGCAGCAGGGTTGATCATAAACTACAGCACAGTAATTTAGCCACAATGTATTTCTTTCTCTCAGAGAGCGGTGGCATATTTCATTTATGAGCTACAATCCACCTCAGCACACTTCCTGCCGTTGACGTCCTCTATTGATTTTACCACTAAGTTAAAATCCTTAAATTTTCTTGTTGTGAGCGGTGGCACATCGACTGTTTAGCATCAGTGTTTGTTTTCGCCGATGTCGCTTCGGTCGGTGATAGACTGATTGTGAGATGGAAATGTGTTTGCTTGTCTTGCGATTCATTAAACTGTCAGTTACTCAAATTCAGGAGCGTGTGAGTGACCATACTTTATATTATGGCTTGATTTATATTCAGTAGTTTCACCAGTATAGCTATCCTTAAAGAAGATAGTGGCCAAACATCAATATTTACCTAATAAAATCCACACATTATACATCAAGTGGAGTTTAAAAGTAATAATGTTCATTAGAGACATGCCAGTACACTTTTCAACACCATAATGCAAAGGTTTGACTTCTCTAAGGTTTGATGCATTTATGTCATTTTCATATTGTAATTCAAGCTATCTACTGTTGCTATTGACATAAGTAGGCAGAAAATGGATGAAAAGCAAATTAACTACAGTGAATTGCATTGATATGTTGTGTGTGAGTGGCAATTGTCCATCAACACAGGTTATTATTGTGGAAAAAAAATCTAATCTTAGATGTGTAAAGTTATATTCCCTCATTCACTGTGAAAATACTGACACTAAATGCATTTCCTGACATATATGTGGCTCTGTGCTGTGTATGCTTTGAGGCTGTGCAGCGATTTATTCCTAAACTTGAAGACAGAAGGCAGAGCTTGGCTACTTAAGTCCATGGGAATTTCACAACCTCGCACTGGTTTTGAGCATATTTGAAGCGTTTGTGATTGAAAGCTTGAACCAGTGCAGTTGAAAGTACACAGAGAATGACTGATTTTATTTCATATCATTTTTTTCTCTGCTGCCAAGGAATGGCACACGTCTGTAGACTGTCCCTGCTGCTTGCTTGGAAAGGAATATCTAAGCTCTTCTGACAGATGCTGGCATTATCACCCCTATGTCCTGCCCGGCACTGGAACTCGGCCCATGCACAGACACGGACTTACAGGAGCTCGCACCAGACAGCAGAGACAGACAGTGGCGCATTGATTCTGAATGGGCAAGATGGCCACGCTTATTTTGGCTGGAGCTGAAGATGACGTTATTATTATGGTTCTCATCCATACAACTTCTCAAAAAAATTGATTCCTCCTGAGCAACCCTTGCCAGAGGCATAAAAAGGAAGGGGAACTGACAGGCTTAATCTATGAGCCTCTCGTCAATGACGTTACGCCCTCCACTCCATTCCACACTGTGCCCGTCCATGATACATCAATTAGTATCAACTCTCACCATCCATCTGAGGGTTCACAGAGTCCCCTGGGCTCACCAACACAGCCGTGAGTACAATTCAGCAGCAGCATTGGCTCTTTTTCTGCTCTTCACCAACTACTTTTTTTGTTGTTTTGTTGGTTGTTGCTGTGCTACTTTTAATTTAATCCTGTTTTTAATCCTAATTTCCCCAAAGCACTGGCCTGGGACCCCTATCATGGTTGAGTTGAGGAAGAAAAACTACATTGTGTGCAGCTTGGCTTTGTGTCATTCAATCAGTGTTAATGCCACTCAATACCATTTATTTTCCTCCCCGTCACTTCCCTGGGACTCAGTGAGTGGAAATAAAGTGGAAGTACTGGTGTTTGTGCCTATTCTGAGTGCTGTGTTTCCCTGTTTTCTATTTTCCCATTACCAACTTCAACTTTTCTCGCGGCTGCCAGTGATGCGCTTGTTATGTCATCTCTTGGCAGCACAAGAGCTGCTTTTGATTTCCACATATTTGATCTGATGTGTTGTAGTGAAATGTCAAAGACTTTCCTGAATAGCCTTCCTCAGGTTTAATGGAATTACTGCTCCTCGCCTTGCTTAGCCTGACACGAGCAGGAAATGGATGCAGATGGTCTCGTACTCGAATGGATGTGGCCCTTGATGCATACAGATGCAAATGAATGAAAGAATTGTTGAATGTGGCTGTTTGAAGTTGCATGGTTGGTGGGGCTCCTGATCATCAAGAGCTACATTGATTTAATATGCAGTTTGTTGATGGTGAAACAATTAATAATTAGTAACCCAATGACCCATTTGCTTCTGAAATGAAACATGTTTAAGAGAAGCTTGTTCTATTTGTGCATAATTGGTTAAGCTATTTATGCTGTTAGATGGCAATTAACAGACTTTGTGTACAGTCCTCTCATGTTTTGAGCCAAATGTGCTCTCACTGTTTCTCTTTGAATGTCTGTATGATAAATAGCAATTTAAACTCTAAATGGCTATTTGTTAAAGTACTCTCTTCAAAGTGGAATTACAGTTTTAGAACATTAGCAATTCACTTTATTGTGCGTCATTTAAAATGCTACTTGTGCAATTTATTTTTGAAATTACTGCACAATAAAATTAAGTCTAAAAAGTCCAATATGAGAGAAATGTAAAATGTTTGACTGATCTTCTTTTCTCGTTTAATTTCTTTTTTTTAAACAAATGTAGAAATGATGGGAGATAATTTAATAGGCAACAAATTATAATACATAAAACCATCATCACAATTAATGAGACAATCATATTCATAAAAACTGCTATAGTACAGGACATAACAAGAAATTGTTGGTTCACTCATTGATTTTCTCTTCTCTGCCTGCAGGGGCTCCGTTTTAAAGGGAGAACATGCTTTACAGATTGTCTGGAGCCTCACATCATTCTTTATATTTGCCATTTGCAGCAGTACTTCTCCCAAATGAACACATTCCATTTTGCCATGAAAAGGACTGACCTCTGAAAAGCATTTTTTTAAACATTCCTGGATTGGGAAATCGAATATTTTACAGTAGCTATGAATGCTTTAGGCAACCCAAGCCAATAAAAAAAAAAATTCTTTGAGCCAGAGTGTTTTGGGCTGAGTCTGCTCTATTTATTACAGATTTCCGAGCTGCCTGTTTTTGAATGCTTGACTGTTTTACGATACGATATTTAACATTCCTTCCCCGTTTCCATAGCATGAAGCACAATAGGTGTAATCACGGGCACAATACTGCACCGGAGATTTCCTTTTGATCTAATTACCCCAGCGTGCAAAATCAGTTGTCTTTGTTAGGAGGCCTAAAGAAACAACAAAATAAAAACGAAACAGCCACATAAACCCAAGGCTCTGAATAGACAAAGACGGGATCTGTGAACAAGGAGTTTCTGTTCACCTGGCGTACGGTCAATTACCTTTGTGTTGCTGTGTTTATTCAATGTCAGCTCTGATTAATAGGCACAACATGGTGGAGAGAACACCTGAAAATGTAGTATGGAGTCTGGGTGGGACACTGTTGCCATCTGATACCATCTCCACAACACAGTGCTTATCTCGTTGCCCCCCTTGGGGGTGTTTACAGCTGTTTTCTCGTCAAGACAAATTAGTGCGGCTGTGTGCCTCTTTCACCCCTTCAGAGTGAAGCAGTGAATGGAGACATCTTGGTCACCACGGCTCGCTGTGCTTTTGGACTGGTGCATGCTTGGTCATGCTTAGTTGTATTTTAAAGCTTCTGACATATGTCAGTTTTAAGTAAATGTGTTTTGTTGGTCTTTGTGTTCATAACCTGGGGATCCAAGAAGAGGAAAACATATTGTCGGCGGGGGTTTATTCCCTCTCTAATCTGTCTATCTAATCTAATATCCAAATATTTTTTTGAGCAGCTGTGGCTGGTTTAGCCGTGGTAATACTCTAAATCCTGACTAGCCTGACTGGGCCGTGTGCTGTAAAATGAGAAAACGAGTTTATATTCACAGAGGATAACCTCCCTCTGTACAACACACACAGCACCCATCCACTCTGCCAGCCATTGCCTCTTTCTGTCTCCCAAACACACCTAGCAAAGCAGCTGCTCACATTTTCACTTAAGACAGACACCTTAGTGATAGCACTTAAAAGGTTATGGTATCGCTCCAACAAATGTTGACTTCCTGCTGGTGAAAAATTAGGTTATGTTAAGAAAATGACATTCCGTTTTACACTGACCACGACAGTGTTGTTAGCAAACCCCAGGCGGGTAAGCACAGCCACTCCTGCGGGCACCCATATGTTGTCTGTGTGATAGATGCAGCAGCATGAGGAGGAGGGGGGGGGTCATGTTTATTGCTTTTCGTAATGTGCCACCAGTGCCTTCATGGTAATGAGGACTTTGCCCTTTGATTGTGCCAGTTTAAAATATTACACTTCATCACCTTAATACCGGGCTCCTGCAGCATTTGATGGCACGGGCTCCATAAGGCCAGCCACAAATTAGTAGGTCTTGTTATTTCAACATTAGCTTGTCAACACCTCATCTTAATTTCACCACTGAACCACATCTGAACCATACAAATGGAGACCTTGAACGCTTTGGCTGCCTGTGTGGAGGGGAGATAGGAGGTGAGAGCGTGTGTGGGTGTAAAGCACACTGGCGTATTTGTGTCTATGCCACCATGCATGGCTGTGAGTGTGTGCGTGTGTCAGCATGTGTCGAAAAGGCATTCTCCTCCTCAGAGAGACGCGAATTCAAAATAACAGACACAGACATAGAGATGGAGGGAGAGAGATGGCTAGAGCGAGCAGGAGAGAGACAGAGACAGAGAGAGAAAAAATAATCTCATGCTATGTTATCCCTGCAAAACCTGACAAACCACCCCCGAGACTGATCTGGCTTAGCATTCAGTGTGGTTAGGGGCTTGTTTGTGCTCCTATGATTGGAGCAGGCTGGCTAAGTTGGCCTCATAACAGTCCAGTCACAGTGGAGCCCCAGTGGAGTCATGCTGCCTAGGGATGGCAGGCCTGTCTCTATCTGGCCACAGATATCAATAAAGGCAGCAGTGCAGCCTCCTGGGAGACTGGACAGTCCAAATTTTCTCCCCCGAAGGAGGGTTATTAATTGTCCCGATGTTGTATGTGGTCTGCTTGCACAACATGATTTTTTGTTGAACATTCTGAATTCCAGGCATGTATCCCAGAATGCAATTAGTCCTCTGCCATTAGATCAAGCGACACATGTCTTCTCGCCTTGCGCCTGGTCTGGAATTACGGTGAGGGGAGGGAGAAAAGAAAGAAATTAGTATGGAAATTAGCTGTCTTCAAAGCCTTTGGCGTTAAAGGTGGTGTAAGGTGCTACAGGAAGCTGGCAGTTCCTTTTGCAGATATCTGAGTAAGAGAAAACGCAAGGATACAGGAGGATTGATTTCCTTGGGAGACTCATATCCCTCTGTGCAATGTGGGATTAAGGAAATGGCACATGAAAGGCATATCATGCTGTTTAGTATACACTAATTGTGCATGTGGTACAAGGTGGTCTGGAGTAAGCAGATTGTATTTTAAAATCACACACTGATTTTTGATCCATGGAGAGTCGGAGGTCCTTAACATTTTAAAATAAACACGAGTTTATAATCTTTACCCGGGCCTGATGGAAGGCCAGGCGTGAGAGATGAGCCTGATTTTCCTTCCGATGCCTTTCTTCACTTCCCCCGAGGATTATTAAAGGGACTGACACATGTTGAAGCTCCACTACAGTAAATATAATGCCCTTAAAGGTACAGTAGGTTTAATTTAACCGAATTTAACTTTCTAGTTTGAAAATAACTGAATGTAGGTAAAACTGGGCTGTAGCTGAGCAGCAGTGGTCACATTTCATAATATATTATAAGGCCATATTCCAAGATTAAATCAGAAAATGTCCCTGCATTCAGCTAAGATGATAGTGCACATAAATATCTTCTTGGGAGTGCAAAAGGGGAGAACTTGCACCAAACTGCACCTCCTAAAGGTCGTTTTCTTTCTTTTTTTTTTTTTTTTAAACTTAGATTTTAAATAAGCATTTATATCCATTAAACAATGGGCTCAGTGTACTGTTGTCAATTATGTGCTGAGGTCAATGCTTTGTTGCTTAACAGTGAGAGACCTGAGCATTAGTGTCAGCTGCAGTGAGATGCCGATTGAGGTGTATGATTCCTACTGTAATGCTTAGTTGTAGTTAAGATCATTTGCAAGTTCATATTGCTATTAATACAGGTTCATTGCTCCCTGCACACATTTGAATTGAAGGTAATTCAATTGTCTGCTATTACATATACAGATACTCTTTTTAACCATCATCTATAGTTTTTTTTCTTTTCTTTTTTTGCAACATAACATAACATAGGTCAGCCTTGGGTTACAACTATTCCTGCATTAGTCTTCTTTGGCTAAAACACAAACAACATTATTCTTGCAGTAGAAGTAGTCACAAGGTCACATCTATCCATACATATCAAGGTTATATTCCATATCTCTTCCTATTTTTATTTCAGCCACATGTTCCTTTAGTTCTTTTGTTTCAGAAGATCTCAAGGCACACTAAGGTCCTTAATACCTGAATATTTAAGATAATTGTTCTTTCTGGCACCTCCTGGCTTCATTATCTCTCATACTATGTGGTGGGGTTGTGCTGCTTATTTTGGCAAGAGGTGATCTGGCCCCGAGGCCATGGGGATTCCTTTCCCCCATGTGTCAGCTAATGTTTACCGAGGCCTGAGGACTGAGGATGGATCACAGGATTTCATAATCCACTGCCCGTACAGTGGAGCAAGGGCAAAAAAATAATTCTCTTTGTGTCAACAGTTGTTTCATTCATGGGTAATTTCCCCATAGCTAACTTCACGCTGCAGCCAGAGATAGAGACACAGAGAGAGAGAGAAAGGAAGAGATAGCAAGAGAGATGTCCACACTCAAGTGCTCTGCTTCTCTGGAAACCGCTTCATGATTTGGTTGTAAAGCCTCGCTATTTGTATTCCACCTGAGTTGTTCTTCCTCATTTAGGTGTTTTAACCAGCCATGCATTTGAATTTATGGGAGCCATATAAGTCAAGAGATGCATATTATGTCAGCAGTTCTTTCAGAAGGGGGGGGGGACATCTCTGGAGCAGTTTTTGTCTTGCTCCCTGGGCACTGGCTATTTTCCAAGACGTAGTTCAGGATCAATGCACTGTGGAAGTGAACTCTGACTGGCAGCACTGGACGTAAAACTCACTCTGACCTGAGCGCAGACGGTGTAAATCTGAAATTCTGAAATGTGATATTTGAAATGGTATAAAGCAGCAGTGCTTCATACTTGATACTTTTTATCGCACATTAGAAAAGCATGATCTGCACAGGGATGTTTTTGCACACACCAGTGTAAATTTGGTCAATAACTACAACAACTACTACAAAAGTTTTCATTGACAATATATATTTTTCATGGCAAAAAAAATAAAATAAATTAAAGCTAAATAAAAAGTAAGCACCGTAAACAACAAGGACACAATGTAACACATTTATTATCAATGGATAAGAGCAATGCAACAATGTGAGAGACAGATGAAATGACAAATTAATGCTAGACTATGCTAGATTTATTCAGCAATCTGTAGGCAGCTGTTGAGTCACACACTACCGTGTAGCTCTTGATAAGTTACGGTATCCTGCACTGCTCACAAATATCTCATGTTCAGCAGTTGATTTAGCTGCTCTACCTGCTGCACTATAGTTAAGAAAAGGCATCTAACAATCATTGATGTTCTGTCTGTAAATTGATGCTATCGGACATTAAGTGGAATAAACATATACCACTGAAACTTATATGAGATGCAGCAACTCATTTATAAAAAGATAAGCCAATTTGATATTAGCTTGGTGCTGTGGATGTACATGTAATGATACCGTCACTTTCAGTCAGCTATTATTTGTGTTGCTGTCTGAGGGAATGCATAAATTCTATTACTAATGCTAAAAGTGCACGACAAAAGTCAGACTAAAATGTCACTGCTGAAAACACTGTGTATCACGACTGACAAACATGCTCACTGCATCTACGGGGTATCTTTAGATTATGCACTACTTTACTAAAATCACGCTCCTATCACACACGGAAACACACACACACACAGAGCATTTCTCTGCCCACCTTACTGAGTGCATTCACACAACAGGGTGGCTAGAAACAGCTTCTTCCAGCCCCTGCTGCAACTACACTGTTAAACCTTTCCATCAATATGTGTTTATACCGCTGTCAGCGCAGCAACCTGGGTCCTCCTCTGCTGTGTCTCTCAGTGATCACAAAGGTGGAACAACCCTACACTGTTTGTGGGGGCGAGCTGTTGTGGCCCTTTGCAGACCTCAGGATGTACATTCTACGCATACTTGTTTACTTTTTCTCTCCTCGGCGCTTGACTGATATCTGGGTTGCACAGGACTGCAAAAGCAGGATCATCTTAAGGTGGATAAAGAAGGACTTTCACTATCATAACCCCGTGGATTAACTGGTGCCTTCTCTATGCTGATATGAAAATGCACTGCATTGCAGGCAGAGTATATGAGCACTGCAGGCAAAGTATATAAGTCAAAGGTGCATTGTTTGGCGTTGTATCAGTGTGAATGGGTGACTCACAGTGTTTTGGAAGTTGACTGTTATGATGGCAGAGGAATGCATTCAATAGTTGGCTGTTAAACCAATATAAAAATGTACAGTTTATGATGTGAAAATAAATAAAATGATGGCAAAAGAAAGAAAAACAATGAAATTAACACTTCCTTTCTGTAAAAAGCAACAATGAAGAAATTATGGGTAAATAATAGGTAACAATAACAAAGAAGCAGGAGCTCAATGAACAACACATTAAAAACATCTTTTACTATTCCTTATCTTTATGACCAGGACTTACAACGACAATTTCTTTACACTTCTGACACACAATGTAGATGCCACATTGACGTCACTTTGTAATAGCTGACCATCTGAGAGGGCGGAAAAAGCCACATCGGCCTCCCAGGTGTCATTGCAAATTTGACAGCTGCGATGCCTCCCACTTGCTAGAAAGAAAACCAGTGCCAACATTTGTGAAAAGCAACACTGTTGACAGTTCAATGTAAATAGAATCCAATATTAACACAATAACAATTGATTTAATTCATTTGAAAGGAGCTACATAGCCTACAGAGTTAGTTTATGTGAGGCTTAACTTGTTAGATATCAGCTAGAAACATGCGAGTCAGTTAGAATTGCCAGGGTTTAGTTAGCAGGGCTAGTTAGGTGAGTAACCACTTTTGAATAACCTGGAAACACTCCTGTGTGGTGACTGGATGTTTCCCATTCGCATGATATGTCAGGAATGTGAACCAACTCATTTGACATCTGAAGGTGCTACTGTGTGATATCCTACCTCCCCGCCCCAAGAGGGCCTGACAACTTTCATCACCACCGGGAGGCAGAGGGGTCATGTCTACCATCCCACATTTAAAATACAACAGAACAAACAGGAAAAGTGACTCAGCATCGTCTTTCTTTTGCAGCCCTGAATTAAGTTCCCTGTAAAGGTGACCTGATTAGGCATTGTGCCAGCTGGACTTCGTAAGGTTAAAGTGCAGCTAACGACCTTTGGTGTGAATGACGTCGTGCATACAAGCCGTACTTCAGGTCACTGTGCCTAAAACTAATTGACAACTTTCTGCATAATTTCACAGCCTATAGTTTATCACTGCAGAAAGTCCACACTCTGTGAATTGCAATTCTGTGGCTCTTCTTTCCTCCTCTACAGGAGATAGTTGAGAAATATGTCCAATCTCTGTTGTAACACATTCATCGATTAAACTCCTGTGTTCTCATATGTTTCATTAACTTTTGCAAGAAAATGATTGATTTTAGCAGTATGAGATCTAGTTCAGCTGGAGGCAGTGTATAAATTGAATTTGAGTCTCAGGTTGACAGACCACTTGTTTACAGTATATATACAAGGTGCAGATTATTACATAGGTTGTGTGTGTAATGTTCACAAATGGGTTTAAACATTTCAGGGTCAACAGACATCACGCCCGCATGTACCGGCAAACAGGAGGGCTTAGATTCACTTGCACCTCGCTCAGCCACATACAACATCCACATCACATCCCCTGCTACACTTATCAAGACAAATTCATGTCATATGGCTGCATCGCTGGTGAGAGGAAGTGATTTCTGACATTATATTGTAAACATGAGGGTAACACGTCAACGAATCAAAGGATGGCGGACAAATCACCCATTTTTGAGACTAATCTCAACGACCACAGCGAGGCTAAAACCTTAATTCTGCATTTTCTAAACAAAAGGCAGTAAGACCAGTGCCCAGCGCTGTGGCTGCCCCCGCCTAACTGGAAGCTCACAACCCCTCAGTGTTAGATAAGGTTGTAATAAGATATAGTCAAAGCCTGGCAACTAATCTGATATTTCACCTCAGCGAGAGATAGGAAAGATATAAAAACGTATTAGGAGTGGGCACTAAGAGGATTAGGGTATGGAAACGGATGTGTGCCGGCGTTTTTAATCCACTCACGCGTAACCCTTTCAAGCTGCCCAATCTGCTACACGCAAACAATGATTATTTTGTCTTACTTTCGATGGAGCCGTTGCTCTTGTTTCAGACAAGCGACTCTCTCCACCACACAGACAGACACACACACACACACACACACACCTCCCACCCTCTCTCATTTAATTAGGTTTTGTGTGGGAAAAAGGTGAGCAGCAGACTGACAGAGCTCAGGTTTGATTAAGATTCTCTGTCCTGTGACAACACAGCACAGGTCTGTGTCTCCGGTGAATTACTCTGGATTGAAGATTGACATTTGGTGGTTGGTTTAGCAGCTGCATACGTGTCAGCATGTGTTCCTTTGTGTGGCATTCGTCTACATGTGCATTTGTTGTTTGGTCAACCACTCGCATAGCCACGTGTGTTTCATGCTTTACATACATGTGTGCACGCACTTGTCCCTGTCTGTGTGTACACCAAGCGCTTAGTGGCTTAGCGCAACCTAATCTCACATAGCCACACTTTGAGGACGTGAGATTAAGTACAACCAGACTGTAGAGGGCAATTAATCTTCCTTCCACACCCAGGCGGCAGCTTTAATTTCTGGGTGGGCTGATCATAGGCGAAGTGTGCTGTGTGAAAGGTGAAAACACACGTATTTGACCTTTTGACATATGGTAAGGATGATATTAGTTTCAGGGGGGCAATACCGTTGAGGAGCCTTCCAGGAGGGATCGTTGCAGTCAAAATGAAGTCATCACTCTGAGAGAGACAGCTGTTAGATGGGATATGAGCAGTCAAGCCCGAGAGAGCAGTCTTGTTCTGTCATCCAGGTCTGCCCTGAAGGGTGGCGCCCAGCAGCCCACCACTCGTCGCTGTCCATCGGGACACGGCCCTCATGGCTGCACGTCGAGCTCAGACGAAGAACGTGTATGTAACCTTACAGAAGGGCATGGCCATTAATAAATCGTAGTCTGTGGTGGGTGGTGGAGACAGCGAGAAATAACAGGTGTCAATCTTCATTACATGTGATCTGCCGCCTCTCCAAATTCCAAATTATTCCCCAATTAAGAAGAAAAATGAAGGCAAGGATGCTCTCCAAATCTGACATCCTAATTAATTACTTCCTTCACATGAAGAATTGACTCATACTTCATGTCACCTTGGAGCCCTTGTGTGTTTTGCATTGCGAAATTAGTCAAGAGTGCTCACTACAAACTCAAAGTTTTCAAAGTGGAGAGAGCCTTAAAATGTTTTGGCAACTTACAATAATTTAAGGTATAAATATAATTATAGTTTGCTGTTTAATTATGTGTAATATTTACATAATTGTATATGTCAAGGTATTTTCAAAACACATCAGTCAGTGACAGACAGCACACTGGTCTTGATTGTGCCACAGAGTTGACTGTGATGCACAAACCTCTGACACCCGCGATGGCAGAGCTCACTGAAGACATAATTGGCTATACTGTGAAATGGGCTCGAGTTTTATTATCAAATCAGTTGTGGTGAATTAAAGCAGTGTCTTTCATCCTGTCCTCTCATTTGTTATTTAGTTCCCTCATGCCATCCCTCTGTCAATTCTATGCCAGATTGTAACAGGCAATTTCATTCTTACAATCAATTACAGGTTGATTGTGAATGGTTTACCGTGAGGGGAAAATTTTGAAAAAGATTGGAAATATGATTTTACCTCCATGGGTAATTGTACCAATATGAAAGAAAAAGATTTTATGACTGTTTCTCGCTGTCCCACTCTTTCCCTGATTTGTGCACACACACAAACGCACAAATCATCGCAAATATAAAGTTCTTTACAGTCAGCACAACAGATTTTTGCATAAATTTAGCATTCCAGTTAAACTAGTGTCCTTGTGAACAGCATAGTGATAGTTTTACAGCATTACAGATGGCTTGATAAAAACACCATGAAAAAAAAAAAACTTCCCTCATAATCATGTCTGCAACATGACAAGTGGATGGGAATGCTGAGCGTCATTACAGGACTTGGCTCACTCCACATGCAGTAGTACATCAGTCGGAGTGCCTCATGCGTGCTGAATGTATGTCATTCTAGCTTAGAGCCAACGCCCTCCTTTGGTGCAATTTTTACACTTCGCAGGGTGATTAACGCATGTGATGCACTAAATCTGGGTTGCCCAGAAAGCACTAGTGCAAGATAGAGCGGGACTCAAAATCCTCTCCATCTTTTGCCTTCTGGCTCCTTGAGATCCTGCTGCATATCTGTTGGATTCCCTTTTCTTTTGATGATAGCTACTAAACAAATATTTGCTCCCTGAAAGAACAGCCATGTTGTGTTATTTGAATTCATAAACTTCCTGTGTGTTTGCATGCCTGTACACTGCTAGGTGCTTCTCTCAGCCATGAATGAGGATTCAGTCTTTCCGTTTCCGCTGCCACACATGAAATTTGAAAGTTAAATGGCTCACATAACCTTGCAGAATTGTCTGCAGAACCTCTGTTCAGTGACGACTCTGTAAGCCGCAGCAGCACTTCTCAGTCTTCCTGTGTCCCTGACTCAACTGCTTAGCAAATTGTCAGACAACCTACAAAGAGAATTATGGGCCCTGAGGGGTCTTGGGGAAATTGCACCACCGGCAGTTTTATCTGGGGGAGCTGCAGGGCCTAGACAATGCTCCACTTAAGTATGATGACAGACTAGAGGGGATGTACCCTGGTCCTTTCTATAAACTTCACAAAACCCTCACAGTTGAAAACTAAAACTCCTGGCATCCCCTGCTGAAGTTGTCGCCGAAGGGCAAAAGTCAACTACCATAAATTTAGCTTATCAGCCAACCTTAATATTTCTGGATGTGTTCCATTAACAAAGCAAATCTAAATTTTTGCCAGTCTATAGTTTCATAGCATTATACAAACAATCTTTTTCATTCATTTGAACGGTGACAAGTAACCCACTTGACAGCCTTGATGAATATTGCGCAAGGAAATCATCCATCACAACTACGGGCTCGGGCTTGAAAAGAAATCAAACTAAAAACCCAGACAGTTGACTTACACAGTGACAGACTATAGCCAGCAGATCGGCGTGCATTTGCCTTTAGTATGTTTACATGTAGTCTGCTGCGGGGAATCATAACAGAGGAAGACAGACCTCTAAATGCATGCACAACATATTCAGGGGAGCGCATTCGCTTTGAAGTAGTTATTAATACACAGACAGAAAATTCCTGCAGGGATCAAGACGAGACACCAGAAAGACACAGAGGCATGGTGCTGCTGCATCCCAGGAAGCTCCTTTTTCTTCCTTTGCTAGGTTAACATGTTGGTTTGATGTTTTTGGCTGCCTGTGTATAATTTGAATTAAACACCGCACATGGTAGCAGGAGACAGACTATAGTTATTTCCACTAAAGTGTTCGTATATTGACCTGTTTATGGGGGATGTTCCTTGCATGTCACAATGCCTGTCATATTTGTGACGAGACTCTGCCTCCAGCTCCTCCTTAATGCATCTCCCTCTAATTTGAGAAATGCACACTTGCTGTGTGTTCTGTGCAGTGTATGCAGAAGTTTCTCATTAAACGCATTAATGAACAGGAGTATCAGCGGTGGGCAAGGTGTTTTATCAATACCAGGGGCAGAGAAGTGAACCAAGCTACACGGCCTCACTTCTGACACTCAGTAGAGAGCGAAGTAAGTGAACATTGGACCTTTTCCTTATTTCAATACCCTGAGTGAGCGAGATAAACAGTGGAACGAGGCTGACTGTGTATGTGGTACTGGTGGAGCCTCTTGCCGCCTGACCCGTCCATGGTGTTGAATAATGAATGAGCAGGACAGAAGCAGTTACCATTTGGAGACAGTTTCCTGATGAATGATTACTGGCTCCATTGGGTCTGTATTTGCATAGGAGATGAAAATGTCGAGGGGAAGACACATGGCTGTTACAGTAGTGGAGGCTGTAATACTTCTGACTGCTGAGCAGGCAACTCTTCTAATGTTATAATCAACTAGCATGGCTGGTCATAAGAGACCACACATAAAACAGAATAAGTGAAGATGGGTGATGGGTGTGCGAGGTGACATTTGGAATGAGATGTATTTATCTGTTATGCTATTAAATGGGTTTGTCTGCTCCAGCAGAAATTCCGATTTATGTTTGTACCATTCACTACAGCTGTTCCTTTAATAACCACATTCATTACCAGGCGACAGTTATTAACAGAGCAAAAAGGGAAGATAAAAAAAAGAGGAGCTCTGCAACTGAGGTGAGGGAAATTTCTCAGGAAACACACATATTGGCCCACCAGAATAATGAGGGTAAAGATAATGATCACTTTTGCAGAAAAGGAAACAGAACCAGTTGATTCATCCCTATGCAGGCTGATAAAACCTGACTGTCACTTTACTGTAGCAGCCATGCCACTGTGTAGCAATATCTGCTAGTGCTGAAGTGAGGCAGATAAGGATTTCATGGTCATCGCGTCACCTCACAAGGTGGTTGCGGTGCTGCAAGGAAGGGTGCGGCCTCCGTCTGGCCCTGCAGGGTGAGATGAAGTGTCCCTGTCAATGTCAGAACTCTGTTTACACCTCAGAGCAGCCACCTATGCCACCACTTCTCGCCTCGCCACGCAGAATCTCACTCGGTTTGATCATCTTTTTGAGTCGGCTTAATCTTGTCAGGCCTGACAATGAAGGCTGATCTCCTCTGTTCTTCTTAGCAGTGGAATCAGCCTACAGCTCACCCTATTCAAACAGGGACCAAGATTCCCCCAGAATCCATAATCATTTCTACGAGGGATTTTTGTATGTATCAAACATTCTCAAGTGAAGGCACTGATCTGCATTCATCCCTACCATAAGCTGGCCTGGCTGAATGCAAAATGGCCCTGCTAAATTCTGAAGGCCCCCTTTTAAAAGTGCCTAAGATATGCATAAGGGGTGGAATAAGAGAGAGAAGTCATCTTCTTTTCTCTGTCATTGAAAAGAGATGAGGAGACAAGTGTGTTCTAGTGCTCTCAGGGTCAGTTGGAGCTAAGAAATGCAGAGAGGAGAGGAAAAGCAGGAGGAGAGAACGAGAGCAGAGAGAGAAGGTGGGAGCCGTCATTACCACAAGGCTACTCAAAAATCCTCCATTGAGGGCACTTAATAGAACCATTTGTAATAGAGGCTTCCTTTCACTATGTTGGCAAAGTAAGGAGATGCTCTACATGTGGGTGGATGTGCATAAGAGCACAGAATGGATGTTCTGCACTCCAGATGTTTGCCTTCTTTGACAGAAAAAAAGTCAAATTCGTGTCACATGGCACGCTTTATTGTCTGATAAGAATGTTGTGTTTAATGCTTGTTATAGCCAGAATCTGGACCACTTTGCTACTGACGTATTTAGCAGTCCTTGTAAGTTACACAAACAAACTACATTAATCTCATCTGATCTTAACTTATATTACGTGTATTATGTTTAGGTAACTCTGAATCTTTTAAATACTATATATGTGTGAAATAAACTCAAATCAGTGTCTCAGTCTCAAACTCTGTATCTCTCAATGTGTTCATAATCAGAGCATCCACTCCCTCTCAAATCTAGTTATAATTAGTTATTATGATTGTAGCGCTCTCTATAACTGACACAATTAATGGAGTAAATGATTAGTCTACTAACAGAAAGTTTTTTTAAACTTATTAAAACACTTTTTTTTAATAAATGACTTAATTTTTACAAGGTAAAATGACAATTAATTGCTTAATTTGCCTAATTCATAATCCAAAATTTAAATATTTGCTGGCATTCTTAGCCTGAGTGTTATTTTTTCTAGCAAACTGTTTATCTTTTAGTTCTGGACCATTGTTCAGACAACAATAGCAAATTAAACAACTTGGATCTGGAAAACTGTGATGGGCATTTTTTTCCATCTAAAATGTATTACACTGATTTATTAATCAAGAATATAATTGCCAGATTAATAAATAATGAAAATAAGAATAGTTCTGTGATTCTTTTATAATTGACATATATATATAATATATAAAATGTATTAAATGTAAAAGCATTAAAAAACTCACTGTGCCTTACCTAACACCAAAACAGTGGCCATTTGATTGTCAAAGCATGCCACAAATTTAGTGCATCGATTTAAGAAAAGACAAAGTGGTGGCATGTAACTTAATTTGAAGTACATGTATTCAAGCTTAAACTGTTTCATGCGTGGAGATTTGGCAGCCAGTCAGCAGTAACTCAGCCACAGCAACTAAAATATTTGCTAAGGCTGTTCTCTTAAAGACCATATTGAGTGAAAAATGGTGCACCTATAGCACAAATAGAGCTTGGGCCAAAGATATTCAGAAGAATTATGCTCAGTGTACATTGGTGCTGAAACAGCTCCCAGTTTTATCTTCAGTCTGCTTTCAAATGCATTGAAGGTCTGATGAGTCATTTTGAACTCAGGAGCTTGATATTTTTAATTGACATCTCTTAGATACGGCAGCATGAGATCTTTCACTTCAATTCCCGAGGAAACATGCACAGAAAATTACGTCATTTGACCTTTAGTACAAATGGGTATGTGCACATTTCTACTGAGACTTCAATGTGTTACAGTAATTATACTCTAATTATAAGCATGGACTCCTTTTCCTTTAGTGAGGAGAAACAGGTAAGAATCAAAAGAGGGAAACCTTTTTCTCAACAGGTATGATTCAACAACCTCAGGCATGTCTTGGCAATGAATTAATACTGCAAATGAAAGCTGGTCTGTGTTTTTTCCACCTCCTCTGAGAGTCACATCTGGTTTTAAAGAAGTATAACTGAGAAAAAAACAAAAGTGTATTAATGCAAAGTTAGGACCTTTAAAACAAACCTTAATATGACAGATGAACTCAAATAAAATAATTATGTCAGTTAGATGGTGCTTTGTGCCCGGCTATGAAATTTTGGGGTGACATTTCATCGCACCGGCATTAATTTTGTAAATTCTAACTTCCGTCAAATGTTAGTCAATGACATTTTTTCTACAATTGAAACAAGATTAAAAGAAGAGGAACAAATAGTAACCTTTGAAAACAAAAGCTATGATGAAATTTAATGCAACTTTCATCAGCAAATAAATAATCTTTCTCTGAGTTGATTTAGCTGCTTGACCTGTTGCACTAATAAGCAGCATCCTGCACTTCAGTTACACAATGCTGCTGCTGCTAACACTGAATTAGATCTATGAAAGGGTAAGCTGTAGTAACTGTAACATTATCATGAATGTTGACTTGGTGATGGGTGCAGGATTGATGTCATCTGTCAGCCATTTAATTATTCCTTAAATATGTTTGGTAAAAGGGTATTTTTGGCTATTTGACTGGCTATTTTAAAACAGCCAGAGTTTCTATTTATGACAGACAATGTGTCTACTGCATTATAGTATGGTATTGACAGAGAAAGAGTTCCTTTTCTGCTAACCTTGTCATAGGCAAGAACACCTTTAACCATAGCGACTGCTCATCAAATATGCTAAACATTTTAGCGTTGGAAATATATATAAAGGAATGTTTATATTTAATATCTCTCATTTTTATTGATATAATAATACTGAAACTAAAAATAATGTACAATTTGGTCAAAAGATTGCAACACAAAAAAACTCAAACAAGATAAATGCTGCATGGCACCATGTATACTCACTTTACTAAATGTAAATTTGAACATCACAGCTGTTCTGTTCTGGTCCTTGATGTTGTTCTTGTGTGTGACCTCTTGCGGCTGATAATGTGATCAGTCTAACGATGACATCAACCAAAGCAGGATCTGAGCCGTAAATCTGAACTGAGGACATAAAGCATTCATTGTGAACATGGCAACCATGGAATAAATGACTTCCGCTCAAACAGGCGGCACGACGTGCTGCTTTGGAGCGGTGTTAAGGCTTACCAAGGGATGACTCAAGGATCTGTGCTGTCACCGCTCTTGTTCACTCTCAGCTCTAATTTGAGATCCAGCTCTGGGAAATACCACCTCCAGGATTGTCTTTCCATTCCTCTCTTGTGGGATACATCTGTGAGGAGGAGGCGGTCTGAGTCTGGTAGAGAGCAGTTATGGTTCTCCAAGAACCTGAACTGAGCTGATGAGGCACATGAGTGCAGACTGTCAAGGGGCATCAGGTTATATGTTGTTGTATAACCTCTACTGTGTCTATATATATTCTCTATACTGCTACACCAGGCCTACATCCACATTAATCATGTTTGTATCCGACAAACCCTGCACCCAATGATTTGCATTCAATGCGAATGTTCGGACGCAGGAAGTTGTGTGATATGTAGCGAGGCAGAAAGTAAGAGCATGGAAAAATCGAGCATGTAGACCATCCAATTTTACATCGTCCAATTATAACGTTCTGGTAGGGTTTGCTGGTCTTATCTGTAGCTTTCCGTATTTCAGGGACTCAACTCAGCTTCCAAATCAAGGGAAATCTATTTCAAATGAAGCTCACAAAACATGCATATTCATGGATAGTGTAGATAAATAGCTAGAGTACTTTATTAAGCCTTAAATAAAACTGCAGTTTTACAGAAGCTGCTTCTTATAGATTACAAAATCAAATCAGGTAGATGAGAAACAAGTGTAATTAAAAGGCCAAATTATATTCCATTATTAAGATAGACCAATAAAACATCAAATAAACAGATAGACTGAAAATAAAAATGTGTTAACTTAAATATGTACTGAATACTGTACAATCACAGTACTAGTAAATAGTCTTTTTAATGCAGTGTTTGAATGAATGACTTCAAATACACATGGAAGACAGATGATGTACAGTGGAAACTGGATCACATTGAATGAGTGAGATAAATAACAGAAGAAATGTAATTCATATTTTATATTTTCTAATCCAAATTACTGGGCTTAAAATGTCTATGTAGGAAATTAAATGCTAACTATTGGCTGGTTTGGCTTCACTATTAAAAATTCTGATGCATACCCACTTGCCATTGAACACAATGTGCTTTGCTGCGCTTACTGCTGTAAAACCGCTTATCTTCAGGCTAAAACTGTTTCACACAGGCAGCAAAAAAAGAAGCATATGCCACAGGTGATTACTGGAGCTAAGGGGTGTGTCAACTTCTCTCCTTCAACTTTGGCCCCTGTTCTGAAGCAGGCAGTCGAGGCAGTGAGCGGGAGTCGGCTCCACAGGTTGAGCACAGGGGTTAGATGTCGGAAGCGCTGGGCTCTTCTGGCTTAGAGGCGTAGGTCTGCGCGAGCATGCAAAATTGGCTGTGAGTTCAAAGAGAATCAGTGAGAGCAGGGAGTTGAGTTGAAACCTGTTATTTCTCCTTCTCTCCCTCTCTCTTGCTGTTTGATTCAGACTTTCTCTTTCTCTCAAGCCTTTTCTAATGATGACTTTATCTGCCTCCCACTGGAAGGCAGAGGAGCAGCGGCCTCGGGGCCTGCAGCACGAAGGTATCGGCATTGCAACTCATACTTTCCTCTATCTCTGCTTTTCATGTCAGCCCTCATTGAGCTATTTAGCCTTGAATATGCACAAGTGGAATAATTCAAGGATGTCCAGAATCCAAAAAAATTGCTGTCTTATACTCACCCTTGATAATCATCAAAAAAGGTTTTTTCTCCTTCCTTCAAATCTGTCAAATGCATACGGATATGAATATGAGACATTTGGGGAATAGCTGTTGGACTATATCTAAGCCCAGTGATGAGAAAAATAAGATTAAATCTGAGTGCAAACCTGTGAGGGAACCTGTTATAACTGGATTAAATGATAATCTATTTGATTGGCTGCATAGTCTTTGATGACCAGACATAAAAAGTATCCTCTTCACATGCAAGTTGATGTTTACTGTATATTCCTCTCTTCAGTATTTGGGCTGTGGACAAGGAACATATAACTCAGCCCAAATTTTTCCCCTGCTTCGGTGGTGTACTGGTAAAACTGTAATACAGAGAGGCTAGTCAGTCAAAGAATGAGAACATTTGTATTTGTTCAAGAACACGGTGTCTTCCAATCATCTTAGGAGACAATGCACTAAAACATTGGTGAATTATTCAGTGAATGTACAAAAGAAAAACTGATGCCATCTGTGATCACACAATGTGGTAATCAAAATAATTTTTTTCACACTGTTATTGTATTATTTAAACAGTGTACAGACACAAATGCAAAGCCCTTAGAGAACAACTGCATCTACGTAGAATGCACAAGGCCAAACCTGGCAAATTTATTCTAGGTATTTATTACAGACGGGTAAGAATGAAAGGAAACATAGCTAACTGAGAAAATCTAAACACTATCCTTCCTTAGTTCTCGCAATGCGCATTGTACAGTAGGTGCACAGCTGGGCAGTAAAAAAAAAAAAAAAAAAACATACATTCAATAAAGCTTGAAAAAATGAAGCCAGCAGTTAGCCTTGGAGTTTTTACCAAGAACTATGAGGCTGTGAAAAATGGATTAGATAAAACACAGCAAACTCAGTAACAATGATTACCAATAAGAAAAAGATAAGATACCATAAAGTCATCCATCCATCCATCCATCCATTTTCATCCGCTTGGTCCGGGACCGGGTCACGGAGGCAGCAGTCTGAGCAGAGATGCCCAGACCTCCCTCACCCCAGACACTTCCTCCAGCTCTTCCAGGGGGGATCCGAGGCGTTCCCAGGCCAGTCCGAGAGACATAGTCTCTCCAGCGTGTCCTGGGTCTTCCCCGAGGCCTCCTCCCGGTGGGACATGCGCCTGGAACACCTCCCTAGGGAGGCGTCCAGGGGCATCCTAAATAGATGCCCAAGCCACCTCAGCTGACTCCTCTCGACTGCGTGAAGGAGCAGCGGCTCTACTCCGAGCTCCTCCCGAATGACCGAGTGACAGCTTCTCACCCTATCTCTAAGGGAGCGCCCAGCCACCCTGCGGAGGAAACTCATTTCGGCCGCTTGTATCCGCCGAGATCTTGTCCTTTTCGGTCAATCATACCCAAAGTTCATGACCATAGGTGAGGGTGGGAACGTAGATTGACCGGTAAATCGAGAGCTTCGCCTTTCGACTCAGCTCCTTCTTCACCACGACGGTCCGGTTGCACACCGACCGCGCATAACTGCGGACGCTGCACCAATCCGCCTGTCAATCTCACGCTCCATCTTTCCCTCACTCGTGAACAAGACCCCGAGATACTTGAACTCCTCCACTTGAGGCAGGACCTCTCCACTCACCCGGAGAGGGCACACCACCCTTTTCCGGTCGAGAGTACCATGGCCTCGGATTTGGAGGTGCTGATTCTCATCCCAGCCGCTTCACACTCGGCTGCAAACCGCTCCAGCACATGCTGAAGGTCCTGGCTTGAAGAAGCCAACAGGACAACATCATCTGCAAAAAGCAGAGATGAAATCCTGTGGTTCCCAAACCTGACTCCCTCCGGCCCCTGGCTACGCCTAGAAATCCTGTCCATAAAGATTATGAACAGGACCGGTGATGACAAAGGGCAGCCCTGCCAGGAGTCCAACATGTACTGGGAACAGGTCTGACTTACTGCCGGCAATGCGAAACCAAGCTCCTGCTCCGGTCGTAACAGAGACCGAACAGCCCTTAGCAAAGGCCCCGGACCCCATACTCGCGGAGCACTCCCCACAGAATACCACGAGGGACACGGTCGAATGCCTTCTCCAGATCCACAAAGCACATGTGGACTGGTTGGGCAAACTCCCATAAACCCTCAAGCACCCTGCAAGGAGGGTATAGAGCTGGTCCACTGTTCCACACACCAGGACGAAAACCGCATTGTTCCTCCTGAATCCGAGGGTCGACTATCGGGTCCGAATTCTCCTCTCCAGTACCTGGTGGCGTAGACCTTCCCGGGGAGGCTGTGAGAAGTGTGATCGTCCTCTGTAGTTGGAACACACTCTCCGGTCCCCCTTTTTAAAAAGAGGGACCACCACCCCAGTTTGCCACTCCAGAGGTACTGTCCCCAACCTCCATGCAATGTTGCAGAGGCGTGTCAGCCAAGACAGCCCCACAACATCCAGAGATTTGAGGTACTCAGGGCGGATCTCATCCACCCCGGTGCGCCTTGCCACCGAGGAGCTTGCAAACTACCTCAGTGACTTCGGCTTGGGTGATGGACGAGTCCACCTCAGAGTCCCCATCCTCTGCTTCCTCATTGGAAGGCAAGTCGGTGGGATTGAGGAGATCCTCGAAGTATTTCTTCCACCGTCCGACAATGTCCTCAGTTGAGGTCAACAGCTCCCCACCCGCACTGTAAACAGTGTTGGCAGAGTACTGCTTCCCCCTTCTGAGGCGCCGGACGGTTTGCCAGAATCTCTTCGAGGCCGACCGATAGTCCTCCTCCATGGCCTCACCGAACTCCTCCCAGACCCGAGTTTTTGCCTCCAGGACCGTCCGGGCTGCGGCTTGCTTGGCCTGCCGGTACCTGTCAACTGCGTCAGGAGTCCCACAGGCCAACATGGTCCGATGGACTCTTTCTTCAGTCTGACAGCATCCCTTACTTCCGGTGTCCACCACCGGGTTCGGGGATTGCCACCACGACAGGCACCAGAGACCTTGCGTCCACAACTTCGAACTGCCGCGTCGACAATGGAGGCAGAGAACATGGTCCACTCGGACTCAATGTCTCCCAGCCTCCCTCGGAATCTGTGAGAAGCTCTTCCGGAGGTGGGAGTTGAAGACCTCCCTGACAGAGGGCTCGGCCAGACGTTCCCAACAGACCCTCACAATACGTTTGGGTCTGCCAGGTCTGTCCAACTTCCTCCTCTGCCAGCGGAGCCAACTCACCACCAGGTGGTGATCATTGTTGACAGCTCAGCCCCTCTCTTTACCCGAGTGTCCAAGACATACGGCCGGAGATCAGATGAAACGACAACAAAGTCGATCATCGACCTCCGGCCTAGGGTGTCCTGGTGCCATGTGCACTGATGGACACCCTTATGCTCGAACATGGTGTTCGTTATGGACAAACCGTGACTAGCACAGTTTGAAGTCATAACAATAACAGAACACGCGCTCGGGTTCAGATCGGGGAGGCCGTTCCTCCCGATCACGCCCCTCCAGGTATCACTGTTGTTGCCCACGTGTGAGCGCTTGAAGTCCCCAGTAGAACAATGGAGTCCCCATGCCGAGCACTATCAAGTACCCCTCCCAGGGACTCCAAGAAGGCCGGGTACTCTGTACTGCTGTTCGGCCCGTAGGCACAAACAACAGCAAGAGACCTCATCCCCAACCCGAAGGCGCAGGGAAGCGACCTCTCGTTCACCGGGGTGAACTCCAACACGTGGCGGCTGAGCTGGGGAGCTATGGGAGCAAGCCCACACCAGCCTGGCGCCGCCGCTCACCCTGGGCAACTCCAGAGTAGTGGAGGGTCTCTCAGCCCCTCTCAAGGAGCTGGATTCCAGAGCCCAAGCTGCCATGCGTGGAGGTGAGCCCAACTATCTCTAGCCGGTACCTCTCAACCAACCTCCTCAAGCTCAGGCTCCTTCCCCCCAGTGAGGTGACATTCCATGTCCCTATTGCCAGAGTTTTGTTCCAGGGATTGGGTCGTCGAGGCTTCCCTGCCACGACTGCTACCCAAACCACATTGCACCGGGCCCCTCATGGACCTTCCTGCGGTGGTGAGCCTACTGGAAGGCGGGCCCACGTCGTGCCATTTCGGGCTGAGCCCGCCGGGTCCCTGTGGGCAAAGACCTGGCCACCAGGCGCTCAGCCTGCGAGCCCCAACCCCAGGCCTGGCTCCAGGGTGGGGGGCCCGATGCAACGCCAATCCGGGGCACGTAACGGTCCTTGATATTCTTCTCTTTCATGATGGGCTTCTGAACCGCTCTTAGTCTGGCTCCGTCACCTAGGACCTGTTTGCCATGGGAGACCCTACCAGTAGGGCGTAATGCCCCCGACAACATAGCTCCTAGGGTCATTCGGGCACACAAACCCCCACCACAGGTAAGGTGGCGGTTCAAGGAGGGGAACCATAAAGTCACACAAAAGGTATTATAAAGAATGAGTCTGTAGAAAGTATAGATTTACTGTTATGTTGTTACAATAAAAAGCAACACTTTTACACAGCAATGAATATAATAAAGATTTTAAAGACAATAACATCAACAGCAAATTAACAGTTATCCAGAAACTTATATTAGCAACACATTGGCTGCATCCAAACTCCATACTAACATGATATTTAGTATGCTAAAAAGTATGTGAGGTTTTTTAGTGTGTCCAAAACCAATACTATGTGAGGTGCATACTATTTTGGGGGGAAAATTACAGTATATTAGCCTGGACACCGTACTGACATAAATACCCAAAAGTGCAATGCAGTAGTAACCACAGACGATGGCAGACAGCGACAGGGGCAACTCTATAATGACCATAATGCCGAGTGTATCTGAAAAGATACATCCTACTGTTTATTCACTCAAATATATGCTGAATGATAGTATATATTGGGTATATATACACTAACACACACACATATATTATATTATATTATATTATATTATATTATATTATATTATATTATATATATATATTATATTATATTATATTATATTTGCAAAAACGGTGGACACAACAATGACAGTTGCTGTGGAAGTGTACTAGTGGTTACCATGGCATCAGACTGCTCAGTTGAGAGCGACTGCTGGTTGCAGGATGAATCTTCTTTATTGCAAATGTTTCCATTAAATTAAGTTGCTGCTAATTGTAGCCATACCTTAGTCTACTTCAAGATCAATATTTAGAAAAGCACTGAAAGCCTACATAGTCTTTTGGATTTAGTGTGGCACATCTGTCTTAAAATTCACAACCCTTCATTGTACTATAATAAACATTTACATTTATCATGCTAACTATTATGCATTTGGGATTTATGTGGAGCTAATAGCAATTTTCAGTGTCAGTGGAAGGATGCGGGTGAATCTTTCAACCATTTCCCCTACCAAACACAAACATTACCTTTCCACTAAAATCATATTATGTTAATAAAGAGTAGTTGCAGTATAAACATAAACCAAACTCTGCACTGTTTAAGCAACAATTTAATCACCACTGCTTATATGTGATTTCAGATGAGTGGTTAAAAGCCAGCAACTGTACTTGTACTTGTCTATCTGACTGTCAATCACCTTTTAAAATGTCTCTTGAAAAGCTGTGTCATTGTTAGTAAAGCTATTTGTTAGGCCTGTGTGGTGTGTGGTTGTGTGATCAGTGCTGCTAAAAGATTTTCAAACTATGATTGGTGCATCAGAACACGGGAATGTGTTTGTATTTGTGTCCTTGCTCCTTTCTGTGCCAAGGACTGATTTAGGCTTTTCCAAACTTTATTTGCAAAATGCTTGTGGGTCGGAATTTAACTGAAACCCAATTAAAATCACAGCATGAAAACTCTAATAATAATAATCAAGGGTTCGTCTTTAACGAGTGAAGTTTATAGAAATTGCCTCACTCCCTTCACCCCTTCCATTTAGTCTAGATTTTAATTTAACTGGGGCCACGTGGCACACACGGTAAAGATGAAGAAGCGCTTTCATGATGATCTGGTGACAAGAACAACACTGAGCTCTCAAACTGAAAAACCTGAGATGTTTGATTCTTTCATAAGCCTTTGTCAAATGACCTTGCCAAACCGACGGGTACTATCGTCTGCAGGTTCTTGGTTGTGATATCTCAGAACTCACAAGAAAAAGCCCTTGTGCTCTGTTTACTACTGTGACCACAGCCTTTTTGGTTCAGCAAACATAAGTTCTTTCAAAGGTTGCACTCATTTAAGGGCTCCCAGTTGGGCAGTGACCTGCCAGCTGGGCGAAGTGTGTATACTCATTTTACTCCATACTCCTGACCTGCCCACTCTATCAATGAAAAAAAACAGCCAACAACAAAAACAGAAAACTGCATGTTAGAGGAAAATCTGAAGAGCAAGCACTCCCCAATTCAGTGGTCAGGTGTCTTTCAAATGAATGAAAAACCATTCAAACTCCACGCACTTGAACTTTGTATTTTCGTGATCAGATAAACATATCAACATTATCATTGCTGTTTCCATTTCTAAACACTTCAAATTCACAGCAAGTACAGAATTGCACAGTTTTGAGGCTTTTCATGAGTGCCTTTAGATTCAGACCTTATTCTAGGAATTCAGTACATTTTATTGAGCAGGAGATGGATTTTACCCATCCTCCTGCCAGAAAAACTCCTGACTGAGGCAGCCTTTCCTCCCTCCTCAACTCTTGTTACAAGCAATGTGACTGCAGGTGAGCTATGGCCTAACCAAGCAAATTGACTGCAGGTGAGGCATGAGGTGAGGGAACAACATTACTGTCTACAGGTGTGAATGCTCACCCCTGTTGCACACACTGCTTTCAGTGAGGATGTTTCGACATTTAGGCTGTGCTACTCTGGGTCTCGTAACAGAGATTATCCCTGTCAGTATTTTCTTGTTTTTACAACATCCTGTAGACATTTTCCTTGTGTTTTGTTGTTTTCCCAAGCCGAGAAATATTGCATGATGTGAGTGATAGGCTGCGAATTTGTGCTCCTCGCATTTGCATAGAATTCAAACAGAGATAGCACTGTCACAATATTGCAGCGGGTCATAGTCTGTAAATGTATAGACTGAACAAAATCCAGACCAGAGTGGACAAATTAAAAAGACAATCACTGTTTAAGAAACTCATCAAGACTAATAGGCAGATTTTTTTTAATAAATATATTTTGGCAATGTGGTGAAATATGTAGACTACAGGATGCGCAGTAACTAGAGATAGTCTCATTACTCTAATTATTAAAGACAAAGAACAAGTAGGATATATATTTTTTCATATATTATGTATTTTATCCCTTAATAATTACTATTATAAACTCCTGTGCAGCACACGCAGTTAGTCATCAGGAGCAATGATTACTTTTTTAAGGTTTTTTTTAGATCATGTGAAGACAAGTTATGCCCTTCTTTTACATAAATATACAAAATAAAGTGCCCCTGATACCTCCATCTTTCCACTGCAGTGTGCTGTACATTCTGCAGTCTTTCTTTACTGTGAATATTTCTAAAGCAGCACAATCCCTTTTGGCAATATATTGCACATGGGTGTACAGTACAGTGCTTTATATGCTGCTGTTTGATGGAGAAAGACTGCCACTAACATATCTCACTTTTACCAGCGCCTGGGGAAGCTGACTGTATTTCAGGCTTCGCTACAAGGTGCTTCCAGCGGTGTACCACGCAGTGCATGTGTGGTTCATGAACAACATGTCCGTGTGCTTGATTTCTTACCTTACCGCACTAGCCTCTCACTCTGCATCACCCCGCTGCCCTCTCCCACATCCACAAAAGAAACCACTCCACCCGAGCTTCGACAAGCCAATGGAGGGTACATGCGGCATTCATTAGTGTCTCTTCTCTGACAGATCGAGAGATTACGGCACATACCATGTTAGAGTGACTCCCAGTGTTAACACAATGTTCCAACAGTATATGTGTTGTACCAGAAAGCGGGTGGGCGTCGTGGTTGGTTTGGAGGTTCAGATGACTGCCATCCATGTCTGTTTTTTTCCGAGGCACTTGGTGAAAATGAGGGCTGGTGCTGGAGAGAGGAGAGTGGAAGCGTTGCTTTGAAGCAGAGCAGGATAGCTGTCAGAGTCAGTCATGGATGGGATGCTCCTATCCACAGCCTATTAGAGAGCTGTTTATCAATGCAGCTGCCAATCAGGCCAACACCTGGTTTGCCCATTCTAATCTGGACTTCATAACTACTACATATGGTGCAAGTTCTGTTCATTATGTGTGGCATGGACTCCCCCTGTCCCACTCCTAATGCAATTCTAGTGGAGCTGCAGGTAAACTATGAATGCCACAAGATTGCAGTGCTCTGTGCAGATGGTAGCAGGTGCGTCTGTGTGTGTGAGTCGGGGAAGAAGAGGGAAAGTAAAGAGAGATCCCATCTTGGCGCAACATAAAGTATTAATCTTGCTGAAAGTAGGTTTTGGTGTTGTTTATTAATACACTACAGCGTTAGGGGCATGTTAACAACAGCAGGGAATGTGCCATTACAATGTGCCAAATGACTGTTCACTATAACTCCTCCCCAAAACAGCGATTGTCCAGTCATAGCTCAGATTTGCAACCATAACTAGTCGTGGCAGACCTGTCGAGCTTTGGATTTCTCCCATGGATGCATCAAGAGAGCTAGATATGACGCGACCACTCAGCACATTTCTGAGTGTGGTGACTCATGGTACTGTGGCGAAAGAAATCCCCCATGGACCAAAAAAGCATTTTCCCACCGTTATAGAAAAAAAAGACATCTCTAAAACTGTTTACAAGACAACAGCCCAAAGAATTTGAAGATTGGTTTCTTGTCCTTTGTTAACCAATCTGAAGCCAAAGTACAAGAGTAAATGTGTAGAAATGTGTTAAGCAATGTATTTATTTGGTCTAAAATAAGTTGCAATCATTAGCATAAGTACTTTACTACCTACTGTAGTTACCAAGCTTCACTAACTAACAACATTATTTTATAGGGTTACAAATTATTACAAAAAAAGGGCCATTGCTTGACTTGCCCCTCCTCTGTGTAGCATTTCTACAAAGTGTGGGAGCATAACTTTGTTTGTCTATCTCTGTATTTGATTTGGGAAAGTCTACACTCTGGCAAACCACTAAAACATTATCTGATTTACATTTGCCAAACTCTGCACTTACTCCTCATCTTAAGAGCTTAAGAATTAAAAGTGAACTTTATTGTAGTTGTAGAGTTTTATTAGAACACAAAAACTGTCTCATCTTTTGTGTTTCCTTATCATATTTACGGTGCTACTGTAAGACTCTTAAAAAGAAGTAAATCTTGCAGTTGTACCACTGTAAACTGCTTATGTGTTGTGCGAGTACACAAAGATTGACAGTTGTAGCCACAGTAACTGAGTATTTTGTGGTCGCTTTGCCTCTTGTGAGTTGTTGCCAATTCTATACATACTGAGACTGTAGTTGCTGTTATTGTTATTGCTGTTGTTGGTAAATATAAATATGCATTAGTTTGGGCTGTATTTACTTTAGGCAACATTATTTGCCATGTTCTTTGCTAATATATGCCTCAGTAAGTTACGTTACCTTCTAGGAAAGCCCACTGGGGATCTCTGTGACCGCAGATACTTCCCTCCGTGATTTATTCTTTTTAGAGGCATCCCTGTAAATAAGTGGGGACCCGCTGTATTCTTCAGGGAAAGCAGCTATGCCGGCATTGAGCTTCCTTACATTTAGAAATTGATGGGAACGACGTGAGAGGAACTAAAGTCAAAATAAGTTTTTGCAATTTTACAGTGGAGGAGCAAAAAGGGGAGCACACCTGCCCTTCAGTTGGCCGCTGTTGGATCGCATTGCTGATCAAGATGAACTCAACTCGACTTCCTCCTGTCGACAAGTCACTGAGATGTCCCTGCCCACTGTCTGTCACTGCAGTCTGTTACTCCTCGTCTTCCAGCGCTCATTTAAAATGAATGGGTACAACTATCTTTGTCTCTTGTTGCTGCTGCTCAAGGTGTAAGTACAAAGTGAGACATACTTGATCTGTAAATATATGAAATGTTGTTTGACTCTTTGATACTGTAAATATTTGCTTGTTCCTTCTTTCTATTGCTATAATCCACCCTAATGACTCACTGGCAACACGTACATGTAGTGTGTTTTTCTCTCAATTTAAATTCTTTGCAAATTAACCTGTAGAGTATGTCACGTGTAGACGGTTTAATTACATTAGGGATTTCTTTCGTTTCAACTTCTGTTGTTCCTCAACACTTTGCTGAGTGTGGACCTATAAATGTAATCTCAGTAGGAATTTGGACCAGGCTTGCAGTGGTTAATAATTCAGCTCAGAGCTGGAGGCTTTCATTGAGGTGAACTATGCAGCAGTCTTGTTAAACATTCATGTTCTCAGCTATGCCTCGCCCCTGGAAGGCATTTGACCGCTAGAGCGATAACTCAAAAGGTAAAGGCTTCTCATAGATATTAATATCAATTTGATGTCTGTGGTGTCAGATCTGCCCCAACTCAACAACATGGCTGTGCTCAGGGACACCATTGTTTCTTTCCCTCCCTGTTGCAAAGGTGGCATCTGTGTGTGCTCGCAGGCTATGAACATTTATATTTGTTTGCGTTGTATGTTGTTAGCATGCAAAAATGCCCATGTGTGCTGTTAATTTTCTTGGTGTGTAGAAAGGTTTAAGAACTGGGGGGCATGTGCCAAATTGACTTCAAAGCACACACATAAAATATCACAGCATAGAATAATAATAATAACACCACAAGCTATTCGAATGCACTGCATGCACAACATCATTAGTGCATGATCTCAGCTGGGGTGGCTTTTTTGGCAGGTACTATTTAAAAAAAAAAAAGCAGCTGCCCCTCACTCATGTGTGAAGAAGTATGAATGGGGAATAGAGAAGTTTAGCTTTCACTGTAGTCAACAACAATGAAGGATCAGCAGGGTGGCAATCCAGGCACTGCTTGACTGGAATAAATTCAGACTGTACAGTCACAAGTGACAGCTGCTACACATGATTTCAAGGTGGAGCATTTGTCAAATGTTTGTTTCACTGAACAAAGAAAAACCTACAACAAGAACAATAAAGGCAATCATTCTTTTGGCTTTTACTCAGGAGGAATTCTGTTCATACGTTAAGGTACGGGTACATCAATATCTATAATGGATGCCAGTTGAAGAGATTAAACACGAGATTCTTTTTTTTCCCTCTGACTTTTAAAGATATAGTGCAGCATTGTTAAGCTGTGTCTCCTTTACTGCAACCCCGAGCATGCTCATCAATCATGCTCACAGTACAACAACACAAATTAGTTCTTTTTGGGTGGCAGTGATTTATTAGAACGGCAGCTGGATATGCAAGACTAAATTGTTTTTCTGCACTTTCATAATTCATTTAATTCTCCAAACAACAATTTTCTGGCAGGTCAGTGTTGTGCTCAGGGTTTGAATTTTTCAAAGTAGTAGCTGATGTAATTGTTTTTTTTACTCCCAGACTACAGAGCTGAGCCTGTGGCAGCCGCTAACAACTGGTAGGTGATGCAGGCAATTTGACACAGTCCTCTTTATATCTGTGGTACCTTTGCAGCCATCTTGCAGTATGTTTACTTCTAAACAAACAGTGCACAGACAACTAATTACATCCCAAAACTACAGCTATGCCTGCACACCAGCAGGGGGGGACCCAGTTTTTTATGTTTTGTCCCACGTAGATCAGATACGTTCACAACACGAATGGTGTCTGCTCCCAGATCAGATACATATTAACAGTGTATGAACAAGATAAAATGCATTTGTTTGTTTTTACATTTCCATTTCCTAAATGTAGTGTGGCCATTTGCCTAAAACTACAGTCACTCATTTTTAAACAGAAGGATTAGCAGGTTTGGCTGTCCTGAATAGCCTGCTGTTGTTGAGATGAACATTTTATACCACTGCTGTAAAGATGTAGGGTTACCTCGTCTTTTAGAAATGACATTTACTCAACTAATTTCATTTGCCAGATATCTTAAGGATGCCCATATTCTGTTTTTAGTGGCAACTTGTTTTTGGTTGAAAGAAGAGCTACATTCATCAACTGCACTGCTGAAGTTCCGCTTCTTGTTCCATCTGTGCTAAGATGTAGACAGCAAAGGTTGGTTGGGATTAAGGAGAAATTGTGATTTCACTTAAATATAGATGTAGTACACACGTTTTGTCTCATGCTTTCAGTCATTTGACTTTTTCAACATGTAGCTACGGTCTCTAACCTAACTAAGTCTCTTAAATCCTTAAGCATTAAGCTTTAATAAGTTTAATCATGCATTAAGGGTTATTGTAATAGTGATGTTATTGTGTGAAGGAGTGTTTACTGTTAGAAAAACAAATCAAATAAGTTGTTAGTCATCATTTAGCAGAAACAATACTACCTGAATGTTTCAACTTAGTGGATACATTCATTGAAAAAACAGGCATGCCCATAGGTTAAAGGTTAAGATGCCTACTATGGACTGCAACACCCCCATTGTTGTCATCTAATAAAAACCACAAAAATGGCCCCAAAAAGTAGCACAGGCAAAAAACACTTACTCATTATATTGCTAGAAAATGTGCTGTTGCAATTTATTGGTATATAAATGTAATTTTTCAGACACATGGTTGCGTATTGAGAAAAAATAGATTTATTTATGTCTCTGGTGTTTTCTGAATAATGAGGAGGAGCAGAAGTGCTCAGTGCCTGGCCATGAGATAGACAGCCCTGCCACTCCTCCAGATGACCCTCCAAATTCAGACCCCATCTTCAAGTCCTTATCCCAACCCCAGCTGACCCTCCCGCTTTAATTATTTCCATCTCGTCATCAGCTGGTACAGATGGCAATTTGGCTGTGCTCATATTGTCACAGTCTGCCTTCCAGGTAACTTTCCATTCACCTGCCAGCCACTCCCATCACCTGGTCCACTCACCTGCTCTGGTTCACCAATCAGCTCAGCATTTAAACTCCTTCCTCACAGTCATTCATTTCCAAATTGTTCTTCGTCATCTCTATGCAAGACTTTCCAGCATTCCTTCTTTGGACTGATCACCCGTTACCGACCCTGCCTGTTTTGGACCATCCCCTGCCTCGTCTCTGCCTTCCCGCCAGTAAACACCTCAGCCCTCTGTCTTTGACCACGGGTTCTGTGCCTGTTCCCTCTGGATTCAGTTCGCTCGCGGTCCACTGGCTCCTGGCTGCTCAGTCTCCTCTGTCTGCTCACCTGGATCACCACCCAGCCTCACCTGAGTTTCCTGCCTGTAAGCCTCTGATCGCAGCTCTTCCTAGCCACCAGCATGTGGGTTCGATTCCAGCGTCTCTCTCCCTCGCTCCTCGGTGAGTCGGCTCATCTGGATCAGCCGGCCTGTGGGAATCTCGGCCGAACTCTTTAAGATTCTGCTCCAGCTTATGTGTTCCAGTAGCCAGTTGTGTTGCGTTTGGGTCCTCTTTCCTACCCTCTACACATATGGTGAGCTATCTGAAATCTATTCACATGCAGGTTGCTTTGAGTGTAAGCACAGGAATATACAGACTGATAAGCTTGCTTACTGGTCAATAAAGCCAATGGAAAGACCCCTATATTGCCTGTGTAGTTAAATCCTAAATAGCTTAGCCTCCTGTGTGACATGTTCCTTCATTGTGATGAACACTGGCGCTGTACTTAGTTTTGAGTCAATCCCAAACACGTTCTCCTGCCGTGCTGTGTGTACATGTGCAGCGCTCCAATTTCTGCCTGAAAGTACAAAGTAAGTCCCCATCAAAAGCAATATGTACCCCTGTTTGGGTAATGTTTGCTAAAAACTACAGTGCTCAGCTGTTTTAGGAAATTCTTTAGCCTTATTTAGAATACATTATCTGTGACCAATTTGCAAAGATTCATGTCTTTAGTAGAAATAAACAGGCTTGGTGCTAAATCAAAATGACCAAAAACAGATATTAACAAATACAAATACTGCATATATTCTGCACAGCTGTTCCTTTTCTCAGTTCTCTCTGTCTAGAAATATTGACTTTCAGGATCTGAGCCACTGGAAAAATTTTGAATGGATTTGAGGTATATTATAATCGACAAAGTGATTATCATTAACCTGTATAATGGCCCATAGCTATTAATTACTTTTATTACTAATTTTATTCATAATACTTTTAAAGATGGTTTATAGAGGGAACAGAATGTGAGTGAATCCACAATATAGGATATAAAACTGCTGCCACTCATCATCATCATCACTGAAAATTTTATTCCTGATTCCTGAAGACATTTGTTTACCTCCTCTAAAAGGTTGAAGGCATGAAAACTACATGGGGATAAAATGTGAATGAACTCAGCAGTTGCACCATGAATGCCTTTAAAATATATTTTAGACATGTTCACTCTGAAATGTAAATTCCTGACATGCTGGTTCAGTATAGGAAATAGTCACAGTATTAACAGAAAAAGCCATACATCAGGCTTATAGCAGAATTAGGACATGTCATTAATTTATTAGGATACATGCATTGCCATTAATCTTTGGGCTGAAGCATGTTTGTGATAAAAGGTTTATCTCGGTATCTTGGATGTTGGCCATCGACAGCAGAATTTTCATCATAATATTCAAAGACATACATGTTCGGTGCTTCGAGGTGTGGGCGGGACCATTTGACAGAAATGCCTCGAAGCCTGCATTTTAACACCAAGGCTGTCAAATCTAGATATGTAAACATATGAGACTTCACGCAGCAACGAGGGCACGAGGGGAGAGATCTATCACATAGATGACATCCCAGGATTGTCTTTAAGCTTTCCTGGTGTTGCACACATAAATTATCCCGAGCCAAAGTTGGATCAGTCAATTATGCTGGAGGCGGTGATTAGTGTTTGAACACAAACGTTTTGGAGGGGGGATTATCGCTGTCAGCTGCGAGACCCCAACCTTCACCCCCACAAGGTGAAAATTCTGCCTATAGAAAAAGGTTGAATTTAAACTATGTTCCTGTCTTAAGGTCAATAAATTGGAACAAGAGATCTTATGAATTTACTTTCCTGTCGTTAAATAAAACCACCGAACATTATGATATTACAAGGTGAGAACAGAACATTTAGTATCACTTTTAATAAAACCTTTTCCACACTGAAAATTGTGTAATCCACTGTAAAATCTTAACTGGCATAATGTGACCAGTTAACATTTGTCAAGTAGCGATTGTAGATGAAACAGTAAGTCGATAAATTTATAAATTCATGGATGCGCATTGCCATCCAAGCAATAATAACTAACTGGGCTAGCCGACCAAAAGAGAAATGAGAAAAGTATTTCAGGGGAAAGAATGTGAGATCTGCCATAACAAGTAAAATATTTTAACAACGTAAGTTGGTAAGGTAATATCTCTGGTGTTTTTTACGTTTTATAGGACTGTTCCACGAGGCTGTGGGAGAGGGAGTGTAGTTGGCAGAGGCAGAGGACACTAGCTTCAGACAGCGATACTCACAAGTGACCTATTGGTTCTGTGAAACACAGCAAAACTAATGTTACCCACTTATCAAGCAGAAAGAGAGCAACCTCAGCATCTGTCTTTCCACCTATTGAAGATCTCTCCATTATTGGAAAGCCTCACCGATCTGAGGCCTGATCAGTCACTACTTTTTCAGTTTTTGTTCGTCTGACCTTTTCTTTGGTTGTTTCTTGGGCATCCCTCCTTCAATACAGTGTGCTCATGTTTGGAGTTCAGCACGTTAACATGTGCCAGATTCGCCGCCCCTCTCGCTCCTGCTGCCTTTCCCCTCGTGCTCTGTACAAACGCCCTCTGATGCTGCAATACTGTTTGTCACTTTGCTTCCTTAACGCTGAATTTTTTTTTTCAGTGCACACACAGGACAGACAGCTGGTGGGCCGTGAAGAGACATCCACTGAATCTGACAAAAGGTGGATTTGATTAAAATCACTGACTGTACCTTTAAACACTCAAAAAATGATCACCAGTTAATTGAATGGAAACAACTGAGAACCTCATAATCCTCATACTTTTACTATACATATACTGTATACATGTGTAATGCTGTGCACTGGTGGGCAAAACCAAGTGAGGTGAACACAGTGCAAATTCAAATGCGTGTGCAGTTGTGGCGCATTTATGAATCAGGTAATTTAAACATGAATGAGTCCTCGTTAAGTGCTTCTATCATTCTCTGGCTGGTGTAATAGCCTTTCATCCCCATTTAATCTGAAAAAAAAATCTGACAAACACACGCTATGGTTAGGTAACTTTTTTGTCATATTGAACATATGTTTGTTCTTTGCACAGTGTTTTAGTTGCTATTACTGTGTCCTGTTAATAGTGTTATTTATGACATTTCTGTCTGTTTCTGTGTATCAAAGTCCATCTGTGCCATTCATGCCTGTGCTGCAGGCTTCTTGGCTCAATGTCTTTGCAAAATAAAAATAAAATATATAAAAAAAAATATATATATATTCTTTCATGTACATATCAGTGCTAAATTGGTAAGCTTGGCAGTTTTTTATACCACTTGCTGTTGTGAAACTGAGGGACTATTGGGTTTACACGTCCTCTGCATGGTGTCATTTTTGCCATTTGGTGAATGTGGGCAGTGTAAATTTCACGCCCTCCCCCATTCCTTAGCCTTGCTTTATGGAACTATACAGTGGAGGCTATCCACATACAGTATGGTAATGATTTTCTTTGTTTCATTCAGGCCATGGATTACCATTGATTATGATAAGGGTTACTTTCTGTGGCAGATGGTGCAATAAGACAAATTTATTCACCAATACAGCACATTATCATAACGTCTCTCTCCCTCTCTCTCCCATTTATGCTCTCTCTCCTCAGTTTATGCCCTATCTCACCCTTCTCCTCCGCTTCCTTCCTCTCTTACAGTCATCTAATGCTGTTTATCTTTCTTAATCTACTGTATCTGCTCTTCGACCGTCTTGCTCATTCACCCTCACCCACTAACTGATGCAAGGCGAGGTAACTCATGAGGGAATTAACAGGTGAAATGTATGCTCTTTATCTCAAGCACTGCTGTGCTACATTATGCTCCCCCTTGCACAAACCCACCCAATATCTTTCTCACAGTGCGCAAACAAGAAGTTTATATAATTAACTTTCAAAGACATTGTTGAACCAACCCTACATTATAGGGGAGAAAAGGAGCTAAGCGCCTTTCCCTCCCCTAACTCCAGGGGATTAAGGTAATGACACAGAAAGACAGGAGTAGACAGGTGGTCTGCAAGAAGTCTCCTCCTATTTCATACTGTAATGAAATTGAATTATAAACCTCTACTAATCTCTTTCACAAAGGTTTGGAAGATATTCCTTCACCTGCAGGTGTTCCCAAAGGCTGATTTACATTTTAGTGCTTCCTGTAGCAAGTACAGTGATATATCCATGACTTTTGCCTTTTACAGTATATGTCTACTGGTCCACATGAAATTCTCAGTTTCTTTATGTAAAATTAAACACCTATAGAAAATTGGGTAAAATTGCCCTTACTCAACCTAAGCCTTCTACTTTTAAGTACATAGCTCGACATTGCAGCAGCACCATGATTATATCCCCTAGCAACAGGTGATGGGGCTGCACTAACACTTCACACAATAGCCTTCACTCCACACAACGATAACCATTCCACTCACATACACAAAGCTGCATTTTGTACAGTGCACTGTGTATACTTTCGCCACTATATGGATCTACAGGGGGGGTTGAGTGTCAAGCTGCATGATTCTCTAAATTTAGATCAAAGCCATGCCAGTCAAGGAGGTGAGCTCATAACTGTCAAAGCCTGAGCGAGAGTGGTGGAAAGAGACAGGAGTGCACACACAAGCCTGTGGATGCTGGCTGCATTATTCTGTATGGAGGAGCCCCTCAGCATGTTTATACTCATTCAGTGAGACAGCTGTGGGCATCTCAAGCCTGCCTATGCCTATGTTTCTCCTGGGCTCACTAAGCCAGCCCCATTCATCATCCTCCAACAGCCTTGCTCTAATTGGGCTGCATCCCCACCTGCTGTCACTCACCACCTCCTCCACACTGAGCCGGAAGAGATACAGATGTACCTGGTCCGGCACAGCCCTGTCGCAGCGCACCAGCCTCTGCATTTGAATTGCATATGTGGGCAGCTGAGCCCCAGCAGCTACACTCAAGCTCTTTCCTTTTCTCGCTGGTGGTACCTGCCTGTCCCTCTATCCACAGCAGTGTGGAAACCTGGTAATGATGTGGCCTATCAGTTCAACTGGAGACGGGCTACAACGCTCCGGGGCTGGAGGCATCGTCACAGGGACCGCTGTCCCCCCGATATGACAATGACATTAAACATTCCTCTTCCTTGGGTAGCATGTCTCTTAAAGTTTTGCGAGGCCTAGTTTCATAATAGCCCTTGTCTTATTTGAGTGGGGCTTGGCACTTCAGATAAGAATTGCAGATACCCTTTAGCTGCCGAGCTCAGCCCGAAGACATCTAATGAGCCTTTGAGATTTCCCTGCTAAACCTACCATAAAATGCCCAGCGTGCATGGAGACGTGGCTTCAATTTGTCTGAAAGGAATTCCACGGTTTCAAGTTTCCGCATAATAGACAACACAGCAACCAAAAGTCTCATTTGCTCAATTTGATTTTATTAATAAATAAAGGATTACCACTTTTGTTCAATGGAAGATTGGGTTAAGATTTGTAGGGAGCTTGGCTTTGTCTAGTTGGGCTAACCATGAGGGAGATTTGCATTTGTTCGCTCTGTTCCTTTTCTTGATTCTGCATTCTGTATACTTTAACTCTCCTGTCAAACACTGAAAATATCCTTGTCCAAACCCATTAGTGGCTGACAGAGACAACGGGGTAAATTGTATGTGAGTGCTGCCCATATAGTCCATTGTAAGTGACACTAGCTGATGCCAAATGCTTGGGTGTGCTCGATATCATTCAAAAAAAGGGATGAAGCATCACCAGTGAAGTGTTTGTCTCCAATGCTGTGTCCTATAAAAAAGGTTCATATAACACTAATTTGTTTTTCCAGCTGTGTTGTTATGGGAAATGTAATTGCTGACAGGATTACCTTGACAGATTCCATTTTTTGTAGAGTAGGAAGTTCTAAGGGGTTCACATTATGAGTTGTGTTAGGTTAAGGCTTCAAATGTGCATTTCCACCCGCCTGATTCTATGTGAATTATGTGAATATGAGTGGAAATGTCAACATTAAGGAAAAACCTCATATATTGCAAAATGAACAAAAAAACAAAAAACAAATTCAGTCAACACTGTACTACATTCGGATGTATACCTGTCTAAAAAGACTAATAAGATTAGGGGAAATCTTTTTCGTTAAATGTTAACACTACTAAAGTAAACAGTTTTGTCTCTTGGTTCAAGTCACAGTTAACCAAGAACATCAGGTTTCCCTAACCATAACCAAGTGCTGCAAACATGACTATGAAAGACACTAATCATGCTTTAGTTGCTATGACCAGATCTTGTATTATAGCTGATATAGTAGGAAAACAAATTAAACATGCTGTCAGTGAACATTTTACTGATATGTTCAGTATTTACACTTTATAATTTTCTTTAAAAAACATTTCCCATATATATATATATCGAAGCTCAACATCCACCCTGAGAACTTCCTACTCTACAAAAAATGGAGTCTGTCAATGTAATCCTGTCAGCAATTACATTTCCCATTACAACACAGCTGGAAAAACAAATTAGTGTTATATGAACCTTTTTTATAGGACACAGCATTGGAGACAAACACTTCACTGGTGATGCTTCATCCCTTTTTTTGAATGATATCGAGCACACCCAAGCATTTGGCATCAGCTAGTGTCACTTACAATGGACTATATGGGCAGCACTCACATACAATTTACACCGTTGTCTCCGTCAGCCACTAATAGGTTTGGACAAGGATATTTTCAGTGTTTGACAGGAGAGTTAAATTATACAGAATGCAGAATCAAGAAAAGGAACAGAGCGAACAAATGCAAATCTCCCTCATGGTTAGCCCAACTAGACAAAGCCAAGCTCCCTACAAATCTTAACCCAATCTTCCATTGAACGAAAGTGGTAATCCTTATTTCTTTTATATATATATATGATTGAATACCAAGTTTGTCATACGACCATATGTTACTTCCATATCCTGTCCTGTAACTTTTGAGACAGGAAATTTTGAAATGTCAATTTTTATGTTTCAGGCTACGTAAACATGAATACTTGGCTGCTTCCTGGAGACAACATTACGGTTTAAGTGATCTAACCATAATGAGGCGTCAGCTGTACAGACAAAACACAGGATGTTGACTTTGATTGTAAAAACAGGGAGCAGTCATTTAAAGTTGCTTTGTATTGATGCAAAGAGCTCTGCAGACAGTAGGTACATGATGAATCATACAGTAAACTGAGAGTCTCAGAGTCTTATCCAAATACCCACACTTATGGTATTTCTAGTCTATTCCTTCTAAGAGCCTACTTCTATTTTACCATTAATTGTAGACAGTGTAGAAATACCTGTTAAGACTGCTAGTATGTGAGGGATTTTCAGGACACAGTTTGTTAATGAGGTCAACCCATTGCTCAAGCAAATATGTGGTCACACAAGATTGATGATTTTCTTTTATTTTCACATTAAAAACAAATATCGTGAGTAATTTGGAACAACTAATTAACTAACAGAAGCTGAAGGACTAAAACAATAAAGTCATTACATGGAGAGCTACAAATCAAAAAAACTATGACAGACTGGTTCTGTGTGATTAAAAAAAAGTGTTTGGGGGAGAAGAGCATTTCTTAAATTCAACAAAGGAAGAAAGCTTACTATAAACATACAGATATACATTCATTTAACGCAACAGTAATTGTGTTTACAACATAATTTGATATATTCTTATCAATAAAAATCAAATCAGCTAAATAAGATTTAAGAAAGATTTTCCATTTTATGCTAAGTGACAACCATCTGTTGAGGTCCTGCCAAAACGGTGCTTGGATGTGAAGAAAACAGATGTTCAAATGTTTCTGTCTTTCCAGAGCACAAAATAACCAGTTCAGCTTAATTTAAAATTTTGAGGCAGAGCAAATATAGTTCTGACATTTTATATCACATTTCTTCAGCATTGTAAATTTCTCTTGGAGATCAATAAAGTATCTATCTATCTATCTATCTATCTATCTATCTATCTATCTATCTATCTATCTATCTATCTATCTATCTATCTATCTATCTATCTATCTATCTATCTATCTATCTATCTATCTATCATTTGTTGACATTGGCCAGCTTTACTTATCATCGCTATACTTTTTCATTCTTATGTTACTCTTTTAAATTTCATTTTATGACCCTGACAGTGTAATTATTGTTACAGTTTTCATAACTATGGGGATCCACTAATTGCTGGGCTGTTTTTTTTACCCTTGGCTCCTCATGTCTGAACCTCAAACTGCTCCTAATTATATAGCACCATATACTTTACCTGTGGATAATGTGTACATTAGGAAGAATGATCCTAATGTCAGAGCACACAGTATAATTGTAATCAGACTGAATCCAACACATTATCAAGCCATCGCCAAATTAATGTTTTATCTTTATTAGTTGATTTTTGTGGTCTGGCAAACCAGTGTGAAAGGTGCATTGCCACCTGCAGCTCAACTGTGATGTACAGTTATCTCAAAATATGTCTTCAAGAGGAAAAGTACATCAAGTGCGGGCTAAGTGTACTGTATTTCAACTATTTTCTTTTTCTTTTCTTCACAGTAGACACTGTGCTACGTATGCGGTGGCACGTTAATACACTTGATATTTTAAAATGCTCAAACAGTGTATATATATACTTCCTTTGCACCCATTTCTGTTAATTCACTGTCCATACAGCCATCAATCAAAGCTGCATTTGTGCGTCAGACTGAAGCAGAAAGAATTAAATTATTTCTTCCTATATTCCTCATGTAATTCTTTACTTCTGCCGCTGGTTCTTTATAAATAAATAAACCCACAAGTAGGGAGTCAAAATACAATTTAACATGATTACATAACATCGTCTGTGGTATGAGATGTGTGATTAATTTGGTCATTGGTTTAACCATATATGCAAGACACAGAAGACAGTAAACACTACACAAAACAATGTATCATGCAGAGATGATGCATGCTCATCATCTGCTTCTACCCCTGCCCAAACACACAAGTAGACACAGACACACAGGAAAGACAGCAACAGCTGTGCAAGTCTACCCCCTGCTAACACCACACACATACACACAGATAAAGCATTAGGCAAACTAAAGCCATAATCATATGAATAAATTAATATGCGACAATAAAACATATGAGACAGTAATACCAAATACCAACATCACACATGGTGCGTATTTAAGTGCCAGCTGTTGAACACGTTAGCATGAACAAAGGATTGTTCAAATCTTGTTGTTCTGGTTTTGCTTTGCGTTGTTGTGCGTCTCTGACTCAGCTCTAATTCCTGATGTAGGGGATGGGTGGGTCATTAGAGCAGATGTATGAGACCAGAGCAAGAGCACTTTCAACCTCCCACGGCCTGCATTAAACAAATACTTTAAAGCCAAAAATTGAACAGATAAGTATTTCGTTGCAGCGTGTAATTAAACATCTGCTTTGATATTCCCTTTCCCATTTCTGTTTTTTTTCTCTTTAGGAATAAAATATGTTACTGTGTCACTCTTGAGTTATTATGCACCACAAAAATGGTTGGGGGTCAGTCATCACTGGGAAATTGGACCTTAGAAGAAACTCTCCTGTTTGAAGTGTTGGTCACTCCGAGGACTAGTGTTGCATGTGCAGAGATATGCTAATGAGGACATGCTTTGATTGGGCCACCCACGTCAGTGACTCCGGCTGACAAAGGTGCACAAGGCTGCATCCGCCAGCCTCATTAAAGCCCTGTCCAATTATAGAATAGTAATTGATCGTCTGCTTTGTGTGTTTCTGCCCTCTCTCCTTGTCTCCAAAGTATGCTCGAGGTCAATTTAAAATGCATCAAAGCTGTAACATGGTTAAATCCCCACAGACAGTTGCTGGCCTTCCTTGGCTTTTTGTTAAGCTCATACAAGCACCTGCGTACTAAGTGTTTTCCCTGTTTTCCAGTTTATCACCGCCTCACATCGTCAACACGCATCGTGATACTCTGGAGATCGCGCCGGTGAAATACAAAGGGCTCCTATTTGACTGCATGCAGCGAGGAGCGGGTGATCCATTACACTTCTGTCTCTGTTAAAGCTACAGAATAAATGGGGCTTTCATGTGCTAGAGAGGAAAAATGTGACTCTGTACATTTTGTCAGAAAAATACACCATGAATAAGTCAAGGTAAGCAATTGGTGTGATACAGTGGAGTGATCATAGTATGTTTTATGGATTTATCTTGTTGTTTGTGCGTTGAAACACGGGGACCTGTAGGACTGACTCCATGCCAGTCAACCATGTTGAAATCATACTTTAAGCAAATATCCCCCACTCCACCTACCTCTCAGCCGGTCTGGTGTTCCAAACTAGGAGAAATGATTTGTTGTTTTTCGTTTAGATGAGAGAGGGTGGCATGGGATCCTGAACTCTCCAGCGCAAATAGAGAGAAATAAACATCGTAGCATGCTTGTCACAGCCACCGACAACCATCAAGATGTCGAAACAGCTCCGGCACAAACACGCCAATGACTTCAGATCTCCATATTTAGAGGCGTGTGGCTGGTGTGCGTGTGTGGTGTGCGTGAGCAGAGGAGGCAGCAACTTTCAACAGACTCGCAGAGCTCAGGGTTCTCATATTGACAGGGACTAAGTTCAGCTGATTCTTGAGTCAATCAGTAGCAGAGGTCTAATCTATCTCTCAATTAGATCTCTCCTGCTGTACTGCCTCAGCCCGCCATGATTTGTATGCCAACCAAGATGGCTCCGCTCCTGCCCCATTATGAATAGAGACACTGCCTTGTGTGGTCTCATTATTAAATAAGTAAGGGGATGGAGGAGGCAGACAAACGTTTTTAAGCCTCGTCGGAGAAGACGCCATGGCCATTAGAGGCTGGGCATTAACAACAGCACGAAACAACACAAACCAGAGAGGTTAGGGGTGGGGGGTGGGGGGGTTGCAGAGGAAGAGAGAGGATGAGCTGGACAAGAAAGAAGAGCTGTAATTATGGTAATATTGCCACCTTGTTATTATAGCTTGTATTGCATGGGGTCTGGCTATGAGAACAGCTCAATCAAAGACTCAGAGCCAATGATACAGTCAGTTCATTTTGTTAAGGCCTCACCTTGTTTTCTACTGTGTTTCTACAGATCATTCTGCTTTATTTGTCAGTCGGAATTATTTTAATTCATTGCTGCATCAAAACAAAGGAATAATACATGGGAGTTAAAAATCATTTCTGGACTTCATAACAGCCTGGGCATCCTTAGTGGCAGGACTGAATGCATTAAATGCAATATGAATTGTCCCTTTATTGATGCCATTCATTACAATGATGAAAGCTCTTGGTAATTATCAATTTTGTTTAAGCACATCTGAGAGCTTTGTGTGGCACGCTAATGGACGCCACCGGTGAAGCCAGTCATTCAGATTTGTGTCAACGAGTCATTAAGCCGCCTTTGAGGGAAGTCAGCAATCTGATCCATCATGACAATAATGAGACGAAGATGAACTCATCAATTTCACTCTCCCAAGCACGGCTTATGGAGAACAGTCACTGTCTGCTCCTCCGTGACTCACTCTACTTACTACCGTCTTTCACCCTCTTTGTGACATCTTCACCTCTCTGTGGGTCCTTTTTTCTGTCTCCCCTCAGCCCTCTGTCCTGTCACCTCTGTCCAGCTTCGTCATCCTAACTACTTTGTTTCTACGAACCCTCTCCTTGTCTTGATTCTTTCCCCCCCTCCTCCCTTGGAGAACAAACAAATGGATACATCTCCAGCCAGGATGGCACCAAAGCTTATCCAATCATATAGCAGCACACAAGTCATGTCAAACTTTGTTTCTATAAACACATTTGCACACAGTTAATTCATTATGTTTCACCAAAAACGGAATTAGTAATTAGAAAATATATATATTATTTTTTATAATCTCTGGTGTTATGTTGAAACAACTTTTTTTGAATAAATGGGTTTGAAACTCACCAGCGCACCTTTCTCTCCTCTGCATAAGCGTGGAAAAGGGAGCACGACACTGGAGGAAAGAGAGTGGTTTGACAAAGTTAATTTGTTTTTCTCTGTTCATCTTTATCTCAGAGGATTTCCTGCAACTAAAATGAAATAAGCTGCCTTAAATTGCTTTGTTTTGATATAAAATTTCTCTGTACGGTCGAACGGTTCTTGATTCTGTATTATCCGCACACTACCTGACCTCAAAGGCTACCTTAATATGCGATTGTTCATTTAGCCTTTAAGAATATTGCTTCCACCTGTGACCTCAGGCAGCTCCTGCAGTTTCCATTTCCTCAATCTGCAGTTCATCATGAAGCTGGCTGATCATAACCAGCACTTAATGATTCATGAACGGAGAAACTAATGGAGTACTTTACACGTTGTAATCGAATGAGGCCATTATGGCGAAACTAGCTGCTTACTGGGGACTTTGATCAAAGAGGGACTCGGGATATGATCATGAGATGTGCATCAGATGTGCGAGAGATGGCACAGACTGACATCAAGCTTTTGGACTGAGGTTCCACATTAGCATGTCTTTGAAAGAGAGGGAGCATGCTGGTACACATTTACTCCCAGGACCCAAGGTCATAAAACTGATGGAGGTCTTTCCAAAAGCAGGCTCTTCAACTTGCCAACAGCTTTTTAAGAGCAAGAAAAAAGTGAGGGCCCTAATCACCATATTGAATATAATAAAAGACAGCGAAGAAGAGACAGAAAAGGGCTCTGTTTTATAATGCCTTGGTAAACTTCTTTGGCGCTGTCATCTTTTCCAAGATACACTGACTGCTGGTCAAAGACGACTTGCAAACCTCCCTGTCGCCTGTCAAAGTCAAAGATTTTGTCTGCTCAAGCATCCACTTTTTTCCTTACTTCTTTTCCCTACTTTTTTGTGCCAGTATATAAGAAAAAAAAAAACTGAAAAAAAAACAGGAACGGGTCATTTCAACAATTTCTCAGGAGAATTAAGAATTATTTATACAACCTCATTAGGTTACTTGTCAACAAAGCATGGACAAATTTCATTCTTTATAAATAGTTCTAAATTTTGGGGATTATGATTATTCGCTTTCTTGCTGAGAATTAGATGAGAGGGTCAAGTTATGCTCTGATGTCTGCACAGTAAATATGAGGCTACGGCAGCCGGTTGGCTTAGCCTAGAGTAAAGACTGAAAACGGGGAAAACATCATTCTGTCTACACTTAAACAAAAAGTCTTAAAAAAAGTCATGATATTTTGTTGGTTTAATCTGTGCCTTGTTCAGATTTTGTTTTTTGTACAGATTGAATAAATAATCATTTTAGAGGTGCTTGTTCATGGATTTTTTTTTTACCTTAAACAAAGCCAGGCTGACTGTTTCAGGTCTTTATGCGAATCTTCTCATCACTAATTAATAACACTAATTTTATGTGTATTTCTCAAACTGTCAAACTGTTCCTTTAAGAATGTCAACAAATGATCGATGTTGTTGTCTTTTCTGGTTTGGAAAAAAAACAGAATTTGTCATTGAAAATTTCTGTTTTGTCTACAAATGTCACAGTAATGCAGCCCTTATTCTGTTGGGTAAGATGTCAAATTTTTTTAAAAATGAGAATCTAATTTGAATTAAAATTCAAATTATTTTCAATCTGTACCAAACTGTGTATGATTTTATATAAATAGATATACTGCATGTGGAGTGTAGTTAGTATAGTATATACACACTCTTCATTCATTCATTCAGATTCTCCAGTCTTGATTCATATGTCCTTAAACTGTGGGAGGAAACATGTGCAAACAATGCAGCGGAATTCACGCAGATATTCAAGAAATGTCACACGTCCCTCACATATTTACTCTACAAAGACACACACCAGCAGTAACATCTGTAATCATGCCCACACACACGCACACAATGATTTCACCTCTCCTTCTCTCTCGCTGTCTCCTGCTCTGCTACATCTCTTAGCTCTGCACCCACTTCTTGGGTGCCAGCACTTGTTGGAAGGAAAGAAGTGTTGACAATTGTCTTCTCCTGCCTTGTCACCAAACAACTTTGTCACACTTCACTGCCAGCTTAATTCTCAGACATCCCTGTCGAGAAATGACATTTAATTTTCACACCTCTTCTCTGTGCTATTCTTTCGTTCATGTATTTTATTTTCGAGCACACCCCCAGTGCATTGGCTGTCTGCTGGTATCGATATCTGTGACAGTATGGGAGTCTTTAACTCACATGAACACCCCTGCTATCTTTGTCTTTCTTCCATCTGCAATGTTAAGGCAAGTCATCTTTAAAAAAAAAAAAAATGTCATCACAGCTACTACATAGTTACAATACATAATCAATACAATACATCATCTATATTGCTACAAACATTTCTTTCTGTTTTGTTCATTGTATTTCATATTGAGCAGGACTATGAAAAAATAATATATTGTTGTTTTTTTTGGTAGTTCGTTTAATTTTTCGTCACTAACAAAATATAGAAAAATTTATGTATTTTTGTATTTTTTAATTTATGTAATTCATAATACCATGCTTAAAATCTAAGGCCTAAATTAATAGTATATGCTTTAATTTTGTTACTGGAATATAATATTTCAGGGTACAATAGGAAGACAGAAAGACAGAAAGACAGAAAGACAGATAGATAGATAGATAGATAGATAGATAGATAGATAGATAGATAGATAGATAGATAGATAGATAGATAGATAGATAGATAGATAGATAGATAGATAGATAGATAGATAATGATAGATAGATAGACTAATGTTCTCATGTTTTAAAAGCACATTTTTGTGGCTGTTTTTCTGTGTTTGAAGGAGCATGTGATGCATGCTTCCTCATTTCTTCCTTAGCCCTGTAAATTAAAATGCTGCTCCACTTCTTAGTTTTCATAAGATTAGAGAGAGTGCATGTCCTAGTCTGCTGTTTTATCCTCCCCATTACATGTAGGATGAGAGCTTAACTTCCTAAGGGTTTCCATTTTAGCCAGGATCAATAGCCAAGTGCTCGTTGGCCGAAGTGACTTTGGTCCTCAGCGCTCAGTCTTAGGAGTGAGCAGCGGTTTGACAGCACGCCCCACATGAGCAGAAAATAGAGCTTAGAAAAACTGTGCCCATCTACCTCAACTCCATTTCCTCTCCACAAGTTTTAGGCTGTTATGACAGGTCCTTTTCATGGTTTAAGTAGGTGACTGCAGGGAGCTGATCCAAATGGCCGAAACAGCCCCTGGTTCATTATCAAGAGGCCTAGAATTTGAGATTATAGGTGATTACACTCATCCATCCCCTTTTCTGAAAAAAAAAAGAGAAATCTGTTTAATCCCCCTCTCTGGTGCGGCTTCGGAGGGCGCCCAGGGACGGCTGGCATCCATCACAGGCCTAAAAAAAGCACAGAACATACGGAACCAGGAGGAGCCCTGGCCCCGGCTTGCAGGGAAGAAGGCCAGTTGGCCGGTGAACAAGAGGTGCTGGGTCTGATCGGGCAGGGGGAGACGCCACTTGGCCGAAGATCACAGCGGTCAGTGGGGACATCATTGGCCGGCCGGCTTGCGTGTGGAGCTCTCATGGAAAGTGGGGGAAGAGGAGGGGCGAGGGGAGGGGGTGGCCGGGAGTTCAGTGTTGACCTTAGACTTGGAGCTGCAGTGACAACACAGTGGCCCCTCTCCCTCCAACCACGTCCCCGCCGTCTCTGACAGCCTTGACTGACGGCTCTCAGAGCTGCGTGTTTGCGGCACTGGGTTTTCAATAGCAACGCGCAGATTTAGACTGAGGGTCATTCACAGATCATTTGAAACCGTTTTTTTTTTTTTTTTTGTAAATCATATTATCCACACATTTTACAATAAAACTGTTTACACGTTTCCCTTTAGTGAAGACCTGTTAGAGAGGCTAACAGAGGGAATCCACCCACATCACAAGTTTCCGACAACATCGTTTCTTGTCTGAAATCAGTCCTTTGAATCCATGTGTGGATTTATGGAACGGGAGCCTGGTGAGCGGACTCCATTTAAAGTTTGAATTGATAGACCATATTGATCACCTAGAGAGTTTTGTTCTCATTAAATGCAGCCACTTAGGTCAAGTTCACACAGAGCCCCTGTCTTCATTGTAATTCCATTTCAACAGGGTGTCGAGCTATTCACAAGGCATTTTGGGAGCTGTGAGACACAAATAACAAGGCTTTTTTTCATATCTTTGGCAAGTTAGCATTTATTTATTTCTTCCCTGTTTGCGATTTCATAGATGTCTGGGAGGAAAAGAAATCACAAGCATATGAGTAAACACTAGAGAGTGGTTAGAAAAATGATTGCATGCTGTGCAGTGCTCCACAAATTAGGTTTAACAGGAATAAACAGGTCTGTGGACTTTGAAATCAGTTAAGCTTTTATAGTCTCCATCTTCCTCATGTTTGAATACATTTGAACTTGCCTTTGTGCAGCCACATGTGAATTTATTACATGATCATACCTTTTTTGTGCTTTTCTGTCACATAACAGCTACCTCTGTTGAAAACTTGATTTCAGTCAAATCAAGAAGAAACCTTTTTGCCCTGTAATAACTTAAAAGGAAGCCACTTGCGGCCCATATCAAGGACAGTTCTTAAATTAGAACCAGTTCCTGATTTAGTCAGAACCACAACACCAATCGACACCTGCAGCAGTCTGTACTTATACCGGTATTTGAACCTTTATTCATTCCTTTTTTTTAAATCTCGAGTAGCTAAAAATATACATAAATAAATAGATTTTTTTTTTCATATTTACAAAAACACTCTGCCCTGACAGTAGCACATGATATGATGACAGATAATCTGTGAAAGAAAGTCAGGCTTCACTAGCTCCACCTACTGCTCTGAATGACTTTTGCCGAATCAAAACAACCAGTTAGAGCCAGGAGGAGTATCCGACATAGCAGCAATGAGAACACTGCCCATCCCTACAATAGCGTAAATAACAAAGACAAGTAAACAGATGAAGACCAATGAAGAAAAGCAAAAAGGAGGGCGACGTGGAGGTTGGACTCAATTATCTTATCCAGCCTCCTAACTTCAGCTTAATTGTTAAGATGTTCCCTAACATGTTGTGTATGCTAACAATGTGTTTCATTTAATCACATGACTACACTGTGTTCACATCATGCAGACTTTAGGTACATGCTGAAGTGCTCCAATGAATGGGATAACTGAAACAAAGCAAAAGAAAGTGCAGCTAATTTTTAACTATCAGCTGGGCTAGCACTAGCGACCTAATCGGACAGTATGTTCAGCATTTGGGAATTTCAGAGCAAAGCACTTTCTTGCTCCTCCACCAAACTGATGGCGATGTGTGGATAAGACTGTTAAGTATCTATACTATATACACTAATAAGCAATAACTGTATTGCTCTCCAACCTTATTTTCTTTATTTAATATTCAGCAGAGGCACAAAGAGGTCAAACTTTTCAGTATTTCACAAGAAAAATGGAAAATGTATGTAACTATGTGAAGCAGATTTTTCTTGCCTTTTCCGTTAATCATCCAGCAACGTCTCAGATTTATAATGTAACCCCTTTGGAGAGGTCCCAAACCCTAGATTGGGTACAATTGAATTAGGCCGTCACATAATATTGCATAATGTGATAAAATCACATTAAAACCAGACACACACTAGTCAGTCAAACCTGTTGGGTTAAAAAAAACTTTCTCTGGTTGCGATTGATGTGATCAATAACTGATGTGGTCATGACTACAGTCCCTAAATGATTTCTATTCCACATATAAGATGAAATATCATGGGAATGAGTTATGTTGCATTCATGTTGCATTGCCATGTGGTAGACAGAAAATCTGACAATTATTGTTTTCAATAGCAGAGCAACAGTAAATCCATAAAGTACCACCTACTGCTCTGCAGACAGAACTTGACGCAGAATCCTCTCAGCTTTCAGCTTCCACGGAAGGCAGAATAAACAAGATAGAAGGAGAAAAAATATCTGACAAAATGGATGCAGTCAGATATGTTTGTGCGACAGCACTTCTTGTCCTGTCCTCCCATGAAGATAAAGCAGTGAATAGGCACAAGCACTCTTTATTTTTCTTCCATTTCAGGTTTAAAGGGAAAAGATTTACCAACACATTTTGGTTGGGCAGATCATATAATATCCAAGTAGTGCCTAATCAATGTTTCAAAATGAAATTAATTCATCAGTTAAATTTTTTTTGTATCAGTCTGCATACGTGGTTAAACCACTTGTCTGACAAACTCGCACTTTCACAGTCGAGGTTCTTTACGCTGTTGTTATTCACAATACAGAAAGCAATCACGTATGAGTTCATGAGTGTTATTAATAAAATGGTAAGGTCTATGACACCATTTCTGATGTTTCATGACCGGTAAGTTATTTGCAGCATGATCTTGCCCCAGTTACCAAGGTAAGTGCAGTCGACTGACCAAGACATGCTCTGCAGAATTACTTCAAGATAACGAGGGACTTAATGATCCTTGCTGGTCCGCAGCACTGAAGACACAGATTAACATGTCGCTCGGCCTCACCTAATTGTCTTGTTATTCTGGCTTGACAGCAGATGATCGAGAAACAGAGGTGACCGAAAAAAAGTCTCTTTGTACTTCAACATCTCGAAAAACAACTTCTCTCCCCTCACTCCTTCCCCCACCTGTCAGTGCGACACAGAGTGAAAGTCAGGTAAGGACTCTTACTGCAGGGTGTCACAAACACAACAGAGACGAGGGCCAGACCACACTGCTGGGAGGAGGAACAGCCCTCTGACCAAAAGCGGTGCTCATGATTCATTCATTACATCGTTAACAGTTTCCAGAGTGTCAACAGCTTGTCTTTGAAGTGATAATCTTAACATTGAGGGTGTCCTTGAATTTCTTCTCTCTATTAAAATGGTTAATGGGAAATGATTTCTATAATTCAGCAAGGAGGAGTTCCCTGAGCCTCCTGTTAGTTAAACCATGTCTAATAAATCTTTGGGGAAAAGACAGAAAATATGGGAAGCTCCTAGAAAGCTTAGGGCATTTCTCTCTCTCTGTTTGCATTCCATAGTAAGTTGTCTCAAACTATATCCAAGGAACTTGTGTTTTGATAGTTATTAAAGCTAATAATATATTGCAAGCAAACTACTGTATATGTTAGGCTGTTTTCATCATCATGACATACAGTATACAGAGTATGTATGTGATTTGAATTGTACATGTACAATCTGAGTCAAATGTAAGAAAGGGCAATTTCATCCAGGCTTTCAAACAATTTTTCAGCAAAAATATTACATTTATCATCATTATTTTACAGTGTTGTTTAAAGATTTTTTTTTTCTTTCCTGCATCCAGTTATCCTCTACAAGTCATCTGTCTGCAATAATGTTTTGCACCAAAATGCAATGGAAGCTGTAGTAGCATGACAGAGGAAAGAGACAGAAACAGGTAGATAAGACAGAGACAGTCTTTCCTCCCAAGACAAAAAAATAACAGCACCAGCATCAACTCTTTCAGCAAATGCCCAATAAGGACATTTACATGTAAGTGACAAAGCCCTCTCAAATCAGTAGGAATTACTGTCTGTTAGGAGCAAAGGAAGAAATCATGTCCACAAACAAAAAAGGTCAGCACGGTTAGATGGGTCAGCAAGACGTTAGACTGCTGTTCACCCCGTGTTTCCTACTGACAGTCAACAGTGGTTTCTTTTAACCTTAATCACGGTGCTATTATAATCAAAATCATTATCTTTCCCCAGTCAAGTTGTTTTGTGCCTAAACTTAATAGAACTTTAACTGTAGCTGTGCTAGATAACAAAATGCTTTTATTATTTTTTATTTTTTTGGAAGGCCCTTCAAATGATTTTATTTGTGATAAAAGGTGTGAAAATTTGTGCTGTTCTGGAGAACAATGACAAGCGCATCACATCATTTAATTTGGAGGACTTGCTGGTGGGATGAAAGGACACTTGGCTAAACTGCAAGAATTGACATAAGACAAATGCTCATTTTTTTGTTGAACATAGAGCCAGTGCAGAAGAACAAAATAATGTCTCAGAGTGTTTTCTAAATTTTAAGTCTCTATGATCAAAACTTCATATCCTGATATCTGTCATGTGTACCCAGACAATACATATCCTGACATAATGCATTTTCTGGCAAAAGGAGTGCTATTTGTTTACATACCGGAGTGTACCTATGACATGCACAGCTAAGGTATGGCTTGTTTCAAAGGTTTCTATCATCACATGATATACATTGTCTTAACGCACAGCGCAACTGGGAAAGAGAACAAGACGAAGTGGAAAAATCACTGTAACTCTTCCAAGTTATGAACAATCAAAAGGATTTAAGCAGTTTGAGTTGAGAAGAACACAAACTGCAAGATCAACCTGCTGCCAGAGACATTGACATAGAGCTTAGTTATTATACATATCAATTTTGTTTGCCTTGGGGAGGTTAAAACAAAAAACAACAACAGATCAGTCATTTTTCTTTGCATTTTATCTGTAGTTGTAGTGTTGAATATCAAACTATTACTGTAAAAGGTCTGGATGTGTGACAATGGATGAACCCAACGGTCTTAAACAGGAACGGTTTTACAGCATTTCTTTGCAGATATGGAAATTAGGTTCAAATAACAAAACCATCAAAAAGCAGTCTTGAGACCAGAGACAAGAACAAATCCCCAGTGAAGGACTACAGCGCTACTTGTAAGTTCAGTGGACTGATAATCGTGTTTTCAACAAAGCAAAAATGAAACGAGTCATGTTACCAAATTTTGTTGTTAATTTCAGAACAAAACATGACGGTAGAGTCAAAAGAAGATGAATATAGAGGGAACATCCAGCTCAAAATCAGCCACATCAAGGAAATCTTTTAATACCAGCAGAGTTTATTTCAACTCTTCACCCTAAAACAGTGATATAATTCACTGTGCTGTTCATTGTATGATTAAAGGCAGCCAAGAGCAGTGGTAACGATTCCCCGCAGTAAGCATAATCCAAGCCCATTTCAAGCTTATGTTCTAAGAGGGGAGTTTAAACACAGACATATGGTGATGCCTTTATATCATACTTAGTGATCCCAGTGGGGGGTCTAATCAATAAAGGACATGATCTTTAGATGTGCAAGGCTGTTTTTCTTTTTGGTTTTTTTCTGTTTTTTTGTTTTTTTGCCTGAAATCCAAAAATGAAGCCTTTTGCTGGAAGAAGAGTCGACTCTGCCATCCCTGCTTTGAAATCCAGGGAACTGAGCGAATTAAGCAACTGTCATTCTGTAGCTTTTAATCATTTTGTTATACAATGATGAAACAATTTACACACTGGTGCTCAGATCAGTGTGAACACAAACTGCCTCATATGAAATATATAGTATAAAAATGCATTTTTTAAGTAATATGATAAAGGGGAAGACGGATTGTGATCTTTTATTGTCCCCAGTTTTCTTAGAGATATGCCCCCCATAGGACATGGTGTATGTTTAGTTTAGCTGGAGGTAGAGGTTGATTCAGAGAGGGAGATAAGCTCTGCTCTTCATAACTGGGCCATTTAGTCCCTTGTGACCCAGCCTCTCTGCCTTTGGCAAGCACATCATTTTATTGTGACCCCAGCCGGCAGCCAAACAGTCAGGCTATAAGCCATCAGTAATGAAAAGCACTAATTCCAGCCTAGTGAACACAAACAGAGAGGCGCAATTCATATTCATGTGCTGAGCTTCTTCCTTGCACTCCATGTCAACCCATTCATCCATTCATTGCAGCCAGACCACCCCTAGCATATAGCATCCTCAATTTACTTGACAAGCAGAGTAGCCCCTCAAGGTCTGCCTCAACTAAAACAATTAAATGGCTACGACTGTCGTAGCAAAGAGGGTTGAAATGATTAAGCCTTTTTTTTCTCCTGTGTGAAATAATTGTATTAATAAACATGTGAAATTTTGAATTTCTTTTTTAAATCATTTGATGATAGCATGTTATGCCTCAATGGTTCCTACATACCAAACATGTCTTTCACATACAATGTGTGACATTTTGCAAAGGTTTGATAAATTACTCTGCATCTCATCGGACTGAGACGCTCCCTCTTATGTTTTTAGCCCAAAGCTGGAGATTAAAAATGGATCTACAGTTCTCCTGTTTAGCAATCACACATGTTTTAAGGTATTATGCACCCCCGGGAGACTTTGCATGTAATAAAGTGTGTATTCTCAGCCGGGTGCATTTGCGGAGGCAAGACATGCCAGCAGGACTTCACGGCCCACGTCCGGGTGATTCCAACAGCTGTTTCTATGAGCCTGGGGAGAGAGCGTGTCAAGCAAGATGCCTTCTGCTGTCACAAGCTCCTCAAGGTGTTTATTAAAAAAATGTTAATGCCATCAACATAACACACACATCAAGACTTGGCCCTTGTGACAAGGATCTGGCAGTACCCAACTGTTTCCACTTGTGGGATGGTCTGGAAGTGTGTGCCGGTTTTTCACGCCCACACAGCAGGAGGTGTTTGTGGGCAACATACTTCACTGAGGTCCCTGATGGCCATGAGGGGTTTACTTCAGATGTCTTAGTATCTCTAACATTGGGCAATATTGATTAGGCATTCTAAATTAAAGGGAGGGCAAATCGAATATTCACTTTGACACAAGTGGACACACATGCTGTCTACAAACACAGACTATGCTCTCTTCTTCCTCTGTTTTCCTCAAAAGTCCAGTATATAATGTTTTAGTTATTTCAAAATTCTATTGTTTAATTCATGTTGTCTGTAAGAGGAAAAAAAAAAGCTGCTATTGATATTTTAGCCAGCTGAGCCCGTGGACCGACACTGATTTAGCCATGTCAAATGGAAGGCCAAGTTAAAGGAGATTTTAGTAATTTATGAATGTTATCGAACTCTATTGGCAACCAAGGAATTGCGTCAAGATCCGCGGGTCTCTTCCTAAGCTTACAGCTGCTTGTGCTGGGGAGAAATATAAAAGTCAAATCTATCCTTATAGAAAACTAATACATCCAACAAAAAATGTCTGAAGAGGAGGTAATACATCACATTGTGATCAATATTTAGATCACAAAGAATTCTTAAAGAGGAACCTGAGGTTAGATTTCTTTTATCACAGTACTATTTCCAAATTGTATGTTCTTTTCTAAATAACTGTTAATGTTAGGCAGGAATATCTATCTTATAAACCCTTAGTCTGCTCTGCACAAGCAGCATTGTGTTAGTTGCTTTAGTTGTAAATTACCTTTTGGCAACACATAATGCTTTGTGTTTCAACTCAGCTGCAGTCTTTCTTCACATGACTGTGCTAGTTCTAGTTCTTCTTCTAGTAATATTTAGAGGACCTCGTGCATTCTTTGCTGTGTGCGTTGGCTCTCTTTCATGCAGTTAATTGGAGTGAATACAGTGCATTCAGCTTTCATGATAGTGAGAGGAGGATTTGTGCTTTGAATCAGACTGAGGGCAAATGCTAAGCGCAGAGCTCCTGCCAGTGACCACTGACCATTACAGATGTGAAGTAGCTACATTTTAACTGTGAAGGCCTTAAAGCGTTCTACTCTGTTCTTTCTTGTCAATGTTTTTTTTCCTTGAGAAAGTTAAGCAGTCGCCTCTTGGTATCCAAAACTATGCTGTTTTGAGGACCTATTTGGCCATCATATCACACAATTATTAATTCAGTGGCCCCTAATCTTCCTGCATCTTGTTAACATGTGACTCTGTGACTCTGTGACTATGAATAAAAAATAAATAAATAGCTTGACTCCAATTATAGCATCTTTGCACAAGATTTTAGTTGGAGTCAGAATTAAATATTATGTTGATGAACATGCGGCATAGCCATGAGCAAAGTCATATCATCTGAATTTAAGGGTTGGGTGACAAGGTACTTGACATGATCTTGTCCCCGTAGGCTCTGAAACAGATTACCTAAGGGCAAGAAAACTGGCTAAACCAGTTGCCAACAGGCAAAATTAAACTATTTCTCTCCGACTTGTATATTATTGTGGTGCAGGAATACTGCTTTAGGTTTTGTGAGCTGGTAAGGTTTTGTTTTTGACAGACAACACCTCAGAGCCCTGTGGTGGTAATTATGGTTATTTATATACTCTATATGAATGCTGAAATGGTTAGCCGATCAACTCTCAATGAGAAGCGCATATCATCCTCTCTAATGGCAAGGTTTTCTTCGGGTTGATACAATGGCATTGAGAGAGAGAACAAAAAGCACACCCACACAACACACACAAGCTATAGAGAGGCTCAGCATTAGTCTGTGGCGCCGCAAACCCACAGCCGTCACCTGCTTTAACAGTGTCATTACTGTGACATGTGTAAATACGCAGCATTACCACAAACGAGAGCGGAGAATAGGCTGCCGTGTTGCGTCTCGTCATGGGTGCCCCGAACGGCTCAATACAGCATGGCATGTTCACAATGGAGCAGACACTATGTCACAGGTAACATGGACGGTTCATTCAACACCGTCTGACTATCAGCGCCGGGTTGAGAGTTATATTCATCAGCCCGGCGTTAATTAATGCCTGCATGATTGAATGCGAGAAGGGACACGCGGGAGAGATAATGCACACCTACAGGTACAACGCCGGCTCCACTCAAAGATACGATGATTAATTCATTCTTGTCTTCTGCTTTAGAAATTAAAATAGTACATGCTGTATTTTTTGTGTCAATGCTTGGTGAAAAGAAACAGGAGTCATTTTGATAGTAATTAGAAGCCTGTTGGAAGGCATCACATTTACGTCATTTAGACAGCTCTGAAGCGCAATCTTAGAGCAGTGGATTGGAGATAGACAAACATGTATGTATGTTGTTCCAGGCTCGGGGCTCTTTTATTGTAACAGATTGGCAAGGAAGGGGGCTATTTGAAACTGGGTCTCTGGAACACCAGCTTTGAGGTTAGGGTTAAATGGGATTGCTCCCTTTGAATCATTTTGATGACCCACCGCAGCTGAGTCTGCAGGTTGTCCTGCTTGCTTTGAAGCGTATTATGTGGCTGAGATTGAGCAGAACTCGGGGCTTATCACACACGCGTGTGCACACACACACACACACACACACACACACACACATCTCAGACACTGGGTAGGCTAGGTGACAGTTTAGGCAACTCTCTAGAAGAAGGAGGAACAACTTTAACCAAATGAAGTCACTGATGGGTGGAGGTTGCTGAGAAATGAGTGTGACACTGTAATTTAAAGAATGGAAAAAAAATAGATAAGAATCACTAACTAGATTTTCTTTAATCTATCTAAATCTATTCACAGACCTGCAGTATACATATAATAGTAGGCTTTGTTTAATATATTCTGACTTCATTTCTATCTATCCTGAGCATGCATCTATCCATCTATCCATACATCCATACATCTCAAATTAGAAGATTCTATTATATTATGTTATTACTATTATTATTTTCAAATGTTTTCATGAATTTCATGACCCAGATTGACTCAATTTGACTCAAATATCACACCACTTCATCTCAGTCATAACTCAGATAAACAGAGACACACACAGACATTATACACAATTTGTTATTACAGTATCAGCAGAACTTGCTCTTCACAGAGCAGTAGATCCCCGATCATCCATAAAATAGAAGTTACTCCATCAAACTTAGGGCTCCCAATCTTGAGATTCAGATTTCTTTTATTTTTCAAAGGAAGTAATCCAACTGATGTCCGTACAGTCCAACGAGGAGCTGCTAATAGCGTTTGAATTTGATGCAGATTAGCCAACTGCAAATAAATGGGCAGTTGGCTAAAAGCACAGAGAACAGATAGTTCAATACTTAGACATTTAGCAAGGTTCTTTCTTATTAACTTTTCAGCACTTTTCAAGAGATTTCTTGTGTGGGCCAGAATAAAGCTTGACTAATGGCACCATGGGGACTTAGACAGTAGACAGAAACTGATGAGCCGAAGTTAGAAACCTTATCAAAAGTGTATGCAACATTTTTATCAATAGCTTTTTCCCTTTTTTCATAAATAACACTTCAAACTAGCTTTATTTTTATTTGGACCTCCACTTATCTATCCATCTATCTATCTAAATATCTATCTATCCATCCATCCTTCCATCAATCCATCAGTCCATCCACCCACAGTGTTTGGGGCTAAAAATGTCCAGCCATTGTGGTGTTGAACTCAAGCCAACACAACTACACACACGTACACACACCAGTGCCACCCCTGTTTTTAGCTGTTTAGCACCACATGAGCTCCATCTCTACTCAAAGACTTCATTGGTGACATGTGGCCTGTCCATTATCGCTCTATTAAAAGCTGTGTGCATGTCAATGGGTCTCACGCTGTTCCATAGCAAATACACATCTTGTATTCTGGGAGAGAGATTAACAACATCAAGCACAGTGACTTCTTTTAATGTCAGTCTCCCTTTGATACTTGGCACTTGCATTTAGGCATGATTGAGATTAGATCTTACACAGAGTAGGAGTAAGATGATACTGTGTAAAGGAGGTGATGGCCCTGACATTTGAAAGGCCCAGTTTTGACTGTGTTGACATAATAATTATTTATTAAGAAGTTTTGTTAAGATCGCATTTACTGCACGTCTGTATTTATTCAGTCTACAATTTTTCCCTTTCTACTCGACCCCAACCTTTGTGTTTGTGCTCAAAATCTCATCTGCCTTCCTGAACTCACTTGTGGATTCATAAAAACAGACATAGGCATGCAGCCTGACACATATTGACACAGTCTTGCATACAGTCACATGGGCAAACAGACATGCAGCACCTTTATTTTCTCTTTCTGTTTCATCTCCCCCCAGGTCGTCTGTCAGCCTATTTTTGCCCCAGCCTGCTGCTACCTGAGGGGCAGCTGAAAGGTGGTAATGGAGGGCTGACTGAGGCCTGTCACTTCATGCTCTTTTACCCCAGGGACTCTGAGTGGGAAAGTAATGGCCGAGCCTGCCAGATGTAGCAGTCACTTTTAATCAAGTGCATGGCTGTCACTCCGCCTGTATTGATCCCTGTGAAGTCCCCGGGCAGCCTGCAATCGGACCGGTTTCTACACCACAACAACTTTCCTCTCGCCTTTCAAACAACTCCCCATGTGGTGGCATCTTGGCCAAGTTAATCATAATCCAGCTCTGCCGTGAAAAACAGCAACCACGGAAAACAAGATCAGACTGGGTCATTGCTTCTGCCATTTACCGTGTGTGTCACTCACACACCTTCTCCCAGTCCATGCCATGATTTCACGTGAGACTGATATTTGCATGTAATTCATGTGCCTCTGGCCCCCAGTATATTGGTGCATTCATGCGTGAGTTTGTGTATCTAAAGACAGCATGCTTATTAGTGTCACAAGCTTAACGCATTAGGGTGCTTGAGTAAATCCTTCAATCTTCATATTGTTTGGATGCGAGGTTTGCTTAAACTATCTCCAAGGTTAAGTAGCCACTGTGAAGCCATATTTGTCTTGTGTTCACCTCAATCGACGGGAATGCACACTATTGTGAGAGTGGGTGGACGTCAGGATTTGGCACCTGGCTCCCCCCCCCTTTTTTTTTTTTCCAGAGATCTGTTGCAAGGCTCTGGTTTTATTGTTCATTTGCTGAGGCCACAGGGGCTGACTATTACTGGGTCATAACTCGGCAGGATGATGAGGGATGAATTCTAATGTGGATCCATCACCAATAGGGATGGGAGGGGGGTGGCAAGAATGAGAGCTGGAGGACTCACGGGGGAGATGGGAATAAAGTATGTCATGAGCACACACACGAGCACACACTTGTATGCAAACAGTGACACGCACATAAACACAGACGTATGCAGGTGCATGCACTGTCCTTCCTATTGGAAACGTCCACCATGTTTATGTATAATAACGACTCAGATGTGTATTATGTCCACATTTTCTCAAGTTTCCGTTTCTACGTGTTCTGACTGCATTGAATCAATGCAACTTTACTCTAACTATAAAATGAGGAAGGTGCAGACTACAGAGGAGACACTGGTGTATGAGGCCACTTTTTTTCCCCCACTGTATTCCATTTGTGTTAGGGGATCATGGGTGGCTGGAAAAGAGGAGAGGGAGAGCAGTTGCAGAATAATGTGCTCCACCATCCAGACACATGGTTGACTCCATGTGGTAAACCTCACTGACAGATGCTTAGAGTAAGAGTAAAAGGAAAGGTGTTAGGCAATGACATGTGAAATAGAGGGCAGACTGTCGAGCCCCCTGCATTGCAGATGTACTCCACTGCGCCATAGTGGACAGACAACACTGAGCAAGGCAGTGTGAAGACACACTGTTTGAGAGAATTTGGTAAAGGAGGATTTTTTTTGTGATCCTGCATATAAACTTGAGAATTTTAATCTTCAAGTTTGCTACAGGGAGCAACATGTAATCTGATGCGATTGCAGGAAATGTAATGTAAAGATGCTAAATAACACAAAAGACAAATAGAAATATAAAGTGTTATGGCCAAATAAATCTGACAACTAGCAGGCATAAAGCATATCTCATACAGAATGTAAATTTTCTGTGCTGCTGCCAAAGAGGTTATGGCAACAAAATGATGATTATTTTATTTCTGTCATAATCTAGACTGCTGCAACAGTAAATTACAGTTATTCACAGCCTTGTATAGGAGCAGAATAATTTCAGGTTGCAGATTTTTAGTTCAGTTTAGATTAAACTTTAATGATCCCCATGGGGAGAAGGTTGTTGCAGCTGAGGAGAATATGATATAGCTAATAATAATAATACAACAGAGAGTACTGGAGATAATTCAACAAGTCGCCACCAGCAGAACGTGCTGAATATAATGAAATAATATAGATTGTCTGCAGTGACAGGTTTACAGGTTGAAGTGGATGTGAAAGCGTGCACTGCTACTTATTCTTACTGTAGGAGAGGATATGCACAGAGCTACAGTATGTCCAGGAGAGAAAATATGTATATGCAAATATTCTTGAAGTCGCTGTCATCGCATTTGAGATGCAAAGAGCAAGACTGATAAGACATCTTATTTTTTCCATCTATAAAGTTTGTACCCGATTCTTTCAGCCATCAGATTTTTTTTATGCTTGTTTTATCAGAACATCTTGTTATGTAAAGCACATCACAGGAAATTTCTGTCGTCGGAACAGCTCCAGCATAATGCAAGCCATCACGGGTGACTTGGGGAGAATGCAGGATGAGTGGGGTCTGTCTTTGGGATTTGTAACCGAGGTATCAACCCTTGCTTTCTTATAACACACTGTTACAGAATCCCTCTCAATCCCCTTCATGGTGGGACAAAGATTTTGCACTGCAGCTCACAAAAAGTCAGCAGGAAAAACCAACAAAAAGACATGGCTCCTCCAGTGCCTTCTGTCTTTTCCGCAGGAAACAGACCGATGGCTCTATTAAGGCAGCGGCGCCATACACCCTGGGTAAAATAGCTGTCAGATTTGTCACTTTCAAATGACATACCTATTAGAAGCTAATAAAACCCCTGAGCTAAGTTGAGCCAGCCGGCACATATCAAGGCTACGATTCAGCAGAAGGATGAGATGTTGAGGTGGAAGAGAGGGGGATATTTCTTTGCTTTTGTGTAAGCTTTTGTTTGCCTGTTCGGCCCCTGTCAAGTTAGACAATGCAGTTCCCTGAGAGTCTAATCGATGCTGCAAATGTCAAAGACTGGCTATGGTTGCATGAGGCCAAAACATGAGTCTCAGTGTGGTGTTGTTATCTGGTGGACAAAGACTTTGACAGCTGATGCCCAGTCCTGGGGTAAGAGCCAACATCTACAGAGGCTTTATCTTATATAGTCTTCTCAATGCCAATGATCCACCTTAATCTTAGAAGTGTTGCTAATCAGGAAAATCTCTCTGTGCCTTGCCGCTTCTGTGTGAACCGCATGTATGATTAAACGCAGGGTTCTGTCAAAGAGTGGCAGGTGTGTTAGTATGTCATTTTGAAAGTATGAGATTTATAGTTTTGGACCTTGTAATTAGCCCAGACACAATTTCTTTCATTTCAGTGGTAATTATGTTTGCTCTTTGAAACCTTCATCATATTGATTTGTTTACATGTGCTGGAATGCACACACACACACACAAAGCCATTGTAATTCAGGGAGCATCTACAGTGAAGATTGCAGTGTCGTGTCATTAAGACAGCCCCCTCCCCAAGGGTACCATTATAGTACAGATGCACAGTAAAATACTCACCCACACACCCACACACACACAACCAGGCTACCTTAATTGGCCTTACTGTCACAAGAGAGTTGTATTTTTAAAATGCATCGTGTATTGAAGACCAAAACTGAACTCCCAAGCCTTCACTGTTGTGACGTCGTTTTCAATATATCACTGCTGATTTTATCACTGCAATAAAAGTAGATTGGTCACAGTACACTGTCTTTCCCAAAGCAAATAAAATTTCAGTGGTCTTGAAATTATAATGGGACGAAATAAATTTAATCAATCAATACATTGATTAGCAATTATGCAATGGCGGCAGACCTGAGCATAAAATGTTCAATGTGCTTAAGAATGAGGACATGACTGAGCTGACAATGGAAATGGTGGACTATCAACACTTTTTACTATTAACCTCCATGATAGTTGCAGAAGTTTTTTTTTAATATTTTAATATTTTTATTAGATATAGTTTTATCTCTTCTACTGCATTTTATGATGTGTTTTTTGTCACCACCAATGCTGGCTTGTGGGCTTCTGGGGACATGGGCAGTTTCTAAAATGGAAATTACAGAAGTGTTTAATGTCCCTTAATTTCACGAGTGAATGAATATTTGACCAACAGTTTATTTAAACTAAATGCACATTTGGCCTGCATTTTTAATGGATAAAAATATTTTAGTTTACACTGCACCTCAGAGTAAGCTACAGTGCTTCTAAAACATTTGGATTTTTTGACTCTATTAAGAAAACCATTTACATGTGTATTTACACGTGTTAAAATGTTATTAACATTAGTCAACAGAACAATATGATTTTACTTATTATACATGACATGAAGGTCAGTATCAGTATCGTTCAGCAGCTGTGCCTCAGGATTACCAAATATAAAGAAACAGCATCCATTCTCTTCTATCTGTCCCAGACTTTCAGTGCCGAGGAGAGAAACAACTGGCCTATTGCTATCCATCTCTTCCCGTACTGGAGGGGCTCTATGTGATAAATTCAACTCTTACCAAAGCCCATTGGCAAGACACCAAGCACATGTTGTCCCAGAACAAATGCTTTTAAAGTGTATATTGTTCAGATTTTAGTGCTGTGTTCAGTTGCTGATACCTGCTTCAATCACTACAGAGTTGCATTATCGTCTGTCATTGCTTCCTCCAGACTTCAGGCTGGCTGATTACCCCATCACCCTGCCAGACTTTGCCCACAAACTGAAACCTGAAACTTACCCAAGATCCTGACTTATCCAAGACCTCAAAGATCCCACTGATCCCATCCATCCATCCATCTTCTAAACCTGCTTATCCTGAGCACACACAGGGTCGCAGGGGTGCTGGAGCCTGTCCCAGCTGTCTTGGGTGAGAGGCGGGGTACATCCTGGACTGGACGCCAGTCAGTTGCAGGGCCCCACTGATCCCATTTGCCCTTTTAAGAAATATGCGCTTCTCTTGGCCGCAAAATAGACTAGTGCATAACATCCAGAACTAAAGATTCCCATTTTGGACTGGACTGGATAACTCTGACTTTCCATGGGTTACAATACCAACATCTCAATTGCAAAATTGTATTTTCTATGTTAAAATCACATTCACTTACACTGGCCAAGTACATTTTGAAGTAGGACTTTCAGGACTAGCTATGGCTTTATATGCTCAACCACCAAAAAAGCCTTTACACACACAAGCGTGTCTAGCTGTGGGTGCACTAAATCCACCCAACATCTGCCTGATGTCTTGGTGAGCAGAACACCTTCTCCCTTGTCCACCCTGCATCAACCTCTCAGGAGACCCCTGGCCACCTGTGACACCCCCCTGCCTTCCACACATTCACACACACACACACACACACACACACACACTCTTCCTGCCCCACCCTTCCACCACATGAATAATGTATCATCAGACAGTCGGTAGTGAGCTAATGAGTCAATTGCTTAGAGAGCCTAGAGAGACACCCGTGCGCTGTGATGGTTATACCAAGCCGTCCCCTCGTTCAGGTTGTACTCGGCACCAGATGTCCAAGGTGTGGGTGATGAATTATGGGTCATTCCTCTTGCCCCTCCTCTGCAGTGTCACCACATTAGAAGGCAAGAGCATGTGGTTTGGCCCATGTAGTTATGTGTATGTGTGTGCGTATGTCTGTGTCCGTCTTTGATCAAGGATGGAGAACCGTTTATATGCACATCCTATGGAAAGGTGAGGATCATTTAACTTTCATGCTGTCTCTCTGCTCAGGGCTCGGGAAATTTCCCTCTGCAACCACAGCTTATGTTCTGTAAGCATGGGTGCTGTAGGGCATCTGTGGAAAATAGAGTTGTGCTGGTTATATGATAAGGAAATACAGTCTGCCTCTGAGCATGCAAAGGAAGGGAGATACATGTATGAAACATGCTTACGCAAGCAGGTTTAAATGATTGTTTACGCATGCGTTTGCGAACAAAGTCTGGACTATGAATATGTGATCATCTTGGTGCAATGCAGTTTTCTCTCATCTTTGCTGAATGTATCTCTTAATTCTGCATATAGCATGATGATAACGTTTGAAAGCAAATATCTGAACTTCCAGTTCTTGGGCCTGGAATACTTACTGCTACACAGTGCCTCATTCTCTCCTCAACCACAGTTTGAAAAGCAATATCATCCATCCATGATCTCACGACAAGCATGCCAAAAAACAAAGTGCAGTGCAGTGCACAGTTAAGGGATTTAAAGTGTGACCAAAGCTTTCCAAGGCGACTCTATTGAAGCCACAAGCTCTTGTGACAATTACAGCCAATTCCCTCCCCACATTCACTCAACCATTTTAACAGTCTCTCACAGCAGAGAGAACTTCTTCCAATGTCAGAGTGAAACACTGTGTAAAGAGCAAGATTTCATTAATAATCCTTTCAAAGTGAAATGTCTGCCTTTGCAGTTTCAGTGTGATCCTACTGACAGTCAGGGCAGACTATGAGGCCAAGTTGTAATTGGGGTGCTTGAGCCAGCATATAATGCTGCAAGAAACTGTTTAACATGTTTAAACTTAGTCAAGTACTGTTAGCATTCTGTGGAGAGATTTTATAACCATGCAATCCATGGTTCATTGGCCAGCTGTAGTGGGTGTCCGTCACGATTCAGCTTTTTTTTTTTTTCTCATCATGTGTTTTTGTGATTTTTGATCATAATTACTGTAGCATTACAACAACCAGCTGAGACCATGCAAGTATATAAAAATGAAAGAGCCTGGAACAGCGAACAGCTGTTGCAGAATATAAGTTCAGTATGTGCAGGTCTTTTGATTCATTGTAATATAGATGTTTCCTGATTTGTTATACTTTTGTCTACATTGTTCAAAAAGCACAAGCAATAAATCCAATTACATTGTAAAAGCATCAGTGAAAGGCATTGGCGTGGCTTTGAGACTAACCACTAACAGTATGTCTAATGGAGATACCACACTCTAACAATTAGTGGAGTAACGCGCCTGTAAATATTCTCTGCGCCAAACTGTCTGGCTCCCCCAGACAGATCTTTATTAGCTTTAGGTGTCAGGGAGATGTGCATGTTGATTACCAACTGCTTCATCCATCTCACTCCAAACATCTACATTATCTGATTCATAATTCAGAACAACCACTCACATTTAGATGAGCTCTGACAAATTGTAAATATTTTATGATGGATAGCACTACTAAAATTATCCTTGCTAACAAAATAATCAAGCAGTAGCCTTGGTTATCCGTAAGTAAAAAAGATTGTGCTCACCGTCTACAATGCCAAAGTGGTACAAATTAATTTAGAAAATTGCAAGGGATTTCTACATCCCACATAATGACTCACTATTTGAAGAGATAGTTCATAGTCAATAGAGATTTACTGTTGCTCATGATTTCATTATGCATGCAACAGGCATTCAAAACACACACAATCAACATGGCCTTTATCTGTCTATTTACTTTGATTTTTGTAAATTGAGTTCTTGCTGCTCCACCACTCTTCACTCTGAGGCAAATCAATGGTAGTTAACATCATGTGATTCATAGCTCTACTGTAGAACTTTATCACAGAGGTACTTAATTACTTGGAGCTTTCCATTTGTACTCAGAGGACAAAACCAGCACAAAGGATTTGTCAGTTGTGTCACACAGTCACCGAAAAGTATTGCTAATTAATCATCATTTCTTGTCACTGCTGCTCTTGATGGACAAAAATCTCCTCACAAACATGGTTCAGGTTTATTACCATATATTTAGGATGGTATCACTGCAAAATGTGTAATATTAGAAAATTATGTAATATATGATGAAGGCTATGCTCACTCTTTCTTTAAAAGGTTTCCAGTCCTCCACAATAACGCATATTTGGAATACCTTGTGTGCTTATAACCTTCAACATGTTTGAGTTATTTGTTTATTTCATTTCAGCTCAACAAGACACTTTTAAATACTTTTCAGAGTTCTTGTCTTAAAAAGCCCATGAAATAAGAAAATACATATATATGATAAAAGTATATATAATAAAAGTTCTTAGTACTTAGAATATATAAAAAATATATCTAGCACTGAAATGGGTTTATTCTGCACTCATGAGCCTGTAAATAAATCAATCATATCAGATGTGATTTTGGGCGACCAGCTAAACTCTTACCATCATGTAAAGCAATGGGTTTGGATATCAGAAGGGACCGACTCAGTTTCAGACATTTCAAACACTCGCTAAACTTTTGAGCGATCCAAACAAATCCCTGAATGAATCGTTCAGATCACTCTGAAAATTATACCCTGTCCGCATATTTTGTTACAGAACGTTACAGAAGCTCAACCGTCCTCTGCTTTGTGAACTTTTCACTGCACAAGCAGATATCAAGGTACAGTGTCAAGCAAGAATAAAGCAATCACAAACATGTGAAGGCAGCATGTAAAATAAACAGAATATGGTACACATGTACATATATATGTATATCAGGCACTGGAAATAAGAACCTAGATTCCTTTTGGTTTCATCCTGACAAAGATGAAGATCTTATTGTAATAAGGCAGCTAAGGTAAGGAAAATACATTACTGTCTGACTCTGTTATTCTCAGTAAATAGCATGTGCAGACCAAAACCAATAATGTGTTAGCCCTTTATAATTTTTGACTTCCCTAGCCTGTCATAGGCTCTCAGCCCTAAGGTCACTTGTTCTAACTGAAAACATGAATCTTTAAAAAACTGGTCATAAACATATACTCTCATTTTAGAAAAAGAATAAATAATTTCCAGCTAGGCACTGTAGTTTTTGGCAAAACATTAATTAAACATGAGGAAAGGGCATTTGTTGTAGACTGTTTCCAGATGCTGATTTGCTATGCAGGTGAGGTTTTACGGTGGCAGGATGCCAAATCTGGGATTGACTCAAAATAAGCTACAGTGCCTATGTTCATGGTAATGAAATAATATGTCACCTAGGACAACAGTGTGGCTTTACTGATGTGTTTAATGGTTTATGGACAACAATGAAGGTCGATGGCACAGAGGACTAAGAGTAGTAAGAAAAAAAAATGGTTGGTTTTGGTATTTCCATGGAATTTGTATTGAAAAAGAAAAAATATTTAATATCCCCATCCTTAAATCTAGAAGCTGAGCTGTGCAAGGATCACACTGAACTGTGTCAGGCACACTAATTCAATAGAGGCTGTCCCTCTGCTCTTTTGGACCTTGTCACTTGTATGAATATTACCTTTGCTCCAGCACTGACAAGTGCTGAACTGGGATTCAACAGTCATCCAACCACACTAAAACTTTTCTGGTTACAAGTGTCACTGGAGGATGAATCATTGCCTTGTTTTGCTCTGCATCATTCACCTTTCCATGTGGATTGGTCTCCATCATGCCACAGCTCTTTCTTTGTTCACAACTAGTAATTCAAAATTTGAAGCTGATATTTGCAGCGATAATTTTGGCATATTTCTTCATGAAAGCTTGCACAGAGAATTCATCTTTCAAGTATGTCACAATGATTATACCCTCAGTGATTACATGTGACAAATAAACTTGAACTTAGAAGGCATGTGCAGTAATTTCCTGATGTTTGTCTGTGTTTGAAGTGGAGAATGTTTTGTAAAGAAACGCAGCGCATACTGATGTCTTTTTTAATTGGGGTCAAATCTTAAAACATTATAAAACATTCACACTTTTAGCTGAAAAGATAAATTATTACCATTGTTATGTGTGTGGCAGAGAGAGAAATAGCATCCAGGTGATAGCCTTGTAAAATTAAACTACTAATTTTCTATTAATCTCTCCTATAGTCTCCTTAGTCCTTGGACATAAATGTTGCTGGTGTGCCATTACACTCACAAAGGTGATATGTAGCAGGCGTAATATTTACCATGTTCACCACCTTAGTTTAGCATGATAGCGTATTAATGTTTGCTAATAAGCAGTTAGACAAAGTACAGTTGAGGCTGATGGAAATATCATTGGTTTTGCAGGTATTTGGTCAAATTAGAATATGAATGTTGACCTCATGATAGTGCCAAGTAAAAAGTTAAAAGATCAAACAAGTGATAACAATTCATCCTCCAGGGGGGCGTCAATGGTGCTGCAAAATTTTATGACACATCGATACATTTCACCAAAAAGATGTCCCAGTGACCTCATAGTGATGCAGTACGAAAAATCACATTCCTCTGAGGGCCATCATTGTCGGTACAAAATTTCATTGCAATGCATCCAGTCCTTTTTAGGATATTCGAGTCTTCCAAACTGGTGGACCGATAGGCCAACACTGCCATCCGGAGAGCCAAGTCACTAGCATAGCTAAAAACACTGCAGACCAATAAAACCATTCATGGTGATACATTCTGCAACTCAATTTCTCCTATCTTTTCCCGAATTGTCCCTGGTGGCTCTTACGATGTCTATACAGTAGGCACCACAGCATGTCCTGTTCTTGGTGTGAGTCTTCAGAGAGGATCAATTAAATTGAAATGTTTTGTATTAACTGAGCACACCACTACAAAGAAAGAGAGGTGCTGAAGGATGATTGCGGTAACCCGACCATGATGCTGCTGGGACCACAGTGACAGTAAAAAGGCAATTTAAATAAAGTACTCATAAATGTTCAAATGTAAAACTATCCTTAAGTCGGTGAATGTTTAATTCAAGTTCCTGAAGTGCTTTTTTTCTTTTAGGATTCAGAGTCATCACATGATTCTGGGTCAATACTTGCCTGTAGCGGTAGAATTTTTGTCATATTTAATGACAGAAAAAAAATGCTTTCACCAAAAAGGGGCTTAGTGTTCCAAAATTGCCCACAAACTTTTCTTTGATATGCCCACATGCTGGGGGATCCATCTGAATCATTCATGCTCAAATATATATTGTATACAAATGCACATTTCAATTCTATTTGTCAATTCATTTCATCAATCACCATCTATCCATCACGTCTTCCGTCTCTGCTGATAAGCAGTGGCTGCTGCAGTGTTTTGTATTGGACTTCAAAGCAATCGCCTCACAACAGTATTGCCAATACTTTGATGTGACTCGCCACATTCCCAAACAAACCAGGACCGGCTTCCTGCCCAACACCAGTGAAGCAAGTGAAAATTAAAAAAAAAAAAAAAAACCTTAGAATTTAAGCCAGTGGCAGAGAGACACCATGTCTACAGAGAAAATTATCTCTACATAATAATTACATATCAAACATGTTTTATGAAATGATGCGATAACTGCTCAGTGACAGTATCTATTACTGGTCACAGCCACGAGCAACTGCATGAGACCCGAAAACTGTGAAACTCATCCATTCATATACTGCACAAATCCAGTTTAATATGATGAAAATAAATCCTGTTTGGTCAAATGTTGCCTGTGTTTACACTACAAGACAGACTTTGATCAAAAGAGCAATCTGTAAGATGTTTACCCACCTGATGTTTTTTTTCTCATTTAATGTGTTTCTACATATGCTTAGAGCAACACTTTAATAAACTATTTATTTTATGTCTGAAAAGATGTTAACTTTTCCAACAGATCAAAAGCATTTTCCTTTCAGTTCACAGTCCCTGTCGGTTTGATCAAGTTGTCAGTTGCCACAGCCGTCATGCTTTTACATTCGGTGGCGATGAAGTCAGTAGTTCAGTGGTTCCAACTCGCTCAGGAAGTTGACTTATTTAGTTTTATGTTGAAGGGTCCCCTTATATCTCAATCATTTTGCTTTGCCTTTCATGAAAAGAACAATGTATTTGGTTATGATTATAAAGGAAATAGAGGAGGTGGTCTAAGATAGTACACATGGTTCACCTCTCTTATTTGAGTTTGTAGCTTTAAAAAGAGCTTCATAGCTGTGTGGTCTGTAAGAAGTTGCTGATTTCCAGAGGAACTTCCTTAAAACAGCTGCTAAAAGTTTAATGAATAAAAAACTGCTGATCCACTTAACCATAAGTAAGTAATGGATTACTGGAAACTTAATTCTCAACATTTGTTTAACTGTATACTTGCCAGTAACTTACATATTTGCATGTTTAGTTAGCCTGCTGACCAGAAGACTCTCTTTTATCTCTCTATTATCTCTATTATCTTTTAATGACTGTAATTGGAAGTATCAATTATGTGTCCTGATTGAACACTGTATTCATTTTTCTTATTAATCACAGATTACAATGTTCTTTCCAGGAACATTTCAAAGAAATCACAGTCACATATCAATCCCTAAGAAATTAGTAGGAAATAATGAGACCCTTAAAATAAAGTGTTGCTGGGACGACTGCGGATGCTGGTGGAACAAATTATGATCCAGTGCATTTCAAAAAAACCTTCAGGATCATATCTAATGTCACTTCATACTGTAGGTTTCATCTCTGGTTTCTGCGGAACTGCTATATATGTGACATTATTAGGCCGCTTCTTTTTCTTTTTCTTATTTGTTTGCATTTTCTAATGCTGGCAGAGGAGAAACTGTCAGGTCGTCATATTTAAACCCGGAAACCAGCCTCCTAATGTCTGCTCTCTGTTCGCTTCTCTGTTGGTTCTTATTGCCGGCACTGAGACGCCCAAACTGGGGGCAAAATTACTCTTCACAGTAAAAATCTTTAACAATTTCATATGAATGCATTTCCTGTGTGCTCCTCTGTGCTAGTCATTGATATAATACAGTTGCAATGCAGCCGATGTGAAAGCTTTCGGTATACTTGGTATGCAGAAGGAAATGTTTTTATGACCTTAAGTGGCAACAACAGTCTTTGGAAGTGGAGATATTTTTAGTTAGTATGAATCACAGTAACTGCTGAACAGACAAACACAACACTTGTATTTACAGAAACTCAAACTTTATCGACAGAAATTCAAGAAATGATCATCACCATACTAACAGTGTTTAATTAGTACTCTATCTTTGGAAAGTGCAAAACAAAAAACAAAAAAGAATCTCACAAATTACCAAATTGGTAATGCAATACATAAGTCTGAAGGAAAACAAGTGGATGAGCTTTTTCATCCCATATCAGTTATGTTTGAATAATTTAGTTTCTCATTTATTCAGAAGCAATTATTCTGAGCCGCGGAAATCATTTCTTCCAAAAAGTATTGTTTTAGTTGTGGACCTTATTTATGTACAATTACAAAACAAACAGTATGCCTTGCTACTAACTACTTTGTTGGCAAATATCACCAGCATTTACAAGCTGCATTGTACTAAAAAAGCTATTAAGAACCCCATCATCATTAAAATCTGGATTCATCTTGATTCATCTTGATTTGTTTGACTATTCTCCTACTGAAGTTGCCTTTTCTTCATCTGACTGGCCTACACCCATAAACTTAAAGGTTATGTTAAGTCAGTTAACAATGTGGCCTTAAGCTTAACTTGACTTGGCCGTTAAGTCACCTGCAGTCAGCATCCTGTTGCTTTCATGTGACTGACAGGCATCATATTGATAGCTTGCTTTTCTATAAAATAGTTAAAAACTTTTGATTGATTGATAGCTTTCATTGAGAGGCTCAGTAACATAGGCAGTGCTGCATTAGTTGGATGAAAACGTTAACGGTGTGTGAACAGAATATTATAAATAAGATGTGTTGCTTGTGTCAAGTCGTGAGTCTGTGCTGTGGTGTGTGCCGGTTGTTTGTTGACTCCACTTGGTACAGTGGTATGAACCCAGAATAAACAGATTTTGCTGTGATCTAATTACAATGAATGGATCAAAAGGATGGGATAACTAAATAATTATGCTGATTTGTAAAAAGTCTGAATTCATGCTTTGTCATGTCTGTCTGTCTACAATGACAAACAAACAAAAAAACAAACAAAAAAAGTTCAGATCAATCAGGGCTAGACTAAGATTGTAGCTCCTAAATCTAATTCTGTATAACTATGAACAAGTTTCATCGAAGAAATGTTGCACAATGTTAACGCTGTAGTGAAGCTGAAGAAAGGAAAGTTTTCATAATAATCCAAACTAACAAAAAGCACCGCCTGTAACTCTAAATATGTTCTATTGTGGCTGATACCAGAAGCAGTGATTATTATCAGCAAGGTGAAAAAGAGGGCTGAAAATGTTGTTTGCACATCAGATGCTACCACAGTACTGAAGAACCTGTCAACTGTGAACATTGAAGCCTGAGCAGCCACACCACATACAGCTACATTACTTCGCAGCTTGCTTTCTCCAAACTGTGAACTGCAAGTTTTACAGCAGGTGAAGCAAATGCATTCAGTGCCAATCATTGATAAAGCCTATGTCATCTTGAATGTTTTCATACTCCTCCAAAACTCTTTTTCAGTCGCTGATGGCAGATCTACCTCCTTGTAACCTGCAGGTCCCTCAGTGGGAGCAAGACACCAATCAACACAGCTCTGGACATGGAGACACAGACTTAGACTGACCCTAAACAAAGCATGGGTACTGTTTCAGACCTGTACTGTACGCCTCAGCAGTCTATGCCTCATCTGTACGGTCAATTTGCAGAGCCTCTGTTTCAACAGGGCATGATGCATGAACCAAACAAACAGACTGGCAAAACCCAGTCTTTTCCTCCACTTATGGAGCCAGGCCACACTGGGTGAAGCTGTTTTGATATCTCATCCTCCTCACATTGTTGGTGAGCAAGGTCATATGCTGCCAACTCACTGGCCTGATTGGCATGGAAGGCAGACAGTCTTTTGGGGAGGAATGAGGAGTTCCTGCACATGCACGCTTGGCTCATGAACAAGGTGTGGAGCTTACCCGCATTCTTTGCTGGGGCTTCAGCAAGAAGAAAGGCCGTTTTGGCAGACGGCCCCTTTGACTAAGGCTTCCCCTTAGGTTCAAAAGGGAGCAGACAAAGCGCTTCTAGCACTCAAAACTTGGCTTCAGTACAAATCCCACAGAGAAACTCATAAGGCTTCTACCACCAAGTCCCCTTTAGAAAACAGATAAGAAGTCTGTGAGACCCTACAGTTTGGTTTCCCACTCTGCCATGTGGGCCATGATGGTGGCCACATGTACCTTCGAGGTAGAGGCTGATCTATTGCCATCCGGCAGAGAGTGCAGAAACTGCAATATGATTATCAAACTCTCAGGAGCAGGTCCAGCTATTTAGAGGCCAAAGGCACAGCCGTAGAGAGTCTGGGTCTCGATGAAAGGTGGCCGTTTTTGTGTTCATAGCAGATTCTACCTCATGGGGATGTACAATAGTTTTGAAGCAACAAGCACATGTAATATAGGAAATCATCCCTGGCCGGCAACAGCACTTTGTCAGTCTCTAATGTAATCAGAAAGCACTATGGCCCATTGCTAGCATAAACCCATTCAGCTGGTTAGCTAGAAATACAGCTGCACTTCCACGATGTGACACACTTAATCAGATTTTTTAAATTGTGTGGAGTGGCTGAGTAGTTGATAATTATTCTGAGGTGCAAATTAAATCTCAGTCATCACTGATTATATTCTCACAAAACCTTAAGAAATGACATATCTCATATTTCACTTCCAGCGTTTTCAAGATCGTTCTGAACTAATGAATGAGACAGCTGAGGAAACTCACATTGTCGTAAGATCCACAAAGACGTCCACAACCAAAAGATCAGTAATGTCCTTGAGAGCCTTTCTAGCAGCCACAAACAAAGGCCATGTGTTACACAGTCTGCATACACAAAATCCAAAGAACGCTATAACACCAGATGTCATCAGATCATGTTGCAACTGTAGCAACAGTGGTTTCACAGAGAAGACAGAAAGTTCTGCATGACGGGAGCTTGGGAGCTTACATACCCTGGAGGCTTTTATTGCATGACGTCATCTTTGGTCACACTTGATCCTCATAAACTCTTGACCTGAGTGAGGACAGAAGATGGATAGTCCTTAGTGTTAAGTACTGACTCTGATGGTTGGGGAGAAACAGTCCTGAGAATTAATGGGTTATAGCGGGCATACATATGAAGTGCTTAAATTCTAAGATTGACACTGTCTTTGTGACAACCAACTAAATTTGTAAAAAAAAAAAAATACTTTCTCCAAACTGTGATCATCATCCATTAAAGATCTGTGTGAAAATGTTCACAATTGCAGAGAATTATGTATGTTATATGTATGTTGGCATGGAGTTTGATAAGTTGCTCTCCTCTGACCAGCTGCTGATTTATTCACACCACTGTTAACTAATATCTGGTTTGTGTGCTGTGAAGTTGTGTTTTAGTGAGTTGGAATTTAATATTATTCTGTGTCTGGAAGTGATGATAGTAAGAATATCATCTGCCCTGATGAAGCTGATGAGGATCCTAATAAATAAAATGAAATATTGACAGAAATTCTGTTTTTGATTGCGTAATTAATTAATGGTATGTTATTAAAATATTCAGTGTGATATAGTGGAGTTTGTAAAAGGAGCAACAATGTCTACAAATTAAATGATAAAATACACTGTCTATGCCCTCTAGAAGACTACATAGAAAAATTTTATGATTTAACACCCGTATAAGAAGGAGAAGATAATTTCTCTCTGCCTCCCAAAACCATTCATAATCATGGTGCAACATCACTATAGTTGAAGTTTGGTTAGGTCATGTTTAGGGAAAGCTCATGATTACTTCACTAAGGTTAAGACCTTGCATCTTGGCTCTGCTAATAAACATGGTTAAGGTTGGGTGGTAGGGCTGGTCATGCTTTAAAGAAAACAACAACATCGACTGTGTGTCAGTTGAAAACTGAAAACAATCAGTGGTTGTTCATCTTGGGATTACTGTCTCAGTGTCAGTTAATGGCAGCTTGACACAACAGCTGTGGGATGTTGTGTCGATATATTGTGAATATACAGTATGCAGGTTTTTTATTTCATGACGCACAGTACCAGACGGTATTGTACATTACAATTATTACATGTACTCCAAATACATGTACATAATAAAACCATTACTCTAAGTAATAACAAACTTATAATTAGCTAGTTGCCACCTCTGGTTGAAGTGACAGGACTCCAGATTTGTGTTAAAGGTCAGAGCAGGATATACAATATACATTATACTGTACATACAGTATGAGCCACCATGTATAAAAAACATTAAATGTGCACTCAGGCATATGCTGCATGCACAGATTGTAGTCAGAGATGGGAGTGCAGTAATTCCATGGAATAATATACCATTAAATAGTAATGCTGAGCACTGTAATGAAAATGCTTGCAGGCTAAAGTGCCATGGTACAAAGGTTTGGGCAAATACTGAAGTAGTGTATGAATGTGTAACAACCCTACGAAACAATAAATCAAGTAGAATACACAAAAACAGAAGAAGACTTTCTCTTTTTAAAGGATAAGTCTTGATCATTTCAACCTCTGCCTTATTTTCATAGTTTTCACCATCATTATTGTTTTCATTTCACTGTGCAAAAGCACTCAGCTGCAGGGAGTGCTGCCCTCCAATACACACCCACAGGGTCAATGCAAACTCCCAACAGATAAACCCAAAAAGCTATTAAAACAAACCCTTTCAACACCATAAGATTCAAGGCTGATTTAACTACAGTGTGAGTACAGCAGTAGTGGAGCAGTAAGTGAAACCACTAGAGCGACTCCAACACATTCTCACAGACATTTTTACAAATCATTTGTTCTTCCCACAACTTCCATAAACCAAGGTTGCTGTATGCTTTTCACTGAATACAATCTGTCAAACAATGAAAATGAATTTCCTTAATTCATTGCATTTCTCTGCTTATGTACATCCATTTCAATACAGCGGCACAGATCCGCTCTCGTTTCTTGTTGTTGATATGCCATCTTTCTGTCACCCTTAACACTGATTTGATAATGTATAATTACCAACTTATTTTTAGAGTCAGTAAGCATAAAACACGATATACATGTAGGTGTTGTCATTAACATGATGTATCCTTTTGTTTATGCTGTCAGAAGACTTATTTCTTGCGGAAAATCTATTGTCATATACTTCAATTTATGGCAGAGATGTTTACATCACGTGTGTGCACAACATGTAATCTGCCATTGAGTTTGTGCTCACATTATGAACTGTTGTCATTACTGTAAAGTCTGAGTGCTTTCTTTTCCTACCAGAAGAGCAAAACACTCGAGAGATATCTTTGTGGTTATTAGGCTATTGCTATTACACAACAAAATTGAAAAGTAATCACAACTTAGATAATGGCAGAGATGATGGTTCTGTCATAACCTTTAATCATCTGCAGTGCTGTGTGACTTAATTTGGACAAAATTATGTAGATGGGTTTAAAATCATTTTCAGATCATTTAAACCCTCTCTCTATATATAACATAAACACAAAATAACGAAACTAAATAGTTTTTTGTCCATCACTTGAACATAGCTGTTTCATGAATACTTACATTTGGCTGCTCTGTAAATGTCAATAATGCAAATCATAAGATGAGAACCACAGGGTCGACTTGCATTTTGTCTAATCAGTGCACTTTTATTTCTAAACAGCCAACACAGCACCCAGAACAATGCAGGTTAACGTCATGGAGAGCTATCAACTTTTATAACTCAAGTGTTTTCTCTAAATTAATTACAGCGATGCAAACAGAGAAAGGTGATGGTAACGAAGGGTAGAGCTACTCGGGGCCCTGAGACTTGTTCTTGTTGGCTCTGACGCACTCATCTCCAGTACTAAATGTTCTCAAAGTTGGCTAAACAACTTTTGAATCAGACTCTGGTACAACCTCCTCGATTGGTGTCCAGTGTGATTGACTCTGCGTCTGACAGCGCTGTCAGCAGCCAGGAATGAGTGATGCTCCCCGCTACGGAGTGAACTATGACCAGGACATACACTTTTTATTTTTATTTCACATCACATATTATGACGAAAGACACTAAAGCTTGAGTCTTACAGTTAAAACATGAGGCTCGTGTCGGTTGCTATACTTTAGTGCATGGTGGCGTTCAACCTTACTGTAACTGAACACAGAAGTGAATAATATATTTCTTGAGTAGTACATGTAAGTTGTATTAAAAAAAAAACAAAAGAAATAATGTTGCATATTTATAAAAAATAATTTAAATTATCTATGGAAAAGCAAAAGCATTAACCACAAGCACACAGCACATATTTCACACATGATAATACACATTTTCCTGCATATCTTTGCTGGTAAGAAAGTATATAGAAATAACTTATTTTTTTAGACTAAATTAGCTGACGTGAAGAGAAAAGCAATGCAAATTACAGTTCACTTTTGCACACATGTACGACTAACAAGAGAGAACACACTGGATTATTTTTCCTCTGCTGCTCTACTGAGTCATGTACCATGAAGCTGCATAAGTAAAACTACTGCAACTACTTGGGGAGAGGGATCGTCACAAGATATTAGTTCTTGTGCCTGACTCCTCCACTTCTCTTAGCATTTCTCTCCAAGGACTAAATCCTTTTGGCTTGGTCTAATTTATTACTGTACTAACGCTGTCCCAATACATCACAGAGATGAGAGTTTTATTTTTTATTTTCCCTGCATTTGAAAATGGGAGCTGTGATGTAGCGTGGCAGAACCCTTTATGAAACCAGTAGAGGTGACATGTTCTTCCTGGAGCAGAGAGGGAGATTTCTCAAGTTGGCTGTAAGCATTCACCACATTATAACTCTATAATGTATGCTAAGCTGTGTCTTTATGAAGGCGGTATTAATGGGTGGGGTCGGTGTAACTGCCTTAAACAAGGGATTAGCCTGTCGCTGATGAGTCGGGGCTCTGTGATGGGATTATTTACATTGCTCTGGTGGCAGGGCGCAGGTGTCATTAAAAATACAAATCCCCTAATAAATTTTCTGAAATGGGGGGTGTTTCTGAAGTAAGGGGTGGATTGCAGAGAGCGCTGCCTGGAACAATGCTTGTGTCATCTGCAGTCTCACAGAATTTCCAGTGTTAATCTGGCTATATTATGAAGTTGAGAGTTAAAAAGTTTTGCTTCACTTTGTTACCAGAGTGTTTCTCGATTGGATGAAAGAGTGAATTAACAATGTTCTAATCAGAGGAAATAATAGCCCTGGCTTCTGACGGTGTGAGTCGCTGAGGCACCTGAGTTACAAACACTTGCTGGGTAAATACAGTAATCCGATCAAAGGACCCCGAGTTCTTTCCCTGTTCTCATAATTCCCTGCTTTTAGCCAGGCACTGGCTTAGCATCACCTCCCTTGGTAAATGCGTATATTAACATTCCTTTAATCCTTAACAGAGGGGCAAAGATAACACATGGACACTTTACAGAGTGCACTTATCCTTTTCTCAAGATTAAGCATCATTGCCTTGACTAATTATTTCCTGTCCACCCAGTAATTAGATATAATTGAGCAACCTTTATGAGGTAAGCATATTTATTGGTTGCATTATTGGCTCATATTGCAACAATTAATTCATCTGTTAGCGCTGCTCTCAGCTGAAGGTGGTGGTTGTTTTATTACTCTGTTTTAACATCAACATCACAGTTGGAACAGAAATAAAATGCAATATAAACACTGAACTTAAAGAGAAATTAGAAATACTCAGAGGAATGGTTTTACTTTACTTAACTAATTTGTTGACACATTTATAGCTGAAATCAATGTTTATTTTCATTATAAATTAATTTAATGATTATTTGGTAGGTTAGTCTACAAAATGCAAATAGCCTTTTTCTAGAATTAAAAGTGATGTCTTCTAATGTCTAAACAACACATATTTAGTTTATAATTTTTTTAAAAAAGATACGAAGAAAATTGTCACATTGGATCAGTTAGAATGAGCAAATGTGTGATAGTGATTAATCAGTTTTCAAAATAGTTGATTAATCTCTGTATTAATTGAGTAATCTAAAGTAGTCAAAATGCATATATAATGTCAATTCTTAATATTTGCTTAATATTGCATACTATGATTGCAATCATTCTCAAAGATTAGTAAAAGCTATCAATTATATTATTTAGACCCTAATACAAGTTTTAATATAAAACAGTACTATATAGAAAAGACTTTTTTGTATCATAGTTAAGTTTGTTGGACTCTTGACATATTTCCCCACTCATTTGTGTTTTTTATGTATACATGATTGACCTGCTTTAATGTGAGCTACTTACAGCCACCTCAGGATTGCACAGAGACGGATTAGGGACAAGATGGTGACTTTGCCTCATGTATAAAACGCAGCAGTTTCGTGTTGACATTAAGTGCTTTTAGTTTGCTCTTAAGGAAATCATGGCTTATTAAACTGTGAGTAAATAAATGGTTATGGCGTGTGAAAAACCATCAGGGAGAGAAAAACTTTATTTAAAAAAAAAAGTTTGATTGAGCAAGAACAAAAATTCCACCAACAACTCAGGGCTCTTGTTGTCTTTCTGCTCGAGGTGATGCCACATTTCTTCACTGTTCTCAGACCGAATGGGCCTCATAACTCAGAAAGACACAGTGGGAAAATAAATACACTTCACAGGGGTGAATGGTACCCCATGTGCTGCGGAAAATAGAAGGTGGGATATCAGGGTGTTTGGCAGGTAATTTAGCACTTTGTATACAGTGTCAAACTTCACTGTGAGAATAGCTCAGATGTCAGTGTTGGGAGGGTTTTCCCCTTTGCTGTTCATGTTTTATTAACTTCAACACTGCAGCTGTGGGACATTTTTGCCACTTGCACCAGTTGATTTAGATCAAGCCCTCGCTGATCAGAGCAACTAAATTTATCCATTAGTGTCCTGATGATCAGACCATGCTGAAAATCCTGCACACTCAGCTCAGAGATTATTCAGAATTTCAGATTCATGTTTCAGAGTACAAATGTAATTTCTCCTTTTTTGTGGTACATATCAACTGAATTATCCACAAAAGCTTGTATTAATCAAAGGTCCACTGAGCGCTAATGCAAATGGGGGGTTTAATTAAGCTCTACCGTGATAAGTGGGACAACCTGCTAATTAATCAAAACTGACAGAGGGTCTTATATGGCCCATGAAAATAATGAGTGGTACAAGCTGACATGTATTGTTGAATCCCCAATTAATATAATATGTTTCTTGGTTAACTGTGATTGGATTTATCTGGTAAACATTTTGCAAGCTGCATACAGCAATTAAAATTAGATAAAAAAAATCCTTGAAAAGTTAATTTAGTAAAACCTGCTAAGACATTTTTATGGATCATATAATTACAGAGATAATAGCAATATAATACATTTCATATCGTTAGTAATTATCACAAAGTAGTTGCAGACTAATTAGCATTAAATTTAGCTAATTTAAAATGAAAATGGGAGTGGAATCATTTAGGAACAAAAAAAAATAAAAAATCTACCGTGCCACATCGCCACATGTCAGACGGTCAAATCAGAATGTTTTTATTTCACATACAAGTACGTGACACATTGTGACGGCTCTCTGGCTCTGCCATGGCCTGAAGGGCTGTGTGCTGCCGTGGGCTTATGATTGTGTTTGTCTCCCTTGAGGTCCTGGCAGGTGGAGTTTACATTAAATGCAATCCGGATGGACCAGCGAGGGGCATCCAGTAGTGCTACTGTACACTCAGCCACCCTTATTCTTGGTCACTCTCACCACATCGCTGGTTCTCTCCTTTGCACTACATGATTTCTATTGTTTGGCTTGGTTTAGTTGTATTGTATATATACTCACAGCCACCCACTATTATTACTGATTGCCCAATATTAATATATTTACTTTTTTTTGCATTGATTTCTGCAAATAAACAATACAGTTTGCTCTTCCTAGTCCTACCATGTGGATTTCCTTCCTTATGTCATGGACTAAGAGACAGGTTGTGACACACAGACATGTCAATCTTAATGGATAATTTACCAAAGGGAGGCAGGATCAGATTGGAATAGCTACTTTTACACAGAGACATACTCGTGGAGATCATTTTCAAATCTCTGTGGTCATCAATTCGTCCATTACAGTAAAAGCAGCAGAGGAAAATTGTTTTTCAGTCGGACTATGAACGAGATGGTTCCTGTTATTTATGTGAATGAAATCAGACCTGCAGAAGATAAACGCATGCAGCACTCTGGTCAAATCAACAAAGTGTGTATACGGCAGTCACAACAAACATGTTTTAGCATTACAGCCTTCTTCCGTTCACCAGCAGCTGAAAAAAAAGCTTTTGTGGCAGTGTGTTGTAACTGTGTTTTTCTAATTAGACACTGTAATTTTCCAGCGTTTTTAAATTTCGCTCATTATCCTTTTGATTGGTCTTCAGGCTCTGTTTGTTATGTACAGTGAAAAATTATTGCATGAATGTGTGAAATTACATATCTCTAAAGTCTTCTAAAATAGCATTTTACAAGTACTTACTAATGTGTGTGTTAACCTGAGGATAAATTGTTGTAGTGCACTTATCATGCAGGCTAGTTTTATTTTGTATTGGTATTTTTCATTATCACAGTAATAAAATGTAAGTGTTGATTCAATATAAACAAATAAACAAATAAAAAATGAATAACAGTGCCTTTTGATTTAAGAACAATATGAGTTATGTCACTCACTTGATCAAGCATGCGAGGTAAAACAGTCACGACAGTCACAGAGGACCAACCTTTAAATACCCAAAACATAACTACTGAACTGTGACGCTGCACATGAATTTCCACCACTGTAAGGGCTGTTTGAGTGAGCAGAGATGAGGCAGGAGTGGGTCAAAAGAGTGCACAGAGGGCGCCAACGCCACGGTCTGAATGAAAATCACCAGACAAAGGGTTCTTTGTGTCAGTGCACCAATTCACCGAAACAATCAGAAGTCCAAATAAATATGTTATGATGAATGTGCAAACAATCACGGTGCAGTGTGAAATGTAACTTCTCTGTGGGTTGATTGGGTACAGCGTGAGGGCCAGTGTAAAGAGCACACAAATCACTTAACATCTAATAAAGCATGGAGGCACCAACAACAACACCAGAGCTTGACTGGAAGAAAAATGCTCATTAGTGTGTTTCCAATTAAATATTTACAGTAATCAAGAACTCTGCAATTGATGAGGAAAGCAAGACTACAGGTCCATCAAGTGGTGGATGAAGTATTCAGATCCTTTAACTCCTTGTAAGGAAAGGTTGCACTTCAACACTGTTAAAATACTCAAATTTTAAAAACTAAAATACTCAAGTGCCCTGTATTTTATAGGCCTATTTTTTTTTATGTACAAAACATGTAATCAGAGTAACCAGTACATGTAAGTGTCAGATAAATGTAGTGGGGAAAAAAGTAGAACAGAGTACTTCCCTCTGAAATACAGCATCAAGAAAAAGAAAGAAACAGAGAAATACTCAAGAAATTTCAAAATGATCTTACTAAATACAATCTTTGAATGGAGTATATACTGAAAACACAAATCAGTCCTTACAGGTAGACCTGACAGAGTAGTTCCAGCCAAGGACACAAGGTCACAGACCTCATCTGTGTGAAGTTATAAACATTCCTGTGCTGTGCCTTTCCATGTGCAAAATGCCCAAAAGGCTATTTGATGTGATTTACGGGAATACACCAGATGTTGTTAATGACGGCAGCAGACAGGTGTTTGTTTTAGAAGTGAGCCGTGCTTTTGACCACAGTCTCACTGAGAAGCACTCGCCTTTAGCTAAAATCCTTACAGCAAAATCTGCAGACTGCTTCTGTGTCTCTTAATCTGACAGTTCAGGTAACGTCCATAAGATGGCTGTGAGGGGCAGATGACAGAGACGTGCGTCTGTGTGTGTGTGTGTTTGTGACCTGTCTGCGTACCATCAATTACCCATTGAAAATAGAAACCACAGAAAAGTGGACTGGTGTTTGAACTGCATTAGAAAAAGAAAAACTCACTGCAGTGGCTTTTATAAAAGCTTTTGACTTTTAAGCTTTTGATGAGGTATGGTAACTAAGTGCACATATTGTTTGATAAATTGAAATGCAAGAGAGGGTTTTCTTCATAATGTGGCAACAACCATGTCTGACAGTTCATCAATCAAACAAACACAATGTCAAGTCCATGCAACTGCAAAGAAGACAAAAAGATCTAACATATGTGTTCCCTATTGAGTTCACCTTTTATGTACAGCAACAAAAGCAGCTCTGTTAAATTTGAAGTACTTATTTGAATACAGCAAAAGCAGATTTTTTTTAACACCAAAAACTCACTACCTGTTGGCTTGAAAGGTGGTTCTAAAATGTTTGCAGCTCGTTCATCTTTGAAGGCCGGCAGCTATAGTCAACTAGCATTCATTGAAGTTACAATGGATTTCAAAAGCAAACCAGAGTCAAGGTGAAAAAACATCTAAATATCAACAGAAACTTCACCCACCCACTCTTGCACCATACTCCACTTCTCAACTCCACAGCTCCACGAAAGTTTTATTATGTTCCATTTACAAAGGCTTCTGCCAGAATATGCCAAAGTAAAATATCTGTTAAATTAAACTAAAATATCTTTTATAAGTAATTATTATTTTGCATGCATTGTAGAGCTGAAATGATTAATTGATTAGTCAACTGACAGCAAAATAATTTATTTCAATACACCTAAATAATTTTAGCTGTGTTTAAAGTTAAAACAAAGCTTAAATTGCTCTGGTTCCAGCCGTCCCAAAGTGAGGATTTCCTACTTTATTTGGATTATTTTTATATCATGGTAAACTGAATATCTGTGGGTTTTTGACTGTTGGTCAGCAAAACCACCAACTTATACTAACTGATTAATAATAAGAAAAAAGCAGTATTGCTGTATTAATTGATTTGCAATCCAACTGATAACAGAGCTAATTTAATACACAGTATTTTTACTTACATTAAAAGTATTGCACATTTTTAAACTAGGCATCTGACCTCACTTCACTTCTTATGTAAGTACACTGAATATATTTAGTATATATCCTACAGAGGCCCTTTTGGCAAGTCATGAAACAACAGCCCGCACAGTTTAGATACCTGCACGGTGTGGCTGCAAAAATCTATGAATAGATTCACACAGTAAAATGTCTGGTCCGTAACATTCATTGTTGCAGAAGGAGCCATAATATCGTTAAGTATCCCACCTAAAATAATTTATTATTTTATCAAATCAAAGCAAATCATATTTTTTATATGTGCAATAAGGTTTATATTATGCATGTTGCACTGCGTTCTGTATTTGCCACTAAACTGAGATAGATAGATAGATAGATAGATAGATAGATAGATAGATAGATAGATAGATAGATAGATAGATAGATAGATAGATAGATAGATAGATAGATAGATAGATAGATAGATAGATAGATAGATAGAATAGATGCAGTTTTGGAAGATTTGGGAAGAAGACTAGGCACACTCAAAGTCTCATGAATTGTCTAACCCCCCCCCCCTCTTTACTCTTCACTCTTACTTGATATTGTATCTGTGCAGGCAGTTGCCATAGAAACCTAACTTTATTATCCAACTACCCTTTACTACCTTGTGGGAAATATCTTTGTCCACTTACAGTATAATTATGTTTGTTATGAATACTAAGCTGCCTCTAGAATAACTACAAGGTGTCAGAGAGTCATATCACAACTTCTCATAAAACTACAAATAAAAAATAAAAAGTGGCATTGTGTGTGTGTGTGTGTGTGTGTGTGTGTGTGTTTATGGGTGTCTGTGTGTTTAGTATATCAAAAGACACTTCGTCTTCATTTTCTGTTCTCCAGGGAGTTTATCATGTTGATAAATTATTTTTGTAATTTGATTGAGCTCACAGAAGAGACTGGACGGTGGTGGTGCTTTAGTGCTTCTGCTTCCTGAACACTGCAGCCATTTCTCACCTGCAGCAACAAATGGGCAGGTGTGAATAAACAACATTAAGATAACACCACAAAATGCACTGCTGAAATTTGTCATTTCTTTCTCATTAGCAAACTGTCTAAATCAACAGCTATCAGAGCATACACAGAGACTGTTATCTAGCGAGTATGGTGGACCGAAAGGACAAAACACACACAGTGTTGAAAGCACAAACAGTAACAGCAATGCACTCCAGTCCAGAAACGCTGAAAATAGCCAAAACACAAACAACAGAAGTGTGCAGAAAAACCAGTAACATGGAGGAGGGGAGTGATGGACCTAATTTGACCTAGCTGCAGCAAAACAGTTTTCCTATTAAGGCTCATTGGCAGGCAGTGAGAAGAAACAAGACCAAGAGAGAGGAGCCAGAGGTACGTGGACGTCCCAAGAGGGCAGCAGAAGGCAAGGCGTCTGAAAATTCAACTTCTGCTGCCATGTTCTCTCCAGGCAGCACTGCTCTCTGCACTGCTCAGCTACTTTGCCGCCTAATTACTTCAACGATGTGAATGTAACGTTTTACTCCTACGGACCACGGGCGAATATTTTTCTAACACTGCACCGTCTCAGGGTGTTGTTCGCGGCAATGCAGAGAAGATCTGCGTGCCACATTCACGGCAGGTGTGTGTTGAAGTCCAAATTCTTTCATTGGAAATTGATGGCTCAGCAAGAGACAGGCTAGCTTTTGATCAAAGCGCAGCAACTGACATCTCAACATATGCTGTATGAATTATTAAAAATACAAGTGACCCCTTGTGAAGAAATAAATTGCTGCTCCTCCTGCATCCGCATATGCACTATGTCAGCTCTGGAGGCAAAGTGGAGGTTATTTTTTATTAGCTTAAATCAGACTGGCAGCCTGTCACTCCAAACAGATGTGCCATGGAAGGTTGAAGCTTGGCTATACATCTGTAAAGACAAGCTACCGTTAACTTACTGAGGGCAGGGAAGCGTTTCAGCGGAGATCATTAGTGTTGGATAGAATGATCAAACACATTTGTATTAGAGATGGAACTGAGCAAATTCTAAATGATTAAAATGGAGCTGATTAAATGATGGTTAAATTGATTAATTGTCTTGTGAATCACATAACCAGGCTGATGGAAAAATAATTGATATTATAAATTTCCTCTTAAATTCAGCGCATTTTAACAAAGACACAGAATGAACTGATTTAAGCGGACATGACTTGATGAAGCAAAAACAAAAACAGACTTGATTTGATAAACCTCGTAGTCATTCATCACAACTCAGGACTCTGCATTTATTACTCAGGTTTGCATCTGGATTGTTTGTCGTCTTGTGTGCTGTGGCAAACATCTCAATCATAAGCGACGCTCATTACAGTTTGATTTCATGTCTGATGTGGTAATTGTTATCAGCGTGTCCACCTGTTGGCTATTGAGTTTCAGTGACCACCCTGAAACAACATTAATCAAGTAACATTGAGTCATGACTCGTACTGTGCTTCGATTCACTATCCCATCATAAAATGCTTCAAAACATCTGTTGAGAACGTGCAGACTTGCAGCAGTAAAAAAAAACGATTCAAATATTTTTGGAAGAGTGAACTGAAGTTGGACATCAAGATAAAGGTCAAAAAGATCACTGAGAGGCTGTAGACAAAGACATTTTCTGCAAAGTTGTTATTGATCGAGCTCATTTGTATAAAATTATTCTTGATGTTTTAATTAAGACAAAAAAGCTAATTTACTTATACTAACATATTAAATTATTATTTATTATTATTATTATTATTAGAGTTAAGCGTAAATGTATGAATTAAATGATATCTGTATTCAGTTCAGTTCTGAGAAAAGTATCTTTCATTTTCCCTCAAAATGTTGGCAGAATCTTTTGTGCTTGATGCAGCGAATGACGACAACTTCACTTATCAACAGGTGACGGTAATGCCAAGAAATACAAAAATACACCAGCAAAGGTGGGGAAAAGGTAGACTTTTTGTTTTATGAGAAAGAAAATTTGTTCATCGTGATTGTTGGGCCTCAAGGATACACACAATGCTTTTTGGTGAGAAGCACTGAAAACTCCACAGAGCATCTTAATCTTTGGGATTTGAGACTTGCAAGGTAGGAGTTGAACATGTTGCTGAAGGGTTGTAGTAATGTTCTATTTTACATTTTGATCAGTGTAAATGTTCAATAAACGTTGAATGATTAATCCCATACTGAGTTTTCCTGACATATTTAAATCACATTAATTTAATTCATTAAATTTATCTTTTTCATATACCTACCACACTATTTTGCACATTTTAACAGCAAAGTTATACCTTCAGCAATTGTTATTTTTCATTAAATTTGTTAGTCCCTTCATACACAACATTTGAGCCATGTGTTCTGAGCTGAACTAAGGTGTAAAAAAACAAACAAAAAAAAAAAAAAAACTTAACTTGATATAACACCTGTCCAACACATCTGTCTATTTTCATTTTAAAATGAAAAAAAAAAACATTTAACACTTCAAATTTAAAAAAGGAAATTACAAAAAATGTTGAAAGATTTATCATGTATTAATGCCCTTTTTATCCACTTTGGAAAATATTAATTAAAAAATCTAACTGCGGTCAAGTGAGCTGTGGTTTAGAAGCAAGGGCTGCTTCACACTGAGTTCTGCATTCCTGCTGAAGTGCAGAACCGCCACGCTGTGCACAATGAAAGCGGAAATTAGTAGCCATTTTCCCAAACTAATTATTTAGCAGCAGTGGGCAGCCACAGCTCAACACCAGGGGACCAACCTCGATTCTCAGGCAAGCCTCTTGGCTGGAGTGCTCCTAATACCCAACATGTACGTCTTTTTGGGGTGGGAGGACACAGCCATACAAACTCCTCACGCAACACACAACCTCTGAGGCTTCTTGCTGTGAGGCGACAGTCAGCCACTGTGCCACCCAAACGATTTCTGTTTATTTATACCCTCGCCCTGTGAGTGTGACTTCGTGTGGAGTGACACTCTGTGGTGAAGTTCGAGTTGGGTAGGACTGTGTTGGACAGGGGCCAGACACAGAAAGGAGACAGAGACGGAGAGGGGGAGTTGGCAATTTCACAGTGATCACTTAAATGTTCAGACAATCAGAGCTTTAATTCTGGAGACGAGGAGGTGTGTGTGCTGCTGCTGCTGATTACCATTCACACCTGAGAGTAGTCTCACACAGCTACACTCTCCACAATTAGCCCGTGGGAAGGTCCGCTGGATTAGTCAGAAACACCTTGACAGCGGCTGTTGTGGGAGGGTTGAGTATCACTGTTGACTTTACTCACTCGCGCAGTGTTTTCTCAGCCTGTGTGAAAATACAGATTCACAACCTTCCAGCTACAAGTCCACTTCAACCAAACGCTCAACTAAACACTCGGGTGCAACATGATTCATGGCGCTGGTGGCAAAAGCAGAGAAAGCGCTCTAAGTGTCTTCTGCTCTTTATATGATTGGTTTTATCTGAGCAGTAATGCCGGTCAAGGATGATTACTAATGTTGATCAAGACGAAACACTGAAACGCTACCTTTGCCAGTTTGTTCTGTAAATAAACGTCTGAAATCTGATGGCATTAATGCAGTGTGACAACACTAATAGGAGACCTCCAGCACAGGCACAGAAGTGTACTAGACTATAATTTATGCTAAGTGAAAAAATTACCATATGTCTGCCATAAGAGCAATGGTGAATCCTGAGCTTGCTCACAGGGGGAATTGATTGGCCTTCTGTTGTTAATCAGCAGTTGTTTTAGAGGTTGTGTCAGATGGCAGAGATTCTGGCTTTCTGCTGGATAAAATATGTGAGTGTGCATATAAAGATGGCTTCATAATCCAAACCAAGTGAACCTAGCAAGTAGATCAAAGGAAGCAGCTGGTTTAGGGGATACAGGATCACCCACTCCCTGTCTCCCTGGCTGCTTTTGATAGGGGCGGAACTGCTAAAAGATGCCTGACAATACTTCAGAGAGAGCTGCCAGAAGCACACCTGTCTTGGTGGAGTCAGGCAGACTCCTCTTAGGTTCAGACAGCGGGCTTACCAAGATATGGGTGTAAGTGGGTGCAATTTGTAGCCCTGACTGCCATTAGTCTAGAATGCATCTGAAGCCTCCATCACAAATGATCCAGCTCGAGTCATCAAATCAGCTTCACAGGTTGTGAAACCGGTGTGAGAATTGTTCACTTCTGCAGTTTCTCTCGGGGGCCTCTGTGGGAGGGAAGGCACTTCAACAAATAGACGTGCCATAAATTGTGAGGAGAAAAGGTCTGACAGATGAACAGATGGGTTCAGTATATTACTCTCTCTGCCCGTCCACCTTTGGCTGATGAAGTGAGGTGAGGAGCGAGAGAAGAGGTGGAGGGAAATGATCTGTGTCAATGCATTAGAGCAAATTGCTCCTTCACCTGAACATACAAATGAGGCCCAATGGCGTGAGCAATGTCAGAGCAATTAGAAATCCTGTGTTTAGAGGTTAGATCTCTTCCTGCCTCTGATCTCCCCTGAGTGCACAACCCCAGCAGCGCAAGCACAGACACAAGGCAATCTTTAGTGTAATTGATATTAGCAGCCTTATTAAGCCAAAGGACTGAAAACAAACAAATAACTTTGCACGGTCTAGAATACAAATAATTTCTGAGACAGAGGTGCAAATAATTTTCACTTATTTACACTCCCAAATTATTTGGGAGGAAAAAGCAGCTGTTTGCAGTTTAATTGTATTATTACCTCACTTTCCAGCATCTGCGAGTTTGCCTTCTCAGTAGATTTAAAGAACTTTAATATTAAAGCATATAAGTGATGTTACTGTGTGTGCAGTTTATTTATTTTAGATCACTGGGTAATTCATTTCATGCACTGGGTCTTAAGTAGCAAACATCAGCTCCGTTTCTTGTAAATTTATTGAATAGCTAAGTTTCAGTAAAGCTGCTGTTGTCAAGCATTTCTTAAAACAAATGATGACAAACCTCATGTACTGTACTCATGTGCTCACAAAGAACAACAACCACACAAGCTTTCATGCATTGATAAAAACCTACCAACACCCGCAGGGCAGGAAAAGAGAAAATTCGTTTTTAGGACGCACTAATATAGTTTAACCTATTAAAAGCAGCAATAGCACAAAGGAATAAATTCTCCAGTCCAAGTAAAAGTACTTAAGTAAAAGTATATAAGTATTTGTAGCAAAATTTACAACAAATGTACTGTAAAATGTGTATTTTTTTAGACTTTATTATAATATTTGATTTGAAGTTAACTACTTTAAACTGTTTGGTATAGTTTCATCTTTACTGTATGTAAGTAAATATCAATATATGTGTCAAGTGAATGAAGTATTGTATAAAGTATAATATTTTTTCTTCAAATGTAGTGGTAGAAGTGTAGAGGAAAAATGTAAGGACAAAATCAGCCCCAACTAAACCAAGGCATCAAGTTCTCTTGCCACAGATCCAGAGCCAAGTCCTTTCATACTGGATATCTGCAGATACTGAGTCCAATCTGACACTTAAAATGTTGAGTAATATAGTACACATACTTTACTAAGTACTGAACACAAGAGTTAGTCCCACCAGTTCTTTCAATCCTACTGCAGAAAAATGCTATCAGTGTAGGCTGCTATAAAGGAGAGCAGCATTGCAATAAGGTGGAGCAAACACAGAAGAGTACAGTTAAACAAATTATCAGCATTTAATCAAAGGTCATTTTAGCTGATACTCATCCATTAAAATTTGTCTTAATCATCCCAGATACACATCTTGGGAATGGCTCAGGTCACCTTTCCATGCGATCTGCAGTATTCTACCTCATGAACACAATGAATTTTATTTTTTCAGGTAAAAGTCCTGCAGAACATGCCAAGCCTCTTTTAAGTCCCAGCCTGCTGCAGAAGCCATCTAATGACGTACACTCACATCTGGGAGCTGCCACGCACAAACACAGCCTCCTGCTATCAGCCACTGAGTCAGTTTCATTTCGCTTGTGCACATAGTAGTTAATTGCCTTGCTCAAGGGCACCTCAACATTAGCTGGTGAGAAAGGGAGCGCACTACTTGTTCATTCTCCCCTTCGAGGTGTTGGGGGTGGTGGGTGGGTGTCAGGGGTTTAAACCCAATAACCTTCCAATCATGGACCTATTTCTATATGCTTTAGGCTACGACTGGCACCAGAAATCTCTGTGCAATTATCGGGTCATGAAGAAGATGTGTCTCGCAGAATTTTGAATGGGAACAAAATATGCTTAATTTCTCTCTTTTGCTTAATTTCTCTCTTTTGTCAGATGATTCAAGGAGGATATTAGGTGAAGTAAATTTAATCTGCTTGTCACAGAGAACAGTTTTGTTGATAGCTTCTGACTGGGGGAACGTCTTATCTGAAGCTGACGAAAAGGGTCATCATCAGTATTAATGGACTGTAACAAACACGAGGTGGTAAAAGGATGAATAAAGCCTTTTATTTGGCAACAGGTTAAAGTGTTCCACCTGTCTAGGGTGACTGAATTGCCTCCGCAAACACAATTAAATACAAAAGTTGCTTGAGGGGAAAAATGCATTTTGTATAATAAAAACAAAATTCTAAACTTGCAATCTCGCACAAACTTTTGAGCAAAATTGCCTTCACACTGATGTTTTCCTTATGTGGTTTTCACAAACCCATTCTTTTAAAAACATTTGGTGAAGAATGCGGGCAGAGCCTATAGTTCAAGGTAAATTGCCCAATCTTGTAAACCTCACGCCAAAGAAAAATAAAAGCAAGGAGAGGAAGTCATGATTTCACTCACATGAAAATAGGAGCACAAACACAGTCTCTCATCTCAACTCATCTCATGTTAGTATCTCAACACAACTCCCTCTATTCAGTCATGAAAATGTTTCTGTGAGTGATGTAGGTGGTTAAGTAAAAATGAAACAGTAAATGTAAATGTCAAGTGTAAACAAAGAAGGATAAATAAATGAAGGTGTCCAGAACAACATTGTCTGTCATAGCTTCAGCAGTTGGTTATTTATAGTGGAGTGATAAGGGGGGATCAGGAGCGGCGGTGCAGAAACCCACATGCCGCATGCTTTGTGTTTCTCCACTCTATCAGCAAACATGTCAGTTCTCCTCAGCACTTATCAGAACACCTTGACAGTGAATTAGAAGCTTGTTTGTAGAATTTACCTTTCAATTGAGGGAAGGATGAGATTTCCATGGCATTTTGTAATTTCCACAGCAAACTGTCGCTTCCACTAACAAGGTCAACAACTATGATAACACTCTGTATTGAGTAATAAGACAATAAAAAATCTGCAGGCTGGCATGTCAGGTGCAGAGTTGCTCACTGTCACGGCTAAAGCCCCTGTACTTGGTATTGAATATTTAATTTTAATAATCTTTGCCTCTTGTATAATTATACCATAAGATCCATCCAAACATTGGATACACACGAGATCTTCCCATCGAGCCTTTGGAAGCCCTGAATTATTTTTCTCTCATTACCATAGCAGATTGATATAATCACATGCTCTTCTTAATATTCAGTTTACTGCCGTATATATCTGCATGTCATTTGGTAATATAATAAGAGTCCTTGGGATTCACTTAGCTGAGAGGATAACTCAATTTTGTAACTTAATATTGTCTCTGTGCTCACGCACAACGGGGTCTCATAAAAATCCCTACTTTTTCAACATTAAAAGCATGCACGTTCTTTGAGCACGTGCATAATGAGCACATTATTAAATTTGTTGGTTTAATGGCTGAACTGGGCAATGACGTAGTGTGTTCAAATTCACATGTGACACGCATAATGGTAATTGCTGAATTATATCCCGTATTGCCATCATTTAACACAAGATTCCCAGTGCCAAAGATCATTTATTGGCATTTATTTGTGGCTTTGTCACAAAGTTAAAAATGCATTATATGATCTAATTGCAATGTATGTCAGTCAGCACTAATGAATAATGTTCTGTGGATGTGAATAAAACTCTGAGGTTGTTTATTCCTTTGGATGACATTTACCTAAATGCCACATATCTGCACTGCTTCTTCTATGAGATGTGCAGTATGTAAATGTAATTTCCACTGTACAATTGTCTGGCAAATATCACTAAACAGGACACTTTCTCAGTTAGGAAGTTTTTCACTTGCCATTGTGAAATTTACCATAAGCATTGTCATTATAACAGCTCTTTTGGACAACATGTATTATTGTAGATAAAACTCAATCAATGCTTTCCAACCTTTTTTAGTTGTGATACAAATCAAAGTCTATTTTATTTTATATTATATTTAATTCCTATACATTATGCCCTAAATCCTTACTAGAATTTATTTACATGACTATGTCACATATTTGTAAGAGCATTGGTGGAGGGAGCCTGAGTGAAGCAGTATCTAATGACTGCTTTCACTGTAATTGTTGTTCAGATGGTAATACATAAAAATTTCAATCTTATTTAGCATTTATGAGCGTTATATAAATATTTCATAAATAGTTCAAGATAGATTATAATGTAGTTCTATGCAGGTATTTCAAGTGTTTATTAATTTACAGCATTCTCAATTACTGTACAAAGGTCTTGTGAGGACATGCTTTATATATTAACACAACTGTGTTTTACTATATTGTCATTCATATCTGTTTAGCAGCTTTCACTTACTGTATGGTTGCCCACATGAAGCATTAGTTTATTGACAAATACATGAATAAATACTTATATCTGCTTACAACTACATTATAGTGTTATACTATATATATATATATATATATATATATATATATATATATATATATATATATATATATATATATATTTACACTATTTATTGAATGTTAATACACTGCATATAAATGCTAAATAGGGGTTTAAACTTAAGTGTTATCTTTCAGTCAAAGACTCTCCTTTCAGACTGGGACAAAACTATACAGTATTAAGGTTTAGTAGAAAAAAACAGCAATTAAAGAAAAATCTGAATTCATTATCTCCTATCCCAGAATTCATCTGCTGACCCCTTACTACTTAATCCCATCACCCATTATGTGGGTCACTAATCTGGGTTGAGAACCACCTTTTCTTGTATTAAAAATATTCAAAACATCAAGAAAATCCACTAAAATCAGCTTATAACACTTGAAAGACATCACAAAGCACTTCGTCTTGTGAATTGTTTTAAGAATTGATGAAATATTTTGTTCAATATTTCAGTAACTGATTTATTTTAACAAAATAGTCACATTTGAGGTAATCACACGAACACTCCAAAGGCTCAGCTGGTGTGCTGTGCTTTACCACCCGATGGGCTAATAAATTTTTATTTTGCTCCAACCCCAAGCCAACCGAATAATGCGTGGTTAAATGAAGTAATCATTTTTACTGGAGACATCACTCACGGGAAGATAGCAGGTAGGTATATCACTTCCCACCATATGGTCATGGCTGTCAAGCGCAGGCCAATCAGAAAGCGACAATTTGCCACAGAGTTCCATGTTGTGATTAAATAGTTCCAAGGACGGCTCCGGCACACAGGAAGGCTCTTTGACCAGCCTGATACTCATCTCCGGCTACAGATTGGAAGTGGTGGTGGCACAGCTATGTGGCTCTCTCTGTCTGGATTTGTTATGTTATTCTTTCCCATTTCCCCCCACAGGCTCACTGTGCAATAGACTGTTATTTTGGTCTCATGAATATAGAAAATTTCAACTCGACTCTCAACTCTGTACAAATCATAAAAAGTACAGAAAGGAGCGAGGTAGGAATATATTTCCAAGATGGTAAATCACAGAGAAGTGGGCTGTGAATAATGAAGTCCCAAAAAATATAGGCTATTATACAAGCACTAGTTACAGGTCTTCGATGTAATAAAAATAGATCAAATAAGTGATCGTATCTTACATTTTTACTTGTCTAATATTTCTTGCATGTTTTGTGTATATTTCTGGTTTTGTATTGCACGTTATCAGTGTTGCATACTGTGATGACACACTGCCATCGATGGAACAAACTGCATTTTTTATTCTATACATGCAAACACCACATGGCCAAAATACATTGGTGCTGAAATGAAAGAGAAGAGTTGTAAAGGCAGTGGCATTGAAAAGCCTCTTTTGAAAGCAGAGCACTTCATACTCAGTCCTATAACCTCACATCCATGGGTGAAATTCCTGTGAATTCTATGAATTCTATTATACATGAATACATACATATACATATATATACACACACTGATTTGATTGAAAAGTTTATGTTGTCATGTGTCAAACTTTTTCATGACAGTTTTATCTGTGTGTTCAGCATGCACAAGGCAGTGCTGCAGTATTTACTTATTAATTGCCATTACTCATTATATAACAGCTTAAAAACAAAACAAGGATGAGGAAATTCTCACAAGCAACTGGCAGACAGACTCAGTCACAAATCACAGAGCATTACAACCAATAATTAATAAGTTGGGGTCATTCCAAAGTATTTAAAGCCATGGCAGGCTCTGTCCTGAAGCCTCATGTTTTACAACTTAAATAACCAGACAGACAAAGCACAGCACACCATGACATCAGCAGACACACAAAGGAGCTCAACACATACAACAGTTATAGAAAAAGACCTGCTAACAAAAAAACAGACAGTCAGAGAGTCTATTTCACTCACATTAGTTGATGCTGAAGCTTTTTCGTGCTTGTGTGGAGGTGGTCAATATCCATGTCACTTTATTTCCCACTGCACTTGTTGTTATAGTTGCTTGTTGTAGCCAGATAAATATTCCCACACAGACACAGTGGTTTATATCATGATCCCTGTTTCTCCATGTTGACTCCATGTTTTTTCTTTTAGTGTCCAGAGAATAATTAGCATCACATTTTAACATGTCTGGTGCTATTTCTACCAAATGAACTTCACCTGGCTTCTCCCTTGTAATGCCATGTTTGCCCAGGTAGCCGCAGAGAGGGGGCGCTGTTTCCCTCGTTTGAGGAAACCAGGGAGGAGATGGCCACAGCATTTACATTAGACAAAGAAAGATTATCAAATCTTTTTTTATAGACAGTGGTGTTAATGGTTAATGGTGTTAATGAATGAATGCCTTGTTTTCTCACATTTAAAGTCTTGTTGCCACAGAAGCACTAGATACCATCAGTGGTGGAGGAGGTAGTCATATTTATTTCATATTTTACATAAAAGTTAAAAAAATATCAAAATATCAATATCAATAAAGAAATACTAAAAATAGAAAAAGTAAAAGTATATAATGGTCCATTTCACTGTTGGAGTGTTATAATACCATATATGTCATATTATTTGAATATTAGCAAATTAGTGTTTTAATGCTACAGCTGGTCTCAATATTGAGGACTTTAGATGCTGCTGGAGTGTTTAATTTGTAACTATCATTTCATATAAATTGATTGTTTTTTTTTTGTAAAATTGTAATCTGAAGTATGAAGAGATATAAAATGGAAGCACGCAAGTAAAATACAAATACCTTGAAAATTGAAAAGGTACAGTACTTGAGTAAATCTGCTTAGTTCCTTTCTACCACCAAATACCAAATACATCGGACACCCATCAACCAGAGCTGCCACAAGGTTTTGTATTTGAGATTTATTACAAACCCAATGCATATTTTTTCCTTGTTTTGAGTGCTAGATAATGATTGGTTGCTATATGCAAACGTTTTGCAAGGTGCAATGCCCATTATTTTAAATGGTTGCACTTAGGTTCCCGTGTTATTTAAGTGGCATCAGCATGTCATCGTCGTGACACTAATGAATATTGGACAGCCAACACATTTAGTCACCTGCAAATAAGAGAGCCTTGTCGTCACTGAGCGAGACCTTTCTCCTGTCATCATTTGTTTAGCCACCCACATTTAATAATCTTCTTCATCCATGCTTTCATGTTTTAACATTTCTAGAGTCCACATGGAAATGTCAGAGTCATGAAGTGCACCTACAGAACACGTGTCGCTGGAGACAGGTACAGCAGTCACAATATTATTTCCTAAAACATCTCTTGGCCTGAATATAACATTGATAGTTTGGTCTAAAGGTTTTAGTGAGAATTATCAGAAAACTGTGTGTATTAAAACTTGAAGAGTTTTGTGTGTTAGAGGGCTCTACTAGCGCCTTGAGAGGCATCAAAAGTTTTCAAAGCATCAAAAGTTTTCAAAGCATCAGCCTGGATTGGTTATCTTAATGACCTGGTCACCTGAGACTATTTAATGCTTGGATTGTGATTTTATGCTCAAGCTTTAACAACAAAGACAGTCTCAGCTGCAACTTTATATCGCTGCCTCATAGGTGCCCCATCTTAAAAGGCAGTCCAGGTACTTCATATAAAAATGTAAATCATATCCTCATTTCCCAGCAGCTGGTATCTTTATGTCAACATATAAATGATGTGAGGTCAGTCACAAGAACAATTTAGTGCTATGTTATGCACAGTTAATGATAATCGTTGAGTTAGTGGCAGCTTTACAGTATAAGAGTATATAAAATATGACAGAATGAAACACACTGGCTGGTATTATCATTCTGTGAAATCCAGAGATGAGATAAGTGATGTGTATTAAACTGTACCCACACAGAGTGCGCTTGTGTCCTCCCCCAAATCCATCCACTGGATTTTGAAGATAAATGGGGAAACCGCTTCTGACACTAAGTGAAATGATTAAAGCTTTCATTGGGGTAGTTGGTGTGAATTAAACCTCTGAAAAGACCTTGCTTAATGTTTTAGACCAGATAAGTAGCATTAGCCTGAGAAAGCTTAAGAGTTCAGACCCATGCATGTTATTGGAAATCAGTTTCAAGATGATAGAGGCTGAGAGGGAATATGGGGATACTGTATATCTTATCTGTGAACCTCGGGTGTTTAATGGGCTGCCTATAGGATTATCACTAGCCTCAGCAGATGTTCATTTCCAAAACATATGTCAAGGCTTAAGCCTGGTGTAAACACTACCAGTGGACAGAGTTTATCAGTTTTGGAACAGGCTCCATATTTACAGCCCCTGAGCAGTTAAGCTGCATATGTCAATTGCACAGGCCTCCCCAACAACTGCCCCATCACCTTGGCATGGCCAGGATATCATAAACACTCTTTTTTGTCTCATATCATTGATTTTGAGTTAATTTAACATGATTCAAGACTGTGAAACAATCTATAACATTAAGGTTTTAGCCGTCAAAATCGACTTGTGTGACTGTGCGTCTAAATGCCTGCTGGGGATGAGCTACCAGACAGACTCCTATCTGGTTGCACCCCAGTGAATGGCTAAAAATGCCTCACAAAACTGTTAACTACATTTCACAGATTGCTAAAACTCTGTTTCGTATTTTTCTCCACACGAGCCATGCTCAGTCTCATTAAAAAAAAAAAAAAAAAAAGCCATCATGTTTGTTCCTTGAAAACCCATTTGCGATTCCACAAATAGACCCCTCTTTTATAAAGCGCAGACGTGCTGTGTCTACATAAAAAAGCTAATAGTTAAGGGGGTCCTTTAACAATCCTTCACATAAATGGTCCAGCTCTTCAAAATCATGCTAGTAGTTCCCACCTAACCTAGCATATCTCCACAATGTTTTATAAGTCTAACAAGATTTAGGAATAGTAGCCTGCCAAAGTCAGATATCCTGTATGAAGGTCAGCATCTAAACAGTAGGAACATTTATAAGAAAAATCTGGCATTTAAATATAACATTTAAAAGAAGCATGCACAACAGTGGATGCAGGCTAAATATGCAGTAAGGGTTTTAAGTCTAAAGCTCATGAAAACACATCAAGTGGGGTCTAATGGGTCTAATGAGATGTCTCTGTGAGGAAAATGAATGGGTTTTTCATCTAAATATCCCTCTCAGTGTCTGCTTTTAGCACTGGCTTTACTGTACTGAGACAGTTTTATCTCTCCAGTGGCACTAGGTTCATTGACTTTGCTAACAATGTGAGTTTAAGTAACAATTTGGCTAACAACAAGCTACAGTAATGCAGGAAACAAGGTGCAGAAACATCCGTTTTGAAATTAATCTTTCAGCAATACACTGTATTCAATTATTCAGTCTATTTTTTATTTTCTGTCATGTTCTTTGCATAGATGCAGTTCTTTTATATGTTCTTACTCTATTTTAGATTATATTCCATTGATACAATATTGTAACTTCCTCTATTACCCTGAGGAGACTGCAATGGAGTTTATATTATCTCATGTGCTTTCTTTCTCTATGACTATGATGAATACTAAGTTCAGGGCAGTTCAAGAACATGTTACTGTTCAGACCACTTTGTCAATATTCTCTACATTAATACAGGGACTACAGCCATTAGTACATGCATACAGACAGATCCACATACATATTTTTTGTTGTTAAAAGGCCACTGCTTCCATTAATGGATCTTGTCTTACACACAAAGAGAAACCTCTGCAGCTCCAGAGCTAGGGCATGACTGTAGAGACTCTTTTATTTCAAGGTTAGGAACTGACTGAGAGGCAAACTGAGCTGAAACTGTCTCAAGATGAGCACATCGTGTGCTGTGGGGAAACTAACTTGCTTCCTGAAGTGTCTTTCAGCTCCATTTTGCTTTATGCTTTTTCTTTACCTGTCATGTGTGTGAGAGTGACACTGTCACTGAGGTATTTAATAGAAGTCAGCAAGCTAATTATCCCAAGTATTCCATAGGCTCAAATGAATGGATCGCACAGTATGAAACAAATCCAAGGTAGCGAAATGTGTCCACAAATACAGTTTCAGGAGAGGTTAAAGAGTAAGTGTTATAATATTTTCTCTTTCCTTATTGTCAGTGCAATACCAACAACAAGTGAGTCCTGCTATCAAGGTTGTCTGTGAAGCCAAAGCCTGATACAGCATTTTTCCTCTGTGCCATGGAGCACCATTGTCTGACACAAAATACATCAGTGAGCCAGACTGTTGAACTTGGTGACATGTTCCTCCATTACAATCAATATGGCCACTGTAGTTTATTTTGAGCCAGTCATGGCCAGTCTGCTGCCAGAAATACTCACTAGAGCACCAAATGTGTGTTAAAAATATAGTCTCAAATCTGTCTCCAAAATGTACAACCAAAATGCTGAGAGGTACTGACAGGCTCAAAGTCTGAATGTATTTAAAGACAGACTAATGCATTGTTGCTTTAGAGTTTTTATGAGATTTGTTGACAACTGTTATCTTTTAACATTAATTCTAAATCTTCTGATCAGACACATTAAACAGAGATGAAAACGCTGACCTCTTTTTCCATGCCTGAATCTTAATTTAAAAAACAATTTCAGAGAATATCAGAAAATTGTCAGCTTGACTGTCAGACTTGATAAAGAAATATAGCCAGAAAAGGATCTTTGGAGAGTGATTCAGGTGCCCACTGGGATGTCTTAGTCAGGTCAATTTCAATTCAGGGCTTCTGAGAAGGAAGTGGAAGGAACTTAAGTTGTCAGGTCCAATGTAAAGTGATCCCTGTAGACATGGAGAAGATTAAAAAACTCAATAATGCCAGCATGATCATGTAAGAGATGTTTTGTCTGATAGAGTTGATAGCATCAGATCACTACTCCAACATAAAGCACAGTGGATGATGGTGTTATCACTGAGCTTAATCTTGCAGTTTTCCCTGTTTCAGTCTTTTTGTCACCAGAGCATGTGTTTCTGTCAGGTTCTCACACATGCTCGTTTCTTAACACTCCTACTCCGTGAATATTGTGTGTGTGAGACATTGAGGCCCATGGGGCTGCAGGCTTTCATTCCAACTAAATGCTTCCTCTCCTGACTTCAGTAATTAACAACCTCTTTCCTGACAGAAGGTGTTCAATCTTGAGTTTGAGCAAAAACCTGCATACAGATGGTCAGTGGTGTGACTTTGAGCAGTGGTGGAGGATGTCCTCAGGGCTTTTACTTAAGTAAAAGGAGCAAAACAACACTTTCAACACATTTTTACTTGGGTAAAGGTACAATAATAAGCATCAAAATATACTTAAAGTACCAAAACTAAAAGTATTTACCAAGCAGAATAATGGTCCACTTCAAATGAATTGTGTATTTTAGTATTGGATGTTAATTATTTCTGCACTAATGTGTAAGAATAACTTTAATGTTGCAGCTGAGAAAAAAATAGGCTAATTTTAGCTACTTTATATACTATCTTGATGGACAATAATATATATATTAAATTGTTAATTATATTTTGCATTATGGGAATGATGGGAATCTTCAAAGTAACAAGTAACTAAAGCTGTCATATAAATGTAGTGGAGTAAATATTCCAACATTAGCCTCTGAAATGTCATGAGTTCAAGTTTACTGTAGCAGAAAATGGCAATTCTCAGGTATCTTCTCAAAGTTGTAAGGTCAGTCCTTAAGTAAATGTATTTAGTTAATTTCCACCACTGCAGAGCACTGATGTGACTGATGTGGTCAAGAATATACCGAATAATCTCTATTTCTTATTCTGTGTATCATTTCTGTCTCTCCTTTGTTTTTGGTGATGCGTTGAAGCAACCACAACTGGAGAATATATATGATAAAAAGCTGGCCATAATCACAACCAAAAAGGGAATTGGAGTTCCAGATATTTCAGTCTGTTCTTTTGTTTATAACCCAAGAACTTTCTCTTGCATCCTGTTGTACTTTCTAATTCACCATTCACAGCAGATGGATGGAAATGCAGACGAAACAAAAAACACTGATACCAATTTAAGATTTGAAAAAGTCAAGAAAGAATTTGATTAACCTGATTTGTAATTTTTATCAAACAGACAATGACAAATTAGAACCACAGTCGTGATGTTTCCCCTGCCTCTTTTTTTTTCAGAAACATGACCAGTGTTATTTAATTGATTCCGCCTGCAGAGCCACAGTCCTCTATATATATAGGCTCCCTTGCTTGTGCACCACGTAGTTTGTAGTTTAAATATTACCCCCACCAGCTCTGAGTAGACAAATCAGAAATAATGTCCTCTAAATGTGTTAGATATAGAGTGATACAATATAAGATTTTGTGTAGCACATATATTACTGCTGTCAAACTCTCTAAAATGTCTGACAATCATTTTGATCTGTGCTTGGTGGCAGCAATGACTCCTTATTACATTTATTATGGGAGTAAGGTCCCAGGTTCTCAGTTGATTTCAATAATGGGTGAAATTTATCATGTCAAGATTTCTGTTTCTTCTTGTGTGCTTCCTGGGTCAGAAACCTGAAGTGATGTGTTCATTTGCTGTTTGGTGTCTCTTACCTTGGGCTGCCTCTCAGCCACAAGAGTGATACTGATGAAGTGGAAGTATCTTAGAACCATCTTGCTTTGCAATAAATTGATGGTTGAAACCCTACCTTGTTTTTAGAGCAGTCAGCCTTCTCCTGAAAGACTTTAATTAAAGCATAGGCAGCCTGTGGAACAAAGTGCATACAATTTTGACAAACCATTTAATTAAGATATTTATACAATCAGCTTCAAATAAATGTAAATTACTCTCTGTGCATCCCCCGACACACCCTTAATAACAGTACACTGTACATGTATATTGATGTGATGTCAGATGACATATTGTCACAGTTGTGCATTGTTCTGCACAGTAAATGTAAAAAGATCTATATAGAGAGAGAGAAGAGAAAAGCAGAACATTCCTTATCAGCTCCAACAACCTTGCAAAGTGAACTTCAAGAAGTTCAAGAACAGAGACTAAAACTCAGCATTATAATAGATCACAAAAATGAAAGCCTCATATTTAAGACCTGGTTAACACAATGAAGGATGAGTTAAAATATTTCCCTCTGTCTTAAAACAATACACAGGTGCCCATATGACAAGTGAAATCATTGCTTTGAAAGACACTGGCTTGATTTGACTAACTTAGACTGCTGGAGCCTCACGTTAACCTCTGATAGACTTTGAATTATGTTTGTGTGAGGAGGATTTAGTTCTTTAGGAGGACATATTTAAATGGCCAGTATGACCCAGAGGTATCAGCACAGCACTCATTTCCACTTTGTTCTTTCCTTAGCTTTTTCTAATTTCATAAACACAGGAAGGACAGGTATGTACAAGTTTTCAAAATGCAAGACTGCCAATGAAGATGGCCTGCACAAATATCCTTAACCCTTTCTGTAGCTCTATGCTTACCAATTAACGGTTAGAATGGATGATTGCTGTGTTTGATCAGAGACGGATCAACTAGACTCTATCAATAGATCTCTATCATCTAACTCATCATGCTCAGTGCAGTGGTTTACAGCTTTAGCTTAGGACTGCTCCTTTTTACTTTATACCAAATGATGTGCTCCTTGTGTATTAGTCTGGATTCTTTTTCTCTCTACACAGGTCTTTGTCCTTAGAGAGGCTTGGCTTGTAATGTAATTTCAGGGTCTGACTTAAGTAAGGATAAAAAGACATAAAAAATAGAATATCCTCTGCATGGCATTGCTGTTGAATACCAGCCCTTATTCAGAGCCAATCAGCAAGTATAGCTGGATGATTACTCAAATCCACAGAAGTGTGGAATTGGACAAATTAGAGTGTCTTTTCACCCGACTCAGTGCTTCTTATAGTGTCAGGCAAAAATTGAACTACTCCAAGGCTAATTGTGTAACAACGCAGAGTGCCTGCACCCAAGAGTTATGCAGAGAATTGAATGTTACTATGGACAAAGACACATAATGACAATCAATTCCAGAGAGAAAGTGTGACATGGAGATGCTTTCAAATTCAAATCAAAGTGAGCTCTTGAGGAGGTCATGGCTGAGGACATCCATATGAGCTCTTTTAAATATGTATGTTACAAAATTGCATTAGCAAATAAAAATCCTTCATCAGGAACTATTGTTTGTCAAATTAATTCGACATTGTCCCTGTATTCCTTAGCAACGGAGAGAAAAAGCACAGCACAGTATCAATTATAAGTTTTAATACAATATAATACAATATATTTCCCACATTTTAGGTGCATAAGATTAGTTAATAGTTGGTGGCTTGTATTAAAATGAAAATTAGTTTGTCACTTGAGTAACTAAGTAAAGTACAGTGGAGCTACAGTGGAGTATATTTCAGAAAAATAAAAAAGGTTAAAATGCACTGACATGACACGCGCAATGTCCTTAAAAGCTCATATGCCAGCCACATAAGTACTTTGTTTAACAAGAGTATAGGATGTAGCATATGTTTAAGTGTTATGTGTCTCTGATTTAATATAGAGACTCTAAAGACTGAGAACAGAGAAAGAATATTCATTTTGAAATATGATCCCTTTTTTCCTCTTAAGCTACAATAAACTATAATCTTTAGTCATATTACTACAGAGAATATAATAAAGACTTTGTCTTGTATAGAGTTTTACCTTCTATACAGATTTTCAGGAGTACTTTGTTTGCATTGAACAAAGGACCAGTTGTAGCAGTGTGATGAAAAATTGTGTTGTCGCTGCTCTTTTTCTTTTGTGCTGTGATGTGCTTAAACAAATTGATGGTATACACCGGCAGAACAATGGGACACCTGAACGTTTGCAGAGACCTTCAAATCCAACCTCGCACAATAGTGGCAGTGTGGTTAGAAGGTGCACAATTATTTTGCAATCATTTGAATTATCAATGAGGATAAAATCTGGTTGTGGCCCACAAAAATAAGACACTCCATTTATATGTCAGTCACCCTGCAGGCTAATGGCATGAGAACTAGTTTTTCTGAACCCTGCTGTGGATGGGTTAAATGTGCATTAGATAAATAATTCAGATTTTAAAGAGGAGTTTTACATGGTTAGGTATGCATGCAAAATACAAAATATGCAACATATACTGCTGGTTGCCAAGCAATACCAATTTCATGTCCTGCAGCTACTGCACACACAGAAATAGCTGTTGTGTTTCTAGCCACAATAATGAGAACAGGACTTTCATGCTATTCCCAATTCTAATTTTTCATTTTAATTCTAATATCTGGAACATATTGGTTCTGCAACATATTTGCATCACCTTAAAGTAATGTACTACAGGTAATATGACTTTGCCTCTCACCTGTGGGCATTTTCCTTCAAACCCCCAGTGATCAATTCATTTTTGCCAGCATATGTGCCCTTATACATCCAGCCCCTTAAAAGGAACGCAGCCATATCTAATCATTGACTGGCATTTCTATAGAGTGATATTATATTTGCCTTCTCTGCTTGGCCAGTATATTATTAAAGCACGTCTCCCAGAGGACCACTCCGGCCACAAGGTTTCTATGGTTACCACCATTGTACCAATACCTTTTATGAGTTCTGTGGACATCACCTCCTAATTACTTTCAGAGAACAAATTCTCATTTCAAATATATCCGGCTTTATTTCTATTCATTATAGGGGATGAAAAAGGTGCAAACTGTCAAAGGTGTGCTGTAAGTATCAAAAAACACCGTTTGGTGTGTGGTTGTGCTCAAAAGTGAGATCAGGAGTGATGCAACCAGAAAGAAACTTCTCGGGATAACAAGTGTCGAGCTTTAAACTACCCTTCACATAGTCAGTATTACATCAAGGATCATAGCAGTGATGCGGCGGAGGTGATGTGTGTCCTGTGCCACTGCCTCATGAAGGGGAGGCCAAAATCTGCTCCAGTTCAGTTTACAGAGCCTCTCCTTCCTATAAAACTCTGTTGCACTCTGGGGAAAATGTTTCCTCATCCTGGTCACACCCAGTGTGACCCAGAAAACCAAATGGATGGCCATGATTGATCTCACCTGCACCTGTTCCATATTCAAACACACATGCAAACCCCATTATTTGGACACCTGGACCAATAATTGCGGTATTGTGGTTGTCATAGTTATAATGACACATACATTTCTATTTATTGAGGTTAAAGGGTAGGTCTGGTGATCTTTTACTGCATATTTTTCTTATTCTAGACCAAACAATAAATAAATTGATACTACTAATAAATATTTCTTGTGAAGACAGAGCTATCACACACACCATCTTGGAGTTGTAAATACGAGCCAGCACACCACATTCACTGCTGAAAATAGCCCAGAACAAACTTTTCACCAACGTTTGAGTAACAGTTGCTATAAACTACAGTGCCCAGCTGTTTTAGAAAATGATTTAGCATTTATGTTCAAATAAAAGTATTTATTTTTGACCTTTTTTCAAAGCATTACATCTTCAATAGAAATCTGATTTGCTTTTATTTGCAGATAACACAATAAATATAGAATATTGCCAGCCAAATAGTCAAAGCCTCTCCCCTCAACCCTCCATTTCCAATCGTGTAGGAACCACTTTTCTACACCAAACACAAATCATAATGTATAATACCTATTGGTGTGAAGAAGAAGAGCAAATGACAGTGACTATAATAACTATAAAAAACAAAATACTGACTGTATTTAATTGAAATCCCATCCAAAATTACTCAGTAAGCTCTTGTAATCTGCATTTTGTCAGAGCCTAAATACTTACAGATAAACATCAACCTCAGCTTTTGCAGGACCAAACTGTATTGCCAGTAATTTCCCATATAAAATGTTATAAGTTATATCCTGAACAGCAGAGGTCACAGTGCTCCATATTTTTATGTTAGGGAACAGGATGCCAATGGTTAATGTCCACTGAGTATGAGTATCAAGTTGGCTGCCAACACCAAGCTACAAAGTTCTGCTGAAATCTGCTGACAGCGCTGAACTCTGTAATGACTATTTTGAAGGGCTTCCGAGTGTGAGGGTTGTTCGCCGGCCTGTCCCATTGGAAGAAGTCTCCGACTGGATCTCAACTGTGCAGAGAAATTGCCTCATGGAACCGCAGTCTGCTCTGCGGTAATGCTGGTGTCATGACACATACACAGAGCTGCCAATCTCGCCATCAGAGCACGTTTTCAATTACACATAACGGTGTAGCAGTTGTTCCTCCTGGTGTTAAACCATGCGTTTGTTTAGTCGTCAATTCCTCCAGAATGTGAGAAAATCAACAATCAGCATCTTTTAATTAAGAGGCTCCAAATTGGTTTGAACTGCTGTCATTTGCAGGTGTTTGTATGTTTATTTACTGTGAAACTCATAAGTTAGCAACATAAAGTTTGGTTCGGAGCTGAGATCAAGCTGAGATCGAGCCTGCCGACGGAGTGATATATCCTGTCCCTCCTCTGGCAGGTGCTGACGTACGCTGCAGCTGTCTCTGCAGCTGGGCTTCAGTGGTTGTAATGAGTGCAGACAACACTCTCTCTGCGTCCTCCAATGTTCCTATCACACAGAAAGTCAATCACAAACCATGATAGCTACTTAGACTTTCTAAACACATTCACAGCATGTGCAACATCTACCCTGACACAGGAGAATAGAGAGGGAGGTATGAACGTATGGCTGCAAACAAGGCATGAAAATTCAAGGTATGTGCCATTTTCAGAGATGCAAAACATAACAGTGGTAGCCGAAGAAATTCTCAGGTTTATTAAGAGATGTGATTGCCTGCTCCTTTGTCAGCATTCAAGGCTGACGCTCACGGATACTGGATGCCCTCTCAGCCTCGACAATCTGCAGCATGTGTACATATAAAGCAGCTAATGCAGAGGTGTGACACTTTAATCATGTTTCAAAACCACTATCTACAATCGGTTACAGTGCATTTAGAAATATACATGTGTATTTTTACCACATAAGACATCAGCGCCTCCCTTTGAGAACCTCGCCCTAACATTATAGCAGTAACCACTGTCCATATATTCCTGTCAGTGCTATGTCATGCATGCAAATGAGAATCATTGTCACTCCAGATGAAGGAAGCAGTAATGAGCTACAGTCAGAATTTGATGCAATCAGTCAGCATTTTAAAGGATCATTTACTTTTATACTTGTTTTTTTTTTCTTCTTTTGAAATGATTGGGTTTTTTTCTGTTGCATCAGCTGGTTTACAATGTGGAAATATTTATGTACTGTGACTTTTGGTGTGTATAAACACTCCTTCTGGAATCCAACATTATTCCTAATGTAAAGTGTGTTATGTGTTCGTCCTTCAGAGAGAATCTAAAATAACTTGGGGAAAAAGGTAAGTCGAAGAGCAAGCCCGCCTGTTTATGTAATTTTACAAACTGAATGCCAACCACTGACAATTGTGACAATTGTACTTAATCTTTTTATGTAGGGTTGTCAGCATGAAAAAGATCTCTTGAAAACAAATAATAGGATTATTTAATGGTGAATCAACAATTCAGGAGGACATGAGAAATAAATTAAAAAGTTGTCATTATTTTCCTCTCTGTTGTATGTGGCTGGTGGGGCTTGTGTGTCTGTGTGTGTGTGGACGGGGGTGGGAGAGCTCAGAACAAAAGTAATGAGAAATATTTGAAATTATTATTACGATGTGAGGGCTCCCCCCTTAGGGAATGATAAATAGTCTGTGTGGATAGGTTCGACCTGCTACCTGGATTTTTAAGGAGCCCAGCCCATCTGCATGCGCAAGTGGACACTTATAACTGGCATATAATTATGGACCAAGGATATGGCAACCTTGCCTGGGAGTGTGTATGCTTGGATGATGCGAGACTTGTGAAAGTCAAACAGCTACTTATGAGTTGAAGGTGCATGCCAGCTGACATGAAAAATCTGGTTTGTTGGCCTAAGGGCAGCAAAGAATGTTGATGGGGGAAGCTGGAGGCTTGTGATTACTCCCTGAAGCATGCAGCGCTCTGCATGACGAGCTACCTCCACATGACTCGGACATCCGCAGTGACCTCTAGACAATGGTCATACATTAGGACAGCCTCTGTGAGCTGAGAGACAGGAATGGGCAGAGAAAGAGGGAGGGGAACTATAACAAGGAGATCAGTCAGAAATGTGGACAGCTCTACGCTCGATCCACCTCTGTGCATCCAATCAATTACTGTAATTCGTTCAAGCTGTACCAAAGAGAGTAAACAGGGAGTGTAGCAGCTAATGATGGCACCTCTAGGAATATTAACATTTTTCCACTGCTCAATACTTGTCTAAATTTTCAGCATTATTTTATTGGCCTGAGTGTTAACACATGACCTGAGCCAAAGTGATACGTTTCTTCAGAGGAAAACACGTAGACTCATCAGTGGCACTGTGAATTCAATTTTGCAAAGTAATTCTCCAGCCTGTTGAAATGTCAAATGCTTAATGAAGCTTATCTGCATGAACTGTACATTATTTTCCTCACTTACTGTACCATATATTTCAATTTCCTTAAACCAGCCAGTCTCCTGCAGAATCTCTGCCAGCCGACATACCATTAAATGGTAAAGTTGTTTGTGTCTCTTGGCTCACAAATGCCAATAATTTTTTTTTTAAAGTGTATCAAAAACACCCTCAAGACTCCTTGGTTTTTGTCTGTGTGGGTGTTTCATCACTGTAAGAACTTTTGTCTTCAGTATTGTCCAGCATGATGGCTTACTTGTGCTCACAGAGGAAATAACTCAAACGAGGAAGTGCAGGGATACAGGTAGAAAATTGGGTCTCAGGAGAGTATTTTAGATGTATTGTGGAAGGATTGGGAGTCACTAGATGAGTCAATCTCAATCCAAAGTTTCTGACAAGGTAATGGATGGAATTGAAGTTTCTGGTAGTTGGTGGAGGAAACTTAAAATGGAGAACAACCTCATTAACATCGATAAAGGTGCACTCCTGGAGAAAGCTTGTGGATATTTGAACTCAACAGAAAAACAAATACAGCCCTCCCTCCTTTCAGTGCTCCTTCAGAGAGAGCGAGGGCTGTGCATGAACACCGGATTGCTTTTTTCAGCACACACACACAGAACAGATAGCTAGCGGACCGCAAGGTGACGTACACTAAGAAAAAGTGTGTTGGATTAATCGGAGATTACACCTTTAAAGAAACCTGATCATGCCGACGTGATCGCATGACATCAGTTGTTCCAGCACAGTTTGTCAAAGTGAAAAAAATCCAGTCACAGAGGGCCTAAGGTCTCTGAGCTTGGTGATGAGCTTTGGGGCACAATGATATTAAATGCTTAACTGTAGTCATTGAATAGCAGTCTTACATATGTGTCCCTGTAGTCCAGGTAGGACAGGGCAGTGCGGAGGGTTAGGGCGATGGTGTCATCAGTTGACCTATTTGGCTTGTAGGCAAACTGAAGTGGGTCCAATAAGTCAGGGAAGGACGAGCTGATGAAGGATCTGACTAACCGCACTTCATAATGGTTGGGGTGAGTGCAGCGGTGCAAAGGTTGTCATTTAGGCACAGGGTTTAGGGTTTTTTGGGAACAGGGACATTGACGATCTCCTTGAAGCATGTGGGGACTACATACTGTGAGCAGTGAAAGGTTGAAAATGTCTGTGAAGACGTCTGCCAGCTGATCTGCACACACCTTAAGAGCTTGGCCGGGGATGCTATCAGGTCCAGGAGCTTTGCATGTGTTAATCCATTTAAGTGATGTACAGACATCTGCCCTGGATATTAAAGGTAGGCAGGGGTTCTCCTGGGCCATTTGTACCTCCACAGCAGTGGCATTGATCTCAAAGTGTGTATAGAAAGTGTTCAGTTCATCTGGGAAAGATGCGGACACTCCCTCAGCACTGCTGGTTTTTCGTCTGTAGTCTGTGATGGCTTTAAGTCCAGACCACATGTTTTTGGCTTTGGAGCCGTGGTAGTGAGACTCCACTTTGTCCCTGTCCCTTCACCTCTGTGTTGTCTCTTAGCTTTGTAGGACATCATACATAATTACATGAGTCCCATCCTCACTTTAATAACTCTGATAAAGTATTTTGTTCCTTTAATAGTCTATTATAAGCAAACAAATAATCCAACCAACAGCTGTCGAGTATGGACAGTATAAAGAGTAAGAAAACAGAAAACAGGTCCAGATTTACTTGGCTTCAGCTGTGATGTGTAGACTCTTTGGACATACCAGAGTGACAACAAAAAAAAAAATCTGCGAAAACAGTGAATAAAATAAGAGCTCCAATAAATATCGCCAATGTCGTGCTAATCATGGTCTAATTATATCACAAAGTAATTGCGCAGCAATTATAGCTCCTATCATTTCTGAATGAGCACATTTAAAAGAGAGAATACATATGAGTTGATTAAAATTATACATTAGGTGATTCAGTGAGGAAATGTTATAAAGTGAATTACTTTATCTTTTTGCATGAAATATAGTTTAATCAGTTTAGTTCCATTTGATTAAATTTACTGATAAATTGGTACCATGTTACTTCTCCCATGTTCCCACTCTGTCTTTGCACCACTGTAAGAAATTAACCACTCTAACAGCAGTGTATTACCTGCTACTTCAGCATGAGCACAGCCCTGAAGGTTTTTCCGATGCCTACATTCAGATGCCTATGTATATACATTATCATTCTGTGCAGACAAGCATAAACAACTTGGCCTGAAATTGGCTTTTTAGTGAGTTCTGTGATGTTTATGGGTCTATACAATCTGCTTGGCAAGCAGTCAGCTGGCTATCAGGGAAGTAAAAGCAACAACTACAATGAGGGAGAGCAGGAAGAAACAAATTAACAGTCCCTGTTTAAAAACGTACTACACATTAACATCAGTGTTTTCTTTTTTTTATTCAGTGTGCCTTGCGGACACAGCCCTGGGCCAGCTTTAAAACAGGTGTTAGTTGGGAAGTCGACCAAATGAGGAGGAGGAAGAGGAGGGCAAGACTAACTCTACGCCTCCTGCCTCAGGGAAAACAATGCAGGTGACTTCTACTGTTCAGCACAGTAGTTACTGTTATTGTATTGCACTTAATGAAACGTATGTAGAGAACCCTGATGCAGTCGAGTTTTTATTTTGATCAGTTTATGAAAAGGTTTAAACCATTCTGATTTGGGCCTGTTTATACCTTCTGAGGACTGTATATGTGCGTGTGTGACAAAACAGATTATAATCAGAATATTAGGCTCCATGTAAATGAGCTTCTGTTATTAAGAAGCATTTTACAGAACCTTTGATTGATGATTGATAATATAAGCAGACAATTTTTGACATTAAGTAATTACATTTATTGTATTTGCTTTATTTACATACACTGCTTCTCTTTTCATAAAAGAGCAAATTCCATCTGATAACAACTCTCATAAAGTGGTTAAGAATTTCTTTGTCAATCTTTTATTTCAAAGGTCAACAATGAATTTTCAAGCTCAACATGTAATAAACGCATTTATAAACTGTTTTAAAACTGCCTCTCAATAATTCAGGTGTATAAATGGTTTATACATGTTTTTTAACGTATTCTTATGATTTCTTTGTGTGTAATCATATACCATTAAATATTATTACATCTGCTCACAACTACAATATAGCGTGTTAATCAATGAATCAATAATCAAGTAAAGACGTTTAATATGCTGCTTAAGAATTCTGGGTATAATACAGCACTTAATGCTAAAGATTTGATACAATGAGATCAATATACTCATTTTCTCAGTCTGGCTTTCAGTGGACAGACTGCAAGGAACGATCATTTTAACTCTGTTTCTATGAAAATTATGTTTTTATTTCAACGTGAGAAGCATTTTTGAACTTGTTCATCCCCCTGAGTGTTGCATCAGATAAGATACTGGAGAAACACTGTTCTCTTCTGTTGCTGTTTCATCACTGAAGTCTGCTATTACTGCACTGCTGCCATTACAGACACTTCTGAACTCTATTATCTTCTTCTAATAGCTCTACAAAGGTCATTTTGATAAATTATTTATAACTAATGCAAAGTAAAAGTTCAGGTAACCCTTACATAGTCTAATACTGATATTTCACAATCAAAAACCACAGGTTAAAGCAAAGAAATGCAATTTCTGATTATAGCAAGCAGTAGATGAGGTTTTACTCATTTTATTTGCGTAAACCCTTAAGTTCACTCCTAAATCTTGGGTAGAGGCTGAGCACAAATACAAGACGAGCCCTTATTCAATTTTAAGTGATGAATTTAAAGTGATGAGGTGAATTATCCCTCTCCAGAAAATTAAAATATAGTGTAGTTGTGTGCTATCCATTGCTTCTTCAGATGAAAGGAAGAGAAAAACGACCACATTAAAATAATTTAGAGCCCTTCTTTGAATTAGGGTTCTCAGAAAATAAAGGTCCATTTGAATAGTCCATGGCCTCCAGAATAAGTTCTCTGTAGAAGCAAATCGCGATAATTAATATGTGATGAATAGGTCTATTTTGTCCCACAGAACATAAGCACAAAGATAATGAAGGCTTGTAGTCTATTTGTCTTGTGTTGCCTCCAATTTATTTCTACGGTTTTTAAAAGAAACATGGCCTCTATAGAATTCGTATTATAACTTTATGAATGTTTGTTTATAATATGTCTCTATATAGACGGCATTACAGTGGCAATTACTGTAAATAAGCCCAGCCATTGTCAAGCATTTACATTTATATTGCCTGACACTGAATAAAATATGACCATTTTGTTAAATAAACTTAAAATGAAAACATAGATTTACATTTTCAGACCACACACGGCGGATCAGCAGCGTTATAGAGAGTGTGTGCCAATGAAATGCTACCTGTAGTATTGATCTAGGTGCAGATCTTAGAAACTGGCATCTACAAAAGTCTGCTTGGTGTGTAAGCTCTTTGCCGGACAAGTCAGAGTTTCTACAGATGCTTTCAATCACAGTTGCAGGGAATCTTTCGACAGATGCTCTCATAAACCATCACAAGAAAAACCGGCGTTTGTTGCCAAAAGCAGTGCCACAGTCAGAGAGCACAAAATCCAAAGTACAAAAGTGCAGCACGCTCAATGCTGACACCAAACACTGAAAAAAGCACTGAAAAAGCAAAGAACTGTTAAAAATACCTGAATTTTACAGATTTTCAAGCAAATCTCAGGAACTGTCCATCAAATTGTCATAATTAACACTACAAAGACTGTGGTGACAGCAGTGGAATATAAGTACATTTACTCAAGTTGTACACGGGTGCACTTGCTTGCACTTTGCTTGAGTATTTCCATCTCATTTTACTTTATCAACTACATACTTTTTACTGTGCACCACTGTACATGCAAAAACTATGTAAAAAAGATTTATGGATGAGTTTCCAAAATATGATGCATTATTATAGACTGATGAGTGATGATTAGTGCTAATTTCACATATGGATTAATCTAAATATCTTTACATTAATTTACTGACTGTTTAATTAATAATAGAGAGAAATGCCAGAAATTAAAGTGACACTTTCACAATGCTTGTTTTTGTCTAATGGCCAAACTTCGATATGATGGAAGATAAATAAAAAATATTCAAATTCTTTAAAGGAAATGCAGCAAATCTTCACATTTGAAAAGCTAGAACCATAAAATGAAAATGAAAACAATGAAAACAATTAAAGGCCAAATAGTTTTCATTTGCATGTATGCCAAAAGCTCTTAACAACCTTAATTTGTAAAATAATTAGTGATGAAAGCTGATAAATGTAGTAAAGTACAATATTTCCCTCCCTAGAAATCCAAAATTGGCATTTAAAAAAAGACTAAATCAAGTACAAATATCTTAAATGTTTACTTAAGTACAGTATTTGAGTAAATGTACTTAGATACTTTGCACCACTGTGTGCTGTATGTAAAGAAAATGACCTGAATACTTTCATCACTGCATGATAAGTAGCTTTGATTTGGTCGTGAGGTAGGAGATGGGTCCGATAAAAGGTCAAATAAGGTATGCTATAAGTGTAGTTGTTTGCTCCCCTCGTGTTTACCCTTGAATTCTGCAGTAGCAGAAGACACAGCTTCATCAACAGAGCCAACATTGTTAATCCATCTCTGCCACGGTTGTTTACTGTTCTGCCTCATCTCGCTTACGTCACTCTACCTCAAGAGACCTGATTCAACATTCAACCTTAACTTTACCTGTTAAAGACAGATGCATTTAAATGGCTTGTCGCTTCAATAATAACATCCCCATTTCTCTCTACTGATTTCTCATTCGAAAGCTGTAGCATTAGCTGCATTTTTTCAGACTTGCAGTGGAGACATTATTTTGAAGTGCACACCCCACAATAGCTACAGCTACTTTTAAAAATCAAAGATAGCGAAGAATAAAATGTATAATAGCCTCAAATCAGCTAGGTGCTTCGTTCCAATTTACAGTAATTCAGCCAGTGTAGCTTGTTAATATGTATTTACTGCACAAGACAGAACACCTTTTGGTGAGATGGTGAATTCTTGTAATAGTCGAGTTTACAATAGGACCTCTTTGGTTCCCCACAGTGAATCAGCAATAGTTGCTTGGGAACCACTTTCTTCTTCCCATGGAGCCCATTCATGGGAGCTGTCTGCACAGCCTGCCTCTACTTATTCTGATTTCCTAAACCCTGGAGGGTTTAATGTTCTGTGCGTTGCTCACCTCATGCTATTTTAACTTTTGTTTGTTTGAGATTATTAGCATCATTTAGCTAACAGTTGTTTACTTTCATCACTGGAGATCCAGATGGGTCCTTCGTAGGGGATTAAGATTACAGGTAATGATAGCTGCATGTTATAATACAATTAATGCATGTTGTAGTGCTGTCTGTGTACACCCCCTTCCTGTATTATCTTATGATGACTCCTTTTGTTTCAAATGAATTATTGGCAACAGACTCTCTATATCATCTGTGTTATTGTGTTAAATCTCAGATAAATCACATTATCCAGTTATAACTGCATTGCCTGAAAACTAGATGTAAGATCACAGTTTGAGAGATGCCGTGTGTGCCTGTTATCACAGCCCAACAGGTGTAATAGTGATATCACAGCAGAGGATGCTTTCACACAATCTTGAGTCACTCAGTGCTCAGTTTCGCACATTGTGTCAGCTGTGTCACACTGGTTTATGCTTCAAAAGGATCATTCTCCGACCAACTTTTAAACATTAGAAAGCGTGACAATGTAAGTGGATAAAAACTGTTGCACTTCCAAGGGTTGTATGTGGCTTTTAAAGTTGACTTACAAGGCTGAATTGTTTGCTTTACAACTAGATTTTATTCAATGGCAGACGTAGTCATAGCAAGCACAGTTCAGAGGAGGAAGTGTGCCACTTGAAAAATGGTATTTGTGATGGTTTAAAGCAGTAGTAAGTGTATTCTGGAAACAAGCTGTAAACACGTCATCACATTATATTCTCATCAAGCAGTTAAGGAGCAATATTATAATTCTTTTGGTGCTCTGTGTATGTCCATCTGGTGGATGAAAGTCCAATATTTATTCTGTTTAAGCTTTGTTTTTGGTCTCGACCAGCTCCTGAGAAGAATATCCTCTTTTGCTGAGATTGCTCCACTGTGTTCACAAGCTACTTGCTAACTGTGTCTGTCTGCTGGTTGGGGCTGAGCAGGTAGTGTGCCGTGTGGTTTAAGAGCTTTTTTTGCAGAACAACAGCTGCCTGCCGCCACTTAAAACTATGCAAAATGAATGTGAGCCAAACAAAACAGTAGCATTTTCAGCCCAGACAATCAGAATGATGAGAGGAAAGATGCTAAAAAGCTCCATGAAGTTGGAGTTACCATTATCTGAGTGTCAATCACTATGAGCATCCCCTTTTTACATTATACATACTTGTTTGATCTGTTCTTATTATAGAAATATAGTTTGTAGATGCTTTAACTGTGTGTATTGCCGCCACACTAACTGTCAACCTTCTCACACACATACATATTTGTGTTAAATAAACTCAGTTACAGAGTTAATGTGCTGCATTTCATAAAAGAAATTTCAACAACATTTAAAATGAGTCATGAATATTTTACCATAAATAATTTCATATTGATTGAAATTGATTGTTGCTGAAGGGATTCATTCTCTTTATTTTACCAGATGGATGCAGTTGAATCAGCATAATTCATAATTAATGAATCTGTGCAATAAATGAATCATTACACCCCTATTGATGGTAATTAATTTTTATTAATATTTAATGCCTGACAAGGAATTGGTCTCACATGGCTTTAAAAGGGAAAGGGATGGAAAATTTGAAAACAAGTTTTAGTTTAAAGGCTTCAACTTGTATTGCATGTAAAGCAGAACTCAACAAAGCAAACAGGACCAATTTATAACTCCTTAGATTAATTACTCCTTTGTTTCCAATAACACATCAGGTGCAAACTATTAACTACTGATTTATTAATGGAAGTGTAATCAATATCTCCAAATTTAATGAGTTTAGGTAGTATTTCATTACATGGGGTGCAGATCATTTGTATATGATTTAATCATTTTTGACCATTTTTTATCATCCAGGTGTTTGTAATTAGGCTGCTGTCTCTCACTAGTTTATCAAGCTGGAGTAAATTTGTGTTTTGTTACAACATTAAATTTGAAAGGTCAGTTTGACTAAGTGAAGGTGTAAAATGGAAGTTCCTTCCTTTTTTTTTTTTTTTTTGCATTTCACATTTCTACCTGAAGTACAGCAGATTGCCATGTTGTCCACACATGCTGAAGACAAGACAGAATAACATTATTCAGAGGTTGTTTATCACGTCAGCGTGTGCACAAAATCTCCCTAATCTTGGCTTTTATATCAACAAAATCCAATGGCTGTTCAACCCTCATTAATTGTGAGTGACTTAAATGCCAAACTATGAGCCCAGAAAATGAAATATTATGGTTGTAATTATGGCTAATTTGATATTAATCAATTATAGGTATTCTCAATCAACAATAAATCATTGGGTAATTGGTCTTTGATGCTACAGCTGTAACAAACAGCGCAAACATTGATATCTAAATGTACTAGATTGTATTTGTACTACCAACTGACTGTGACAAGCAAAGTTTCCAGTACTGAGCAGAATTATGCCCATAATAAGTCCACATAATAATAAGAGCGTAATAAGTGAAGCATATTTTCTGCCCTATATAGAGAATTTCCTCTCCCTCTGCACCAAACAAAGCTTCAGAGCCCTGCGGCTAATCACTGCCCTTTACCTGTTGTCATTCATCTAGAGGAGTCAATTGGTCTGCTTCTGCAGGGTGCAGAGGTAATTACGATTTGGCTATGACTTGCGTTTGGCTCTATTGTCTGACTCTGTGGCACACACGCTGGGATATTGGGGACTTGAAGCTCAAAGCTCATTCAGGAGAGTTCCACTTTGACTACACCACTCAATGTTCCCCCAGAGAGCTCAGCTACTAACTAAACAAAGCTCAGCCAAGATGAGTCAAGATCATCACAGAGAAAAAATACCTGCGCCTATTTTTATCTTCTACTCAGAGTGCTTTATTTGTCGAAATACCATTTCCAATGCATCCTAAGACACAGAATATTTTCTCTTTCACTGCTCCTGTTCCGTTTTTGGGTGATTGAAAAAGTTGCAAAGCAAGAAGAACAATTTCACAATACTGCTGTCTAGATATTTTTCACAGATCCGCCTCTCTTCAAACTCAGAATTGTATTAATATTTAATCGCATTATAAATTGGATGAGGAATACAATTATGTAAGTAAATACACCTGTCCCATCAAGCAAGAAATTGAGAAAATCCCCCAGCAAGTAGCTTTACTCTCAAGGTGAGATTTGGGAAATGAATGTATAAACTTGGGGGAGATTTGCTGCGCCATAATCCACATTCCTATTCATCTAGTGCCTCACACTGTCAAAGGAACTCCTTAGAGATGGTGTATAGTTATCTCTTAAACTCCTGTTTATAGTCCCCTGCTTTAACACCAGTAATGGACAGCAGGAACCCATGTTTAAGTTATGATAAATGGATATGGATAATGAAATAACCACATGTTCAAACTGCATTTCATATTTCACTCCTGGGGATGTACATCTGGGTTTATTGAGGAAAAAAATCCTGTAAAATATTTCATTTCTAATTATAAGGTGCAGACGAGCATGAGTTTTAGTCCAAGTCCTTAATACAATGAAATAAATATTATTATATTAACAATGGATCATGTTATGCCGCCATGTGGTTCCATAGATATAAAGCAATATTAGTATGCAGTATGCAGAATTGGCAGAATTGTCTCAGCTTTTTTTAACCATTGATGGGTAAGGAAGGAAAGACAGTGTTTGATGAAGAATATTCTAAAAAGCTGGTTCTTATATTGTACATATTACATCCTCTAGGTGTAAATGTGATATTTCGTATTTCTAAAAAGATTATTATACTGTTGTTTTGTAAAGTTAAGTCAAACCAAAAGAAAACATTTGGTGAATGAAGCTTGAGGTGCAGTAGAGGAGCTGTTTGATATGTTTTTATCTTGATGGACTCATATTTGCCAATTTACAATAAAGAACGCTGCAAATGAGCAAATGAGCTGAAGATGCATGTGAACATATGTTTTGACAAGCGTTTAGTGTATTTCACCTGTGAACGTTTACACTTTACCGGGCCTCACTGAATGTTTTGCACTTAGGAATTTGCAGCAGTATATCAGCATGACATGTCGCAACAGTCTGTTCAAGTGCCAAAGGGCCCCTGGGAAACAGAGCGCTGCGTAAACTTCCTGCGCAGAGGTACACTTCCTTCCTACCCTCACTGAAGCATGAGGAAGATCCTGAGAGATGACGGATGGAGGCTATCAGATCTTGCGCGCTCAGACCAAGTCGGGATCCGTGACTGCCTCTTCATGATGAGCCCATTCTGTCCCACCTCTCCTCCCTCTGTAATGAAACACTGAGGCGGTGTGGCTGTGTCGAGGAAGGAGGCGGATAATCAAATCACACAGGATTATGTGTCACATTTGACCTGTATGGACCCAGTTTCTGTGCTCAAAAGTGTGATTCAATCCACCAAGGAGTTTTTTGTCCGTCTGTGTGAGAGAAAAGCGGACAAATAAATTCTCAGTCCTGCTCAATTTTTCCCTATTTTTTTTTCTGTATTTCTATCTCTCTTACACATATTCTCTCTGCATCTTTTTCTCTTTTCTTTAACTGTGACAGTCTCCCTTCATGTGGGAAGGGACTGTTAATGAATGTGGATGAGCACGTGGGAAATGTGTGGGTTTCCACCACAGCTTCCTCTCTGAGTGACAGAAGCTCGACAAGGCTTTAGAGGCTGGCTTAAGAGTAAAAAAAAAAAGCAAACAAGGAACAGCTTTTTTCCAGATGGCCACTGCAAAATAGAGCAAAACATACCCAGCAAGTTTGTGGAGGCAGAAGTACTGTTGTCTGATGGAAAAAGGTCTATTCATTTAAAAAAAAAAAAAAAACAAAACTTCACTGGATCCAACTTGGTCTGTTGGCTGTAATGGGCCTCGCCGTTGGTCTCAGTGCTCAATCTGTGTTTGCAAAAGTGACAATACAAAAGCGAAAAATTCCTATCAAAGCTATCAGGCCTGAAGCATGAAGAGGATTCTTCTGGTTTGCTAAGGCTGCTCCCATCAACCTCTAATCTGTGAGTATCTCGTATGCACTCCAAACTAAATTGCTGTTTATTCTATTCTGCGGGTGTCAAAGCCCCAGCCCGCCACTGAATGCTATCGGGGGAATGAGGGTCCCAGGATGCTCAACTCTGCTGCTGACACAACACTATTCCTGAAAGACCCGCCGCTTGATTTACTCAAGCAAAATGTCACAGTAATTGTGAAGATTTATATCAATGGGAAAGAGCTGACGAGGTCCCACAGCTATCAGATCTGACAGACTTAATATGTGCTCAAATGTTGCCTGCCACACTAAAGGCTTGCAGGTTGACCAATTTTACCCTGAATGTTCCACCTCAGTCGGTATTGACCGAGCCGTCGTTTTTCACTCCTGTAAATCGAGTGTGAAGTGGAACTCTTAGGTTGTGAAATTGTGTTTTTTAATAAACTGGAGTCACTTCAAGGCGTTTTTATCAGACCGTTTAGCTGTTGCTTTGTGCGCCATCTCAGATGATATGGAAAAACAGACTGACAGGTGGTTTGTATAAATTTGTATAAAAGCTGAACACAGGTGCACTCTCATTAAAGAAACTTGAGTTTCCAACCAGAGACCTGAACTTAACATTTTGCCTTTTTATCAACTGTATCCACAATCTGATCCTGAGCATAACAAAGTGTTTTAGTTGTCTAACCCTTACATTACCTTAGCATTTATGTATTTGTACTATCCAAAACTTCCAGAATCCAGAATTTTAAAAACAGTGACACCGAATGAAATGCAGGGTTTTGCAGAATCATCTAACACTCATGTATCTGACAGGAAGTCCTGTAGGTATGGAGGGAGGGAAGGCTGACAGGCAGGTATATGTTGAGGTGGCTTGAAAGCGAACATGAAACATGACTAGGCAATATTGTAACTGTGACCACCTGACAAAGGAACAATGGAAGAGGACCGGTAATACCAATAGTAAACCGGTAGTGAGGGGCCAATGAGGGAATCAGATGAAGGTGCAAAGTAAATGAGAGAAGTGGAAACAGATGTGAAGATAGGTGGGGCAGTCAGGTGATGGGGGAAGGAAGCATCGAGGGCATCTGTAAGATGGACGTAAAATGGCAGCGAAGGGGCCTGGGGAATTAGGAATGTGGGTGGAGAGAAGGGACAGAGCGACAGACTGTGACAGTTCCTGTCTAGCAACAGGGTTAGAAAAATACAACCCTGGCTGATGTATTTTTAGTTCTTTCTTAAGCGTAAGTTACTGGTGTGAACACCACGCCAGCATGACATCCTGGGTGTACATCCTGTCTGTGACCTTCATCACATGTTATTATCATAATTTCTCTCCCTTGCTTATGTCTTTACTCTCTGACTTCACTTACTTCCAGATGAATCATAGTAAAGTGTATCTATTATACTGCGCTAGTTGTAGGCAAATGTAAAGAGGCTGGAAAAAAAACTTGACTTACAGAACGACAGGTCGCTCAAAAACAAAAACACTATTTCAAATCTATGCCTCTGCTGTTTACAAGTCATGGTATACATATAAAGCTGATTTATATGAACCTAAACAAACCAAACTAAAATGTAACATGGTTAACTTTTGCACTCAAGCTCTGACCAAAGGAGAAAGTAACTGCAGGTGTGATCACACCTTTCCTTGGTCACAGTGACATTTTCAAACACTATTAATGGTGCACTGTATGGATGAAAGAAATAGTTGGGTACCATCGGATGGCATTATTAACTTCTGAGGTTGCCAATATTTCAGGAGCTTGAGTTGCTGCATGTGTTATTCAACCCCTCCCTTGTGAGCCCCTAAAACTGGTTCAATACTAATTGTATTTTCAAAAAAACAACCGAGGCTTCCCACAATGGCGTCTCAGCTTGCAGGACACAAACCATTAGGAAAATCATATATCACTGAGTTTTGAACATTTGAGTCTTCTGTTTTTTTCTTTGTCTTTGTTGGACAGTGACAGTGAAGAGGCAGTCAGGAAGCGAAGGAGGGGTATAGTTTGCAACAAAGGCGACAGTTGCGAACCATGTGGCATGCGCTGTGACCATTCAGCTACCAAGGTGCTCCGAACATTTGAATTTTTAATTATCAACTTGTGTTTTTATTTTCCATTTGAAAGCACCTTTCATTGCAGACACAAAAGCACTACCATGTAGTTTCCTAGATGTTTGTGCAGCTTTTCAGTTGGCCTCAGACACTTATTTTTGTCCCGCTCACTTCAAAATGTTGTTTTGTTTATTTTTTCATACTTGGTTACTTCACATGGATGTTTGTGCTTCAATGTGCAGAAGGACATCTGTGAGTTTGAAACAAGAAGGCTGTTTTCACCTGAATTTGATGAGGGGGGAAATTTCCCCTGCTCTCAAATCTCAGTTTAATATATACATGTACAAGTGTGACATCACAGCTAGTCTGGAAACCAGCAATGCTTAAATATGCTAATTACAAAATGTGGGAATTTGAAACACTGAGAATAAACTTTTCAGTGAAGTAGGAAAGATTGCATTCAGCAGTTAAACTTTTCATAGATTCTGGATTTTAAAATGAAAGAGGATGTTTTAATGATGAAATGAAATTTTAATAACTTTTTTAATGGAATACACATTTTAGATCCATATTTCTGTAGTTTTAAAACATGTCTGGATGGGACCTTTAAACTTGTGTCTTCAGATTACAGTCTGCCTCATTCGTCTTTATTCTTCTGAATGTCACAAGAGCAAATTCTTGTCATTTTATAGGGTCGATTCTTCAGTAATGCTGCTATTCAGTCATCTCCGCTCTCTTAGTGTACCTTAGTACTCGAGTACGCTGACTGACTTACTGGGGGACAAAAGCAGAGATATGGTACTTGAAGTTTTGTTTTTTTTTTTCTTTTTCACTCTTTAGAAAATACAACTGAAAAGATCAGCGTCTGCACTATGTAGGTGCCATTTATTAATTCCCTTGCGTTGCACATAAAACTTGTGTCCTCCAAGCATGAATATTTTGAAAGCAGTGACTCCTTACAGTATTTTCATCCAAGCTTAGTATGTAATTTATTAAACAGAGGGTTTGTCTTTCAGTCTGAATCCATCCGTGGCTCCCCACCTTTGAAATGGGAGCAGGCAGGCAGGCAGGAGAGACATCTGCCTCGCTTTTAATGGGTATCACAAATGTTTCAGTAATTCCACTCCATCTGAAACTTCCCTCCCCTTCAGCACACTCCCAAATTACAGCAATGGAATGAAGCTGGGAGTCTTTGCCTTGCAGAGCGTTAGTTTTTTCCTCAGCTAAGGACGATCGGAAAGATTCCTCCTGTGGGCTTGCATCATGGAGGCTAGCAGTCAATCCCGCAGTCAGCAGATTCTGTGGAAAGATGTGAGTGAGGTTTTTTTCCCTTATTATGTTTGATTTATTGAACTCAGTAATAGAAAGCAAAAAAAAAGAACAATTTAAAATAACTCCCAACATTTAGAGTCTTTATGAATACTGTGTAGAATTTTAGGTCATCACCGTGTCATGGAAATGAGAGCACCCTTAAACTTTTGCAGCTCAATAAATTCAGTGCAGGTGGCAGCAGTGGTGGTTTGAAAGAAGGGAAAAATCCTGTGATATTTGAGTGTAAGCTTTAAGAAAAATATGTCAGAAGTATGCCTCTTTTGAAATCAAAAAGGAGTGCTGCTTGATCTCTCACTGAGTGATCTGAGTTTTCTCAGAATAGTAATTTTCCCATCTAATTCCTTTTGGCTTTTCACCTTGGCTTTCTTTCTTTATTACCACTCTTATATTCAGTCTCACCTGAACCATTGTATGTGCTTTATATCTTGAATACCCTTGCTTCTCACATGTAAGCAGCATTCAAATATGCACCGAGAATTGTCTTTATTTGAGACTTTATTATTGAGAAATGTGGGGGGGGAGGGGTGGCTGCCTCTGAAGTCTTTCTTCTTCTACCTCCACTCATATTTCTCTTGTTGCTAAACAGTACAGCATTATCATCTTTATATCCTGCATATACTGTATATCAAAAGGCTCTTTTTCGAAGAAAGAGCAACTGTTCCAGTAGACATTCATCATAAATAGACCATACTGTAAATGATGGATGGATAATGATTGAGAAAACACCTGTGGCTTCTTATTTCAGAGAAAATACATTTGCAGAAGTTCAAATGCTTGTGTGAGCATACCCCAGTGTGATAAACCACTGCTCCTGCCTGTTGGTTGTGTAGGCTACTTTTTTTTTCCTGTTCTTCTCGCAAGGAAGTGCTCCTTCTTTGCATGATAACAGCAGGTGGCTCCGGGCACTCTTCCTCACAAAGCTCAAGAGGAATTGCTTGCCTGATTCTGAACTCCTAAACCTTTAAACACTAGATGCTGCGCACTCAGACTGCTCGCTCTGTCTCTATCCGTGCCTTTATTTCTGTCTCTCTGTCTCTCAATCCCACCTTCTTCCTCTGAGTATTCGATATTCAAAGCACAGACAGAGAAAGGTTTGTCCTCTAGTTAAGTTTCCACTGCTTATGCAACCTGCCACGGGAGAGTAGAGGATTTCAGCCACTGTTTTTTTTTCCAACCACCTTTTTTTTTCCTTCTTCACGAATTCACAACTCTGATTGTAGCCCTCTGTTTTTCATCATGCCGGAGGAATGTACAACACTTTGATGTGCCTCACGTTTCACTGGCTACTGTTCATAATGTGTTTCTAATATACTCTTTCCATGCGCCTTTTTGAATAATGTGTCCTAGGTCCACCCCCAAAGTCGTGCTGCTAATGCATACAATTTAGAAATTCTATTCATATTCAATAAGTACACTGTGTAACTGTATGCCATTATTGCTAAACTATATTCCTTCTAGTGCGTCATGCCTCCTACATAAATGGGCTATATGAAATATATTGTTAAGGGATATTTTGGATAATTATTTTAACAGAATAGAAGCCCAAAGGTCACAAAACTCATACATCATACAATTATTCCCTCCCACAAATTATTTAAAGAAGTCAGCAAGTTAAATTGCTGTCCAATCTGCTTAACTACTGTAACAACCTCACCAACAATAGAAAACCAAAGCTGCTTTATCATCATTTTAAAAGACACAAAGATAAGCAACACCAATTTTGCTAATTGAAGTTGGTTTCATTTTTTTTACATATCTGCTTTTCTGTTGTCCTCTGAGACCTTCAAAAGTGGTCCAGTGTGAATGAGAAGCTTTCATTTTCTCCCTCCTGGAGCTGTGGTGGAACAAAAGCCTGTCTTTATTAATTTGTGGTCTTAAGCTTGGGGAATTGACTTCAGCGGGCAGAGTTTTCATTGGAGGAAAAGTTAAATAAATGTAACCTTTCTGTGGCACTTGTAGCAGTCTGTTCCTCCCTGCACTTCGCATAGAGATTGTTTTATTTTTGTCAATAGTTATTATCAGTGTATGATGTCTGCAGAGTGACCAGTTCAAATAGCATCTCCCTCATCTGTTTGGATTAGATGGAATATTGATCAAAAGGGAAACTGAAAAGAAGGAAATATAAATTCAAACATGAAAAGGACACATTCAAGCAATAGTTGGACACTTTGGGAGATAAGAAATCTTGTTGGAGTTAGATGAGAAGATTGACACTTTTTTAAATCTCCTTTAAATAGAGTTGCATAGCAAGAGGGGCTACTTTAGGCATCCCTTTCAGTGATTCATGACTCACAGTTACAACACTTCTACAGCTTGGATAGAAACTCTCCCAGTTGAATCATTAGTACAAAAGGCGAAGAACTGTGTTAGAAAATGTCCCGTTCTGTGGTAAATATCCTACACTCCTACATGCATAAAAACACTGAGGGAGAAGTCAGACTCTGAGAAGTCAGAAGAAGTTGACTTCCTAGGTGTGTTTCAGATGGCTTAAAATGCTTTTATGTGCACCACTAATGGTGGATAAAAGCTAAAGATTGTTCAGAAACACTGTTGAGAAAACTGAAAATGCAAATCCTTTCACAGGTGATTTTGAGATCAGTTTTGTTTACAAATTCTACAACAGAGCATTTTGAATTTACTGCCACTCTGATTCACACCTCTGACTTCCTCTCCGCTTGCAACGGCAGGGATATTAAAATATTTTGAGCTGTCTGCCATGCCAAAATTACTTTTTAGGGTTAAGGTAGGCTCTGTCAAAAACAGAGCAAAACGATCAAAACCAGAGACCATAACATCCACCTACATGATCCAACAGACTTCTTTGTTCTTACATTAAGTAACATTGAAAATTTAAATGGGAATACAGAATGGGGAATGTTTCCAGAATCGGCAGCTCCTATCACTTTAGATGCAGCTACAGCCAGTGCAGTGGTGCACTTTTTGTCTCCTAGGCTAAATTGGGTGCAACACATTTTCTGCAAAATTTAAATAGAACAATTAATAATGACCACACAGTGTCTTTTTTTATTCTATTCACAATGAACAACAACAACAACAAAAGGCTACAAATCCACAGAAATAAGAGATCACACTACCTTTCAAACCCTTTTGAGGGTAATATGTCTCATCCACTTCAAAAAATAATAGTCACTCAGTATCACTGCGACAACTGGGGACCACAACACACAGGACTCAAATGCACGACTCAAGAAACAAATGTTAAAATCAAGAACAGTCTTTACTTTAAGCAGAGGCTTTGGTACACAGGCAGGCAGTCAAGAGACAAGGAAACAAATCCAACAGGGAACTGGGAAAAGAGGAGGACAAGAAAAAAAGCAAATTATCAAAAAATCTAAAAAAAAAAACCAAGAACACTAAATACCAGAAGGGACTCTGAAATGCATGACATATGGTACAAAGACTAACTGGCACTGGGAACTACTTAAAGACAGGTAAAGACTTAAAGACAATCAAACTCATGGGAAACACAAGGGCAGGAAGTGATGTGTCTGGAACCAGAAAAGAGGTAAGAATACAAGTTAAAACAGGAAATGTGCATAACTAAATTTAAGAGACTAGACAAGTGCAGAGGATGAGACATTACACTAACATCACAACTTTTAATAAACAGCTTGCTACAAAGGAGTGATGGGGGCTCCCTCACACAAGGTCTCATTGTTGATGCTACCGCCCCGCTCTTTTGCTGCTACAGTGGCATCCATGATGGGTCGCTAATAAACACTTAAACTGCCAGTCAGTAACATTAGAAGAAAGCGCTCTTACTTTGAAAATTTGGGCAAATATACATTCCATCTTGCTTCCCCTTTCTCTACGGTGTGCACCAGCTCCGTCAGATACTCTGCTCTGATTGATTGTTTTTGACCTGGGCACAGTGGATTTTTGTCAAAGGTCCTTCGAGGCAGCAGGTGGAGCCAGAAGAGTCTCGTGCGCTGCTGGACATAGTGACAGTTTTAGCAAATATGACTAAAAGTCGTTCTTAAATTAGCTAAAGCGGTGCCCACAAAGTCCACTGTGCACCACACTATTTACATTTTGTGATGATTATAGATTTAATCATCCAAAATAAACAGTTGCATTTATTAGCAGGCAGTTGCTGCTGCCACAAAATGTGCCAGAAATGAGTTCCTCATAGTAGTTAATGGATGGTCTGCCCAAAACACTGCTCACTTCCTTATTATATGATTTTTTTTTATTCTTATTTTTAATAAATAAGTCACAGGCGGTGATTTGGTGCCCACATCTGTCTGACAAAGGAACACTGTGAATGTTTCGTTTATCCTCTGTACACAATTCGGACAAGGCGAGATGATCAAAACACCTGATATTCTCAAAATGGTTGTAGCTACAAAAAAACACGTTTTTCAAATCAGTCACGCTGGACTGCCGGTGCCAAAAAGTGACAAACATTACAGTGGTCAAATAAAAATGGAAAAACAGAATAAACCAGCAGGGGCCACCCAAATAAAACTCACCCCTGACCTCAGTCTCAGATGGTCTCGGCTCAGCCCCGGTCCCTGTCAACTCTTAAAAGCGTCACTGGCTTACCTCCAAAATTAAAATATCACGTTCGGTTAACATTTCTACACAGCATTTCTGCGATTATTTATCTGACTTGCTCTCACAAGACTTCTCTGAGACACACTGCTCACATAGTGACACTGACACCTACTGGAGAACACCAGCACCAGCAAAACATTAGCTTAGCATAGCATATGGACTGGATGTGGGGAAAACAGTTAGCGCTTCTAAAGCTCATGTATTAACATTAATTACTTATTATGTTTCATTTGTTTAATGTGTACACAAAAAAGTGTACAAAGGGCACAAACAACACAATGGGGTTTTACTGGGGATTATGTGAGGTTACCAAATGGTTAAAGGAGATAAAGCATGTTATTAAGTGAGCTTCAGAGGTGCTGAATGACAGATTTTATTCCTCAAGACGGGGCCAGGTTAACTGTATCTGTCTTTATGCTACACTAGCAGACATGATAACAGATATGAGAGTGATCTACTCATTTTATTCTTGACAGGAAGGCATATTTCCCAAAATGTTGAACCATTATTTTATCAGCTATATAACACTTTAACAGTTAAGCTATGAGGTCTATTGTTCTGGTTTTCTGGGTCATATTTGTATGTACCGATGTAATATTGAACCTATATTGTTTGCAGGTTGAGATGGGAAAAGAAAAGAAGGCCAAGTACCACATCTACCAGCGAGTGGCTCTGGTTCTCGCTTTGGTCTTCCTCGTTTTGGCTCTCTGTGTTTTCAGCCTGAGGTATCTGTGGAGCCCCAGTCTGGGGAAGGTAAGACCAAATATCCGCTCGTCTTTTGGCCGCCATGAGCCTTAGTGCCGCCGTCTGTGGTAAGCGTGGTCTTGATGAGAGACAGATGACAGACACACTGAATCTCCACATCAGCAAATCACGCAGGTTACATCAAAGAAAAGAAAAAGAAAAAAAACGGGCATGAGGAAGGAAAATGGACGGCCACACAAAGAGCCAAAGGCAGTCTCTCCAGTCTCTATTGTATTCTACTAGATTAAAAGATGTGTGGGCTATAAGAGGACAGCTGTGTTTAGCTCAGCTCATGTTTTGGCTGTCAGATCTGCAATTTCATGAATTCTTGGACCAAACCACAAATTGCTCTCTTTTTTTTTTACCGTTAAGACTGGCCTGTTGCATGCATCCACTCTCTCCTCACACTGTAAACATCTTCTCACAATGACCGATCCTGATAACTCAAAGCTGACCCTAATTGCTGTTGACCAGAGTGGCTGCAGCATGACTGAAACCTCTTGGCAATGTAATTGGGATAAACTCTTGTCCCGACAATTCATCTTGTAAAATCCAATTCAATCACACTTGATGGAGAACATTTTCTCTCTGCTTCTCTCCCCTGATTTTCCCAAGGGGCCAAAAAAGCTAATTTACCCTGGCTAGAAGGAAAAATACATCAATAATTTCACATCCAGAAATTGGAAGATCTATACGTTCTGAGCACAGTTGCGAATGAGAGAAAATGATTACAATGAAGTGATGGATAAAAATGAGCACATATATTTCAAAACTGAATAAATAGTCTGCTTTTTGTGCACTGTAAATGGCACGAGGTGAACAGCAGAGGGAAATGTACCGGCCAGGATGTTGCTTACTGTTATGCCAGCGTCTTTGTCATGGTTAATAAACATTAACTCAGAAAACCCTCTGCTGCTATTCTACGATTTCTGCTTCCATTAAGATACACATTTCAAATGCAGACAGTCTCTTCTAAGCTCAGGTTAACCAAGGTTCATCTTCACTTCCTGCGTAGACGGTATTGTCCACATTCTCTCCTTTCAACATAGATATGAATCACCTTTAAGCCATCTCCTTTGTCCTTGTTAAATATTTCATGCCGGAGGTAGAGCAGTCATTATTTCCACTTTAATAAGCTGTGATCATTCTCACGTGGCGCAAAATGTGTTGATGGCAGAGGTTGCCCAGGCGATGAATATCAAACCTGCAGACCCTGGGTTTTGCTTTAATGGGGTCTTGAGGGGGAGGCTCATCCTCTGGCCTCCACATCAGTGAGTAAGATTGAGCCACTTCAAAGGAGATTCACCTGTCTGTCAGATGGGAAGGAAGCTCCCTAAGACACAGGACGGTCGAACTCAGGTACGTACCCTCAGAAAATACTATCCAGGGACTACTACGAAAGTAAAGATATGGATTGTTACAGTATGGATGGATGGACAGATGGATGGATGGATTGATGGATTAGCTCTCCCGCATCAATGTGGCAGTCAACACCTTGCTGGGTGAACGGGTGTTGGGTGTAACGCAGCGGGATAACTCTTGACTCACCAGCTAATCCTGAGCTGCGTCTGGCACCTACATGTACAGAGTCTGGGCAGCAGAGCACGGGATCTGAAGCCAAGGGGAGTGTACACCATTTATTTTAGGAAACAGTTGTGTGGGTTTTTTTTTTTTTTTTTTATTTTGGAGCACAAAGATGAGCATCCTGGCGGCAACTCAAATAAAAAAAAATATATATATATATAGCGCCTCCATCAAAGTCGTCAAACATATGGGATATATCAGTTTGGATACGACAGAGAGAGTTATTCATGTGTGACCCTGGTTCTCTGAGGTTAATTACTTCCGCAGCTCAAGGCTGCATGGAAACATATTCAAACCGAGACGAAGCAGAGAGTCCACATATAAGCAGTCACATCAGCTGCTCGATTCTTCCAGTAGGCTTTAATACTCTTTAAAGGTGCACTAATTAATATTTCTATACTGGCCATGCATCAAACAATTATGCGTAACATGAAAGGTTTTATTTATGGTGACAAACTTCAGAGTATATAGCTGTTTTAGCATCTTTCAGCTCGTTATTTATTACTCAAATGGTTCATTGTTTCCATTTTCAATGAAAAAGCCCAGTAAGCTCACTGTACACTACCTGCCCAGCACGAAGAGGTTGACAGATAAGGTTAACTGAGCTAAAAAGAGCTGAAAAGGCAAGTAATGTAAGTAATCTGCTGGATGTGTGAATAGACAACACATCTGCCATAACAACTTTATAAGATGATATTTTCTGTTGTTTTTACAGCGTGTTATCAATTAGCCAAAATATCAATTAAAGCAGGTTGAAGACATATGTGGGATATATAGGGTGGAGAATTGATAGCTGGAACGGTGGTCATATAAGTAACAAATGTTAAATTACAGTCAGTGTCTTCACTCTTAAAGTACACATTGACCAGTCAGTTGATTAAAGCTTGTATTCTTGCTTTTCTAAACTACAAATATAATATTCCCATTAGCAAAGAAACAGTTGATTGCAAAGTGGCCTGGAAACCTGAAAGTATATTCATGTCAATGCTATTAAAGTGATAAGTAGTCAAAAAGAAAAGCGTTAAAATTGTATAAGAGACACAAGAGAAAAACAAGTTTGTGATCCCATCTCAGTTTGAAATCTGCTGCGAGTTCCCTCCAGCTGTTTTGACATATTCTGAGCACCTGAGATTGTGAGAGGTGCAAACTATCAAGCTATCTGTTAGCATCACATTTTTTCACAGTTAAAGTCTTAGTCAAATGAAAGGGGTGCTGGAGCACACAAGGACGTAGTCTAACATCACTTAGAAGGAGGCATTTAACAGTATGACGCTGTACTTCCAGGTTTTATACAGCGGCCACTCATCTCTCAGTTGGAGTTCCTCAAGTGAAAGATCAAAACTGACAAATCTGAGGATCTGCATCTTTGAAGATAACAAACAAAGAAAGTCATAATGCTGCCACAGAGTTACTGAAAACATTGATTACAAGACAAAAATCAGTTCTTGCACGCTCTCAACTTGCAAATTGGCTACGGCATGAATGTTTTCTGCTCAGTTTTTAGATAAACTTATGCAACACATTAAAAAAACAATTACTAATAACAATCACTCAAACAACGCAGACACACACACATATTACATACCGAACATCACATATTACAATGTGCTTTGACCTTAGCACTCCAATTAAAAGTCCAAACCGCAGCACGACTACAGCCACGAACACTGCTCGTCTATCCTCTCAGCTGACCAAAGCAACGTGACCTCGTGCACCCGGCTTTGTATAAATAACCACAGAATGGTAATTTGCTCAGCACATTGTATTTCAATATGACATGATAACCGCTTAGGGATCCTCTTTTAATTACCTGAAAACATATGTTGTAACAGAAGCCTGGGGAAGATAGTTTGCCATCATTTTCTCTGCCTGTGTGTTTGTTTGTGTGTGTGTGTGTGGGTGAGGGCGTGGTTGTGCTTGTGTATGTTTCAGTGTGTAGATTAGGTGCCTCTGCATTCTCTTTTGGCTTACGGCAAATTTCTGTTTACTATGTGCTCATTATTGTTCTGGGCCACAAGTCTCACCAGGGGATTTTGCCTCCTTGTAAATTAATCCTCTGTTATTACCAGTTTACATCAGCAACTCCGTGAAAATGGAATCTGGCTGCAGAATCCGACAGAAAAGTGAGAATAATTTGCCTTCACAAAATGATTTTTAAAAATCACTTCTGATGTCTGCCGCGTGTAGTGCACAGCATCTAAAATCAAAATTTTTCATATCATTAAATTCGATATATTTGGTGCTATTTTTAATTTGTGCAACACTTTGAGCAAGATTATCTGCAGACCAGCAGCCAGGCACAGAGTAATTGTGGACCTGTAGACACTGTAAACCAGTTTTTCCTGGGGAACATTGAATAGCTCACAGGTGCTGTTGGGCTGTATGGCAAAACTGCCTGAGAAATACATGAATGTCAGACCTGCGGAAAGTGCTCCATTATTCAAGCTGAAATTGCATTGCTCACCTTGATGCCTTTCCCTCTCCGGTCCCAAGGTAGCTGCTGAGTTGTCGCTCCTGATGGCCTCTTAAATGCCTCACTGTCAGGACCGGCTTCTTTAATGAACACTGCTGCGCCTGCTGCTTTTCCACCGGTCACAGGTGTATGGCTTTTCAAGGCCAGGCCCCCTTTGTTTATTTATTGCTTGTAGACTGTGTATACCCAACAGTCCCCTCAATGTCCAGATGTCAACATGCAACAGGGGAGGGAGACACAAGATTTGATCATGATATGATTCTATCTTCCAAGCGTGCAGACACCCATGTCTTTTTTTTTCTTCTCCTCCTTACTTTGTCTCCAGGAATAAAACAAGATAGTGCTAACTTACACTGTTTGTTTAGTCTCGTGTGGAGGAATTATTATTCTGGGGAGGCACCAGGGCTTATCTAAACAGCTGGTTTGGTGAGACCTTTTGGGAGGCCTGCCCCTCAGTCTGTAATCTTTTCTGATTTTACACGTCAGGCTCATTCATTCATTAGCAGGCCGGTGTCCACTAGTGTTTCTCCCTGGCTGTTAAATTAGGCCGCCATGGGCTCCCTCCTAAAATGATGCATTATGCCTTCTACTCGGGGAACAGTCAGGATGAGGGAGGGGATGCAGACCGGGTAAAACAAAAGAGAGTTTTAAATTGTTACCAGTGGAGTGCCTGAGGTAGGAAGGTTTCATGGCGGTTGTGGCACATTGCCTTCTTCTGGGATGGTGACTGCTACAGAGAGCGTGACAGCACTGCAAAAGCCCACCGGGAGTTATTTATTGTGCCATCCAGCATTTTAGTGTGTCTGTGATTCTCTTTTTAGAAGCTGGAATAATATGGGTGTAGGAAAAAATCAGCATCTTAATTGCCAGTACTTCATTTTTGCCAATCCACCAGCAGCTCATGTGCAGCATGTTGTATGTACAGTACGGCGGGTAAACAGACACAAATGCTTGCTCCCCGCCACCCCACCCCACCAAACCCTCCAGACTCTGTTTCTCTCTTCTCTGTCTCACCAGTGTGACTGCCAAGTAGACTCCTCTGCTCTGTTGTACAATTTAGAATGTGATTGAGCTTTCACATCCACTTTCACTCTCCCAGTAAGTCTGCGCCGCTTATAGCCTCGACGTGCATTCACAGACACAACGCCGAGGCAGGGAAGTGAACAACAAACTGGAAATACTGCGCTTGTCTTTCCTTTCTGGACATATTTGAGGCTGCACATAAGAAACGTTGCGGGTCAGGTTGCTATAAACTGTGATCGTGATTTTAGGAATTAGTAAATCTCTATTCTGAAAAATGGAGGTGTCAGTGCGCTTGGTTATATATCTGTCAGCAATTAAAAGGTTGCATCGACTTTTTTGCGAGTTTGCCCCATTAGTCACCTTGCTCGATATGTGAGGAGAAGAGGAAGTAGCATCTAAATCATCCCTGCAGGTCTCTGTCTCACACTTCATATTAAATAACCATAGCTGATTAGCCTTTAACTAAATGTGAGAAAATGAAGACTTGTAACATCTCTAAAAGTTGGAATTTTTGCTCATTTTAATGACATGCATCCAGACCTGCCAGCCTTGTTTAGGCTTTTTTTTAAGATCAGTGAAATAAACATAAAAAAATCAGCAGAAATGACACACTTTTAAGAGGAGATCTTTCATCCAGTGAAACTTCAAGTGTTTACACTGGAAATGAGCAACGTAAGCCAGACAGCTTCGTTTTTAAAGCTGTAATGAACCTCATTAATGATGAGGTATTCATTCCAGATGTTGTGAATCCATAAGTTACAGAATAAAAAATGATTTCCTAACATGTTGGATAAGCTACTTTGAATTAATTCTGGTGTCATTTCAGTCTTACATGTGACAGTTTGAAAAGAAGAAAAGGAAAGGACTTGTCACAAAAGGAAGGTAGACAAAGTAGCTTAACCACAGTATTTAAAAAAAAATTTTAATATTAAGCCTGAGGATACAAACACTATTTGCATGATATATAAATGTAAAAATCTCCACAGGCGACCTTTAAGTAACAAATTCATAACTCATATGGTTTAAGGATGCACATCCCCAGGATGGAAAATGTCCTTATTTACAGCAGACCAATCAAACACAGGTGTAAATAATAAAACCAGTATCTGCAGCAGTGCAATGCAAGAAAAAAGTAAAGTTAATATGATTCTTTGGGAACAATAAAGAAATAATAGGGGTTCATTGCTAGCAAGGATATCAGGTTTTATGTTAACTAGATCTATTTAGAAAGTACATGTGACGTACAACATGTACAGATTTTTGATGGTGAAGAATGGGGGGAAAAAAATGGAGCTCATTAAGCAAATATGTCAGTCGAAGCCAAAGGATGGAGAAGCATATCTCGCACTCAAGTTCACTGTCAGTATTGCGGGGGAGTCTCGTGTCTCTTCATGTCTAAAATCTCTGGCAGTTTAGGCAACATTTAACTTGCACATTTCATTTGTACAACAGAAACTAGAAAGAAGCATGCATGAAAAGAAGCAGTTCATGAACTTCAAATTTTCACTGCAGTAAATTCAACTTGGCCCCTTTTTGTTTCTCATTTTCCTTTTGTTAGTGGTTAATAAAAATTCAGTTGATTTGCACATCAGGGGGCATAAAATCTTTTCTGCCTCCAAAGTGGGGCATGACAGAAACAATTTGAGAACTACTTGCACTAAAGGGTCAGTGACACTAATGTGCCATGCTAATTAGCAATATTGGTCAACCCTCTTATTAACATGTACTATGTGTCTGTGTTGTTGCTTCAACTTGTTTCTTTTTCTCTGCTTCTATGCTTGACATACACTACAGTGTGGTCAGGATTTTTCGATGGTCCACTTGCCCGAAGAGCCACTTAATATTTAAAATGCATTATATTTTAAAGCATCTGGATGCTCTGAAGTATTCTGGATTTTTTTTTTTTTTTCAGACTGGATGCGTAGTTATCCAGCACTCATCACCACGAGTATGATGGATGACAGCTGCTGCTCGGCTGCTGTGTCTCATTTGCCCAGAAAATGTACTTCACTTTGTCAGCTGATGGTGATAAAGCTTGTCAAGATCCTTTTTCCTCGTATTCATGGTGGCAGCGGGACTGACCCACTGACCTGTATGAGCAGCTACAGCGTAACTGGATGAGATGGAAGGTCTAATTCATGTTAAATGTAAGAGGAGGAAGATGGTTGTTTGGATTTTTTTTCTGCTCCTCTCCCCAGCTTGAGCACAGACCCGTCATTTTGAAAATGCAGCTTTCTTCTAACCAGTTACACCAGGGGTCTTAGACTCCTTAAAGTACAGTGTGTCCTCTGGGCTTTTGTCTCTCGCTGAGATAATGTGGGGCTCATTAGCTGTTTGGCAGGAACAAATAATAGCCTGGGTGAAATGTTGCAGGGTTTAATTATCAACAATGCTGTCACACACTACATATTAATATCAAAATTCATTCCTGCTGAGAAACACATTTTTAAAGTGTCTGTCAGCACTGGAGTTTGAACATCCCAACACCTGCTATATGACTTTACTAGTTTACACCTCATTATATGGCATTACATAATCACTAGATAATTAAAACGTACAGTCATTTTAATAAGGTTAGAAAAAAAAACATTTCATTTTACTTTTATATATAACATGTAATAATTTTCACATTTTTGTAACACCTGTGGGGTTAGGAAAATACAACCAGGCCTGTCTCTTGCAATTATACAACAAATTTTCAACACCAATCATTCTTAGAAGAAAGCATAATACTGCCTGGATCACCTTTTGGATTACCCGAAAATGTTGATGCGAAGGGTATATGAGAAATATTCACTGACAATGAATTTCAGTTGTTTTCTGCCAAAACATCTGATCTCATAATACAATACACATTCACGGTGTCTCCAGCATTACTCACAAACTGACCAGTGATCCTGGAATTCATTGTGATTTACTGAAAAATACATACTTGGGTTTATTCATATCTGACCTTATGATGTTTTCAGAGTAAGTCAAAATATCAATGATCAAGGAAGCATGTATCTTACTGTATGTCGTCCACCCTACATCCACCTCGTTATACAAATACAAATACAGTAAATCTTTTAAATCTCTCCTAAAGTGGCTAATAGTCAAGGAGGGATTTACAAATGAACCCAAAGAACCTTTTTACCCCACATGACACTGGGAGAAAACCTAATTCAGAGGGAAGAAAATCATATTGGCTGTTCCCTCTCTTAATTTTCTTTTCCCAACCAGTGGCAAAAATGCTGAAAGGCATTAATTTTCCCTTTCAAAGTGCTTAATTTGCATATCTTTCATGAGTGGCTGACTGTGACGGACCATGTAGGTTTGATAATAAATTGTGCACTGTAAAACTCGAGTAATGATGATTTTTGATGATTTTTTTTAATAGCATGAGACAATGTTAAGCTTTAAAGACAGACCCAGACCACTGGGAGCATAATGTGTTGTGTTCTCCCAGTGGGGCTTCCATGTTTTCTTTCAGTGTTATTAAAAAGAAGAAGAGCAGCTCTGACATGCAACCCACACAGGGGCCATGGCAACAGACCAAGAGCTTCTCATCAGTACCCATAGTCCCAGTGTGATAGCCCAGTGTCTGTGCATAGGACTATCACTCCCTCTTTTATTGTGTCTTCAAGGCAGAAGCATGGTGTAAACAATGTTTGAACAATTATGAGCCTGTATATCTCCCTGTAGCTCTGTTAGGAATTGTTCTAACAGCCTACCTTGTTATAGCTGTTGTTCTATATGTTATAAGGCGCAGATGAACCAGCGATGGGGCAGATTAGCTGTTCAGGGAATATCATCTGTGGTTGTGATATAAAAAAAGACAGGTGGTCGCACTCTTATTGCAGCGATACCAACTTTGATCATCCCGACTAAACCGTGGATGCTTGCTAAGACTGGCCTTATTGGTATTTGCAGCAGCAACAGTATCTTGGCATTTTTGGAGTAAGCTGAATGTAGACCGCATTTTATTGCTTTCCATGCACAATTTTTTTATGCATAAGTTGGCACACAGATAAATGCACCACACACACAGCTGATAAACAGCAAGGCAACTATCTATTGTCATCTGTTGGTAAATTGCCAGTGAATTTAAATGTGTCACATCTTCAATACTGATTGAACCCAGGCAAATGGAAAGCATTTTTGCCCTTCTGAACTGAAAGAAGTTCAGCCTTCATTGACTTTTAATAAAATGCTTTTTTTTTCTTTAGTGGTTTTAGTGGCTTAAAAAGTTTCCGGTGGCTGTTAATGCCGTTCATCTGGCCAAATTATTGCCTTGCGTCTAAATGATCCAAATTGCAGCCTTACAGCTCTCCCAAGCTGTTTCTTAAATGCCACTTAGCTGCTAGGATTCTAGAGTGTGTGCTCTTGTTGATTTATTAGGAGGTGGCATGGCTAAAAACCAGCAGAGCGACAAGGAGACGTATCCACTATAGAGGTCACTCACCTTGTTACTGTCTGCCTCATAGTTCAGAGGCTTGCAGTCCCTACTTGCAATCTTTTGTCAGCTGAAGTCTGTTTCAGACTCTCAGATAACAATAAGCAACAGGATTCATTCAGCACTCCTGACAAGGAGCAGATTGTACTTCAACTCGGCAAGACGGTTACTAGGCAGAGAAAGGCACAAAGGAAAGATGCAACATGGAACAATATGATGACTAGGGAGGAAGAAAAGAAGTCACAGTCATAGCCCAAACCTTTGTGTTGTTTCATTTTGGTCTTCACTGGTTGTTGATACTGTGGAAGTCATATCCATCTCATGCTGGCTTGTGGAATTTGGGGGATGTTACATCATTTGTCATGTCCCAAAAAGGTGGTTTAAAGCAATCTTTAAAGGCTTTGTGAAATCGTTCAGTTCTCAGTTGACAGGTGAAGAAAAAAAAAAAAAAATACTATTGGCCATTTTAGGAGCCCTTTTTTCTCCATGTTACGGAGGTGAAGGAAATAAGCCACTGTGTCCCCTTTCAAGTTTATCAGGGGTTTGGCTGCAACTCGCAAAAAAATGTTGAAAGCATCTCAAAAATTGGTTAAATGTAAAAATGTAAGTTCTATGGCATATTTATAGTGCTCTGCGTGTGCGATATGAATTTTGTAAAGGTTATAACTACAAAAAGCAAAAGATTAAAAGCAAGGAAAGTATATACTTTTTAAGCAAAAAAGTCCAGGAAAACATCATATTCCCCGAGCTGCTGTACAAAGAAACTACAACTCTTTGTTGTTTTCACTTTGATTTTTATTGAGATCATAGAAACAAACAGCACATCGAACAACAATATGTCCCAGTCCCTGAGTTTGTTTCACAATGGTGTGTTGACCAGAAGTACTGAATAGCTCCCAAAGTTCCCCCTGCCCTCCTCCCTCCTGAACGCAGCTCTATTATGGGCACAGTAGCACGTATCAAGGTGATTTATTGCCAGCGAGAGCTCAAGTTGTTTAAAATGACTGGTGTGATTAGTCATATATGCTTCAGAGCTGGAAAAGGGGTGCACAGTGCTCCTGTAAATTAACAGCAGCTGCAGACTGTAGTCCGACCACAGCAAGGTGGTCAAACGTGGTAAGCGGCAGAGTCGCTGGGGGACAAGGAGAGAAAGTGGGTCATTACACCCCTTTCAGGTATGAGTAGGTTGAAAGAAGAAAGGGGTAGGCTGCATTCAAGAGGCTCCGCGATGAATTGATTTCAGCAATGAAAATAAAAACAGAAGTATGATAGTCTGCGAGTTCTGCCAAAATTCCACACGGCACAAATATGCTCCACATATCCCACAAGCCCTTAGATATCTGCACGCTCTATTATTCCTGACAAAAAGGTGCTCCTGGAAGAACCTTTTTATTTGGCATTTGGTTTTTGGTTTTTAAAGAAATTATTATTTCTTCTTTCCTGCACTTTTTTAGCCTAAAGTGCTGTGCAGAAAACATTTCTTACTGGCTTCACACTGAACCAACAGACAACAGCCAAGCAGTGATTTAGAGGTATTTATCTGAAGCTTTTTCTTTTAGTGAGAATGAGAGAGAAAAAAGAAAATGTAAATGATGTTGTATGATGTATCTTATTTGTTTAATGCGTTAATGCAAACAAAAATGGTGGTTTTAGAGGTATTTACTTGATATAAACTATTAGAACAGCTCACAGTTAGTCAAGAAATAGCTACAACTCTTGTATTTGTTTATGATCTACATAAATAAGATGTACTGTATTAATTGGTGAGCTTTACATGTGCTAGTTGTCACATCTTTTTTTTACTTTGGAGATACCCAGGCTAGCTGTTTCCCACTGCCTCCAGTCTTTATGCTAAGCTAAGCTTTATTTAGTGCACTTACATGAGAGTGGTATCGATCTTCTCATCTAAGTCTCGGCAAGGAAGTGTATGTATTTCCCAAAATGTTATGCAATTTCTTTAACATCTCTGGACTTATGACCATAACCTGCTGTGCTTCCGTGAATGTGGATTTTCACAAGACCGACAGCCATCTAAGCCATCCGACACCTATTGGATAGCAATCTTATTATGGGTAGAAGACTCAAACCCATTACCCTGTGAAGCTCAAGCATTTTCACTACCTCTATGCCTATATAAACAACTTTTTCAAGGCGGTTGTCGATAGACTTACGGTAACATGGTTTTTTCCACTCTGCGGCACATTAAAGGAAAAATCCACCTTCGGCCACTCTCACACTGTTGAGTCTTATCAATTTATGATGTTTAATGCACTTCAGGAGGGTTTTTTTTTTATGAAATGTCATAATTCACTTTTTAGTAAATGCACTTTCTTTTAACCTGTGGCTGGTCTATTCTGTCGGCGGGTGATTATCAAACATCAGTGCAAAATGGGGAGGCCGCTGTAGAAAGAAGGTTTTGCTCTTTGCTCCTGTAAGACTGACCTTCTTCACTCATGTTTAAGGCAGTTATATGTTTTTCTGTGGTTAAACTCCACCGGAGCCCTGCTTCAAAATACCTGAGAGCGGCATTACACTATGTGTTGGCAAGTTATCTGCTAAAATGAGAAAAATACACTATCAAGGAACAAAATTGGCTCAGAAGGGGGGGGTGCATGCAAGGTACATTGCCAGTAGCTGTTTGGTTTAACAGCGTTTATGTGCTTTAGGAGGATGGCTCCATTAAGCTTTTGCATCTTGACACATTCTAGCTTGTGCTTTGAAAGGCTAATGAACTTAGCATTTTCCTTAACTGGCCTTTGGCATTGGCAGCTGTAAAACATTTTAACATCAAATTGATGTTTAAAGTAATTGCTTGGGTGAAATCCCAAAAGCACTTTAACCCCACGCCAACCTAGTTTTAGCTTTCCATTTAATGCTACATACACTCAGATTGTGATTTTTATATGGCTTCCAAAAACATATTAGGAAACCACAAAAATTCATGCACGTTAAGCTTAAGTAAGCAACAAAATCATACATTTCAGAAAGATCAAAATAACTTGTGTAGTGGCAGTGTCGTGTAGTGAGTAGTAAATATCCAAAGTTCAGTGCATTTTTTAGGTAGTCATTACTGCTTGTCGGTACTATTGATAGAACTTCCTGAAGATAAAAACAGGGCAAACCTGGGCACTATATCTTAATTGCTTGCATGCAGCTATTTACCTCCACATATAAGGAAACCACAGAAAAGACTCCAGCTAATTACAATGCAGAACTGTTTCAGTGCCTTACAAATGTTTATATTTAGAGGCAGAGTCTGACTTTGCGTCCTTTCATTACACACTGACTGGATACATGCATACAGCTTCCAGACAAAAGTTGAAACTACATGCTTTGGCTTTATATTTTGGAAGACTCCTCTGAATTTGCTTCCAACAAAGCTCAGCGTGGTTGTTGATGTAAATGTCAAGCATATTTTAGTGACTAAAATAAGGCCTCCTTGTTGGCTGGGATTGTGATTGTTCTGTGTTCAGACTTGCTTCAGAGATTGTACATAAAAATAATATGAAACATTGTGCAGCTTATGTACTGTCTTCACATTCAAAACCTCCTAAAATAATTCAGAAAATAATGTAATTATAACTGTCATGGAATTAATCATCAAAATTAGTGTCACCAACAAAATACTGTTCAAATCAGCTGCTGAATGTTATAGTGGTGCAGCCACTTAAGAAAACACATGCAAATAGACAAAACACAAGCAAATTAAAATCACATCTTCATTAATTTGACAGCACATGCGCAGCTATTAGAAAATGCACACTACACACTGAAACGTAGAAAACAACAGCAGGTGTTTCAGAGGACACTAAAAAGAGCTGAAAACAGGTTGGACATGCTTGTTGCCACAGTTTGTGATTGATGAAGTTATTGAACTCTGTGTCATCTATTCAAGATTATGTCGTGTATTTCTGACTTCTGGTACTGGTAGTACTCTGCTCTGCAAATGTAATGATAGTGACTGCTGCACAAATGGATCCATCAGAATACCAGTCCTGCTCATCCTCAACCTCATTGAGGTTATCTCATCATTACTACTGATGGCTATATCACGGGATGTTTGAAAACAATGCAGCAAGTTAAAAAAAGTGAAACCTGTTTCTATATATTCATTTAGTCAGGTCTATGACAAATATTTCCTCCACAAAATCTTAAGAGCTTTTTTCAACAGTTCTCATTTTAGATATAGTTTAACAGAATTATATGATAGTAACTATCTAAAGCGAACATGTAGCTAATACGACTTTCTATAAAAATAACTATAAATAATATAGAACAGGGTCAAAGTAGACTTTATTGTCATTCTCTCCATTTACAAAACACAGTATCCAAGCTGGCTATACTTTTCTCTTTTGTTGGGATAAATTGCTTCTGTTTTCTTTTACCCTGAATTGCCCGTATAATCATTTATAGAGTGAAATAATTTCCAATATACATTAATGTCAATGTACTTATTGACAAGAATGTGTAATGCAAAAACAAAAAGATAGTTGCAGTGTCATCATAAAATGGGGATGTGAGGCCGCATTCTGTATTTCCACAGTTTGCAACATGTTGCATTGTGTTGTATCCTGCTCGCTGTCAGGTTGTCCTCAGTGAGATTGATGTCATGCACTGCCAATGGGCTCATTTTACCCTGTACCAACTAAGTTGATGACGCATTAGTGACTGACCAGTATTTTTTAAATTGAATTTTCCGAGCTGGCGCCTGTCCAGAAGCAGCTGCCCGTATTCAGCAGGCATCACCAAACAGCAGCCTGCATGTGTTTGGCAGCCGCAGAGCATTCCTACTTCATTTATCCGAATTCTCCAGGCCTTGGGAGTTGACAGGCTCGGTAATCAGTGTCCACAAGCATAATCCCCATGGTCTCAAGGCACCACACAATCAGATCTCTCCCTCTCCCCCTCTCACTCTCTCTATGATTTTATATAGAAAATCTGTGAAAATCACCTTGCACAATCACATCTACAAATATGCATAGTACGCATACTACATGTTTCCACGTGTGTGAAGGCCATCTGCAACACTCTTTCTGGGTGGGAAATCTATACCAGCTGTAATTATTTCCCTGGTGGATCTTCATTTACAAGTAATATCTCCATAGGAACCTGCTCCTACTCTTCTCTCAGCTAAATGTATTAAGTTTTCAAGAATTCTCCTCCCAGCTTTGTTTTCATTGCCTGTAATTTTCTCATGTTCCCAGCAAAACGTCAGTGTGTGCGCGTCTCTTTAATTGTCATTATTCTAGGGGAGGATTAATTATTGTGGCAGTAACGGAGTTCACTTTTATTTGTAAAGGTTACACCTCTGCAGTGGCAATTTCTAATATGTCTAACAGAGATGTTCCATTTTTACTCCGACGAAAATGAGAAAGTACAATAAAGGCAACGATTCCAGCCTGAGCGCAACCAGAGTACTTGGTAGACATTAGTAGACATTAGATACGTGAGTGCCTATATGAATAGACTTGAGCTTTGAAAAAGACATCTGGTGAAGGCTGCTTGAAGAAAAGGAAGATGGCAGCAGAGAAAAGAGAAAAAGAGAGAGAAGGGAAGCTAAGGTGATCAACTGGCTTGGCTTTTCCATGCCTAGCTGTTTTGAGTTTAAGAAAAAAATCTCAGTGCAGAGGCGTCTTTTTCTGTTCTTCTCTAATTCATTTATAAGACAGTTGACACCTGTGCTAGAGCTACATTTCACTGAAAAAAGCTGGCCAACATTAATACTCCACAGATGTAAATCCTGAGGAATAAAGGCACAGATAAAAGCAATCTAAATGGCAGTAAAACAAACCTTAAATGTCTGAAGTCTTCACTAGTTTGACATTACACAAACAACAATGAAACTACTGGCCCGCTACAATAGAGGGGATCTAGACACATCAAACTCTGTGTGACTCAGCACACAGACAGCATGACTATCTGCAGTTTCATTGTCAGTGCAGCTCAAGAACCTCTTTAAAAAACAGTCTTCCATTCACTGTCTATTTAAAGCAGCTCTCGAGCAGGCGAACCGTCATTTTTAGCCAGTTGAAGGAACAATCTGTGATTCAAATGTGAACCAATGGGCCGACCCGCTACCAAAAGTTCAAAACACGGGTTTTAAACAAGCTCTCGCCCTGAACTGACAGACAAGTCTTTTTATTCCCAGAATAACCTTAAACAACTAAATCTGTATTCTGAATGTGTTATGGTGCTGATTAAGATTTTACAAAAGTAATATCCCTAAGAACAAGCCAACAAAATACAAAATAGCCTCTGTTCACCAGCAGTTTACATCCTGTCTTCTACTGGCCGTGAACAATATTGTTTTTACTGTGATGGTGAAGCTAATCTTTCCCTTGCCCTGTACTTTACACTTGTCTCCTTGTTATCATGTTGATGTAGATATTTGTGTTGCCAATTCTGATTTCCTAAAAATCGAATCACTGTGTTGATTATATTCAGGCAGCTGCACGATTTCAAATCCTGATGTGCACACGTGGTTACATTCAGACAACCAAGTCCCTTTGGCTTAGTGGTTAAGGAAGGATGGTGGTTTTGTTAAATGTTAATGAACCAAGACTACGATCTTCTCTTAACCTCAATCAAAGGCTGTGGATGTCCAGATCTAACAATAAAAAAGTTGTATCATCTGTTGTTTGTCATGAGTGGGTCTTGTATTACAATAACAGATATTGGAGGAAAACCAACTTATCAATGAAACATTTTAGAGTGTCAACATTTTGTAACTTTGCAGATACAATAATTCAGTACTTTTGTCATTATGTCGATAAAAGAACATCTGAGCAACATTACATTTCTTAGAAAATGTTCTTGCTGTTGCAACTTAGTCGTATATATATATATATATATATATATATATATATATATATATATATATATATATATATAGTTATTACATATTATTATAATGATATATGATGTACTATTGTATAATATACAGAACACCTACTTATCTTTAGTTATGTTTTGGTATGTATTGGTATTGTTTCACTTATAATACAAGTTTGTTGATATGCTTGAAATAACAGTATCATATAATTGATATAGGTTATATAGGTATAGACAGGTTCGATAAAACAGAATTTGAAGCCGCAAGTCTGTGTGTTTTAAAAACCAGAGAGGACTTTAAAAGGACTAAAACCAAAAGGACACAGTGTTCGCCAGTGTGACTGTCTAAGCTGCTGCCCACCTCGATCTATCACAGGGCTGCCTATGGCTCCCAGGAGGCCAGTGCACTGTGCAGCCCTTGCGCCACCTCCACCCCCCACACCTCCCACCTCCCACTTCCACCGCCATAACTGGCCCGCCGTGAGTGACAGGCATCCAGTTCCACCTGACTGGAGCCTCTATCTCCTAACCCTCAAGGACAACTAAGAGGACATATTGTCATCAACTCATCTCTCTCATTCCCACGGCCGCCTCCTCCATTGATGCACATATGCACATGCTCGCTCACTCGCTCTCTTTCTCTCTCTCTCTCCCCTCCCCCGCACGCACTTACAGTAACCGCTGCGACCCACTCACCTGTAACAACATCTACGTGACCTTTGCTTAATGTCCTCAGGTGCCACACCAGAACCCATTCGCACAAACAACCCGCAGGTCTAGCTGTGCCTGCCGCTTCTCATTCACTCCTTTCACTGCGAGTCTGTGTTTGAAACCATCTAGGCAGAGGTTGTTAAGAGCCACTTCAGACAGAAACCTTGAACAGAGGAAATAAAGCATTGTCTGTGAAGGCTTCCACACAGATCGCCTCACACTCCCGAGCCCGAATATTTTCCTAGGTGTGGAGATCTGAATTCTTTATCTCATACTGTACAACAGTCTGAGGCATCTTGTGATGTGAGAAAAGACCAGCTGTTTCAGAGGGATATCAGATATCAGACATATTGGAAAGCAGTTTCGAATAAAAAACAAGGTTTTGGTTCGCAGTAATGTTTCTTTGGCCGTCAATGTGCATTTCACTCCGATGCCAGGGATGTCTGCTATGTAACCTTTAAGTGTTCAAATATGCCTTTCAGTTTTGAAAAATGATAACATCCAAAGACGCTGTTGCATTGTTATTGCGGCTTTGCTGTCTTACAAACTAACTGTTCCTGTTCCTGTGAGTTGTTTTTGCACTTCAGCGCGCTGTTAGAAGTTGTTTTATTCTGGTGAGACAACAGGGAATGGACGCTGAACTTCAGATTAGAAGCCGTTGCTAAAAATTGCAGTAGGAAACTTCACATACTGACAGGAAACTCTTTTGAATTTTGAGAATGTCGAATACCAAAAATCATGGAATGTGATTTCAGAGAGCTGCGCAGTCTTTCAAAGAATGGCCGAATTCATTGACAAAGGCAGTTTCTGTGCTTATTTGTAGAGAGGCTAAGAGTGGAAATGTTATACTGCAGGATACTTTTTTGAACAAAGTTGTAAATATAAAATTTACAACTGTGTATAGTTAAAGCTGCACATGTATAGTTAAAGCTGCACGTATAAGTATTTTCATCTGACAAACGCACAGATCAAATTGATGGCTCTGAGCTCTGATGACCCGACTGTACATTACTGGCTTAACAGCAAACAGCAGACAGATACAGTTAAAGACATAGTGGAGTTTTTAGCAGCTAAAAGCTACACATTTCAAGACCAAAACAGAGGTAAAAGATGAGTGACTATGAACTTAAAATCTGGGGGTCATCTTGGTATCAGCTTGTTCAATCATGTGTCACAGTCACTGCGCAATCAGGGCTATGTAGCTATCAGCTGACTAGTAACGTCCAATTAGATTCATGCAGGTGTACATCATAAACTGACACTGCACTCGATCGGTTTGTGGATGCAAATCACTCCACCAACCCAGCCTCCTTCTTTTGTGCTTGACTTTTTCTTTTCTTTGTTTAATGTCCATATAAAAAAATGATATTACAATTAAGAATTGCCCAATGCAGCTTTATTGTCAAAGTGGTTTCAATAGTTTAAAATGTATTTAAAGTCTTTGTGACCAAAGTAGTTACTTAGTAGCCTTTCAGAGTCCTTATACAGAAAGTGCAACATAAATTGGAGCCTTTTCTATGAGCTGGCCTTTAATCTGCCTGTCAAATGGGAAGCTAATTAACTTTCACAGTAGTTTTTTTTGTAAAGGTTTTGCAGCCAATTGACAGTTTCTGCGAACTGGTCCTCAGGAATTGTGCAGCATAAGTAAATTATGAGGAAAAAGTCCTCTTTAAATGTCCTGTTGCATACTTTCAAACATAAATGTACAATGAAGTAATGTGAATCAGCACAAAAACAAATTATAACGATCGTCGCCATTACATTGAGGCAAAATATTGTGTTCTAAAATCTTTTCTTTATTGCGGCATAAATCACACTGCAAGTTTCCCAATGTACTGAAGCATCTATAAGTATCAAAAGAGGCCATACAGAGGCTATTCATTTCTATTTTCAGAATGCCAATTATACTGCACAGCAGCTTTGGATATTGAACCAGATGAAGTCAAACTGTTGTAATACATTATTATCTATTTCAACCTGGTGCAGTGGGGAGATTCTCACTGCTGGATTTTCATCAAAAGTGATAGCCTGCTGAAAATGTAATTCACTGTTTTAGTATAAATCAATAAGCCTCCAGAATCTATTCCCCCATTCCACCTTTATGTTAATATAAAAGAAATGCTCAAATAGAACTTTAATTCACCACACAGACTTTCAGACTGTTTAATAGTCCCGATTTTATCCATAACTGCTCAATTGACACTTAAATTTCAAGCCCATCTTAATTTGGCTTCTCCTGACGATTTTAAGTTCTACTTCTCTTTGGAGCCAAGGCTACTGTGACCCATGTTAATGGAGATTTATAGGCTGGTGCCATTCTAACACTGATCCTCTATCAAGAATTATATCCCATTTGATCATTATTACTCTGTTCTCCCACCAAGAAAAAGGAAAAGAGGAAAAGAAAAGTCATCTCTATACATGATGCACTGTATTTAAATGTCCCGGGTTTAAGCAAGCAGACACAGAACATGTTAAATACTGAATGTGTGAAAGAGTGTAAAGTAGAAGCTAATTTTGTGTTAGCGCGTTAGAGGACATTCAGATGTTTCTGATGAGGGATATAAATCCTGATGGACTCCCATCCGAGTGTATTCATTAATCATGCGTCTCATTGGCGAGCCTCTGATTTGCCACTGAGACAGATGAAGATGAACTCAGCAATATATTTCTCATCATAACACAACCCTCACATAAATATTAATAGCATATTTTCAGCTGGTGGGCATGAATCATTTTTCAGACAGGGAATTTTAAGAGCTATCCATGCATGTCCAAGAACAGTACATAAGCAAGCAGTTGTGATAAACAACACTGCTTTGAGGCAACAGCGAATAGGGGTTTTAACTGTACAGGAGATTCACAAGGTCTTTATTTTACTCACTTCAGGCACCTTCTATCAATACAATTTTCTTATTTAACTTCACAGCTTGTCAACACAAATATTTTAATTGTGTGAGCAATAGTTGATGGATATGGCAGTTTAAGCAGCTTTCAATTTGACCGCTTTGATTGAGATGTTGTGTCTGAGACTTAATTTTCAAGAAGCCCAGTCAATACCATAGCCGCTGTGATGTTGCTATGGGGAAGTTAAAAGAAACATCCGTCCTTTGACACTTTAAAGCAACTGTCAATATTTCTATATTTCAAATGTGTCAGATGGCTACGTGTAATGTTAAATAGGTCCCTTGTAGTGACAAACCTACCTGTAATCAGCCGACTCTGAAGTTCCCCTCCGCACTAAAAAGCATCTAAGCAGCTTTGGGCTCGGTGTTTACCTTTATATAAATAAACTCACTGTATGCTACCTGCCCACCAAACAGCAGACAGACAAAGGTAACAAACAGCTGGTGAAGATAAAGGCTGAATATTGGATGTAAATTAGTCAGGTGGCAAGAAACACAACTCCAAATGAATGTAATTTTGCTGCTGGGTGTGTAAATGGGTGTCTGCATAAATTTCTAAATAAAAAAACTTTAGAGAATGATAGCACGCCAGTGTGTCTGCAACTTGTTAGCATATTGTGAATTTGCATAGGCATAGGACCAGTTTTCTTGTCCTATATTATGTCAGCCTGATAATTAGACTGAATTCTCATTTCACGTCATTCAGTCTGACATTGTTTTCATGTTAGCAGTTTTCTGTTTTATTGATTAGTGGGAGTCAAAATCATGTGACATATTGTCTTTTTTTTTTTAGTCACGCTTGACAGAGAACTTAACTTCACACTTAATGTCACACTTCTCAAAACAATTGGAAAAAATTAAGGGTTGCTATTTCTCTAAGTTCTCAACAACCTGTGCAGACACATCAGTCTTATGAACACTTCTTGCTCTTTTTAATGGATAAGAATACCATTTTTAATGGACTGGAAGGCCTCCTCATTCAGGAAAACTCTTTTCTGTCCGATTGTGTTTCCAACTTGGGACACAGCTGTCCACACCTAACCTATCTGAATTAGCTGAAAAAGAGATGTATGCCACCATTCATATGACTGGGCAGGATATTCAGCTCATATTCAGCTCTGTTAAATGGGTTTGGGTTTTTACTGACCTTTTACTATTCTTTGGCAGAAAATGATGACATAGCCTTTGATAAACACTCTCCTGTCACATTTATCTATTAGTCACGGTGGCTTGTGGGTGTTCTTGTCATTGCAGGTGTACGACCATGAGTACAAAGCTGTGTTGGATGGTGTAGAGACAGACAGCATGATGGAGATTGACCCAGGTCAGCGCATTGAGATCTTCAGAATGGGAAACGGGAGCGAAGAGATACTTGAGGTGCACGACTTCAAAAATGTGAGTAAAAAGGTTAAACAAGGCCATGTAAGCTATTCTTCCTTTGCTGAAACCTTGATGCTGCACTTGTGTCTTCTCTACAGCGGAGGAAGGATTATGATGTTCACATCCTGCCCTTTTCAAAGAGGCGGTTGACAACATTTATCCTTTGAGAAATCACATTTTCTTCCTCAGCTATATTTTCTCCCCTTTTGTCACTCTCAATGAAATAGAGGTGTGACAAACTACTGAAACATCTGAGGAGCAAAATAATGAAAATTATACTCAGTGATGTGTACACAGGGATCAAAAAATGCATCTGAAAAATACCTACACTTGCGGCAGTAAATGAATCTAAATCAGTGACTGCACTCCTTGAGATTTTGTGTGTTTAAGTGTATAAACAACGGCACAGAAAGAAAGATTGCTCTTTTACTAAAAGACTGTTTTCTTCCCACTAATTCTGTACAGTAAACTTCTTAGCAGTACAGAGACAAACAGCAATAACAAGCGCTACTCAGTTTGTTCCTCACACTTTTTTTTTTCCAGCTGCAATTTTGTCTCCAGCAGAACTCATTAACTTACCTTTCATTCCTAAATCCTGCTCGAGTGTGCAGGAGGTTACAAAAGATGCACCTCAGAAAACGAGGATGCTGCTTGACTGGGAAATGAGTGTTCTTATTCTCGCAGCATTATTTACTGTGAAATGTTGGGTTGCAAGGCTGAACGTTACAGGATACACCTCATCCCAAACAAAAAACTACCCTGAACTGTTATTGTTTTTGTTACAATAGTCTTTGCGCATCTGAAATGGCAATGTGTTGGAAACCGAGCAGCAGCACACCCCAGGAAAATTTTTAACCTCTGCAGCCAATCTGTCTATTTCTTTCCTTGTGTGTGTGTGTGTGTGTGTCCCATGTACTTACAAACACATGCATAAACACATGTGCCTGTTGCTTGTTCCACTTCCTGTTAGTGGAGCACATCCCCTGAGGAGATTTATTTGATTCAGTGCTCCACCACGGAAGACTAAGAAACAACTGAGTGAGCAGAGTAATTCAAACCTCATTGCTTAAAAAAAAAAAAAAGAAAAAAACCAGTAGGAAGCCCACACAAAATGTACAATAGGTTATAGGTACTAAATGGTAGCTTGTGCACTGATGTTGGCATAGATTTTTTTTTTATACAAAAAAATGGGGTGTTGCATGTTATTACACAGTGCAAACCCACCTCTAAAACAGTCTCCATCAAGCCTGAGGGCTGTGTGAGGAATGGAAAATGAGGAGATTATGCCACCAGGACCACGGACCACAGGCGAAATCCACTCACTATTGTTTCAGGCCAATACTGCACTCATTTTAACGGCAGAGAAAGGACACAACATCCTGAGAGAGAACCACCAGGGTCATTTTTACTTTAAACCAAAGTCATTATAAATATTCTTGACAAATGAACAAAAGCACATTTAGGAAAATTGGTTTTAAACTTGTTCTGACATTTCTGTTCAATAGAATGACAAACTGCTTTAGTGGTACAGAACAAATGAGTGTTAACATTTTACTACACGCCAAAGGAAAGGCATGCCACAAAGGCACAAAAATTGACATTAAGGTTTGGTAATGGTTAGATAAGATAAGGTTTTACCAGAAGTTTTTTTTACTACTGTCATTCACAGTGAAGAACTTCAGATAGTCTAAAATAAAAAAAAAACTATATTTGGAATAAAGGTAAATTTAATAGACTCCACTGATCCACCATGACATTATATTCTGGCTCTGTATTTCTCTCAGTTTGTTACATGAAAAGCACAAAATTTCTCAAATATTTTCATAAGACTGCAGACACTGCAGGGCACCAAAGTCAAAAAGTTTCCTTCCCTACACAGTGTGGCTTTGAGCAAAACAAAACCCACGATTATGACTTTACTTTGTTGATATTTACATGAAAGTTAAATTTTTACCAATAATTTCAAACTTCAAATTCCTTCAAAACACTGACCTCTGTGTTGAAGGGGTTCAACAAATGACAGCCCTCAAGAACCGAGGTCTGTGGTGTCATCAAGGCACAGACATTGCCAGAGCTCAACCAACATCCATAAATCGGCACAAAAGATGTTGGAAGAATCAGCTGGTAAATTGCAGCCAGTGAGCCAATATAAATGTTGTTTTTTGTTTGTTTGTTTGTTTGTTGTTTTTAAAATGTTGTTTTTAAAGTTTGTATCTCAATGTATTTTGTTGATTTTTTTTTCTTGAATTATATTTTTAATCTTAATTTAAAACAATAAAAACTACTTTTTGATTCCTGTAAAAGACAAACACCTAATTGTAACATAAGTTTATAAAACCTGATGCTTATTTCTAACTAGCTTGTTTAATGTTAGTGTATAAAACAGTAATGGCTGGCATGAGTCACATTAATATTCAATATACCATTTCAATAACCATACGGGATCATACCCCATACAAAAACAAATTAAGCAAGTTGTATTTTCTTCATTTTAATTATACTAAATTATTTGAAATCCACAACCTAACCCCTTTAGCAAGCTAACAAAAACTAGCAAGTGAAGTCAAATTGTGTAGCCATATGGTAAAATTAAGTGATATGGATGATAGATAAAATTATGTAAAATAATAATGAATGGTTAGTCAATTAATTACGAAAATATGATTGTTGGACTGTGATCTGACTGTTACAGAATATTTTGCTTTGTATAAAATTATGTTCTTTGTGTAAAAATAAACAAGCTAACAAAAACTAGCAAGCTAATAAAGTCATATTGCATAACTGCATAAATAGTGTTGTAGGCCTTTAAATAAAGAAAAAATACATAAGAAAAATAGAAAAAATTAACCTGTTGGAGCTAAATTTGCAAAGGTTTATTCAACAACCTGAACAATGCTTGTTAACATTCACTGAATACACTTTGACAGTCGCAAAACCTTTCACTGTCTGAAATACTGTTCTTTAGATTTAATACTTTTTAGTGCTGTCTCACTCAAAGATAGCCTTTAGCCATGAGGATGTGTTGGTCAGTGGGGAATTTGGAAAAGAAAGCCAACCTTTCCTCAGCTGTACAGAAGCAACAAAAATCCCCTCCAGCATTCATCCGTATAAAAATTCTTTGGAGCATTTTTAAATCCGTGACTGCATGAGAACTACTGATGATGTTGAGGATAGCCTTCAGTAATATTGCTGAGATTTTTATGATCTACCCCAATAATGTGGAAATGACTATTACCAATGCATGGGCTTGAGCAGTGTGACTGTCATTTATGCAATTTATAAGATTTATGTATCTAATCAAAGGGTTATAAACAGACACAGATTATGTGTACTATACTATTTTTAATATAAAAAGCTTTTAAAAACTTTAAAAAAAAATGTATGCTGGGTTTACACATGAAACTGAAATATAAGTTTAATAATATCAATACATCGAGCAAGCTAATACCTGCTGACACGACTTCACTTCTTTATTCACAGGAGCTGAATAATGCATACAGTTACATGTTCTCCCTTCTCTTGAACAGACACAGATGAGCATCTCGCACATGGATTCTCCAAGTGGATATTTAGTCTGTTAAAATTACATCGCTTTTCCTCATTCATTTCTCATCCATGTGTTAATGTGTCTTTCTTCATTTTCTGATTGACCAACCCCAGTAATCACTGTATCTCATCACAGCATTGCCCTCTCGTCTTCTGCTACAGCTCACCAATTCAGCAGACCCAAATTAAACAGAGACTCATCACAATAAAGCCCGGCATAAACATTATGCTTTTGTGCTCGAGACTATTATTGCCCCATCCCTTTTTCCGCACAGATGAAATTACATGCGGTAGATTATGACAGGCATCACTTTGTATCATGTCTTGTGTGGCTGGTATCTGGTTTTCAGAGTGACAGCACCACAGAAAATGTAGAAACAGCACCCACATGGTCAAGTTAACCAATTCAAAGGAGATGTCATAGCAATCACCGTGTTACTGTAATTAAATTTAGATTGAATCAAGACAATTTTCATGGTACCGCTCATACAATTTTTAGTTGATACAATTTTAAAGCAGCCGTGGCAGATGTAGATCCTGCCGTCTGTTCTAATACAGTCTGCTGAATGAGCAGCTCTTCTCTGCAGAAAATAAATTGGATACAATCTGATCTACTGAAAGTCTTTCAGACTTATTCCGGCTGAATATCTTAGATTAACATAGAATGGCAGCAAGAGAGAATTAACAGATCTTTCTTGCCTATTGAGGCTCTGTGTGTCAGACTGAATAGAGCCACAGTCCACATGGTGGAGGATCATCAGTGGAGCTGAAGAGAGTGACTCCACACTTGACTGCGCAGATTAAGAGAGTGACAGGGACCTATGACTGCCTAATTCAATGGGGGCACTCTCTGTAGAAAACACTTCATTCTGAACAATGTCACTTGGCTCTCCTGTGCAATATATCCTGCTATAAAGCATTATACAGCCAAGGTGCAGCACCCCTGCCTTTTTACTTCTATTCAGTTTGAAAGCAAGAGCTGTGTTCCAAGGGCCAAGCAGTCATCAATTTTATACCACACTGAAAGAAAAAAGAAAGATCAAAACACACTCTTCTCACTCATTAGGTTTTAACTTCTTTGACTTTTTTAAGAGCTTTGATTATCAGCAAAAAGCTGAGTGTTTTAAAATGATCGCCCCAGTGCTTATGGGATATCCACATCACAGAAAGCTAATGAATGATACATATATCTGAATTTCTGAGTATCCCTTCATTTCTTTTTCTTTTTTCAAAGGGAATCACTGGGATCCGGTTTGCCGAACATCAGAGATGCTACATCAGGACCCAAACTAGGAAACTACCCGCAATGGCAGAGGTGGAGGCTGAGGACACAGAGTTACTGGTACAACTTCTCCCTCGGCTGTCTGTACCTCTGACTCTCTGTAGTCCTACAGAGGCTGTCATGCATATTGTAGGGAGATAACCAGAGTAGAGCACTGAGAGCACCACACAAATCCTCAGCCTGTCCATCTTATCCTATCTCCCCCACCCCTCTCACTGAAGAATAAACTGGGGTTTGTGGTGCCTGTGAAACCGTCAGAAAGCTGCCCACAAACCCATAGCCTCTTTGTGGCTCACATCAAATGGTGTTTGCTGTCAATCTTGAGCCAATATTAATTTTTAATCATCTCCTCCAAAGGCTCTACCCAAATAGCCTAAAGGGGGGAAGGGTGCAAGAGAGGTCTGAGTGAGAGGTAAGCCATTAAAATGGTATTTTTTTAAAGATGATTTCTTTGTAAAATTCACAAGGCAACCTCTCCAAGTTTAGAGTGATTCATTTTACCTCTCTGGGTTCTTATACTTGTATGTGAACTTCAGCAAAAGGAATTGAAGAAATTCAATCAATCAAAATTCCCAATTTTTCAGTGTCACAGTGCAATTCACTGAGTGGGCCGTATGTTCAAAGAGAAAATCCCTCTCTCGAATGTCTCTACTGCTCGCATGCTCTCATTTACATTTCACATTGGAGCTGGGAACAAGTACAATAGCTGGCAAATATATGACGCTTTCTGCTCACGCCTTCATTTTAAAAACAGAATAAGCCAATTGTCAGTCCAAGCAAAAACCCAGTCTCAGTTTTAACTTTCAGAACCCAAGCTGTTACACCCAAAAACCAAACGCTGTTTTGTTTCGTTTTTTTCCTCTCATCTTCATAATGTCTGATCCACGTTTACAGATACTAATTGCCCAGGCAGCACCATATGTCCATGCCATTTCTGTCTTCTTTTGTGCACTGTGAAGTCTAATTGGCTTAATTCACAGCTCACAAAGTGAATCATTGAGGGCCAGGAAAGTGACTGGGTCTATACCAGCACTTGCGGAAGCCCTCACAATGACCACCTTGTGAAAAATATATGATTCTAGACCATGTTCAGTAGATTAAAAATTCAAACCGTGTTTTGAGCTGTACATTAAGTTCTAATCAATCGCTTTGAATAGTCATCCACGTCTACAACCTCGCCTCCTGAGATGACACTGAAAACACATAGCATGTAGCCTTGAACTATCTTTCAGAAATTATGTTTATATACTACTAATTTGTTATATCAAGTGGGTTTGGGGAAAACATAATTACTGGCCGAATTATGTTCACAGGCAACGTTTGTTTGAGTTTTTGTGCGGCACGCTTGTCGTAAGGAGGTGGTTAAGGTGGAGGGTGGGCGTATAAAGTGCAGGACCAAGTCCCATGTATGAGATTAGGTTTAGGCAACAAAACCACTTTGGTAATAATGCTTTAGTTGCAACAAATGGATTTCATGCTGGAAAAGAAGGATACTGAAGGGAAATAAATGTAATATGTTGTAACTGAATGTTTTGCAGATACATTACACAACTTGGCAGATCCACATATGCTGATAAAAACATAGGTGATAAATGCATACAAATATGTAAACATAATTTCAATACAATTTCTAAAAATATTGTGTTTAAAGGAGTAGATAGAAATTTTGGGAAATGCTGTTGCCTTTTATGTTGTTGCTTTTATGCCAACGGTTGGATTTGGAGATTGATACCACGCTCATGTCTGTGCAGTAAATAAGAAGCTAAAGCCAACAGCCAGTTAGCTTAGCTTCACATAAAGACTAGAAACAGGAGGAAAAAGCTATTCTGGCTCTGAGGAAGAAGAAAAAAATCTCTCTGCCAGCATATCTAAGGTACAGTGATTAATAAGGTTAATCCGTTTAAAAAAAAATTATTTTTAAAATGACATGTTGTGATTTCAATGAGGGAGGGGGTTATCTGCCAAACTATTTTTTTTTTTATTCTCTTTTATTCTATTTTTTTGCAGCCTCATCTGCTAATAGACATGACAGTGAGATTGCTCTTTTCTGTTACAAAGCTAATTTTATTTTTGTCATGACACCATTTTCCACTGTAGGGACACCGCTGTGTACTACTGTGCTATTACTGCAGAGGATATTTTCACAACAAAAACACCGGATTGCTCAAGAGAAGCACAGTAAATATCAGGGGGGGGCATATCTAAGTAATAAACAGTGACCTTGGCCAGACCTCACCAAGGTCTGTCCTCACATTAGAAAGTGACTCTTGATCCCTCCACGTGTGACCCTGGAGAAGATCAGCACAACTTCCTCCTCAGGTGGTGAAACACACGAAGCTCACAGGGGTTAAAGCCAAACACTAATGGGTCCTAGCTTAACCCAGCCGCAAGCTTTTAGGAAAGAGGGCTCAGAGCAGCCGCGGCAGGCTTTAGAGCCGGGGTGAAAAACAATGGCAAAAATTGCGGAAAAACTGCAAGCGGCTGATAAGGAAATGCAGCCCCTGCGAGAGAAAACCAGGTGACAAACATGAATTGTTTGCCAGGATTTTTTTCCTCCCTTTTCAATTTGCTTCCTCTATGAAATGTCTGAGGGAGTAATCCCTGAGCTTCATTCCAGTTCCCCCAGTCTGACACAGAAACCGCCATCTGCCTCCCTCACACCCCTTAACATTGTCAACGGATGCGGCTTGCTCCATTAAACAGCCACTTAATATGGATGACCAAAGCTCGCCCGGCAACCCAAAACCTCCCACTCAGACAACAACTGCAAACAGAAAAACCGAGGAACAACACCGCAGCAGAGGATGTGAAGACACCAAAATCCTGCAAGCTCACAGTCCTTTGTTTGTTTTGACTCATATTTGTCTGCATGAGGATATGAGCTCAATTGATAACAGGTGTCCAGTGAGACTACCCTGCAACAATAAACAGAAAGTCCTGTTAGTAACTTGTAAAGCAGCCATGCTAGCATTGGTTATCACAATAACTTTCTTATAGTTTAATAGCTTATTTCTGTTTCTAATTTATCCAAGCTAGCATGCAGGACACTCAGTTCACATAGTTTATTGAAAAGATGTATTTATAATGTGCAACCAAATCCTGTCACATTATAGTCTGTGGCAATGCCTCTTTTTTGGAAATGTTTGTGTCACAGTACAGGGAGAAGCAGGATTGGACCTAAATGCAACTGACAGAAGCTGGGCTGCTGTGGTTCAAATGTTTATTTTAAATGATGGCTTACAGTGAAGTAGACAGGCAGGTGCAGGTAATGAGCAGGGAGGCAGACAGACAGACAGACAGACAGGCAGGGAGGTCCAGATTTAAACAAAAATACCGTGAGGAAGGACAGAAATGGAACTACAAGGCACCAAGGGTAGATTTTTCATTTCATAGTTGTGGGGGGACAATAAACATTAAAAAAAATCATAAACACTTCCTAAAGGGGACACCGAAATACTGTTGTAACAGTTGATAACTAAATGTATACAGAGGAAAACCTCATTTTCACTGCAGCGTTTCCTGTAAAATGCCTGTAACCTCGGCCAAAGATGATTTGTTAGGGAGTGAAACCTCCCTGTGTGCCGTTTCACTCACCATGGAAGAGGAGGACAAGTATATATGGGTTGTAGCTGATGAGGGAAGTGGAGACAGGTGAGTAGTTGGGCGGGGCAATCAGAGGATGGGAGGGAAAGTCTGAGGACATCTGGGGGATGGATGGGATATTGCAACGGACAGTCCAGGGGAATGAGAAATCTGTCTGGACAAGACTGCAACACTTTGTACCTCCACTCCATGAAAGTGGACGATGCAAAATGGCTAATAGTCCACAATAGCTTTGTCTGTTTTTCGACCCTCTGGCTGTGTGTTTCCTCAAAGGTCAGCACTATCAACAATTTGCTATTTGTCGGCGGCGCACATTTGTATGTCAGATCACCAGAGCTGAAGTAAATCCATTTATCAATCCACTGAAATGAGTTGATTTCTGTTATGAAATCTCACTGTTTGGGGCTTTTAGTGCCCTTAAGCGAGTGCCAGCGCTCCCACTGCAAGTTGCTTCTGTGTCAACTAAAATTCGCCACCTGGTACACTGCATAATGAAACCCTCCCTGCTTTTGTTCTGTGCAGTATGAGAAAGCTCCTGGGTATCGTGAGAAAATCTTTGTTGATCTCTGGCAAACATAGCACCACTTTAAACAATGTGTCATGTAGACAGTGTTTCCCCTCTTGGGATGCAGTGGCAGGAGAGGGTAAATTCATTAACTACAGCACAACTGGTGTATAATTAAGTTGTGCACTGTAGGTGGAAAACATACATGCACCAGGAGCAGGCCACACAAAACAAATTACTATCATTCCCAAGGTCCAATGCTTGATAAAAAGTTGCTTGTGTCCTAATAATATATCATTTGTCAATAGCAAAATGGAAAAGCCTTTCAAACGTGTGTGTGTAAAATGCAGGACTGTAATCATGTTGTCTATGTGCTTGTCAACTGGCATTTAGAAATCCCTGCCCCATGCTAAAATGCTGACCTTTACCACTTCCCCCCGGGCCCTCTCCTACAAGTTATTGGAGTCGTTTCTCAACTGTGAAGTGAAAGTCATGTTGTGAGCCCCCTGTCGTGACCTCCATTTACTTTCCAGAGAAGACTCACTTGGCTTCAGTGGTTAAGAGGTCCAATTAGGGAGTGCTGTTTGTGTTCCTCGAGTTTGATTTTAATTTCTGTGGCCACGGGAATGGCGAGCGCGCCCGCTCAACGCCGGAGCAGCCCCTCCACCTCACCACCACACCCCCACTGCACAGGTCCTCCGAGTCATCATTAGTCTACCGGCCGGCGTCTAAAAGAGGGGGAAAAGTGTCAAAAGCCTGGCCTAAACCCTGCCTGCGCCCAAACACTATTCTTTTATGTGACAGAATGTGCTTAAGTGTTTTTTTTCTTCTTCTTCATCTTCTTCTTCTTCTGTGCAGGTCACAACCGTGTCGCTCGGTGACAAACATGAAGCAGCACGGAAAGCCAAATTCTAATTCATACGAGAGTGACAGGGGTGAACATGAGGGAGGGGGCGCAACCCAATATAAATGATTCTTGCTCCCACTATAGCCCCAGGATTCTACGTCAAGCTTAACTAATGTGCAATTAAGCTTTAGACTGGGAGAAAATCACCTTGTAAAAACATTTGTCAAGTGAACTGTTTTTCTGTTCTGGGTTGCTAATTAACAAGGGAATGGGAAGAGGGGTTTGTTTGTGTGTGTATTTACATATACATGAAGAAAATAAATATCTGCACTGTTAGGGGAGAGCATTACCAAATCCCCTTCATATGTCTCTATTAGACAACACTGACATGTAGTCCCTATCATTAAGCAATAATAGTTTACTTTACAGCTCATGAACTACAGTATCAACAAATTAAGCCCACTGATAGTGCTGGATGCCAAGCGAGGCATTGTGGTAGATGGGGAAGGAGGGAGAGGGGGGAGGGAACTGGGGGGAGGAGGGCGGAGAATGCAAGGCTTTATTGTGTCTGTCACATTAAACGATATTGCAGCCACACTCGGAGTAATGAAGACCACTTCTAAAGTCATTTAAAAGTCAAATCATCACTGTCTGTGAATTTCAATGATGTATAATAGAAAGAGCATGCCGGAGGCTTGAGGAGAGGGTGAGAGAGAGAGAGAGAGAGAAAGGGAGAGACAGAGGAGAGAGACAGGGCAGTGGGAGTCAGGAGTCAGGAAGTTGCCGCCCTCTCAGCAGACAGAGAGGTGATAGATAAAACGATGAGGCTGGAGCTGCTGCTGTGGCTCAGGGGAGGAGAGTGCAAAGGCAGGACAATACTTTGTGCAAGGCCCAGGCATTTCTTTGCAGGTTCTTACATGCTATATCACGTGTGTATGCTTGTGCGTGTGGTGTTTGCTAGCAGGTGGATGAGGCCGAGGCCATGGATATGAAGGTGGAGGACTCCCAAGTGTGGGTTCCTGCCGAGGAGCCCATCGTTAACCCAGACTTCCTCTACGACTCCAAGATCTGGGAGATTTGCCAGGAGCTGCCCATCCACTGGATCCATCCCTCCCTTCTGAGCGGTGAGAGCAGGGGGCACCTCTGCCTCTAAACGAAGACTATTAACAATCTCGCTGGAGGGCATTCCCACAGGTCATATGAGGGCCCATAGAGACCGCATGATTTCCCAACCGTTTGAGCCTCCAGCCCGGGCTGCTTTCAATGTGTTTTGAAAGTTGAGAGACTGATGGTCAGTGGTTCACACTTTATAGGTGAAAATATCAATACCACAGTGTGGGAAACACAGAGTTATATAACAAGAGTACAGAGGTACCAAAAAGTTTTTATATACAAAAAAATATATATACATATGTATATGTACATATAAATATATTATTATTAACTCCTGTGCATTAGCATGTAAACATCATTTTAATGTTGTAGCTGGTTGAGTTGGAGGTCATTTTTATATATTGTATATATTGATCATATTATATTTTCAGCTGCAAAAAGTCTAAATTATTAGTTAGCTGAATCTTAAAAGTTTTTTTTTCTCAATATAAGTAAGTTTAGTTAAGTTCTTTCAACCTGATAAACCTACAAGGACATGAAAAAGGAGAATGAGAAACTTTTTATTATTATTATTCTTATACGATTTATAGTTTTTGGAATTTAAAAAATGAGCAGTCACAATATAAAGATATAGATATAATATTGAAAACAATCAGTGATTTGGATGGCTTTATCAACCACACATTTTCTTTGAAGTCTTACATAACTAATACATAGTAAAGAATGTATACATGTATACATGTATACATGTAAAGAAAAATATTGGCATTCTGAAGAAAGCAGCATATATGTTGGATAATGAGGCAGGCATAAATGAGGTGGATTCAGAAGAAAAGTAAAAAAACAAATTCAGGAGAAAAAAGTATTTAATTCAAACCATTTTTGGTTATGTTTAGAGCCAAAAAAAGATAATGGCTTGAAAATGTGCAGTTTGTTTGTTTTTAAAACAGCTGATGATGAAACAGACAGTAGTTTGCACCAATTACATTGAAACAAATTATTTCATTATGTGGAGTCAAACTGTGTCTGAATTCTCTGGAGAATAATGTTGTCTATATGTTATTCAATAAAAAAAAAATTGCACAATATGAACACGATGTAATAATATTATATATATTATATATATAATATTATATATTATATATAAAATTTTTGATGATACAGTATCCATTTTATATACATAAATATGAATGACACATGCTTTAAGAAAACTTTTGGAGGAGAAATTATGTGGTGAAATGAAAAGCTTTTTAGTGTGTGCAATACATAAAATGCATTGTAAAAAGAGTATAAAGAACCACATGTAGCAGAAAAATATTCTACTCAAGTACCTCAAAATTATACTCCTGCAGTGCTTGAGTAAATGTACTTAGTTACATCACTGCTGACTGTCATGGGGATATTTGCTATTAAGGTATTTTTTCTTGAAAGGATGTGCACGCTTTACTAATTAGGATGTGTGGAACATGATTTGTGTGTTAGTATCAGAGCAGAAACAACACCATTGTTTGACAGAAGCACAAAAAAAGCTTGGAACGAATTCCAGCATATTTCTCCTGAATGTTAGTAATTAACATCAAGCCACTGGGAAAATAGAGGGTACAAGCCAAAGATTTAATCTAGGAGCTTTTTCGTTTTACTTCCAACGATAGAAAAACTGTTGCAAGTGCAGTCACACTCTCTTCCTCTCTTTCCCGCTTTCTCTGCGCATTCAGATGCTGAGGTGGCAAACGTGGACGCGCCCGACGCCGAGGTCACAGGTCAGCGTTTCACCCGCGACGTCCAGGACCACGTTGCCGTGAACGACTATGTAAGTGGGCCCCTCTGCGCCACGTCAATCGAGGACCACACTGCAAGATACAGTGGAGCCACTTCAATCAGCTCCAGCTCTGCCTCGACTCTTTCTGCATATAAATCGCTCACTAATTGATGTTAAAACTGACTTTGTGCACTAGAGGGCATAGCAATTGCTCCATATATCTGTTTAAGTAAGGCCAGTTCATTGAAGACTCCCTTAATGTCTCTCCATTAATTGAGAGGAATATCCAGCGTTTCAAAGGCAGCAACTTGTGCCTTACAGCACCCGATAGTTCCTTTTTTTACTTCCTTTTTTCTGAGGCGGCGGAGAGTACAGTACAAAGAAGCCCTCTCAAGGTCACTCATTGCTGCACAGATAACTTACATTTATTAATAACGCTTTAATTATCAAAGCGTATAAAATTAATGGAAAGGCCAAGTGGCATATTTTGGTATGCTGCATGTAAACCATTCAGTGCTGTGTGGTTAATTATCCTGACTCTAAGGGAAAATCATATAAAGCAGTATATTTCATGAGAACTATGTGCTCACACTGACACATATAAAATAGCAGTTGCACACTAAAGATACCAGGAACACAGGTAGAAAAAAAAACATCCGGCACACACACACACACATACCCCCACACATACCCCCACACAAACACACATTGAGCACTTACAGGTGAATACCCACTAAAGCTAAATTCAAGGATAATGAGTCGGGCTCGGTCTCCTCCTCAGAGCTGTGAGAAACGGTGAGAGACATCCAGAGAAATGAGACATCCTATAATGTTGACATTTATCAAGCCCATCCCAGAAACACCTCCCGCTCAGCCGCCCCCCCACCCTCCACCACCTCCAGCTTCTCTGTCTTCTCCCTCATCGTCTGCAGCAGGAGATGCAGTGCTATGCAATTAAAACATACCAGGGGATGAAAAACTCGGCTCTCCTTTTGAATCGTTCTGCCTCTATCAGCTGAGTTATGCATACCACTGCAATCCATTCCAGCAGCACATGCAGGCTCTGTTTGTGGGTCCGGCGATAACAAAGGCCTTTGTGGCCAAGCAGAGGGCAGGCGGCAGTCTGTAATTGGGAGTCTGAACTCTCGCTCATTCCAGTGGGATGCCACATGTGTTAGCCAAACCTTATTTGTTTGTTGTTGGGTTTTTTTTTTTGTTTTTTTTTTGCTTCATTCAAAACTCATGTAAATGTGCACACAGTCTGACAACAATCGATGCCTTACACACACACACACACACACAGCCTGCTGCTCACACTATGTCTCTTTCTAGCTAAAGCCTTTCATCTATTGCACTCAGACACACACACATGAAATGCAACATGCGTTCAGTTTATTTGCGTTTCCCTCTGAATTTCAGTGCCGCATTTGTAAAGCCGAATAATTGTTTGATTCCTTGTGACAGAAACTGACAGATATATGAAACTGACCTTTGCCACAGCTGCCATGTTAGAGTGCAGTGTGTATCAGAAGTGGCCCTGGAAATTTCAAACTGAATAACTACCATCTGACAAGGCTGAAGGGAAGGTACCACTGTCCTTGACCCATATAGCGAGTAAGGTTTTCCAATATGAATTGAACACACACACATGCGCACACTTGTAAACATGTTTGGTGTGTTTCTGCCTGCATCACGGTGTTTTTACTGTGTGTTAAACTTGGATCATCCTTACAAACCTCTGGGAGCTGTGTTAAGGGTCAGGCTGGATGGCTGTTCATGCATAACAGCAGTGCAGCAAGCTGAAGGAATTCAAATCCATGAATGCAGGAGCTGTTTGCGCCTCGAGAGAAATCTTTACACTGAAGCTAAAGCTCCTTATCAGTTTGGTAAACCGGCAGAGTTTACAGAAATACGCGACTATCTCTTTATTCAATTACATCCGATTTCATTGTCATTCCACCTCACTGTAGAGCACAGTGAGATGAGAATCTGAGATCAGGACAAGCGACGAGGTGTTCTCATATGTTGTACTGTCCTGTGCTTCTACAGAGGAAAAAAAAAAAACCCTTTTGAATACAAAGCAGGGTATGAAACAGAAATGTTATCTCTGCTGTTTTGATCTAGGAATGAATGTGATGAGCTCTGCTATGAGATTTAATAACACATCCAGGCATGTGCTTTAAGCTCATGAAGAGCGGTGATCAGCGTGTGTGAAATAACACCAACAAGTGTGGAGATTAGAGGAGTCGTGCTTTGATTCATTACATCTTATTGAATGACTGACGCAGTTCTCTAGTCTGCAGACTCATTCATATCCAGTGCCTCATTTTATTCGGAGAGATGTCTTTGTGTGCTTGTGTGTATGACTGTGCGTTTGCATGTGTATACGTGAGCCCGTGTGCGTGATGAAATCAGATGCAGCAAGAGGGTAATGGCTTTTACTCTTCATTAATGCTGCTTGTTTTTGAGTGACTGCCTCAGATTTCCCAAGGTGAACCATTCTTATCACCGCAGCATCCCACTAGAGACGGCAACTCAAAGCCAGAGTGATTAATATGTGCCCTCCGTTTTAAAAGGATAGCTCTGATTAATTGTCTTTAAGGTACAATGCTGCCCATTGGCTGTTTGTTTTGACAAACGCTGCATCATTTGAATAAAATATTTTCTTCATTTTCCGAGCCGGAGCTCCAGATTTCGTAACATCCCGGTTCGGGCTGTGAGGAGCAGATAAGATTATCGTTGGTCCATTGACAGCTTTCGTGTTGTTTCCATAACAGATTGTTGCCTGGGAGCTGATGACCTGAAACCTGACTGAAACAATAAATCATTAAAAGCCTACCTGCGCTTGTCATAGTAATAAATCAAACGCAGCTATCCCAGATATCATCCGCCGCACCCTTTCCATGTGTTTTAAGTATGTCTCACGAGTGTGTAATTTTACTCAATTTATCATAGCTCAAGTCAAATGCATGGTATGCTTCCTCATGAGTCATGCTTACAGTGGATTTGTTGATTTGTTTGTGATTATGTGATTGTAGCTGGCTGCTGCAGAAAGGAAAACCAATAAAATGTGTGTAAAACCACCGTGACTGACTACCCACTGACTTGTAGAGCGGATGCAAGAAACCTCCTAATTCCCATACTTAATGTAGCAGGGGACCAAAGGGACTCAGCCGTGTGTTCCTGGGGGTCCTGTCCTCTTAAACAATTCCCACACATTTTCTATTCCCAACAGTGGATGTGTTTTGTTCTGCACTGTTGCATGTAGCTGAGTCATTGTAAAGCGCCGGCAAAGAATTATGCCAGTTTGCTCTGAATGTGAAGTCATCGACTCCTGGATCCGAGCAGTTTAACGAGACAGCGCCGGATTGTCTCCGAGGATTCATTTACTAAAAGAGATTGAAATGTGGTCAAATGCATACTGAGGGCAGTCGCTGCCTCAACTTGCGCGGTGAGTTAAGTGGCACTTCTCCGAACCCCATTTGGAGTTGCTCTTGATCAAAGGCATGGCACTCAGCCCCCACGAGTCTACGAGGGCACGAACCAACCAGCACAATGGAAAAATCCAAGGGCCATTAATTCTACCCAATTTACCTTTCGTTTGGGTTTCATTTGGCCCCTCTATAAATTCAGAGGCAGCCAGCGAGAGCAAATGAAAGAATCCTTGTTAGGCGATCATTACTCTGCTAATTGCTTTAGGAATGTGCCATGCACTTAAAGTCAAGGTCAGAGGGAGGGCGCCAAGACGTGGGGAGCTCTAATTTGAATGCTCTATTGGAGGAGGGGCTGCCATTTTGGTGCAGAGTGTGGGCTTCGGTCGAAGAGTTAAGAGGTCAGAGATGAAAGAAATCGTGTAATTATGCTGGTAACTACCAACGTTAGAGTCCCTTTGATTGAAGATAGTGGAGCGCCTGTGGATGCTGGATTCAGAGATGGGGCTTTGTGCAGCCAGCAGTCGTGCTACCCCGGGTATAATAGAAAAGGTCAAGGGTATTATATCATGTTTTATGCTCCTGGAGCTTAAATCAAGCCCGCTCACTCTCGCTGCTATCTTGATCTCTTTGTCACAGTCATCAAGCATGGCACAACTTTGCATTTCCACGGACATCAGTTCTGATCTTTTCACTCTTATTTGGTTTTTACATATATTCTGCTGACCTACAACCAAAGCAGGCTCATCAATTCACACTTCCCCCCGCCCACCTCCAACTCCTTCTCCTCCTCTTCCTCTACTGCCCTTGCCTTTGGGAGAGGACTGGCATTTGTCATGTGTGTGATTGTAACCCCTGCTCACTCCTGTGTCCTCTGCAGAGAGACGTTGGTATCGAGCTGGATAACCGTCTGGATGACCAGGGCTACTGCTGCCAGTACTGTCACCGTGGTTACCGCTACTGCCGCCGCTACCACGAGCCCCTGGGTGGCTTCAACCCGTGGCCATACTACTACCAAGGAGGCCGGGTCATCTGTCAAATTGTCATGCCATGCAACTGGTGGATCGCCCGCATGCTGGGGAGGATCTGAGGAGGGCATGTGCCATCTGGGATTCAGACAGTTCATGTCTTCGTAGGTGCAAAACCATCAATTTGATAAATATTCCAGGCCACTTGTGAGACCAAAGCAGTCCATTGCACACAATAATTTTCCTATCTGACAGTTGGCCCATTCAGTATTAGTCAGTCTAAACAGTATAAATGGCATTTGAAGCATTTTGATTCTTTCTTAAAAGCCATTGGTCTTTTACAGCTGGCTAATTTGCTTTGCTTATCTACCCATTTAATATCCTTGCTATTTTATCCTGTTGAATTGATGCAATTTAGTTTGGAAGTCACTTGAAACTATCTGCTCTCAAGAATACTTCAGCCCCATCTGTCCTTACATTGACTTTTTACTTAACTGGGTTAGACAAACTTCAACTAATACTGTAATGTAAGAAGATGTACATACAGTATACCAATATATATGTAGATATATAAAACACTGACTGGTGCTATCATGTTAGCTATTTAGTTCAACATATATGTATAGTTTTTTTATTACTGCTTCTGTAACTAGCAGACACAAACCCTCTCCTTGAAGTCATGCAGCGCTTCAAAGATGCACACACACAAAAAAAAAACATGGCATTAGGCATAAAATAGACACCGTACACTCATTATAACATTTATGTACATTTAGAATGCTGCATTCTGCACATTCAATTAAAGACTAAATAAAAGAAACAGATGAATATGCAAAGCTAATAATACTAACATACAATAAAGAAATAGAAGAATCTGCTGAATGCTCTGTGTATTATAACAATTCATTAATCTTTTGTTGGTATCATGTTAACCTAAGGAGGTATGGTTTAACTAAAGATGCACAGACCTCAGCTGCCTTTTGTGTTATCCTCCATTGTTTTCCCTGTGGTTGCAATCAACAAAAATGCTTTAAATAGTGCCGCTGTTCAAATAGTTTCTTCTTTGCTGAGGCGATTTTACTCTGTAACACCACGTCTCAATCTGTCGAGCTGAAATAACTCTCATCTGCAACTAACAGATAAGCAAGCGAGATAGGCATTTGTAATAGATGTTCTGTCATCACAATAACAAGATGCACAAATGCCCAAGAGTATTCAAGCCATGTGAGTTATTCAAAAGTTAAACAGAGAGACAAAAATAGGGCACTCTTGTTGTCATAGTTTGCTTTGAAGCCTTCTGTGTGTTTCGCTCTCTTTCCTTATTTTTTCCAATTAAAGTTTCATTGTATGAATAATCTCAGCCGTCGTATCATACGAGACAATATGATTTCCTTGAAAGAAACTTAACACCCTGGGGTGTTTGTGTGAAAGCTGATGGAGTGTGGGTTTGAATCTGACTCATGCAACCCTTAGAACAGACAGACCTCCTTCTCTCTTCTCCGCCAGTCCCGTTGCTCATTAGCAAAAACATTTAGCATCAAATTAAAAGTGTTGAGAAAAACTAGACATATATGCCTTTATTGTTTCAATTCTAACCCCTCTTGTGTATCCAAAGCATAATAATGCATTATTTTGCCTTCTCAGTAAATCTTGATGTTGACTCATGTTGGCTCAGCATGATAATAATTTCAGTGATATCAATGATATTTGGCAGTGAAATGGATTTTGTGAAAAAGAGAGCAAAACATATTACTGTATGTAAATGTTTTATGGATATGCTCATAAATGGAGTTCAGACTGTAACCATATTGTTATTTTTAAATCAATAAAGTCAATAGCCCAAAGCAACATGTCAAGTAAAAAGTAGTGGCATGAGTTAACAAATGCAATAATTGCACACATCCTTCAAATAAACTGACAAGTGTACCGCAACACCCCGGAGGCATTTCTGAAAAGTTCATAAAATCAGTTTTTATATAATTCATTTCTCACCATTTCCCACTTATCACATCAAATAGTCGAGTGTTTATTAAAACGGATGCATTCAGCATGCTGCTGTTGTTGTTGTTGTTGTTGTTGTTGCTGGGAAAAAGTGTAAAGTGTTATTTTTCGTAAGATGCTGTTAGTTGTCTATCTAGTGAGGTCTCTGAGGACTCTGAGGACTCTTTTGTGTAGTCGTGAGAGTAAATTGCTATGGAAGCCCTGAGAGTCGTTCTGAATGGGATGGCTCACCCTGACTGGAGAGGCTGATACAGATATTACAGCTGGCTCCCTAAGAGCTCCTCATGCCTGCTGGGACAGAAGTCCAATATTAACCATGAAAGTCAAACTTTAAAGTACAGACGTTTTACAATTAAAAATCATCATTGAGGAGACCCAGAAAGGCATTGGATGGAGGTGATACTGCATTTGCACCTATATGAGAGCAAAAAAAGGGGACAGTCCAGCTGCTGCATGCTAAAAAGAAGTGCATCAACGTCTTGGTATCTAATACAGAAATCTCCCAAGGTCATTGAAAGCATCGTAAGGAAACCAGTTGAATCTACGGCAAAAGTCTATTGAGGCTGTTTTCATTCACCCTCCATAGTTTATTTTTTTAAATATGCAGTCTCGTGATACAAATAATATGATAGTAAGTAAATGAACACAGCTTAGTTAAAAGGATGTTTAGTGATTGAATTTAAAGAGGGCTGCAAATATGTAGAGAGGACAGGAAAACAAGATGGAGTCGACTGAAGTTCAGCTTAAAAAAAAGAATATTTTTCCTCTGGAAATGTAAATACTTGAACTGCTCAAAATCAAATGATGTTTGACTATTAGTCGAGGGTGCCTACATCAATATAAATTAAGGTTAATTTGCATTCCTGCAATATATGTTGGGGGTTCAGTACTGTCCACATTAGATACGAGGCACATCTGTGAGTCTGTGACAGTGAATTCCTCCCTTGTCAAACAGAATAAAAGAATATATCATTTCAAATGAAGCCCTGCACAATTGCATTTTATACACAGTCTAAGAAAACCCCCCTCCAGCGCTTGTTTATCGCTGTTTTGATGAGGAGAGGAAACAAGATCGACTGCTCTGCAGGATAAACAGAGATACCGAGTGTCTACCAGGTTGGCACAGTTCAAAGGATTCTGCCTACCTGGCCTGAGGAATAGCCACTATCATCGAGGCTCAAAAGTGAATTAATTCCTTTTGTTACTTATCAAAAATGGAGGGAAAAACTTCACTCCCAGCTGCTTATTTTCATTTAGATCCATGAGCTGCTATTCTGGGGCGAAGGAGAGTGAAAAGCAATGTATGAGGAGTGTCTGTATTTAGATTAGTGACCTGAAGGAATATTTCTCCCCAATCCAGGCTGAGGCTCTGCTGAGGACACGTGTATCACCAGTGCCATCTTGTGTTTCGAGAGGGGTACTGCCGCAACATCAAAGCAGACATTGGGTTTGTTTGTTTTTTTCCACGGTCTTTATGTTTTCTTTATTCATTTTAAAACCATGCTGCACCTGCTGTTAAATACATTTACTCTTGCGTTTATGAGAAAGCCCTCCCATTTTAAAGTTATCTATTTCAATCTAACCTTGGCTTGCAGGTTGTCAAGTTAACAGACCGCATGTACAGCCATAATGGCCATGAGGCTGCAGTCATCAAGTCCTTTTCTCTGTAATGTTGCAGTCAGTCTGGTGACCTGATGGTTAAATAAGCTCCCCCTGTACTGTTCCTGCTACAGGCTGGAGGCACAATAATGTCAGCCGTCATCCTTCAACTGCTCCCACTGTGAGAGGCAGCATGGCACAGCAGTAAACACTCGCGCTGTGTCAGTGGCTGCAGGCGACACAGAAATAGTCCTCCTCTCCCAGGACCCGGCTCTCGCTCCATCTTCGGGGTCTGTGACTCACTAACCAAAGGAATAGCGCAGACGTAACGGCTGCTAGTAGCCTTTCATTATTTTAGTAATCCATAACAACCTCCGCTTACCATATGGCAGGCGATCGAAGAACCGCTGAGCAGAAAAGCAAAGTGTCTGTTTGGATGTAATGGGGGGCTGGTTGGGGCTGAATGTGAGGCTCGTGCAAGGATTTCAGACTCATTTCAAACTATTTTCCCATCTGCAAAAGGCTCAGGAAGATGTTTGCTGGAGTGAAGGTTGTAGTAGTGACTGTGGCTGAACCTCTGGCTTGTTTCTCTATGTGTTGTTATTGTGTGTGTGTGTGTGTTAACCCTATGGCAAGATTGGATTGTGTGGTACACAGCTGTGCATGTGGGTGTAGACAGAGCTAGGCAAGTCCTGCTGCCAGACAGCTTCCTCAACACCCAACTCACCCCCCCCCCCCACCACTTCTTCCTCGACCCTGAACACACACACACACACACACACACACACACACACACACACACACAGAGAGAGTCGATCCAAGCCAAGGTATCCCTCCAACACACACACACACACTCCCCTCCTCACACACACAACCACATCAACATAACACATGCTCTAACAGAATCAATCCAAGTCAGTGTAACCCGTCCACAGCCCAAACACACACACACACACACACACACCAAGCTGTGGTGACAGACTGGGCTGTCTTCAGCTCTGGGCATGTCACACGCTAATGTATTCTTCCACCCACAGCAACTGGAGAAGCAGTGCTCTTAAGTACAGTCCAATCACTCTGTGGACCTGCTAATGGCTCCAATCCAGTTTCCTACAGTAGCTTTTTCTTCTCCACAAATGCCATGTGGTCGAATGTCCCTCAAAGCAGTGACTGCCCAACAGAACCACTTTGAGCTTTCAAGGCAGAAATACTACTTTTTCATTATCTCCACAGCAGAAATTAATTGACTTAGTAACCCCTTGCAAGCTATTTGTTTCCCAGTTAAATTGTGTTAGGGGTTTGTTTTTTTGTGTGTGTGTGTGTGTGTGTGACATTTTTTCTGAGCCTCACACAATTTCAAAACCACTCCTTTTTTTTTTCTTGCAACAAAATAACAAATAACAAGGATATTCAGTGAATTTTGTTTTTAATTAGTACGTTGACTTTTTCTTAAAAATCTACTCTATGTTCAGCATTAGGGAGGCAAGTGACCAAGATAAGCAATGAAACATTGAGCAGCGGACATATCTCGACATCTCACAGACAACGGTGCTTTAGGGAAAAGGCAGATGTAAGGGATACATTAAAAAAAGAAGAAGAAGCAGTACATCCCCACTCTAAGACTCATAGATTTCAATTCAAATGTAACCCAGTGTAATTATTGATTGTCAAAATGTTGCATTAGCACGTACTTAAACAGTAAGTATACATTCAGAGTGTCTTTGCAGACCCAGCGCCCATCAGCTCATGTGGGGTTGTAAAGCAGCGTTTAACTCCTGTCCTTAGGTGCCAGTGCGGATGGAGGTTAATATGTCTGAATGTCCTCGCTCTGTAGCTACAGTCTGGGTGGAAAATACAACCAATTTAGCTGTGATACCACTCAGGATCAATATGGCTTCATCCCCGGCAGAACCGAGGGGCCAATCGGATGGCTGGCCCGAGAGGTCCTTAACAAAGTGGGGCAGCAAATAAAGAAGGTGCAGACTCGACTGACACGAAAGCAGGAGAGGGAGACGAGAGGGAGACAGGGGAGGAGAGTCGAAGAAAAGGAGACGAGACAATTGAAGACGAAGGAGACGAGGGGAGAGGAGACGAGAGTAAAGAGGAGGAGACAAGGCCAGATGAGAGAAGAGGAAGGGAGGGGAAACAAAGCCGCAGGACATGAAGACAGGAGAGGAAGAGGGAGGAGGAAGAGGAGAAAAGGGAGGAGAAGACAGGAAGAGTAGGTTAAAAATCAGCACTGGTATGTCTTTGTACCAAATAACTAAAGAAACTTGAGATTTCAAAGGCATACTGATTGATACATTTGATACTTTATGGAGTACACAGAACACAATATTTGTGAATGCAAAGTCCTTACTGCTTAGCTGTTATAAAGGCAAAGAGGTATGTCTGCTGAAAAGAAGGAACCAAAGCACATTCAGTACATGTTTAAATCAGACACACAGCAGGAGTTATCTACAACAGGAGAATATAACAGTAGGATAATCATGCTGAGTCCACAACTCAAGAAAATACCAAAGCTGATTATATGGAATGCTATACAAATGAAAAATGTCTTTTAAAAAACTACCAAATAAGCTTCCTGGTATTAACGTTCATATTCTTTGTATTTTCCCTCATGTTTATACATGTAAATAGAAGACAAATGTGCCTTTTTATACAGAATTTAGAAATTCACAAAATAAATAAATTCACTATGGCCTTAAAATTGAATCTCAATTGTATATTATATGTATATATATATATATATATATTTATATATATATATAAAATTCCATTTCATATAAACAGGATTTAAACCTTGGAGCCTCTGAAGCAGAAGCTGATAAAATCTGTTTTATCCTGCGTATTCTTTCTCTCCATTTGTGCCTCCCTATCTTGCCGTGCCTCCGGTCTGCAGCTCTATACAAACAATTTTGATGTTGGACTGTCCTTGGTGGACAGAAAATGCCCATTTCCATAGTAACACGGTGTTTTAAGGCCAGGAGTAATAAAGAGTGAATGCATACCTTTTTTGTTTATATGAAAATAAATGGAGGAATAAGTTTCTTAGATGTCTGAAAGTCTAAAAAGCATGTAGTCCTTTTTTCATCTTTTTTTCACAGACATTTCAGAGGAAGAGTCTTGAGTTGTTTGAACTTCCTGTAAGGCACTCCTCAATTGAACTCTGAGATGTGTATTTGTCTTGCCAGATTGGACACTGTGACAGAGCATCAATCCCCCATTCATGGGAACGGAAAGTTGCATGTGATTTAAAAAAAAAAAGACACACACCCTCTGCACATTCTCAGAAGTCTGATTTCATTGCACCATTTGGCATTCAGTCCACAGTTTTTGGTTTGTTGCATTCTCCTCTTAAAACATCTAAAGTCCAATAAGATGTAAGGTAAGAAAATTACTAACTGGCACATTTGGTAGACAGGGATCCCTGGTTTATCCAATGGCTGTTCTCCTAGAGGGCAAGGTTGTGTAACGTGTGCGTGTGTGTGTTTTCCTGTGTATCTGTGTGCGATGGGGAACGTGTCTATGGAAAATAATCCCAAATCTGAAATTTCTTCTTAGAAAAACTAAACACTCCCTTGATTTTTTTTAATTAGGCACATGTCACAAAATATGTGAGTAAACAATAAATCCTGAGGCTGAACTGACCAACCTTTAAGAGCAACACGTTGCAAGATCCCTCAGTCTGATCTTCGATCAGATCACTGTGGTAGGAAAAGAAAACATCAAGTCTGTGGTCAAAATGGAATTAATGGTGGTTTTTGGTTCAGAATGTGCGGAGGAGTCCTGCAGCTCTAAGCCTCTGCAGGCTCTGTCTTTATCTGGATAAAGTTTGCAGGCAACTGGACAGACAGCGGCAGCTCCTGCAGGCCTTTGATTCCCTGCTCAGGCTGCAGGGACATCTCCCCACGCACTTCGAGCTCCTCCACAGGGGTCAGGCCTTCACTAGGGCTGCTGCTCTGGGAGGAATGTCCATTAATTATAGTTTCACTCATAGCCTCCTGGCCCTGGCTTTGACTGGTATCAATAATCACAGTCCTATACTGCAGCTCTGCTTCCCCTACCTCAATCTCTTCTCTCTCAAACGTATTTGCTGCCAGTGATGGATCACCGTTCACCATCGACTGGAAGTAGGTGGGGTCCAGCAGCTCCTCTTTGACCTGCAGCCCCGAGAGGTCGCTGGATTTGAGCACGGTGGCAATTACGGTGCCGGGCTGCTGTGCCACCATGGTCTGCCCGCATGTTGTGTTGATGGTGACCAGACGGGGCAGACCGTTGAGGTTGGAAGCGGTGGAACTAATGACTCCTGGAGGGGAAGTGCAGGATGAGGGGGAGGTGGTGGAGGAGGAGACGGTGGAGGAGCCAAGGCTGGTGACCAGGAGCTGCTGAGGGAGGCTGTCCTGCAGGCCGTTGGCCCCACCTGCCAGAGAGGCCGTCTGGATGGTGAGCACATCTTTACCACCTGCTGCGGTGGAGGGCATGGTGTGGAGAATGACCCGCGGGGGGGAGGAGTGGCTGGAGTCCCCGTTGGACAGAACAGTGGTGAGAGGAACAGACTGAAGCGCGCCGGGAGATGTCAGGACCATTGGAACTGATGCAGGAGCAGAGACAGTCCTGAGAAGACAAAATAAACTAAATGTGTACTCGTATTTCTTCATCTTGCCTGACAGAGCTGTTGTAATTGAATATTTAGTTTGTATCTTTGCAAATATAGACAAGGATTATTTTTTAATGGAACTCTGTTGAGAAAGTTACCAAGTGCACAGCTATGATCCTAAACAGCAGAACTAATGCCCTTATTAATATAACAAACGACACTGAGAGCTGTAGTGCAGAAATCATTATTCTCCTTGATTCGTGACTGCAGACGATTTTAACAGCTTAGAAAAATGTCAGCTGACTGAAATATATTAATACATAAACAATAACCTGTGCAGTCTAATGCAAAACAAGAGGTGACCCACCTCTGTGAAGACTCAACGCTTCTCTGACATCAATAACAAATGAACATAAAAAATGAACATTGCTACTTTATCCACCTCTCTACATCTCTACATCAAACAGTTTATCTCAGTTTCTGAAAAGCTGACTTTTCACTTAGCAGTTACATGACATTAAGATAGAGTTGAATTACCCACAAATGGCAGCCATTAATAAAAAGGTCGACAAGGGTCATATGATGAGAATCTCAAGGACAGGTGCATTTCTGTAATTTTGTGTGTGTGTCAGTTCACAAAGAAGCAGCAAATCCCCACTCAAAGGCTCACAGATTTCTCCAATGTAACCGTCTGTGTGTCAGGGTTCACAGATTTGTGAATCTCCAGGACGAAATAAATAAAATCTACACCTCAAAAAACTGAATCTGAAAAGATTTTTGCTGTCAGGTTTAGAATACAGCCTGACCAATCCTGGATTTTAAAGGTCCAAATAGATATTGATATTTGACAGGTCTAACATGTTGACTGACATGATTTCTTCTTGAGATACAAGAGACACAAATATTTTTTTATCCTTACGGGAACATTTTGACATTTTGGTAAATCTGTTTACATGCTTTCTTTGCAACAAGCAAAACGAAAAGATTCTTAACTCTCTCGTGTCCACCTGTTCAGTATACGTAAAGATACAGCCAGCAGCTGGTTAGCTTTGTTTCGTAGACAGAAACAGCTAGTGTGTCCAAAGGTAACAAAATCTGCCTATCAGTACCTATAAAACTCAACACTTAACATCTTATATTTTGCTTCTTTAATCTGCTCCCTTTGGAGTCTTTCTGCCACAGTGACGTTGGCAGACAACCAGCAGAGCCAGGCTAGCTTTTTCTTCCTGTCTCCAGTCTATAGGCTAAGCATAGATAACTGGCTGAGGCTTCATATTTGGTGCACAGACACAAGAGTGGTGTCAGTCTTCTCATGAAACTCTCTGCAAGAAAGTAAATAAAAAAAACACAAAATCAATGTGTCAATCAGCACTTTAAACTCTGTTTAAACTCTGACTGAGATATTCACCAAGCGGGATTAAACTATGATTCAGGTACACTGTTTTTAAATTATGTCAGACAGATCCTTGACCTTTCTGTGCTGCAATTTCATGTTACTCATTTGCAGAGATATGTGGTTATCGCTCTCTCTATATATATATCTGTCATAAGATAATATCACCCCTGCTGATTCATCAGTCTGGCTGGTGTTAAAAACATCATGAAACTTCTGATCATGAGCAAATGTTTTCCACTGCTGGCAATCCCTCTTAAGAGATCTAATCATTCACAGTGTGGAAAGGTCTGGTAAAAGCGTGTGCACCTTAAAGGAATGTGTGCTATTCTGGTCAATCCCCTACCTCACAGCTTGTGTCAGATCTTGAACGACCGATCCCTGGCTGGTCTGAAACACGTGGACAGGCTGAAGGAGCTGCTCCGTCTGTGCCCCATTAGCCTCCTCGTACAGAAATTCATCATGAGTCTCCTTCTTCATCTGTTTCATTGAGACTTGGTGATGACTGTGTGCCCTCCCGTGCCCTTTGGACCCTCCACGGACCATGGACCGCCCATTGGTAGACCTCTGATTCCCGTAGCCAGCGTTGGCATCGGAGCCTGTGTCTTCATCCTCGATCACCACCAGATCAGCTGGCATCTCCTTAAACTGATAGACCAGCCGCTGCCCCTCCACTTTAGCCAGGATGCCTCTCTGATAGTAGTACCTGGAAGGGAGAGCAGATAAAGAGCTGTTCATCACGTTAAAGAGATTATCATCATTCAAATTTAACACCCTCGTAAAACTTTAAACAGTCATTCCTGTGTTATTATGGACATATCTGTGGAATCGTGTCCGCGGGGTTCAGAGCGAAATGGGAGCTAACGTGCTTCACGGTGGAGCTCAGAAAAATGGTGCTCACTGGCATGTTCCCCTTACCTGAGAGCTCTTCCCATGGTCTCATAGTTCATGTCGGGCTTGTTCTTGTGTTTGCCCCACAGCTTTGAAACGGCCTTGGAGTCCACCAGCTTAAAGATGCCTTTCTCCCGCTGTGTCCACTTGATGTATTTGGGACAGGTGTTCTTATCCTGCAGTAAAGCCAGGAGGAATTCCCACAGGTAGATTGTGTTGCCTGCAAATTTGATGGGGAATGAAGTGAGTCATGTTTGTTTGACATTCAAGCACATCAGACATTCATGTCGAGGCCTTAAAGCTGTGCTATAGACATCTATAATTCATCTGAAAATTTAGAGGTTTATTAAAAAATGCCATAAAGCAGCTATGAGGTGAAACTACTCTTCTCTTATAACCATTGTTGTGTCAGCTGTGTGTGGACGTGTGCCTTGGAAGAGAATTAATTGTACCATGGCAGGGAGTAGATTACTCTAATTTGTGAGATGCTTTGGCCAGAAGTGGTTAAAAACAGCAACGTTCCCAGAAGTCGCTCGAATCCGAGACACCATGACAGGGTGATGTATATGTGCGCAGCTGAACCTGCCTTCCCCAGCCCCCTCCTCCGTGTGTCACACTGTATGGTGCAATGAGGGTTCACGTTGAGCAGCACTAGCCTGCTTCTATCGGTAGGGCATCAATGTGCCCTCCAGCCTGCAATCACTTCTGTTTCCCTGTGAAACACAGCACTCTGAGATCCCCTCATCCATTAACTTGCGCAGATTCAACCTCACCGGACTGCAGGGGTTGAGGACTGCTGTTTGCACACTCCACAGGAGGAAACAGAGCATACACAAGAGGAGGAGAGACCTTGATTTTTATTGGCTCATTACAGAGAAGCAGACTAGTTAGTGAGGCTTACCTTTGCCCTCTTTGCTCTTCTTCCTGAGTGGCAGGTTAGGGGTGGTGATAGGAGAGCAGGGACGCACCGCCCGCGGCTTCCGCACTATGATTCAAATTGAGGGGTAATGTGTTAGAAGGTGAGAGGTCACAGTGAAATCATCCAATTACCTCCAACACTGAAATTTTAGTGCAAGAATAATTCCTGTGTTCTAACAAGGAGGAGTACGAGGACAAAAGTATTACCTTTGTTTTTTTTCTGCGGTTTTAAGGGACTCTTTTGAGGTATCTCATCCATGGATGAAGTGTCCTCGTCTAGGGACATGTCAAGGGCACCATTATCCATCTGGTCAGGCCTCAGAGGGGCGTATGTCAAGTCTGGCTCCAGCAGAGTGCCGTAGGTGTGGACTATACATAAAAAGAGAGACAAGAGATGACAAACCATGAATAGGCCATATCACCTCATGCTCAAAATAAGTTTAAATATGCTCAAAATATGAACAGTGTTTGATCACTGGTGAAATGTTTATCTGCATTTTTGACATTTCAGCATCTGCAACATAACTTACTCATGCGCTTCTCATCCAAAATGTTGTTTGGAGACTCCATGTTCAGAAGAGCTGCCGCAGCTTCGCTCGTCTCCATGCTGTCCTCTGCGCCTGAGACTGTTGTTTCTGTCCACAGACATAAACACATCTATCAAAATGAAATCCTTGTTGCTTACTACTTTGTATATTGTGGCATTTGGCTACTTCTGAAGGGCTAAGCGTGGTTGCCAGGCACTTTTTTATGTCCGCTTTTGTGTTTGCGCAAACAAGACCTTTTTGATGGTCATGCTTTATTTCATAAGACTCCCTGGAAGAAGAGATCTTGTATCTCAGTGGGAACTTCCTGGCTAAACAACCAATAAAAAAATCTAAAATAGAGATGTCTCTCAAAAGTATAGCTGCTTTTAAATCCAAATAATTCATTATTATTGGAAAGGTTCTCAAGCATTCAATCTAGCATAGGCTACATGGAGTATGCTGAATTGTATGCCCTCTGGACTATGCTTGCGATTAACTGTAAATAATTAATTTGAAGTGTACCAGCTGACCACTATCCACACATTTGCTGTGATCTGGACTTAAACAGTAGAGTATTGTATGTGCAGAGTTCCCTTAAGAAGATATGATAAAACATCTTTACCTGAGAGGTCCACTCCTCCCACCAAGATGGAAGGTTCCTCCACGACATGGAGAGTTGTGTCCACCATGATGCCGTTGGTCACCTCATCAGACTCAAGGCCTGAATAGACCTGCAGCAGATCGGCTGCCGGCACCTGCTCAACAATCACCGCTGGGAATACTGATGGGTCGTCCAGCTGAACAGAGAAAAAACACACACAAAGAGAGAGGTATGAGATGTTGTACCACTGGAGCTATTACTGGGAGGCAAGGGACTGACGGTCTTTGCACATACGTATGTGTATATGCAATAAAAACACCATTAATTCCTCCACTACACATCATAAATGCAATATAAAAACTCCAGATGACATCAGATTAATGTTATAACCAGATTTGGTCTCTCATTTTTATTGCCTTGTAATATATTGTAGATTCATACTCAATTTCAGCTAATGTGGAGGCACATAGCATGGAGGAGAGTTAATTTCTGTGGTGTTGCAGCAGCCCACAGGGACCTGCTGAAGAAGACAGGAACCAGCTGTTTGATTTGGCCTACTTCTCCTGAGAAGTTAATCTTATGCTCAGAAATTATATAAGCCCAAATGAATGTTAATGGATCAATCATGGGTTGCAGACAAGCACCCTCTTCATCATGTCCCAAGCACGCTTTGGGAATTTCAACCTTCCCGCCTCATTTCAGGCATGGCACAGCCTGATGCAGGAAGGAGCAAGGGGACAGAGGGAATTACTGGAGTTTTGGCCAGACCGCCGAGGAACAATTGGGGAGCTCCTCAAACAAAGACTGTGTCAAGAGTGCTTACTGGGCGCTTGGTTCGTGTCAATGGGAGGGACACAGGAACTACTTCAGTGAATAAGTCAGTCACATGGTCCTCTACAACTCTTATTTTGATGGGGGATTTTTTTTTGGTTCAAGTAGCCTTAAGGAGCAGATGTCATTTTCAAAAAGCATGAAAAACACAAAACAAGAGAGGCAGAGAAGCTGAACATTTGTTCACTTTAAAAGAGAAGGTCAAATCAGGTGCTTTGACGCAAAACATCTCAGAGTCAAATAACCACCAGCAGATGGCAGCAAACGACACTTCAAAAACCTACCGAGATCATTTCTTTGACCATGTCAGTGCAGAGCAGCTAATGCAACTGCTGTGGCCCTTTGACTATGATTTTATATCCAAACCACACAAAAAGAGATAAAGATAAAATCTTAACAGCGCTATTTCAGGCGATCAAGGGTGGGAGAAGTACGTCCCAACTTATCTTATATCTTCTGAAGTTAAAATTGTGAAATGTAGGTCAAATATGTGTCCAAACCAGGAGTGAGTGTATGCATGACTGGACATACACCTTGTTAATATCATGCTCCATGCAGTCAGAGTGCAGCTGTTGACTGCACAAGGTGTGACAGAGACGCATCACAAAACCTTCACACTTAACTCACTTCACTCCACTCACACGGAAAAGGAGTGAATAAAAAATGTTTAGTTGTGGCCTCTTCCCTCCTTAAATATAGGTGTGCGTATTTATGTTTTTATTCTAACCAAACCTTGTAGATCAATTAAGGCCACATTCTGACAGTCATGACCAGATTAAAGGAGGAACAGGATTGAGAAAAGGTGCGGGAGGAGGAACATGAATAAAGGCTTATCTGTCTCTTTGCACAAGTGTCCATTGTTGGTTTGGACTTCTGGGGCATACCAGGTGTCTGGGCTTTGAGTCGCGGGGGTGGGAAGAGGGGGCGATGGAGTCCATGGATAAACTCCCACTTCAGCTACTCTTTAACCAAGAGACTAACAGACCGGCTCATTATTTGGACACGGTATTAAGCGGTTAGGCCTCCCGAGCAGGACCAGCAAGTGATTACCCAAAAATTGTTTTTAGTGTTTGTATGCTTTGTATCAGATGTGGGTGTGTGCAAGCCCAGAGCACGATGGCTCCATAAGATCACGACAACAAATAGCCCATGTCATCTCAGCAGCAAAACCTCAAGGCCTCCTGGGGCTAGTAAAAAGTTGTGCTTTGACTACAGGCGCTATCAGTGTCTCACTGACATACACTGAATGTTTGCCATTAATCGGAGCCTTTGGTAGACATATTATCGAATAGCTAGACAGTGAGGCTACCGCATCTCCTCGTCTGGGTTTAAATGATGTTTGCCGTCCTTGACTGAGTCAATCGTGTGTGTAGACGAAGGCATCCTGACTATTGCTCTGTTGAGCTCCTGAAATAGCACCCCCCCCTCCCTCCCCCCCCCTCTGCTGACAGTGCATGAGCCGTCTGAAGCTGCTGTCTCCGCTGGTGTTTTGATGTTAACTGGATACTGTTTGTGCCGTCAAAGTCTTGTGTTGTCATGTAAACCAGGCGTTCGTCTGACAATGTGAAAAGCACGCCGCAATGCGCAAGATAATAACTATGGAAGAGAGAGGCTGCTGTTTAAAGGGTGCAAAATTGTAAGAAAATGGGTTTCTCTCACAGGAGAACCAGCACAGCTTGCCAAATAATACTGAACATCCTAAAAGAACAGACTAAAAGGTCTGCCTCTTCCCCTTTGTTGACTTGAATCGTGTTTCTAGTAGGGAAACAAGAGTGATAAGAATCAGGTCGATTTGCATTTCTGAGTTCCTCATTCTGCCTTTGAAAGCAACAGCATCTGTGCAAGCTGCCGCCCTCCCTACACCCCACTATTTCTGCTTTACCTGCCCGGCCACAATGGAGTCCAACTGTCTGTGCGCTTTCAATATCCTCATAATCATGTCATTTGAGAGTGTAGTGGCCCATAGCACGAGAGATACCATCATGTTTAAAAATGGGCCTAAAAGCAGATACCTTTGTTTCTGTAGCCTGGAAGAGTAGACACTGTTCTTTTTATTTTCATTTCAAATTAGGGGAACAAAGTTTTTTTTTTTTTTTTTTTTTTTAAATAACAACTAGTTGTTGGATCAGAAGCTTAGTATCATCCTGCAGTCATTACGTGATACACCTTAGAGAGCTACTTATTGACTTAAAAACCAATATAGCATGGCTAATCATTACAGAACCCTCTCTATGATTTCACTCAGCTTTTGTGGCCAAATTAAATCTTTGTAACAGCCAGCAGAAACAAAATGGCCGCCGCAGTAGTACGTTAGTAAGTGTTGTTCCTTTTTGGGGGTATTTCCAAGACTTGGTAAATAGGGGCCATACTGGTTGCATAACAGACCGAGTGGGTGCAGCAAGGAACAAAACTGTAGCGCTGAAACAATACAAGAGGTTCAAGTGGAATTATCCCTTCCAAGCAACCTTGCAACAGGTCTGTCAGGTTAGGCCTGAACCGGTGCTATTCAGGGATCCAGTGACAACATGTCACTCGAGATACACACAGATACCAGTTCACATAAACACACATACATCCACACTTACAATCAAGCCTGCTCCACAGGATTCAGACACGGGTGTGGGGAAGAGATAACTGCACACCTGACCAGGCAATGAAAAGACACACAGGCACAGGTTCACATAGTATGCACAAACAGTAACCTCTGCGCCACAAACACATTCACGGGCAAGCCCCACCCTTTCCCTCCCACGCACCCTAACCTCACTGCAGGTTTTTCAATCTTTCCATTCCTGTGCTCCCAGCAGCCCACACTCCTCTTCCCAGGCCTCCTTGCTGCTCCATCCTCCCCTCCGCCTGCCTTGCTTTCCAACATGTTGTCGGAGTTAAAGATCACAGGCTCTGAGCCACAGCTAATGCTACCCCAGTGACCGTGCTGTTTACACAAGTTTTGTTTGTCCTGCTATGAAAAGTCCTACATTTATCAACATGATCACATACATCTGGTCGAAAAAGACGGACAGTCAAACATTGGTCCAACGGTCGTTTGATCAAATAAAAATGTGCTCTACGCGCCCATAAAAGCAACAAACGATTCAATTAAAAAAAAAAAAAAAAGGTTCAAATGTGCTTTCTCCTGTCTGATACTTACCTGATTGATTTCGTCCATCCCGTTGCTGGCAAATTCAAACACCAGTTCGGTGGGCTGGACTGCAGTCGTCATGGCAGTTCAGAGGGCAGGGAGCAGCCTGAAATATCTCGGCTGCGACGGCTCCTGGTGTGCACGGACTCGGCTTCAGATCACAAAATGGCTTCCCTGTCGTCCCCCTGTTCCCTAATCTGGGTGGTGAGAGAGAGAGACCGCGAGCCGAGTTTCAGAAGAGTGCTGCGGCCCAGGTGGGAGCAGCCTCGTCCCTCTCTGACACGGAGGCTGGGTCCCGCTGCGCCTGGAGCATCCACACCTGGCAGACAGAGAAAGAGATAGGGACTAAGGTCAGGAGCCATATTAGATCAGTTTAATTTCACTGAGAGACAAGAGAGGCAGGGAGGAGCAGAGATAGTAAAGAGCCCTTGCACAAGGGCAGAGAAAAGCGTTTTCGATGCCTCAAAATATACTATTCGAATAATAACGGGAAGGCACTTTCGTGCAGGACACGCATATCTGGGTTATGTCTAGTTCTGATGTTCAAAGATACGACAGCCACAAATTTCAGCAGACAAATCAGATGACTGGCTGATTCCTGCCTCCCTGCCTGACAAACCCTCTAATAAAGTCACAAAGTGAGTCCAAGCAACAAAAAAAGTCCTCTGTGCTCTGTTCTCAACAGATTTCAGGCTTTTTGACCATGTAAATGTACTCCTGTAAACAACTGAAAGCTACTTTTCATCTTGCACAGTTACTTTTACCAAAAACGCCTCTTATCTTAATCCAAATATCAGAGATGTAACACCAAAATCTTTTAAAGGGTTGGCCTCATTTGCACGTCTTCTTCAGGCTCTGAGGCTTAAAAGCTGAAGCTGAAAAAAAAAAGCTAGGAACTAACTATGAAACATCAGAAGACATTGAAAAACGTGAGACGATATCTTCAGATACTTTGTTTAGCCTGACAAACAATCGAGACTCCAACAATGTTACACTTACTATAATATAAGACCAAGAAAAGCAGTAACTTCACAAAAATCTGAGAAGCTGGAACCATCAAACGTTATTTCTGTCTGACAGATATCGTTACAGATTCATTTTCTTTAAATCGACTGATTCAATCATTTTTTTCAGCCCTAAAATAAGCACTGCAACATATCAGTGTGGAGGGTCTCGGCGAACAACTCATTCTGACTGAGGCCGCTCATTTCACAGCTGTCTGAAGACACCCTCTCAGCACATCACCTCACATCATAAGGCTTAGGGGGCTGATAATATGATCACATGAGAGGGTTGCTGGGGCAGAGAGGGTCTGAACGAACCCTCCCACTACACAGAAACACACACACACACACACACACAGACAGGCCAGAGATCACTTGTCTGATGATGCTCTTGAAGCCCCTCTGTGCTGACCCTCGGGGAGCGAGTGTGATCACAGGCAGCGGGGGAGGGAAAACTGGCGGTCATGTGCTCATTAGTGTGTATGTGTGTGTTGAGGTGTGTCCCAATGACCCGATACCCAAAGGCAAGATTCGGGACCGCGGGACGGGAGGGGCTGAAGTTGGGTTGAAGAAAAAACGGACACCCCAGGGCCACAACCCCCCACCCTCCTCTCTCACAGAGACCAAAGAGCTGGCAGCAGTAGAGAAGTAAGAGATGGCAATGTTTAGCACACTCTCCCCTCCCAACACCACCCCCCCCCAACACACACACACACACCCACACACACACCCACCCACACTATCCCTGCTTTTTCCACTGCTGCAGGGTGGAGCTTATTTGCTTTGAAATGCCTGTGTGACTGACGAACTTGCATACCAGGCCCAATTGTGTTTTGAAGCAAGTGGCGTGATAGAGGAGCGCTGAGCTTTTGCAGATAGTGGGGTGTGGGGGGGGCGGGCAAACAACCAAAATTTGCGAGTTTTCTGCTCGGCATCCAGGCAGAATAGTAACATGTGGTCGCGGTCTGGAAAGCATCGTTTCGGGAGATGGTGGAAGAGAGACAAAGAGGGGGCCCAGCTAGTGTTTCACTCCAGTTAGTCCCTCTTGCTGTCCCTGCTGGGCAGCATCCATGCCCACCTCTGCCAGGGCTGAACGCTGCCGCCATCTGTCTGGAGCTCTTCAGTGCCCCGGTCTTCTTGGCATGTTTTTCGCCCTGGGAGAGTGTGACAAGCCATTACCAGACTCGAGCAGAAAAAAGGGGATATAACTGTACGAGGCTTCCAAATGGAAGAAGATATATAAATCATGTAAAAAAAAAATAAAATAACTAAAAAAGGGGGACTAAAAAAATGTTGGTGGGCATGTTTCTTTCTGCTAAGTGACTCTCCAGTTGCAATTTCACATGGACCGCACACACCCACACACATTTACAACAGATGCCCTCGTCTGCCCTCTGTGAAGCTGGACCAAGACTACCCACATGGGTAGAAGTGCAGCAGTCTGTATCATATGGGATCACTCTGAAGTCGCCCTGCCCTGCCTCTCTGCCGTCTCCTAGATCTGAGAAGGCGTTTTGATTTCTCTACGAAGATGTTAGTGTGCACATATCAGCTCATCAGTATCATCATTATCAAATGACGGGGAACAGCCTGTGGGAGATCGGTGAGATGAGCAAGAATCAAGACAGAAGAGAACAGTTCTTATGCTTTCCCCTGTTTTGCATCTGTGTGTCTGAATTGACTTTATGTGTATGTGCGTTGTCTGTTTCATTCATCCTACATTGTGTCCGACTGTGTCAGCGTTTGTGTGTATTTTCTATAACCCCCCCAACCACCCTCCCAAGTCAGTGCTTCATTGGTCTGAATGGCCCAGTTGGCATAGTGATCACAGCAGACAGGGATACAAGAGAGCCAGCCATTAGTCAGACGCAGCCTGCACATTATCCCCGAGCACATGACAACAGCTGCCTTGTCCAAGCACAGGGGCAGGGTTGTAGCTGCACCTACTACGCCATGAAGAGGAGAAGAACAGCAGAGGGAGGGATTTTTACTGGGATGTTAGTCAATGCATAATAGTCCACAGAGCAAATAGACTGCCTGTGACTCGCTCTGGGTGGAGCCTTCCTTTGACAGTTTTGAGTATTTTAAGTGTGGTTACCGGGCGGGGCATCCTGGTGGCCCAGAGGTCTCTGGTACAAAATGTATAAATGTGGTGTCCTGAATTTGAATTCAACCCAAAATATGTGACGCATGTCCTCCCCCCTTCTCGCTTTCCTTGTAATTCCTATTGCTTTTCACTGTTAAAAACTTAATGAAAGCAAAAATGGTATCTAAATTATTTGTTAGCACCAACTATTAAGTCAATAAATGGATATACAGTAATTGTAAATAAATTCACAACTATCCTACAAACCAATAAGTCTTTTTAAAGCAGCATTAATTGATTTTTGGCCACTTTGGAACAGCAGAAGAAGCAATATTACAGATTATATATAAGATTATACATCTTATCACCACATGTTATCACACATATGTCAGAAGACATATCTTATTTTCCACATCTGGCAGACATGGAGCAATGTTTGCGCTCTCATTTTAGCTCTGTTTTGGTCTCCACCAACCACTTAGGGAAATATTTGACTCTGAAGATGCTAATTGCTCCACAATGTTTCCAACAGTACTCAACTTTAACGTTTACTGTTTATTGCTGGACAGGTAAAGTCTGGAAACAACTCTGAAGACAGCCGAAACATTAAAGTTGTGGGCCGTTAAACAAAAACAATGCAGTGAAAGACGCTAAAACGCTACATAAAGCTGAGAGGAACTGAGAGGTTTCAAGTTCACATTAAACGTTGTCATTTGATCTAAGATAAAACAATGAAAACCTGCAGTTTAAAGAAAAGCATCCATAGACTTAGTATAGCAATTATTTTCAATGTTGTTTAATCCTATTATTTTCTCAATTAATCTTGTCCAAAATAAATGGTTTAGTATCATTGAAGACTAAGAAAACTGTTGCTGTAAAATGTACACATTTTAGAAACTGTGGGGACTTCAAGCATTTCTTCAATTTTCTGTTGATCGACTAATTGTTTATGATGAAAAAAAATCATCAGTAGCTAGAGATAGTCACTAATATGGATAACTGACGGTACGGCTGCATCATGGCCCCTTGTGTGTGACCATGGCAATGCAATTTTCTCTATCAATCTCCTCTCCACCTGCGATTACAACCGTCTGTTATTTATGGCAGCCTGGTGAATAGCAGGCTGAGGAGGAGTATGAAGCAAACACTGGCCTACTCCACCCCTACAGCATGGTGACTGCCAGTCGCAATAACAACCAATTAGAGTCAGGATTCATGAACAAATGGAGCATTCCCAGAAGGCCCTACTTCCCCCGCTTTAGTCTCTTCAGCTGAGCTCATTGTTGACCATGAAAGGAGGTAATTTAAGCCAATTGAATGACTATGCAATGACTCACCCTGCATGTGGTGAGTGCAAACATTGTGAGATGCGAGAAAAGGACCAGGGCAAACTTTAGTTATCAGCCATTTTCAGCTCAGGTTACAATTATGCAGATGTATTCAGGTGACATGACTGTTTAGCAGTTTACTGGGGTGGTTATGATGCGGGGGTCACAGCTCTGACAGACAGCTGGTGCTGGTGTCAGAGAACAAGAGGTATTCCTGGTATTTGAAATGTTTTTCCCCACACAGGTAAACTCTGAAGTCCACATAAATCAAGAGACTTGTCTGCACCCACTAAACTCCAACAAAGGTTTCAAAACTAATTTTACTTTTCATCAAGCAGTGCTGAGAGACGCATTTCAGGAGAGAAATCAGAGAGAAATCTTAACCATAAACGAGTCCCACAATGATTTTGTTTTCCCAATTCGGCTGTGTAGAGAAACACTGATGTGCAAGATGGCAGAAAATGCGTGGGCCTACCAGTACCATGTTATTGAATGGTTGTCAGCACAGTAATGCTGTTTTTGCAGGATCCTCTGGGTTCCTGTAAAGGAAATGACTCAGTGATACGAAGCTCGAGCTCATTTCTGGAGCCCTGTGATAGCCCATGTGGGCATCAGAGGATCCTGGTCATCATTTCTGGACAGCAGTTCCCGTTTGGGAATGTTTCATACAGATGCCATTAAACTGCGCACTAGAATGTAACAATAGCACTTTCAGAGCCAAGGAAAATAGCTGAAACACAACAGTTTTGGCAAATTAAAAAGGTGGCTCAGTTCAATGGAAGAAAAAGTGAAGAAAGTAACGACAATATACATATCCATCCTACATTTTAAGACCATAAAACAGGCAAAGTCTTGACTGAGTTACAGCAGCCGAGAGGGTCACAGAGCTAGAAAAGTGTTTGTGTAAGAAGATCGTAATTAAGGAATTGCATCAACGTCAGACAAAAAACACACAGAGGTGGTTTTCATCACTGCTACAGCACTATGTCAGCACCATAAAAACTGTTTTGTATACAGTATTTTCTGTGCATTCTACATTTTACTCACCACCCAGCATTGCACAATACAGCATGTCTCACCATGTTTCAAACTCCAACTGCACTTTATTGAGCTGAATAAAGGAGTGCTTTCACTGCAATCCTGAGGCCACACCATGCGTGTGGCGATAAAATGGCAGAGACAGGCACAGAGGCGGGTACAGACGCTGGCTAATAGCGTGCAGCTGCAGAACACGAGGCATCAGAAACACAGACACTACGTTGGGCACAGCGTCCGAGCCGGCACTCCCTGTGTCTGTCTTAAAAGCAGGAGGCATTCGGCTCTGTCGTGCCAGGGCCAAATGAAGACCCAAAGGAAAGCGTCACATCGAGCACAGGCTTTCAGAAGGAGAAAGGAATTTAATCTCATCTCCTGCGAACCTTGTACTTTTCCATTCAGGCTCGAGGCTCCAGGAGAAGGACCCGTGCCTTCCTGTGACAACAGTTGCTTGTGCCAACTAACACTATTAAGTTTGACATTTGACTTTTTTTGGGGTGATTAGACATTGGCTTCAGTAGGATAATATGGTCTGGAGAACAGAAGTAAAAGGCTCAGGAAGTCCCCAGTGACAAAAGTTCAGAAATGTCTCCAAAGACCGGATTCCACTTCTTTTTTGGTCAAATTTCATTCAAATATGCAAGATGCATGTTGCCTGCTGAGACCTCACAGGCTGTTTTCTGTCCTATATATATATTCTTATAACATGCCCTTTATCACGACACAGTGTACTAGGTTCTTGTTTAGGGCAGGCAAGAAAAATAATGATAGCCACAAATAGAACTGACATATTTCAAAACCGGGTACAAAAACACCCACAAACTGACCTGTGAATCTTGCACTCACAGGAACAGCATCACTGAACAGCGGCTTTCTGCTGCTTCCTGTCTGTTAAACCACACTCAGAAGAAAATTTCTTCCTCTGTGTAAGAGCGGAAAGTTCTTAACTCCCCCTCCTTCCTTCTCAAACAACATGCTATTACTCTCACAGATATGAGTCTTGTGATACAGGTAGCATTTCCTTCATGAATAATATAGTTACTAGGAATACCTCCACGAGTGACGTAAAAGACAAAAACGATGAACTTTCGGTGGACATGTTTTTAGATGACACATGATTACAGTGTTTTCGTTGGTGATATAAAAACAAAAAAAAACATGCTTTGCAACCAAGTAATATATAAAATTTTAAGAAAAGCAAACTGAAAACGTCTTTTCAAAACATGACCTGCAAATTAGCCACCATTAGATATTCTACCCACCCCCCACAACATTTTCAAGCCCGCTATGCTCAGGTTGTTTAATGACAGTGATGGTGAATAAAAAGGATCATAACAGGGCTCACAAAGCCACACCTGCCATTTGCAGACATCTCTTCCCCACAATGCTGACACAAGGCGTGCAAACACAGACAGCATTACTAACCCCCCATCCCTCAACACGCACACATACACACATACACACACACACACACACATCCCTTACTTGGCCCCATGAGTCGGTTTTACAGAAATTCTCAGAACAAACTACAAAGTTCCTGTCACAGTTTTCTCTTATAGGTCAGAATGCAAGACGAGTATATCGGCACACATATGTGCTGTGTGTGCAACTAGAGCACCCCGCAAACTTTTTATGAGCCACTGAGAATAACTGCCCTAAAGCCTATACAAGCTATTCATTAACAATATAGAAAAATTACATCTGCTGAATTAACTTCTGCTTCTGAGTATGAACAAATGATGAGGCTGGAAATATACCCATATAAATCCAAATCACAATAAATACTCTACAACTGCACAGGTGTCATTCATTTAATTTCCATCTTGTAGACATTACTGCTGTCTCAACAAACAAATCCCAAACTAGCTTTTGCCAAAGAAAAGGCACGTTTTAACCGAACAGATGCTGCCCATTTGTCAAAAACTACCCCCAGCGGCCTATTTCGATTATGTGGCAACAGGCCACATGTCAGAGATAGGAAGAACCATTGAAGTTGTGAAAACAAGACAGGAAATTGCAGCAAAGTTTTAGAAATGACATCTGCACCCGCAAACATCACCGCTTGATGGGCTGTTCGCTGCTGCAATGTCCAAAAGGCTGTAAGATTTCATTAAAGCACTAAAGCATCTGGACATTGTTATGAAGACGCAGGGTTAGACTGGTGTAGCAGGATGTATCATTGGTGGGGAAAGGGTCACCTTTTCAAAATTACCACTTAACGCAAAATCATTTAATCTTCTAAATGATTTAAATCTACCCAGGGATCCACCAAGGATGTTTTACACTTTATTCAGTGAAAGCAACAGCGAGAGCAGTCAAAATGTTTTGTACTTTACTGTTTGCTAATAAAAAAGAACAAAGGGAGAATCAAGACTTGATAAGAGACTTTGTTAGCATTGGAGCTTGGCAAATCTGGGTATTTTGCCAACCAGAACATTAGGTCATTAAAGGGTTTGATGTTCCGGTTTTTCATTTTTCTTTGCCTTGCCAGTCTAACCATGCTCATAGCATTGCCCAAACCAATGAAAAATTCCTCTAAAAATCCAAAAATACGATGTGTAAATGTATTTTTTCCACATAAAAAGACATAATACTTTTTCAGACAATGCTATTTATTGCGTTTGCCTCGTTGGTCTGTAAATATTCATTCAAATTTGGTCAATGCATGCCACAGTAAGAGCTGTACGTAAAATAGATGTGGAGAACACTACTTGTACTACATGTGGAGAGCAGTACGTGCTGAGCATCCATTGTTTCTTATAGATCTAATCTGAAACTTCTTGTCATGTGATGTGTTCAGGCGGCAACAATATCTTGACACTGTTCTTGTGTTCTTGTCAGGGGCATCACATGTTGCAGGAAATGTTAAAGATCTAAAATAAGACACCAATTTGAACCTCTCATAACCTGCCTTGATCACGTCCACTTAATTCATTCACTAAACTGTAAAATCGTCCAGTGCATCTGGCTCAAGAAGGTGGAAAAAGGTGTGTGTTTGTTAAGTCCTGAAGTCCTGAAATTATATCTGAAATTATATAAATCTGCCAGGTGGACGTAGCATTATATTGCTTCCTACACCTCCTCTTGTATGACATAATTTCTTCAATTTCAATCATAATGTAAATGACTCCAAGTAAAAAAGACAAAAGGTGAGGACAAAAAAACATGCAAGTCTCTGCGTGTGTGTAAGTTGCCTCATACTGCCCTGCTGACTCCTTTCTTGCAGACATATTTGAAATGCTTCATCCTGACTGCTGTTGTTTTGGCTGCTGCGTGGGAGCAATTTGATGCATGACTAGACTGTAAAAAGCTAAATTCTGTCCTTTTCATACAGTAAGTAAGCCCCCCACAGGCATTAGATGTGCACACGGGCAGTGCAAGTGCATAGAATCACCTCTGTGAGAGAAAAAAAAAAAAAAAAAAGACAAGATAAGATTTGATAATAATTTGCCTAAGAATATGATAATCGCAGGTAAATTAAGTCAGGGAAAGTAAAGTGTCTTTAAAAACAGTGCTACCATGCTGCATACTGTGCCTGCTTCTGATACAGCTTCTCACGCCCATCTCTAATGTGTTTACATTCATACCAATGCTAACATGTCACAGCACAGGTATACTGGCAGCAGCAAGAGAGGATATCATACCCAGGAAAATACTTGCAGCTTACTCTCAACCAAGCTTAAATAAAAACAAGGTGAAGGATGTCATTCCTGATCCTCTCTTACAATATAAACCAGTGCTGCAATTTTACCCCTGATAGCAGCCATCAGATTACGTAACTTCCCACAACAGCTAATTTTCTCAAAGGGTGAAATTCCATTTGGGGCTTATATACTGCACGGACTTTGCCAAGACACTTTCCACTACAGCCCTGCAGCATACAAATGGGAACGTGTTCAGATGGAGCACCGAAATCTCAGGGCTCCAAGTCTGAGTCAAGGGTGGGAACAGGGGACCCGGCTGTTGCAGAGGAGGCTGCATACCAAACAGGTCTGGACACAAGCGGGCTGATGTGTCCACGCATAGTCAGGCACGCAGCACTATGCAACAGAAAACACACCTAGAGAGGGAATAAAATCAAATACAGATGAAATAATCTCATTTTTCTCCGTGTTGTCACACGCTTTGGGGTCAAGCATCTTCTTAAAGGTGCAGTTTAACATTTGGGGGTTTTGCTTTTTGCCAAGTTAGATGAGAAAACTGATACCGATCCACCGTCTTTAGAGCAAGTATGTAGGTAGAGCCAGCAGCAAGCATAAAGGCTCGAAACAGGGCTCAACAGCTGGTCTGGCTCTGTCCAAAGGTAACAAAATAACCCCTGTAAAACTGCAATTTGTCGATTTTGCTGAAAGGTGGATTTTGTTCTTGTTGGACTAGTTGTTTCGTTGTCTTTATGCTAAGCTAAGGTAACCTGTCACTGCCTGTATGTGCCTTCAAATGTAGCATGTGAGTGCTATCAATCTTTGCATCTAACTCTTAGAGACAAAGCAAATAAACCTATTGCCCAAATGTCAATCTCTTCCTTTTGATCCGTCATCAAACATTGCTTTCCAAAGTAGAAGCAACAAGGCCACACAGACATGCAAAATATGTCTTCTTGCACTTGTCACACCACAGTATATTTTATCTATTGTGTATAGTAATGTTTCCTCTGTTTGAAAGGTTAAAACCCTGTGAAACATGCAAATTTTCAGCTCTAGCAAAGCTGTTTTTTTTTTTTAAAAGATTCCTGCAGATCAAGCTTTGGTTTAGCAGCTAATAACGACTAAATCAGCTCTTCTCATCTGATCCCCCGTAAAGCCTCACAGATAGGACCACTCACAGCTTAGACAGCTTAGCCCCTTCAAGAGAGCTTATCTGATTTCACACAATTGGATACTGGGTCAGTGTGGTATTAGGTATCACCCGGGCCAATGTTTCTATCTAATCTCAGAGCCAGTAAACGTGTGCCCTGTTCCTGGATCTCGGGACAAAAGTGCAGAGTCACGGCCTGTTGTGATGTCAGACGCATACTTCAAATGCAGACAGAAAGTGTTAAGCTGTGGGACTGAACCGACAAGCTTAAACTACATCTCAAGTCGTGATGAATGTTTGGATTGCATGATTTAGGCATTACTTGCACTCAAATGACTCGACCTCGGCACCTCGACGTGTTTTCTTGCCCGTGCTGAACTGTTGGTAATGTAAATGTGGGGATTACTGTCCTAATGCCAGCGGGTTTGATTTAAAATAATTTATTCAAGCTCGATCAAAGGTTCGTTTCCCCCCATTTGGAGATGCACTTGAGCCGGCGCAGGAAGCAGGAGGACAGTCTGCCGGGCCTGGTCAATATTTGAGAAGGCTTTATGAAATACACTCGTTTATTATAGTCAGGCGATGAGGAAGGTGCAGCATGGGTGCAGGACATGAGGACAATAAACTACCTGACTGAAGAAACAGACATGCTTAATTTGCTTATATAACAAAATATTTACATGGCGTTACTGTTTAACCATATTAAAGATCCGTAACATTCGTACATGGCGAGTGGAAGAGGGATTCGAGTTTTAAAAAAATGGCTCTAAATATGTGACTTCTCACAGTTACGTATACATTAATGACAGGCTTGTGCACATGTTAACCTTTGCTCGGACGCTACTTTGAATAAAGACGCCCGACAATCAGTCTCCCGAGGGCTCGGGGGTTATGTTGTCCTGACAGAGAATCACAATGCAAAAACTCAAAGGTAAACAAGGAGTGGCGGTTGCTTAGGAACAAGCAGAGGCAGAGGGCTTGTAAAGTCGGCTCAGTGGTACGAGACGGAGGGAGACGGTGGGCCTCCATCAGCTCGGCAACACGCGACGGAGACCAGGCACAACGAGCATAAACAGACGGCGTGTGTAGTAAACAGCTTTCCTGGATGCTGCTGCTGCTGCTGCTGCTGCGAGGACGCCGTGACGTGACTCACTGGGAAATACGCTTATGCACACCGAGAGCCAGATGAAAATACCACTCTCATGGCCGCGCGTCAGACATGAGGCCAAAGGAGACACTTAGCTTAGCTTAGCATAAAGACTGGAAACAAGGAAACAGGGGGAAACTGCTAGCCTGAGAATAGTACCGCAAATAACATCCTGTAAAACTGCAGCCTTTGGTTGTTACATTTGTTCATTTGTTATGAATTAAATGATTTAATGTGTTGTTAGGGGCACTGGTCAGCATATTTTGGAAACTTTGGACTGAGCCATGTTTGCAGTTTCCCCCCTGTTTACATTCTTTGTGCTAAGCTAACCTTACTGGCAGCTAGCTATTGATTTATATTCAGCCGACAGAGAGAGGTATCGAGCTTCTCAGCCAGCTTCCAGCAAAAAAGCAAATACACAAATTTCCCAAAATGTCAAACAAATGTGAGTAAAGTGACATGTTTGCATAAATGTGAAATGATGAGCAGCACTCTTAAAACGCTTTAAGCCAAAACGTAAGAATGTAGTTTCAGTTTCAATTAGGATGCTCGTGATGGGTGAAAGAAATGAAAATGTCACTGTAGAGTTAGAGCTGGATTTTGGCCTATTTTGCGGCGTTTATCTTTCAGAGCTGTGGTTCAGCCCCTTGTTTCTCACACATTGTGGCCGCCACAGCAGCCGCGTGTCATGACAACTTTTGAGAAAAAGGGCACAGTCGTGCTTGGAAACGTGGCCCAATTCAAGCTAGGTCTGCCACAGTCCCTTCATTCATGGTCACTGAGCATTTCACCACTCTGCTGGAGGAGGTGATGAGAGGAAAATAAGTGACATTTAAATAGTATATATATATATATATTTTTTTTTTTTCCATACATAGTGTGAAAGGAAAAAGGAAAAAGAAGGTTTCAGGACAAAAATAAATAAATGAAGAAACATGTGAACTTTAACTCTGGCGTCCATAACTAAGACCTTTCCACTCAATTCAACAGATCATTTCAGTGCTGCAGTCATTATGGGCATGGCCAGTTTTCCATTTGACAGCCTGCTGCTGAGGCTTCCAGACACAGACACCACTGCAGCTGGGTGTCTGGGACCAAAGCCTCTAAAACCATGTGGGAAATCAATTTCCCTCTGTGCCTGGGTCAGAATGCCTCTTTGTACCAAATGCTACTGCATTAACGCCAACATAGTGTTTAAATTAGCATGTGGGAGTGTGAGGGAGGAGGCAACAGACACCAAACTTAAACTTATTTCACTGAGGATGTCAGTTTTATGTTTATGTGCATCTAACCGCTGGGAGCCTTTTTTTTTTTTTTTTTAAGTCGTGTTGCCTCATGCAGGGTGGAGCCCACTTAAATGGAAAGAAAAACATTGCAATGTGAACATGCATTACATAGAGTAGTGCAAGCAATTTCTAGATGATCTTTCATATTCCTGTTTCTTCAGATTACTTTACAGTTGTGGATAACTGCACTTAAAACAAAGGCAGTGCCAACTAAAAGCTGCAATGGAAATTTTTATGAGGTTCAGCATGCGGCTTTTATCTGGCACAAAAACTTCACACCTCCGACCTGCCTCCACCCACCAAATTTTATCTAAATGCGAGCATTATCACGATTTCCACAGTAGATTTGTTCACTACAAAAAATCTTAGAGTACTGATAAACTTTAAATGATTATACATGATTATCATGATACTAGAAAGCAAGTCATCACTAAAAATACAATCTCAACACCCAGTGTAGCTGCCTGTATAGTAGTTCATAGCTCCACTTTCTTTTCCAGCATGAAGAGCGATGGAGGAATTATTCAGATCCTTTAGATGCATATAAGTACTGTAATCAACATGTAAAAATACCTCACTAAAAGTAAAAGTCCTGCATTCAATATTTTAATGAAGTTGACATTAGGAAGCACAATTGCCCTTTTGAGTATTGCTGCATTATATAATTTATTATCAGCTTATTATAACTAATGCATGAAAGTGTAAGTAGCATTTAAATGTTTAGGAGGGTTCATTTGAACAATTCCTCACAACACTTAAAAAAACAGTAAATTTTATTTAGATTTAATCTATCACATTTATAGATTTTGTATTGTAACTCTTAATCTGCAAAGAAAAACTAAATATAGAGAAGAGGGAACATAAAGCAACATAATTTGGAAATACTAAAGTATGGTAAAAGTAGCTGAACAATTGTACTTAAGTAGAGAAGCCGAATTGATACCTGGTTACTTTCCAGGGCATGATACGCAGTGTTGTGGCCAAACTGCAGAAAGCGAACCTGTTTCATGAGCACAGAATCTGTGTCCTGACCAGCATGGTACGTTGCATAACCAGGAGTGTTATCAAAAGGTGTGACCTGATATTCAGCATATCATTTCTACTTCACAGAAACACACACACACACTTTCTTTCTCGCTTTCTGGGTCTGAGAACATGACGCTCTTGTCTTTCACCCATTCCTGCCAGGTGGGTGATATGTGACGACAAAGTAGGTAGCAAGAGGGGAATGGGTGCTGACAGTTTGTAATGCATGTTAATGTGACTAACAACAAAGAAAGTTTTATTTAGAGATGTGAAACTCTGTTATCACATGGCACAGAAAACATTCAAAGTCTTGTCACTTCAACATCTTTCATCTACTAAAAAGTAGTCTTGAGCCAACCTTTGCCTCTTTTGGAGCACAAAGGGTTTTATAATCACCAAAAACTCCCCCATTACATCACATCCTTTTCACTTTCACAGGAAAGAAGTCAGAAGAGAACAAAAAAAAGCATCACTTCTGCTCTAATACATTTTTCAGGGCTGAAATGAGATCTGCCTGGACAGAGAGAGACTCTGGGCTCAGTGTTCAGATGCAACGATCACAGCTCTGGTTCGACGTCAGAACAGCGGGCTGCCAGTCCCAGCATGCTTGGAGTATGAGACAGTTGCAACACGGAGAGACAGTTGCTCAATCTATTTGACTTTATTCCTCAAGGGAGGGTACCTGCAACACATTAACACGGATTTCCTCCGATCTGCTGAGCGCAGCCATGTCAGGAGCGTGTGCCTTGCTCAGTGACACCTCGACAGTAGCCGTGAGGGCAGAGGAGAGTGTTACACATTAACTTCCCCCACCCAGTTTTTCCCAGCTGGTCACAGGAGTTCAAGCCTCCCATCACAGGCTTACCTTTTTACCCTTCAGGCCTCCATCCACTCCAGAAAAAAGAGAGTGCTATGGAAATTTAAATGGCAAAGAAGAAATGGAGAAACTGACATGGAAAAATGATGCAAATGAATCCTGGAGTGACATAAAACAGCCACGCAGAGCATCAAAACAAGGCAAGAGCTCTGACTTTCTCATATTAATATTTTCCAGGTCTATCAAGTAATAATGACCACGGGTAGACACGAAATGTATATCAGCTAGTTTCACTATGAGGGTTTTTTTTCCCCTCAATAAAGGGGACAGAGTCAGAGGTGGTGGCAGAAGTGACGGTCACTGGCCAGAAGTGAATGAATAAGAAGATATTTCAAGCAAACCTCAAGCAAAGAAATTATTCTTGTCTTCACAATGTGACACAATGTGAGGATTCAAACTATTAACATTAAAAGTGAAGTTCTGGTCTCTTTTGGTTTAAAATACTATTAATATAATAAATATTTAGCCTGTGAGAATGTATTACATTTGTACTTTTGCTGCAAACAGATATGATATTTATATAGAGACGTGATAAAGAAAACTGTATCTGATCACATGAAACTGACTCCGTTTATTCTATTCGAAATATCAAAACACAGTTTGGACCTGACCATATAATGTTGTCTGTTTGTGTGTTCTGTTTGAAGCATGTACCTGTAGCATAAAACTGAATAAACCCCCTATTTTTACATATCTCTGCATGCTGTAGTAATAAACTCCACCCCACCTCCTCCTCGTCCTCTTGTCATGCCCTTCTCTTGCACCGCCTCCGTCATCTTGCCCAAACCTAATGATCTAATTACAGGCCAAGACTTGTTGACTCTGTATTGAAAGAAGAGCCAACCTGACAGTACGATCCAGCCCACTCCCCCCACCCCCCTCCCTCACCCTTTCTTTATCAGCCTCTGTGTCCCCTGAACAAGGCGCACACAAAGCTTCAATAAACAGCACCGACATTATGAGTTCATCGAGCCACGAGGGCCTCATTTACAATCCAAATCGGGGTGGGCACAGAGTATGATGAAAAAGTTAGGTCAAATGCAAACTCGTGCCTGCTCTACACAACAGAGCCATTCACTCACCGGGTCATGTGCTGATGCTACAGCAAGAGTTATAACTATAAATACAGAAAATGTATTGCTCCTTCAGTGCAAGGCCAGTGCATCCAAACCTAATAATAGTTCAGTAACTGAGCCTTTTGAGATATTTATTTGGTATCTCTGCAGTGATCTGCGCTCAGTTGCCTGTCTTGGGCCCCAACTGCAAGTTACGTCAGACATTACATCAACAAAATCAATTCTGAATGCCAAACCAATGAAACAATCACAAGCTTAGGTATTTTGCATATAACAACATTAAAAAAAAGTCTGACCAAAATTGGATGAAAATGTTAGGTCTGCACTGGTTAAGGGCTTTTCTAGGATAACTGCACAGCGTACTGCAGCAGCATTTGAAGACAGCATCTGTAAAAAGTGATCTGATGTCTCATGATGTGCTCAGACTCTACCCGTGTTTATTCAGTCATATAGTGTGTGCACAGTATCTGGTGTGGTCCACAAAGTGCAGAGTAGGTTTCTGGTGAAACAGGAAGTGTGTTTTTATCGCTGCTGCACTGAGCAACTTTTAGAAACTGATTCTCACCAACATTAAGCAGAATAATTTAACTGCTTGCAGGCCAAAAAAAAAAAAAAAAAAAAAAAGGGAAAAAAAAGGGGAGGTCAAGTAATATATGTGCCTAAAAGAGGAAGCAAAATACTGTGAGTTCAAACTTCCCTTTGAATTTAAAAGAAGATCTTCTGAGTCTCCGCATTACAAGATGAGCCACATTCTGTTCTGATGAAGATTTCGATGCATGAATTGCTGTAAGACTGCCGCCATACACGAGACTGTGTAGAGCAACAGCAGCAAAACCAAAGCAGCTTTTTATCTTTTTTTCTGTCGACTAATGAAGCATTTATCATCTTAAATAACAACTGTATTCAAACTGGAAAGCAATCATGGATCAAAATCATCTGGATGTGTAACTGCCGATTACTACACCATGAAAAATACATGTGGGCTTGGTCCGGGACTTGCAAAACGCTGTTCCCGCCCTTGCTTCAGCAGACCATATAAGGCAACAATTCATAAAAGAAAAGCAACAATCAGACGTATCAGCAAAAAGATCACTTGTGTTAGTTCTTAAAACAACAAACACAAAAAATAAAACTTGTTGCTTGATCTCACACGTCGTCAAATCACAGAAAGTGGCAGCCCTGTTTGAGGAAACTGGTTTCGTATGTGAAACTCAACATAAAAGCTTAATATAGAAAACTCTTGTAACATAACCATTTTAATACCATTTTGCTGTTTTGAGAGCTAAATTTGATACAGAAGCAGGCTTGGAGGATGGTAGTTGGGGTAAGAAACATTTGAATCAATTGAACTCGTGTGACTGGTTAAAGCTCCCTTTAAAATGCTTCAATATGTCAAGTGAGCTAATGAGAACGCTTCAAGAAAGTCAAATGTGCATTTACATTATGGCGACATGGCGACCTCGCTGTAGATCAACGTACAGACACAACTCCCAAATATAACCAGCAATAATGGTTTCAACCTGTTAAACTTAAAAATGATCAGAAACCAATCTTCAAGCAAGACAGCCATTTGTTTTAACTGACTGTAACCATCAAAATAGGTAAAGTGTGAAGAGGAGAAGGAGATCTATTCATCACTAACCTCAAAGACACAGGATTCGGATGACAAGCTCCATAATAGCAACCGAGTGAGTGTCGATCTCAGTAACCAATAAAAATCAGGGGGAAAACAGACAACAAAGGTGGAAATGAAGAGTAATCCAAGGCGCTTTCAGAGGGGGACAAAGCTGAGTGAAGGTGTGGACCACTGGCCGGCCCCACACCTCTTTCTCACGGCGACAAAACAAAACTCAAGAGGAGGAGAGGAGAAAAAAAAAAAGACAATGCAATGGCTGCTGTTTGAAGCAGAAAAAGGAGAAGTGTAGCGGAGCAACTTGTCCTCTCCCTATGAGTCACGCAGCACTGTCGCCATTGGTAGGGGAGCCCTGAGGCAGAGAGCTTTCACCTGGCCAATCGGCGGCGAGTATCGGCCCTGCATGCAAATCCTTTCAGGTGAGTTCCACGGGTGGCGGGGATTGGACGGGGCTGCGGCGGGGGAGGGGAGAGCAGAGAGGTCCAACCAGAGGGCCACACCTCAAACAGCATGAAAGACAACAGACGGGTTTCTCCTGCAGAGGCGGAGGCGTGCTGGAGGTAAACAGTTGGGACAGGTATGCACTTACTTTAGACTTTGAACGCACAATATGGGCCAGGCACAGTGATTAAAATCTAAACAGCAGCTCAGGAATAAAGTTCATCTCCCTTTATGTCCCATTAAAACATTTACAATGAATTGTGAGTCTATTAGCCATGTCAGGGAGCCAGTGAGGCTGCTGACTTGTGGGGGAGTCGTTCTCCTCCACAGCAGAGAGCAACATAAAACAACTTCTGCCAGTGGGAGGTACAAAGAAATGAAACTGTAAAGTTGACCACGTTTAGGTACGAGCAAGTGCTTCACCACAGAGGCCTAAATATTCTCTCTTCCTCCCCCTCGTCCCTTTCAAGATCACAGGGAAGCTCCCGTTGTAAACAAGCATCACATGAAAGTTGAGCTAGGTACTCATGCTGCAAATTTTGCTTTTAAAAGCAGAAACGGTCACAGATCAGCTGCAGCAGCCAATGTGGGTAGTTTTTTTTACTAACAGATATCTTGTTAAGTGCGTGAATAACATGGAGACTTGATAAGAATTTTCTTATCAGAAGTGACACTTGAGCAAACAGGAAGCAGTGGTCTGTGGTGAGTGTTGAGAACCCTGTCTTCACACTCTCGTCCGCGCGCTTTTATACGTTTTCCTCTGAAAAAAAAACAACAAAAAAAAACAATGTGTTAGATTTGAACAGACGTCACGCATTCAAATAAAACCCGGCCTAAATTGGGATTTTTGGTAAAGAACATAAACTGACAGAGGACTCAGAGAAGGATGATGAAGAGGAACCCATCACACCCCATCGCAACTGCAGCAGAGTCTGTTTGTCACGGACCCCCCAAATCACCCTCTCGGTCTCCATCGAGTGCTCTCATCAACACATTAATTCTTCCTGGCCTCCGTTCAGTACAGTTCAGCTCAGAGTAGAAAGCAGCTGTTTGCTTCAGGGCAAATTGATAGCCTCACCGTGAGGGAAAGTTACACCGAACGAGCTCCATTTATCGCCGCCTTTGGAAAAAAATGTCCACCCCCCCTCCCCCCGAAGCTGTCGAAAGGAAACTTCTTGGGATATAAGCTCTTAATGCTAATGCGCCGGACAATCCAGGGGCAACTGCTGTGCATAAACAGCACACAAACATACACACACGCATATGAACGTACACAAGCAAATTTAACGCCCATGTTACTCATCTTATGTAAGTCTTACAGATCATGCTGTGAAAGCAATAGCTAACAATGCCACAGTGTTGATCTTTCATCGTTGAAGACTTCCTCATAAATCAGAGATTGAAATTCCACTCACATATTAACACACTTTCTCTACTCTGAAAAAAAAAAAAAGCCACCCAAGGAAAGGAAACACTTGCAGCTGCTGTGCCGAGCGCCGTCTGTAAGCGCAAATCCTGTATATTCTTTACAAATCTGAAAAGAAAAGGAAAGTGTAATGAGACTGTGCTGCTCTCCGGTGATCTGCTAATTGTGGGTAATCAGCTGTGTCTAAAACATATCTCCTTAACAGAAACTCTCTTCAAGAAGTAGAAAACAAATGGATGAGAGGGCATCAAAACCACTTCAGGACTCTCCTGCTGTGAATACTAAGGACCACATTTATTTCTCCTTGTGCCAGTTTCTTCTGAGCCAGATGGAGAGTTGTCCTTGTAGTTTTTGGTTAATACAGCACCACAGTAATGCAAATTAACTAAATGTCAATGTTATGATTTTAAGGATCAAGACACTGCACATGAAATATAATTTACGATGAAGGTCCAGAATCATCAATGTAGAAATACATTCAAGTGAACAATGTGACTGCAAATCTAAAGTAACCTGGCAAAAATTATGGCAAATAATACTTTACTTTAGGGAATTCGACATGTCAAACAAGCTTGCAACCAACCCAAAACTCCTGCCAGTGATAATTTGTGCAGAATATATTTTAAAACACAGCATAGATTACAAGGAAACAACAAAGAAGTTCAAACAGTAGCTCATTGCTTCCGGAACATGTGATAAACACTCTTTGACCACAAGAATTGGTTTACTGGTTTTGATGAACAGAAACTAGATCGGTTATAGTTTTGGTCATCTCCTGTACAAATTTAAGCATCTGCTTTTTTTCACCTTCATATCATAAAATGAAAGAAATGTAAGAAATCCCCTGGCATTGACGTGATTATTTCAGCCTCTTCACAAAACATGTTATTATTTGATCATTATTATCTGCAACACACCGAATGCACATTAGCTTGAGTACAACAGTGAGGCTTTCAGTTCAAAGGTTAAGCCAGTTTTATTCATATCGGTCAAAATCACAAATTTACAACCTTAATTTACAACAGGCACTCTATATCCTTGGACTCTTGAGTCAGATGAAAAACTAGATTAGGATAGGAGATATATTTTAGCATGCAATAGATATCAAACACATCTTACTTATGATGTTTAGGCAAAAACAGACTCTAGGCTCTAGATTGTAATCAATGCTCAAAGGTTTTTGGACACAGAAACAGAAAAGTGGCAGAAAATGTTAGTTTGACCAGAAACAGATCTTTGGTGTTTGGTTTACAGTGTTTGGAGAGGCACATTCACGGTCTCCAATCTAGACTAAACTGCAAAGCCTCACGGATGGGATGTGAATAATGTGTTATTGTGTACTTCCCTCCCCCAAAAAACTGTTTGCAATTATTCTCTCCTAAGAATTTACAATCCCCCCCAATTATCTTCTGTAATACTAAACGCAAACTCACGCAGATTTGCACAAGTCACATCCACGCTCTGGGGGAAAAAGCAATAAAAGTGAAGATGTTTGAATTGCCGTCACTGGGATACGCTTAAAATCAGCCCACAGCGTGAAAGCACAAAAAAGTCTGTCTTACACGGTGCATTGTGTTTTATTTCTACAATGGTTGTGTATTAACTTGAGGGAAAAAAAAAAGCCTTGATCTGTGGTCAGCACTGTGTCACATGACCCTGCAGACTAACTGACACACCTTTCCTTTGCAGGCTAAAGGATGAAAAAGGGGTCACCGGTTATTCTTTTGTGCTAATTCTGCATAGCAGAGGCCAACCACAACAGAAACAGGCCTCAAAGCCCCCATTTTCTGTGGTAAGTCCTTGCATTGGAGGGCAGAGCGCAAGCAATGCTTTGCACCAAGAAGCAGATGTGGTTAAAGCCTGTCAGTGAACTCCCATCAGCCCAAAAGAGGGACATTAGATCACTAATTGCATGCCGTTAATCTTCTTGTTTATCGAAATGTCAGTGTTATGATCCTATCACAAACTGATACTACGTTAATCATCTTTGTTTAAGAAAACATGTTAAAATGCCAGAATTTCACTTGGTTAGGTTACTATGCTTATTCTAAGAGTGCACGTTTACTGAAGTGAGCCCTAAAATAGAACTAGTGCTGGCTATTTTTCATGAGTGAACTTGATTTATTTGACACACTTTATCTTACTTGACACACTTAAATTTGCACCCGACAAACCACTTCACCCCACACACTCGCTCAGTAAAGACTCATGTTGGAGGACTGCGGACTCAGAAAACCTGACAAAACATTTTGAAACAATCCTTGACAGGATAAGATATGGAAGCCTCTGGAGAACATGCAGAATTATTTGTGTAGCTTGGAGGTCATCAGATGGCTGCACGGGCCGCTCACACACAGAAGAGGGAAGCTGAGGCTGTCGGAGGTCAGCTAACGGGACAGAGCTGCACAGAATGAAGTAAACAAGAGGGCGGCAAGGCATCATAATTAACCTCAATGAGATGGACAGAGGATTGTTCAGGAGGAAACACTCAAAAAAAAATAAACATCTGTCATGTCCGGATTATTGTGAAAGATTGAAGGCGGTCAAGGTTATATGTAAATGTTATTTTGGTTTAAAAGCGAGCCAGCAGGTTGAGGTCAGACTTTGTTGCTTCAACAATGTAGTTTGTTCAATAAGCCGACGGCTCACATGGCTATGACAACTTCACCGTTCCCAAACAGCGAGCATCCGAATGGACGATGATTCACTGTGCAGACAGAGTATGACTACAGACTTGAGCAGAACTAACAAAGAGTAGGTGTGCGGCTACAAAGGCTACGTGTTCAGAGTGCAGCAGCTCACCCGACGAGTGATTCAGTAGCACCTCCGAGCAAAGCTTGATGCACAGACCACAGACGTTTAGCAGATTACAGTCAATGTGGTATTCAGCTTACCAACTTTAGACTAATATGTGACGTGACTCACACTTCCAACATACTTTTTGGAGAGAGACTGGTAACTGGGGCCTCAAATTGTCATTGGGGGGGCAGGTTGAACAGTCAGTGGGGGGAAAAATGTCTTTTTCCAACAATGAAGTTCAACTTTTAATATACTGGAGCTGAGCAACTAATTTCTCTTGTCCTCCGCCTCGTACCAAGTGTTCAGTTCTCCATGTTTGGTAGAGTAACACAGATGGTATGACTTAAGAATAAGAACTTTCTACCAGGAGATAAGACACATGAAAGTCATGTGGTCAAAGCTAAATTGATCATTTTTATGCTCTTATTTTGCAGCTTTGCCAGAATATTGCATGGCAACTTTAAAGCCATATGGGGAAGAAATAAATTCATTTGTGGACTGCATTTAAACCTGTATTACTTCAGGGCTGTAACACAACACTGACATATTATCAGCTTTTAAGTTGGAATGGAGAACCTGTTAGCAAACAGTTCCTTTTTTTTTTTTTAAACACATCCAGCAGACATGAATCAACACTAGCGTTCATTTAGAGTTGTGTTTCTGGTCTTTAGATGAATTAAAGTCCATAATTCCCTCTCATTTTAGCTCTGTTTTGCTCTTCAGTGGCACCTCAGGGAAATATCCGGCTGTATTGCTGATAAATGCTCCACTATATTCACCACCAGGTAACACGCAGTGGCTTTTCAGAGCTTCTTGCTAAATACAGCTGCCTGTTGCATCAGGAAACAGTGCTGATGCTGAACAAAAACAATCAATCTGCCTATCTGTGGGCTGAAAGACGCTGTAAGACTTTAAATCTGAGGGGAACACCCATTTTACATGCATATAGCCATTTGACCCACTGTTGATTGTAGATTATAGAGGCTACAATAACACATTTTAGACATCGGGGGGCCTTACTGAATATTTTTATGCACTAAATCTAGTTCTAGCTCTAGTCAGGCCAGTAATTTATACTCCTTGTATATATTAGGGCTAGGTAGAGCTCACAACTTATCTCAATAAACCAAACAGGTGGCATAAATCTTTGACTTTATAATGCAACAAACAGTAGCTGTTGAACAGATAAGCAAGGGTTAGCTGTTGTGGGTCTACTGTGGCTGAATCCACATCCACGCATATAAACTGCAGCTCATTAATTATCAAATACAAAGAGCACACCAACAGTCCCGATCATGCACATCACACCACCACCGGCTGAAACAGCTATCTGCCGTCAGCTACATCACGTCACTTACCACATAACTGCTGTTTCACATACACACGTCTTATCACAAACAATCACTGAGGCTTAGAAAAGTGCATTTGTGTCACAGCAGCTAATTCAGGGGGCCGAGAGCGTCAGCCAACCAGCAGTTTTTAACCCGAGAGCTCTAGGTTATCTCAGGCTCATTATTAATAAAATGCCATGAGGCCCTGAGAGCATATTGCTCTGTCACTCAGGGACTAGATTATAATACCCATTGGCTGCACGCAGTTAAATAATTCAACAAGCCTGCAAGCTGGCCTGTCAGTCTGAAAGTAACCCAAAAGGAAAAAAAAAAAAAAAAAAAACAAATGACTTAATTTACTGATGGTGAAGACAGACAACTGCATCTCGGCAGATGTGATGAGCTGCTGGAGCTCGCTGCAAAATCTGTCGGCTCGGTCTCCGCTCGTGTATTAGTCACATTTGTAGAGAGAGACGGCTGGTTTCTTCACTCGGGGCTCACAGTTTGAATCTGAAGCCCCGTCAGCTGAGCTGACTCACGAAAGGCCTGCATGTGCCGCTCACTACTAGCTCTTTAGCTCTGGGAAACATGAAAAAAAATGACAGGATGAAATATCATTATGGGCCAAAGTTGCAGGCCCAGTCAGTTTCTATTTCTGTGAGGAGCTCCTTCTGTGTGGCCAAACTGCAGCGAGTTCAAACATCACAAACCAAGCCATCACTCCTTAATGTGATTACATGTACATCAGTGATACAGTTTACTACACTGTGTGCTTACATGGATCTCAGCGGGCACCGTGAAAATATAATGTAATGTGGTTAACTAATCTCATGATGTCGACGTGCAGCCGGAGTGGACAGTGTGTACTGATTCACCTTACAACATCTCTGCCTGCAGACAAAAGGACGATATATAATGAGGGGAAGGTTGTGTGATGACATTATTCCTACTTTAGTCAATTAATCAATTAGTTGTCAGCTATTAAAGTAATCAACTATTTTTATAATCAATTAATCATTTTGAGTCTCTCTTTAAAGAAAAAGTATCAATTTCAGCTTGTAAAATGTGAATATTTCATGGTTTCTTTAATCCTCTGTAACAGTAAATTGAATATCTTTGGGTTGTAGACAAAACAACCCATTTGAGGACATCAGCTTAAGTACTGAGAAACAAAAGTCAACATTTTTCACCATTTTATGGACCAAACAACTAGTTAGTTTAAGAAAAGAGACAGATTGATCACTAATGACAATAATCGTTAATTGGAGCTCTACAATAGTGTGACATTTTGGGAAATCCGCTCAGCCATGAATAGATGAGAAGATCGATACCACGTTTCCATATTTCTAGTTCACTGTGAAACCAGTTAGCTTAGCATAGCATGAAGACTGGAAACAAGGGGACTGGCTCTGTCTAAATGTTAAAAAAAAATTATCTCATCTAACTCTGGAACTACTTCTCGCTTTTCTTCCCACTTGATTATCACTACAAAGTCTTTATTATTGCCAAAATTTGAAATTTTATCTGTCTGTGTAACTTTTAAAAGTTTATTGTCCACCTCCTAGATAGGTCTTAAGTCCAACTGATTTCATAAACTGTCTTTTACTACCACTGCCTTCCTTACATGCTAAAAATAGTTTAGCTGTAATCCTGCATTACATCACGACAATGTACAGATTCCTGGAGAAACTAAGGCGCACGATGACTCGTACTAGTCACATGCTTGTGAGGCGAGCAGCATGAGAGTAGAATGAGGTTACAGGTGGAATTTCCCTCGTCTCCAATTTCCCTCTGACGTCATGTCCAGCGGCAGCCGTTTACTGCTGCCTAGCAATCAAACATGTCTGACAAGGTGATATTCAGGTGTCAAAGGCCTGCTGTGGTGAAAGAGCAGCATACAATTAAGGAACTTTGCACACAGTAGTTCCCCTGCGAGCGCCCAACAGAAAACAGGCCGACACAGGGTACTTTTTTTTTTCTGCGTTGAAAAAAAGGGAAGTTCAGCAGTTTTATTTCTCTTTTCGCAGGCCAGTTCCTGCAAGTCACTTGAGGTTTCAGCCATCTCATGATTGTTTGTTTAGTCAAAGCATATGAACATTGCCATCTTGTGGTTATTTCTAAGGTGTCAAATTATAATAATTTACACCTAAAAAGGGTCATTATGTAACCATCACATAAAAAATTAATCACACTCGCTTTGAGCTTGCAGGAGTATGTAGGTAAGTAAACTGTATTCGTAGGTGCATGTGTAGGCGCTTCACATAAAGCTCTGGGTGAAACAACATTGTTTGACCGTGGATATCTCTGGTTACAGAGATGTTAAACCTGTTCTCACAGATCACCACATTTGCCAACTTGTGGAAAAAAAAAAAAAAAAAGCAGCCAGATTCCCGTCTTCTTGCGAGACCACTCTGAAAGCTTTTGTGAAACTGGAGTGCTGCTTTCTAAATAGGATAAAAGCTCAGACCATCTTTTTGTGTAGCCAAATCAATATCCAGCAGCCCATTAAGGCTGGCGGGCACGTCTTGGGCAAGAAGTGTCTGATGTCTGAGGAGCTCCTCGTCACTAACGGGGAGGGCAAAGCAGGACAGCTCTCCATTGTTGTGCTCGCTCGCCGCCGCGCACTCCTCAGCTGTCCAGACTGCTGATGGTGACATCACTGTCACAGGGTAAGAAAGCTACCGGGAACTGCTTTAACCTCAACCGCACAGTCCTCTATCTGCAGCGTGCACAAACACACACACACGCACACTGTTGACCATATCACTTCAAGCCTGTGCAGCATGAAAGCTATCAAAGCAGGGAGGAAAGAGGTAGAAAAAAGAAAAGAAAAAAGAAAGAAGAGGCTGGATGTGTGGGCAGGACCATGGCAGGATGTTTCTAAAACAAGGACACATGCTTGAGACAAACAAGACGACTCCACACTGGAGTATATTTGGAAAGTCTTGCTCTGGATAATTGCTTTCAGTGGATTGAAGTTTCCAATTATCCACAAGCCTCTGCCACTGTTCCCACCATTGGAAGACTGTAGGGGAGGGGGTGGGTTGAAGGGGTTGGTGGGTCCAGCTGGTCCTGTCTCTAGTGGGGCTGACAAGCTTAAAGCTCGTAACTCTCCCCTCCCCACTGCGTCACAGCCGCCTCCTCTGAAGAGAGCAACTGCAGCCGGCCAATGGGATCGTGTTTGTCTGTCCCATGATACAAGCATCTTAGCTCAAAAATGTAAACATCTGGCAAACATTTAGACTCAGGGTTGATCAACTGGAAGAAAAAAAAAAACGTTTTGTCAGGCCTTGCGGATGTATTTTTGAAGAAATTGGGCCTAAAAAGCAGAAATTATTCGGTTATATTCGCCCTCACACTTTGAGGTTCGCTCCCATTTTAGTGGATATTTTAAGTCTGAAACTTCTTCAGTGGAATGAGTCAGATTATCAATGGCTCATAGCTTTCACAGCTGCAACGTGGTCTGTAAATATGTAGGGAAATTGTGAAAAATTCCCATTCCAATGTCCCACCGCCCAAGTCGACATATTCAAACTGCTTATTCTGTTCAACAAATGGCCCAAAACAAAAAAGAAAATCAGTTTGCGCTCAGTGAGGAGTACGAAAATGGCAAAAATTCACATTTCAGAAGCTGGCAGTAGTGGATGTTCTTGGTATTCTCGCTTTAAAAATTACTTTAAATTGTCCACTGTCCAGGCTGCTCCTGGTATCACAGACTCAAGACTTATTTCTGACTGTGGAGGACAAAATGAGCGCTCTCTCATATTAACCATCAGCATCAGAGCTCTAATGGTTGTAGTAAAACACAACAAATTACTCAACGCTGCCCTGGTGTTCCTCTTTAAATGTAATTGTGGCTGATATCTATCCAATATGTACAAATGGATGATTATTACAGTTGTAGCTGTGGCACTGTCGAGAGGGCATTTCTGAAGTACTTAATTGTGAAGGTTTTCAGCACACACACACACACACACACACACACACACACACACACTGGCTGACTCGCACAAAGGGGAGTCTCAGTAATCTATGGAGTAGCAGGCTGCATGCATCCTAGAGGCTTGTACTAATCATGAGTCCAGTCATGCCTCCTCAGCTGTGGTTTGATAACTTTTTGGTTTAACAAAGGCCTCATGTGTAAAAAAAATGCTATAACATCCTACAATGGGCTGCAACATGTCATTATAACCTAAAAAATCCTGATTATTTCACATTAAGAGCACCAACAAGAGGAGGAACACACCAACATAAATCCACAGGGAAGTCACTCACATGAAATCCAGACAGTTACAAGACAGCAGGCAATAACTAAACTATACAAAACATGATCAGAGGACTCACCCTGGAAGAAATCAGCACAGCATCATCCCCAGGCTGTATGCAGGCAGCTGAGTGTCTGTCCCCATGAAACATTAGAGAAACATTATCATCATCATCATCATTATTATCGTCCCCTGGTTTTGGTGGCTCGCTCGCAGATACATCATCGCACCGGTCTGCTTTTCGTGGTTGCCTCCTGACACAAGGTTGCAGTTTTGTTTTCTCCGAGAGGGGCTGACGCGTGGGGAATTCCTAGCAGTCACATTTTCCTGGGAAATGATTGGCCCGGCACCAAAAGTTTGGCTGCAGCCTCGTAGTAGTAACGAGTGGGAGGACGGAGGGTTTTCACAGTTGAGCAGGAAAAGGGGACGATGGCTGGGGGGCAAAATACGTTATAGGGATTAAAAATTAAAAAAAGAAAGGGGGAAAAAAAGGAAAAAAGTTGTTTAGTTTCCGAGCCTCGTCCTCTTAATGCTGCATATGTTATTCTTAATCGATACAGAGGATTGTGTCTGGCTTTAAAGGTAGTTTCAACGCGATTTAGTTTTTTAAAAAATAATGGAAATGAGTCTGTTTTGTTGGTTAGAGTGCGCTGAGTGTCAGCACAGGGAGGTTGCAAGTGGAAGCGGGCATCTTCCGGTAAATGTCCAAGCCCTTGTGCGATGAGAGCAATTGAGGATAAGCCCTCGGCGGGCGGGGTCTACTGTAGTATGTCTGGAAATGATGATGATGTTGTTGTGAAAGCAAATATCAAACAACATACGACTCTGCATTTTTCAGTAATTGTGTACTCCCGATGATATAAAACGTATATATATATTTATGTGTGTGTTTAAGATATATTAGCGGTTTTTAAAGGTGAAAAGTAATGTTCCCATACCGGGAGTCGAACCCGGGCCGCCTAGGGTGAAAACCAGGAATCCTAACCGCTAGACCATATGGGACCAGTACTGCGAGAGAGGAACGATTTTTTTTTATACATGATACGTTTTTCTTTTGTTTGTTTTTAAGGATAATGCTTTATAATTTAATGATTACGCAACCAGGTTTTCACTGTGGTTGTTACAACTTAGCTCTGCCGCAATCTTGTTATTTTGTCGTGTTTTGGGTTGTTGTGGCGTTTGATTTACGGCACTTGGGAGCGAGGTACCATCTAGTGGTCAGTCAATGTAACTGTACATTTAAACACAAGATGTCAGCCATTAATACCTTGTATCGGTAAAAAGCCACTGTTTATATCTCATGTATTTAACTGAATATGGATTGAAATGATCTATAAACTGATTTTAAAGGGGGGTAAGTGTCAGGAGGGAAGAATAAAACCTTAAAAACACAAAAGTCTTTACCGTCTTCCGATAAAACTAAATATGGGAGCTAAACATATGACGTAATTTTCGCTGGAATGACACAAGTGTGGAGACAAGGGGTCCTGTCATATTTATAGAAAAAATATTAAGCTATATTAAAAGCGAACCTAAACTAGTCCACATAAGTAAACAAGCATAATGTAATTAAAACCTTCAGATAAGCTGTTAGTTTCTGTTTATGTGATTACGAAGCCAATCATTTCAGAGCCGGTCGATAGTAATGTCCTCCTTTCAGTGTGAGTGGTATCGCCCGTAGACACGCAGAGACAGCCAAATATTTGCCAAACTAGCAATCGGCGGCTAATCAGCTAACCGGGAGTTAAAATAACCGACTTAAAAACACACAAAGAAGCAAATTTCCTGCCGCTTGAGCCGCCCACGTTTATGCCAAGGATTTAGGTGTCCGCATTAGTAAGATGTCAACTCCAGCAAGACGACGTTTAATGAGAGATTTTAAACGGTAAGCGAACAGAAAACAACAGAGGAGCCGCTAACATTAGCAGCCATAGCCTGTTAGCCCAAAACGACGTTCTAAATAACAACAACAACAACAGATAACAACACAAATTCACAAACAAACTGAGGTGGATTACAGGCGTGTTTGCGAATTTGATGCTGTCGTTAAATTTGGGTTTTATTAAACTAATTACTGGTGAGATATTGATCAGGAAATGATTAAACGATTACCATCATTAGTAGCGATCATGTTGTGTAACCATGAAGTCTCTTATTTCTGAGCTTTATTATCTTTATTATTACTATCCTATATAACCTGACATATTTCCTGTTAGTGTCTTGAGCTCTTTCATGATTTCTGGGGGCTTGATTTTGTTTATTGGGGCTGCAGATGGCTCCTCACAGCCAGACGAAACGTGTGTGTGAATGTAAATTGTCCAAACACAAACACACACTGATGAAGGGAGCTCCCATCCCCTGGCCTTTAACAGATCACTATCTAAGCTTGAGGATGAGCAGCCATCTGCCATGCAGACTCTGAAAACCTGCAGACACTCAACACAGTCTGTGGCACATGGTTTCTTATCCCTGGCTTACTGTGAGTGAACTGTCAGGCTGAAATTATCAGCATCAATGTGACTAATTTACTCATTTTTTATAAATAGTTACTTGTGATTTACACATCTACAATAGTAATACAGTCTGACTCTTATATTATGAAAAAATCCTGCTGAATGATTAGTATTGTGAAAATATATTATTGCTTTTTAATATTTGTATTGATAAGCATGAACTTCTCTGCCATCAGTGTATGAATGTCTGAGTGAATGAGATGAATGGTATGTATGGCAAGGCGGATTTACTGCTATAAAAGCACAAGTCCATGTACCGTTTCGTTCACTATTATTGTTAATACCTGCTCAGCTGATCACCATCTGGGACTTCATTCAGTGTCTGTGTTGTTCTGTCTAATATTCACGATGCCACTGTGTCTTCACCGTGTCTGTCAGGCTGCAAGAGGATCCTCCAGCTGGAGTTAGTGGAGCCCCGTCAGAAAACAATATCATGGTCTGGAACGCTGTCATTTTTGGGTAAGTCGAGTTAATTTCTTACAAATTACAGCAGAGGGGTTTTTATATAGTTTGGTAAAAAAAAATCATAGTGTTTTACATAATGTAACCAATGAAGCTGTAGTTTATGTCAGCAGGTTTTGTGAATATTACAATAAGTATGAAAGGCCCATCTGGGTATTTTTTTCATAAACTGATTTACAACCTGTGTTATTTTTCTTTTAGACCAGAGGGAACACCTTTTGAAGATGGTAAGTCCTCTCTAAAACTCCTTACATCCAAATAATACATCTTTCCAACTCTATTACATTAATCTAAATATTTATTATTAACATTGGGAATTTTGGAAGTTAGATGATTATAACAAAGTTACTGCACAGAACTGCAGGTAAATTAACAGGCTCCATTTCACTGCATCGCTTAGTCACAAGGGTTAGGGTTAGGGTAGGGTAGCCATTTTTAAAACGCAATAACAGCAAACACAATATGATCAGAGATGGCTGCACAGAAATCAACCCCGTGGAGCAACGACTGAGGTGCAGACATTTCTTTGTCTGGTGTCCTCCATAGTTGTTTCGTATTTGTGTCAAATTCATACAAGGCGAGATTACTATAAGGCTGCAATGTTTTAATGTTTTTTTCCATTACTTGCTTCTTTTAGGGACCTTCAAACTTACCATTGAATTCACAGAGGAATATCCAAATAAACCTCCAACAGTGCGATTTGTCTCCAAAATGTTTCATCCAAATGGTATGTACTTCATTGCCAGGGGTGGATCGTTGCATTGAGTTTCAGCTAGAAGTAGTTAGATTTATCTTTTATTTATCCCAGAAAAACGTCTTGTTTTCTGGGTCATTTGCCTAAAAGATTACTTTTCTGTGCGCTCTCTTCTCAGTGTACGCAGATGGCAGCATATGCTTAGATATACTTCAGAATCGGTGGAGTCCAACCTACGATGTCTCTTCAATCTTAACTTCAATACAGGTAACGTAACACTCCTTTATGCAGATAAACACATCATGTGCCAGCTGATTAAAAAACATTCAGTCAGTTCTGTTGCGACAAATACAAATAATATCCTCACATTTTTTTTATATAAACAATCCCAGTCGTTTATACATGTGATGACTGTCCTGTACTCAAATGACTGTCGTAAAACTTTATTAGAAATCTAATCCATTCACATTCTTTGTTGTATATTTAGTCTTTACTGGATGAGCCAAATCCAAACAGTCCAGCCAACAGCCAAGCAGCCCAGCTGTACCAGGAAAACAAGCGGGAGTACGAGAAGAGGGTTTCTGCTATTGTTGAACAGAGTTGGCGTGACTGTTGACCCCCGTTATCGTTCTGAGTGTGAACAGTGTCCAGCTCAGAATCAAGAAACCACCGATCAAGAAAACAACTGATCTCACAGAAATAAAATGACACATCTTAAAATCCTTCTCAGTATATTTGTCCCATAACTGTTGCTAAGTTTGTATGCTGTTGTGTTGTGGCATTCACTCCTGCCGAATGCTATTGTTGGGCAATAGCGTATGTTTGTTAAAAGTTAATGTACCTTGTTATATCTGGGTTACTTGCTACATGCCCCAACTCCTCTAGTTTGTTTGTTTGTTTTTTTTCAGTTGTCACTTTTCTACCTGTTTATTTACACATGAAGTAAACCGGAGGATGACGCAGTGACAGTTATTTAGATGTGTTTGCTGTGTGGTTTTCTAGGTAGATACTGACAGTTCATATCTTCAAAAACCAAGCCGTTTGTGGGTGTTTTTCCTTCTGTTTCAGTGGCCTCGACTCCTTTTTGTTTTTTCTTTCTGCCTTTTGAAAGCCTTTCAGAGGGATTAAAAAAAAAAAATAACCTGGCGTGGACATCCATCCCTCTCAACAAGTTATCAACCCAACAGATGCCTCTGAGGGCGATTTTTCTCTCAAACGTACTTTTACAGCCATGTCTGACTTCAAACATGTTCTAGAGATTGGTGAATATATGATATGTCCCTCACCCAACACAGAAACAAGACATTTAGTCCCCTTTCCGGGCACCTCACTTTGTTTCATAATGCTGACATTCAAAGGCTATGTGAGAACATTTCTATGCTATTTTACAATCTTACAGGTCAGCTGTTGTAATAGGCTGATTATACTGTTTGAACAGGATGGTGTCTGTTTTCAGATTATACAACTTTGCACTGGTAACCCATGTAACAAACTGTACATTTTCTTGTAAATAAAATAAATATACATCAGTTGCCTCTGTCGCTTCATAACCTGCAGTACGAAAAAAAAAATCCATCTTAATCAAGTTCAGCCTGTTGATGGTTATCAGTTTTAATTTATTCAGTGATTACAGCTGTGAAAACAAGCAGACAAGTTAACTGTACTCACATAAACCAACACATCTGACATTTAACAAAGATCACAGCTTTGATTTTCTGATCAAGGATGCAGCTTGTACTTGTAGAATGATCTCCAGGTGTTAAGAACAGACAACATTGCAAGTATTGCTGAAGAGAGATGTATCACTACAGTGAGACTGGTACGAGCACCAAGCTACAGTTTTGATGTTACTGCCTCCCTAATCCTTGTCGTCCATGAGTCACCTGTCTACAATGTTCACAAAAAAGCAGTGAGAAGCTGCATATTCTGCCAGGTTCCTTAAAGAGCCACGAAACAAAATGTAAGTTTTGGTGACAAAAACCTCATAAAGCCATTTTTGAAATTTATGAAATAATGAGCATCATTGGGACATGATACCACAAAGCACTGAACAAAAAGCCTGTTGTGCAAAAGTGAAACAAATATAGAACTTGTGGAATGGCAGGAGACAGAAAAGACAAATTACTTATCCTAAAGCCCCTGCTAAAGCTAAAGTACATTTCATGGCAAAGGAATGAAGAAACCACAGGTGATACCTGAAGGATTCTCATTTATTGATGTGTGTTGTAAATGTAACTCAGACACACAAGTATAAACGTAGCAGTTACACTTGAGTGTGATTTGTTCTGAAGTCCAAGCTGATGACAATTTGTCTTTACTTTTTTTGTTGTATTTCATTTCGCTCTGCATGCAAATTAGTGAGAGGCCTGTGGTTTCACAAGCTCGTATCGTCCCACCTGTCCTTCCTGTAAGAGCTGACCAATGAGCTGGTCTTTGTGTACTTTGCGGCTGACAACGAGGAACCGTTGCCGTCCCTGTCCGTATGACTTGCTCCGCAGGCCGTATTTCTGTGATATCTGGTGGATCTGCTTGCGCTCGTCGTTGGTGAGGTCGGTGGAGAAGCGAAGATCGTCCTGGCGGTCTGAACTGGCGTAGTTGCGGATGATGTCCTCGATGTCGCGTTTGCTGAGCTGGTTTCCAGTTTTGTCCGTGTCCATGCCCAACCCCTCTCGAGAGAACTGCTCCTTTACTCTGATTGGCTCTGCGATGCCTTCCCCATCTCGGCCTAGTCCGCCTCCCTTCCAGCCCATCTTGCGGAGCAGCTGGTTTCCTATGTTGTCCTCCTTAATCTCCTGCTTTGTGGCCTCCTCTCCAGAGCGTGCCAGGATCTGGGATCGGGATATGGCGTCGCTGTGGCCCTCCTTCCTTAGGTTGGATTTGACCACAGCCTGCGTCTGTCTCAAGGTGGCTAAGGCCTCCTCCGCTGCAATGTGCTTCACTATTTTCTTGGGCCCAATTCCTGCTGCCACATACTGCCCTTCCAAGTAAACCTCACACCTCCAGCGATGATCAGGCAGAACTGTGAACTTGTAATCAGCAGTCACTTTATTGAACTGAGCTGTGTCGTTAATGATACAGATTGCATTGTCAGAGTTTTCCAGGATAACCAATTCACTCAGATGCTTCTTTTTGCCACCCTGCTGTCCAAAGCGTCCACCAGAATCTGACTGATTATTTCCTCTAGAGTATTGTGATTGTTGTTGCTGCTGGTGCTGCTGTTGTTGTTGTCGCTGTGCCTGGTTCATGCGAAGTTTCCTGACCGCCTCTTCAGCTGCTGCGTGCTTCGAGCTCTTTTTAGTGCCCGTCGCCTGTGCCACCAACTCGTCCTGCAGGAAAACGCTGCACAGCCATGCGCTGCTGTTGGGGAGCAGGTCGAACTTATAGTCTATCTTCATGCGATTAAAAGCCGCCGAGTTGTTGAGTATGCAGATGGCATCGTGAGCATTGTCCATGACCACGAACTCTGTCCAGTGCTTTCGTTTGTCAGGCTCATACTGGCCCTTAGAGCTGGGCGTCGGCTTATCCTCTGGGTTGCGGAGTGCGGGTAAAAAGGCCGGGGTCGGGCTGTGCAACTGGCACACAACTATGTCGTTGACCGTTGAGTGTCTGTATTTGCGCTGCACCACGCGAACCTCAACTGGTTTCAGGAAAAGTTTTACAGCCTGCTCAGAGGCCCGGTCCCTCGCTCCATTTTTACTCCCAGAGTAACCGGTAGCAAGGTAAACACCCTGACATCTCAGTTCACAGGCGTAACCGTCTGTTGGTACTTTCCTGTTCTTCGGTAGGTCCGCCTGAGGAATATCCTTCAGGTTGACATAAATGTACTCGGGATTCGTCTTGCAGGCCTGAATGCTGCGGCTCAGCATGAAATTATAGTTTGGCGACTCGCTTCCCGTCATGAACATAGGGTCTCTAAAAGCAACGGCCAATGCAGACGCTACATTGGCAATCAGCCTTTGCTTCTCATCTAACGTTGACTGAGACACAGGAAGGGGCTGCGATGAAGAGCCCGTCTGAGAGGTGGTGGGACTGCTCCTGCCCGGGCTGTTGTAGACTCTGCAGAAAGGCCGGCTTGATGACGGCCGGTCCTGGTGACTGTATCCTAAACCCTGACGTCCGGAGTCCCAGCCTCCTGATCTCCCTCCCCCATATCCATTGTATCTGTGCGGCTGAGTGTAAGAATCAGAATTTCGAGAGGTGTGGGCTTCATACTTGTTTATGTAGTCCTGCTGTGTTTTTGCCATGAAGTTTGAAGTGGACCCACGTCCTCCATAACCTAAACCACTTGTACTACCTGAAAAGATCTCTCTGTCTCGGTCTCTATGGGAACCCCAAGAGTCGGAACTGTACGATGGCACTCTGTCAAATGCAGGCCTCAGGGAGGAGGAGCCCTGGGCCCTGCTGGTGCCGCTGTAGGAGGAGTGTTCAGTGTCCCACTGTCTTGCGCCATACGACTCACTCCTCCTGCGTTCCTTATCATTCTCCTTCTCATCAGCCCCGCTTCCTCCGCTGCTTCCACCGCTGACAAAGTGCACAGGCTCAAATCGAGGTCTGGAACCAAATTTTGACACAGGCATTTTCCTCATGGGCTCGTCTCCTGCAAAAACATGACACAGGTAAACAGTTAGAAACCCTGAAAAGGATGTCTGAGCAGAGGACTGTAAAACAGGCAGTGATAATGATGCCTAAACAACATTTACACTGAACTGCTCCTACTAATAAATGTTGTCTTTGAAGCCAAAAAAGTTTATTTTATTCTATCTGTATCTTATAGAGGGCTAATGTTGTTGTCCTTAAACTGCAAGAAACAAATAAATGAGTGTTGTGGAAAAAATATATTTTGTACTGGAAATAAAGAGAATTGATCCGACCAGAGTGTCTTTTATATTTTAATGTATTCTTGCAAGAAGGTGAGCTGTCAGACAACCAAGTGTGTGCTCAGCTGGATGAGGACTCACAAGTGATAACAGAAAAAGCACAGATTGTTATATTGGGATACAAACAAAGGAAAGATGGGGTAGGGAAGGAGTGTGAGGTCTCGTCAACCCTTTCAGTAGATAGTTTCAGGGTTACATCGTCTGCATGAGTAAGGAATCTAGAAAGAAGATATTTAATCAGACTGTTGTGGCTAAGATTTAACACCAGTAAGAGACAACCTTGTGATGCCTCGCCTGTCTGTTGTATGAGATCAGTTCAGCATGGTATGAGAGAAAAGTAGACTATTATATGATTATAAGACATAAAGATTAATCATATATAATAAGGAAAATATAATAATAATAATAATAATTATAATAATAATAAGGGCAGATTTCCATTACATGAGGCACACACTAACCCGAATGCTTCATGATAATAAACATGGGTACTGTAGATTTTTTTGAGTCTATTTCACATACAGTACACTGTCCTGGTGTCTTAGATACTCCTTAATGAACCAAATCTGCAGCTGGAAATAATCCCCAACAAATGCACTCATCATTTTTCTTCGCTCTGTTTGAGTGTTGTTTCTTAAATCAACAGCTCCCAAATGTTCAAGGAAACTACAAAGACATTTGGGGAAAAAAAAAAAGCTTTTTCAAGTTCATAACTATGAGCCTGAGAGCCAAAGAGAGGTTGGTGAGTTCAAGAATATGGAGAGACAAACTTTTAGTGGTTTAGGTCTTTTCATGGGATTTGTTGACAACAGTAAAAATATATAATCTTGTCTAGGGATTGAATGATATGCGTTTTTAATCACAGACTGTGATAAAGGTGATCGTGCTGAATTGTCATTATTAGAGTAATCATGAATATCCTCACGACTTGAAAGGCTGTCATGCTCACTAAAGTTCAGTAACAGTTGTCTGTTCTATTTAGACATAAAATAGATAACAACAGAAAAGTCAAAACTAGAGCCCGATTTTAAAAAATGCAGTAACTAGCATGTAAGAAAGATCAGACTCACACTCTGTTGCTATTTTTATTTATTTATTCATCTTTGTTCATGCGGGGGGACCTTATGATTAATGACTACCTTACTAGAAAACTAAAAATAGTTTTTCCACTTAAAAAGGTATGTGCGCCCTCTTTGTGACACAATAGAAGTACTTAATTCACAACTAAATGAATTTATTCCTATATGTTTTGGTGCCATTTTAAGAGCATAAATTGATGATTATTCTAAACAAACAGTTGCCAATACATAATTTTGTTTGATAAATCAACCTTTCATTTCGGCTGTACTTGATGGGTAGTTACAATTTTCTGACAAAACATTATATTCTATTAACCCTTTGTGTGTTTTGTATGTAATTTTTTTTATCTGTAAAGTAATTTAAGGTGTCAGATAAACCCAGAGGAATAAAACGTACAATATTTCCCTCTGAAATGTAAAGGATGGTCCCATGTCTAATATTGACAGCCTTATTCTTTACTATTTACACACCTCTGACTCAAGTTACTGCTGCCTTCACTTTAATATGTGTTGATCATCTGAATAAACCAAATAAATCAGCCTTTTTGCTCAGCATCCGAGTGCTGAAATGTCTAGCAGTGATTATAAAAATATGATATAAAATGCTTGGACATGCAGATGTAAACACAAAGTGAAAAGAAAAAACATTTTTGAGGTATTTTCCAGATCAACACTCACTGCCATCAGAAGAAGTAGGTCTCTTTTTTGCTTCAGAACAAGGACTTGGGTCAAAGGAGGGCATCTCGCCAGTGTCAGTCCCCTCTGCCATCACCAGCACCGTGCAGATCACATCCAGGCCATACCTGTTATTATTGTAATTATTATTAATGCAACACATACACACACACACAGACACACGCGTTGAGTCAGACATGAAGTGAATGAATGAAACACCCAAACATCATTCATTCAGGATCCACCATCCTCCATGTGGAGACTCAAAAACATCCCTCCTGCTGGCAGCATGCAGGGCTGAGACACGAGCCCGCACCAAACAATATAACACACCACTACACACTTAATACATGTGATGTTAAAGTGGACAGAGGCAGATGTTTATCTGCATCAACACAAGGCCTAAAACAGAGTGACGCAGTAGGCCGACATCAACATGTTGAAGGAGATGAATTTATTCATATTTAAATGTGAAGATAGTCAGTTGTGGTTTAATCTTACCTGAAGGCGTAGCCTTTGGACCGACTTGTAAATCCTTTCAGCAGAGCAAGTGAGCCTGTGTTTATTTCTTAGATCAGTGGGCTTTTTTTATTATTATCGTGTTAGCTTCAGTTAGCTGCTAACATTAGCCTCCAGCTAACTGTTCCCCGCTCCCGGAGCTTTTCTACCACCTTCAGGTCATCTCTTTGGAGAGAGGAGACGTGCAGGTGTGTGTCCGCTCCGCTGGACTTCACGGACAGGTGGCTGAAGGAGCACCAGGAAGACTTCACAGAGCTGAGTACAGCTAACTATCAGGACGCGTCCATTTTCTGCTCCTGCTAAAGAGAAATCATGGCGGCCTGACTCACAGCTGCCCCACAATGCTTTGCGGCCGGACAGTTTAAACCATAGAGTATATGAGGACCATATATTATATTACCTTACATTACATTATATTATCTATAAAAGTCCTGCATGCAAATGTTACTCAAGTAAAAGGATGTAAGAATAATAAGGAAAATGTACTTGGAGTGTTAAGTAAACATGTTCCCTGTTTTACTGTTAATAATATTATTATATGTTATATAATATTAATAATATTACAGAATATTAATCTCAGGTTTACTGCAGAGTTTCACTAAAAGTGAGCAGTGCAGAGTCCCAGTATTAAGTAAATGTTTTGTGAAATACTCCAATAATTAACAACACAGTTGTGTTTTATTAACAGTATGTAAAGTGCATGTAGCCACCACAGCCATTCTATTATTACCATATTCTGTAAATTATTCATTTTTATACCACTTCTAACAGTGTTCTGTGCAAATTAGTTTAGTACACTGTCTGTTACAAATGAAAGTACTGTGTTCACAGTATAACTTACAAGTGAAAAGGAATTACACACACATACACACACACACACAAATTCACTATTTATACACTAAATACATATATAAGTATATATTTATGTGTATATAAATGAAATTAAACTTGTACTTGTTTATATGTATTATAAGTATGAGCAGCATGTTAGTGCTGTAGTTAAATCAGATTTTCACACACATAACACACATCATACATAATTAGACCTCTTATCAGGTCGATGTGTGTGAGCACAGACTGCTGCTGATTGACATCTACCTCATCCTGTTTGTGTTCTTAGCTGTATCCTGTTAGGGCGGAACAACGTACTTACCACGTTTTATATTTCTTATTAGGACAGGGTGTCTTTTTTTTCCCAGTTCAACTTCAACCTAACAGAAAGTCTAATTAACCCCTGTGTGGGTGTGCCGGGCCTTTAATTTGCAAAGCAACAAGTAACTATAGCTGTCAAATAAAAGTAAAGAATAGAAAATGCAACATTTCTCTCTAAAATCTGATGAAGTAAAAGTACAAAATTGAATTGCAGTGCCTGAGTAAAGTATAACTCTGTCCTGTGTTCTCTCTGTCATGTAGAGCCTAATAATAAGTCTGGGAAAATATCATTTGACAGATCTGTTTTTTATTACACTACATTTTATACTCTGCACCACAGTCTTAAAGTAATTTACAAGATAGAATTAATGTGGAAATGCCTTAATATCAGAAACTTTTTATATGGCTAAGTTTCTCTCTTTTATGCCCTCTGTCCTATTTTACTGTCTTATATGTGAAGGCTGTAAATTAATTATGTGACTATGTTAACTACTCTGTGCTGCCATTTCAGCCAGGTCTCTCTTGCAAAAGAAATAATGTGTCTCATGAGACACTGTAGTTAAATCAAGTTTAAATTTATAAATGATACAGGAACTGCTGAACTGACTGAAAATTAAAATGCCTCACAGTTTCCAAACTTTTTATATAGTATGTGCTTATCATGCCAGCTCGAGGTTGAGTTTCACTGACCATAGAAGACATAACTATAATTAACAGCGCACTGTGAATAAAAGACAGAAGCTTCATATGTTTGGATCATATTTTTTATTGAAAATGTACATCAATGGAATCAAACTAAAGTAAAATATTGAATAATTTGCTGTGTGGGAAAGTTTTTGACAACAAGAGGTGATGACTGATACTAGAAAAATGTATGGCATTTTCTGACACCAAAATGTTACTTTACACTCAGAGTCACGTCCAAAGATCATAGGTAATAAACAACAAGTCTCCACTTCAATACACAAAATATATCCTTATAAATTATATAAATGCATGAGTATTTCCTTTTAATACTCCTATCTGGGATTCGGTTCAACTCCACCTTATACTAATATTTGGCAAAAAGGGAGCTGAGATCATGGGACAGAGCAAATATACATTAATAATATGCACCGTTTGAAGAAAACAGCAATGAAATGACTGCAAAACTTGAGTTACTCCGGGATAAAAACAAGCAGGTCAAAAAGGTCAAAGATCACAGCGGTAATGAAATAAAAAGATGCATGCAAAATATAGAATAGGCTGGTGATTATTAAAGCACAATGTGTAATAAAAAGGCCATGACATGTGATCTCCATGGTATTCAACAGTGACATGTAAACATGGGCACCATCAAATGAAGTGCTGAGTATAAATATTGCTTTGGCTTTTGCATGATTATGACTCTATTTCAGACTGAACTAGAAAACATGATTACTCATTATATTGTACTTCTTAACACACTGAATTAAGTGCTTCATGAGTTTGTTTTTAATCAGCAATCCTTGTTTCAGTGGCATTTTATCCTTTTTTTTGCTTTATATTAACAATTCTATTGAAAAGATGAGTGCATAGTGCAGGTCATTGCTATTGTTTCAAGTAAAGATCAAATAATGATTTCAACTATGAGTCCTGTAAATGTGTGAACCCCAAATGATGACTTCTATTACCCATAAGTCCCTTTATATACATTAAGACATAATAGCAGATTTAAACTGTGCCCGGTACCCATCCTGCCTGGGTTTAGAGCTTCATTAGGTGGTCAGAAATACCATGCGAGTCCACATAAGGCCATATTCAACAAAAGGAGATGCGATGGGGGAGAATAAAAAAAGGTTCATTACAGCGAGAAAAACAGGAAGAGGTAAAGGGTGCTTAATTCTTGCTGAAGCTGCAATCCCCTCTTCAGGTGGTCAAGACAGATTAAAAGAAGCTGAAGAGACAAAGAGAAAGAAAGCCGGCAGTTAGAGAGGTGGCAAAGCAGGAATGCTTACAAAAACACGAGTCAAGCTTGAGATATGGGAGTGCATCCAACAGCAGGTAGAAAGAAGATTCAGGTTTGATTATAATGAATACAAAGTTAGGTGTTGAAATCCCTGTAATCATAGAAACTCAAACAATCCATTAAGCTTAAAATAACAAGATAATATATTGTGCTCCAAGATGATGCTGCAGGATTCTCAAACAGTGAATGAAGAGTTATAATTCCACGACTGTCGCGTGATTGTGAATACTGTCCAAACATGACAATAAATGAGCGAGTGCACATGTAATCTCCATCACACCTGAAGTGGGACAAGGTGTTAATCACAGCAAAAAAAAAAAAAAAAACAGCAGCATACATATGAACATAAGCTGAGGCAAACAAAGCAAGAATTAGAAGGCGGCCAGTGAGGTTAGAGGTACACATAAATCGATATTATAGCAGAGCAGGTAATGATTAAGAAACCCTGAAGGATGGGGTCCACAAAGCCTCTGGTCACTTTTGAGGTACTCAGTACCCACAGAGGATGGTCCCTTAGCAAAGCTTGAGGGCTGAGGACCTACTCAGTGCAGAGCCAGGGATTACTGCAAAGGAAAAGTGAGACCACACAGACCAATGAGCGCAGGATTAGGAGGAGGGAATGGCTCTTCTCTTTATGCGTTTTGACCCTGGTATCATGTGGAATGTGTTTTTTAAACATATCAATGTCTTCAATTCTAGACAATATTCAAGGTGGTGAAAAAAGTAGTACCTGGATGTATTAAAAAGAAATTTTGGACTTTGAGATGTTAATCCAGGATGCGAGAAGACTTAGAGACATACTTACTATTTATTCATTCACCGTCATGTAGGCTTGAACGGTATTACTGTCTCCAATTAAAAACAATCAACTTCATCATGCAAATTAAAAATAACCACGTTCCCCATTTAGGCTTCCTACTAATCTCCTAATTTGCAGCAATGTTTGTGATACACAATGATTATGGCCACAGTTGTAATATTTGGTGAAAAATTGGCCTTTATTTTCTTTTTAGATAATATTTCTTTTATGCGTAACACTGATACAAACAACACTGGTCCCCTGCATGACAATGGACATCATGATGATTGACTTTTAAATGTGCCTTCATAATAAGTACAATAAAAAAGAAAGTTACAATTGCACTGATAACATTAATAAATCATTCAAAAACATCACATTTGTGTATAAAAAAAAAGTGCAAATGTGAAAGCTAAGACAAGTACGCTCATAACACATGACAATGAATGAGGTATGGGAGAAGTGGCAAAGAGATTAGGCTCACAACTACTCATGCATCAGGCTAAAGTGGAACAGTATCAGCAACGGGGCACAAATACCAAAACCACTAAAGTATATATATGGCCGAGGTAATAATTAGTTTGAGCTTTAAAGTTACATTTTCTGCAATATTCAATCTATTTACATTCTGTTATTACCTCTCTACATAGTCTTCACAGTTAGTTAGTGGCGGAATTTCTCAGGTGGATTCATTTTCCAGCACACCAATTGAGGGATTAGCAGGAAAAGATTTGAGCATGTAATTCAGCGCTACTGTAATTTTATCTCATCGATATCAGCCTCACTGTTCACTCTCCTACAGCCGTATCACAGCTGTATGAAGTTACAGCCACTCCTGCTTTCCTACAGCTGCTGCTTCACATTAAAAAAGTTCAACTGGCGAAACACGGAGAGGCTTTTATTGTGAAGCAGAGCAGTCACAGGAAACGCAGGCCAATGCTTGTTTGTTTGGCTTGGCTAATCAGACACAACAGTTGCTCCTTTTGTTGCTTTTCTGACAAAAGTAGCAGCTCAACAAGTGTTTGCTGAGGTATTAAAATGCCCTTGCAGTTACCGTGGTAACCACAAGTGTCGCCAAATCAACTAGGGCTGAGATGTTGAGGCTTATAACTTTAAACTAAACAAACTCCATAACTAATTATTAACAAGTTTGTTGTGTACAAGTTCTACTTATGCTGTAGGACGGAGATTAAAATGATTGCAGCCCTTAAATCTCAAGATTAGATCAGTTTTATGTTAACGTAATCCATCCTCTTCTTTTTGATCTGCTGCAGATCTTTAACCACACATACATACAAAGGTCCTGCTGTCTGCTGCCTGTTCCACTTCAGCCTCAGTACATTTCTGCCCATCACAACAGTAGTCATGTATGTTAATATTTAAAAAAAAGCTCACTCCATCATGCAAAGAATCACTGAATATAAAACAAATATGGAATGCAATTTTTAAAAAAAATTTGTATATAAAAAAAAGAGACAAGCTGAATAATCGCTTGCACAAACCGTATAGGAGACAAGCATCATTCAGCACATAAAAAAAAAAAGTGATGTCAAACTGCTAGCAATGCCCAGCGTCTTCCAGAGAGAGGCGGGGTCATGTGGAGGGTTGAATTGTGGGGTGAGGGTGAGGGTGGGGAAGGAGGAGGGGGGGGGTACTGTAAAAGGATGATGGGGTGGAAACTCATTCACAGCAGGATGGCCACAAGGGAGCACTTTTCTACAGGGATCCTAAGCTGGAAATGAGAGAGAAGGGCTGTTATTGCTTTCTTTTGCGTTAAATCATCATCACAACACACACGCATACACACAGTTTTCACATCGGTGTCATCACATCAACATTAGTGACCACATGAGGAGGTCATGCTCTGAGGGCATCTCAGAAGGTTCGAGTGTACAGAGGTTAGGGGTGCAAGTGCAGTCGCCTAGGAATCAGATACATAAATGTTGTTTTTAAGAGGTTGTGTGCCGCCTCTGAGCCTTAAACAACGTCTCTGTCTGTCTTCCTCGTTGTTCATCAAACGGCAGCTTGTTTTCATCTATTCTAACAGTCCTGAGCTGCTTGAGGAGTTTACAGATTGCGAGACAGATGTCTTCGTTCACTTCTACCCTCCCCAGCGGTTGAGTCTTAACAACGTCTCTCTCTGTGGATTTGGCTTTTGTATCCACTCAGGAGGGAGGGATGGTGGAGGGTGGTCATATGGCTGGGAGATCAACAAAACATGTCATCTTTACGAACAGAGATGGGCCCTGAGGCTGTTTGCTGCTCTGGTGTGACCTGTTAGTCTCAGTTCAGCCCTGAATGGCTCTTTGTGTGATTGCAGGGCCATGTGGGGAAGGAATTGGAAGAGCCACATAAAGGAGACTGTTGTGGATTCGGGGAGGCAGATGGGGCAGTACATCATATGGGTCTGTGGGGATCTAATAAACTGGCTGATTTAGTAGCTGGCACAAGGACGGTAAACACTGCCGGCTGAAGGATATGATGGACACAGATGTTGCCTGTGATATACTGCAGGACTGCGACGCACGAATATCTGAATTACTCAGGCTGTGTCACATTGAAATAACTTTAAAGAGCAAATTAAATGTACATGAATTTAGATAATAGCCTTTAAAGTATCATTTGATTGTGTTTAAATTCTAATGTGGAGATAAAGAGAGGTATTAATGTGTACAGCCAGTTCTATATAAAGGGCAAATTCACTCAAAGAAAAAATGTAGTCGGTGCAAAACGGACACTCTGAAGAGTAGTCAAATTGCCTTTTTTCCCCCCAAATGTATGATTTTAATGAACTGTAAAGACTGTCTGAATTTCTTTCTAAATTTATTTCTAACTTTTATTTTACCATCATCCTTTTCATGTGTATGTAATGAATTAAAAGGGCTGTCTTACCAAATAATTACACCTCATTAATATATTTTTTCCAGTGCTTGTATTTTGTATCTCAAGAGGGGAGTCTTACCAGAGAAGGTACTTCATGCAGCATGCAGCAAGTGTGGGAGGAGTTAACTGGAAAACATTATGGATGCAACATAGGTGACACATGCACTCACAGGACAGATTCACATCTACACAACAAGCAGTAATCAATAGCTGTGGGGACTGAAAAAAACACTGACTTAATCCAGGAGGTTAAATACAGTTATACACAGTGATCATCCTTGTTGTTAACACTTGAGGTGCAAGACCTCTCTAGTCGGTTTTAATCAGTGACCCACAGACAAGGTTAAAGTGGCACAGCTGCCCCCTTTTTTTGGAAGAGAAACTTTCCAGGCAGAGCTCATTAAAAAGACAGGAAGTGGCTGTGAAGAAAAGAAATTAACAGGGAAGAAAATAAAGCAACAAGAACCTTCTCAGTGCAAGTGTCTTCTTCCTTTTCTAAGAGGCACGGCGTCACATCAGCTTCAACACAAAACCAGGAGTCGATTATCAACATGAAGGGAAGTCCACGGCACACTACACTTGAACACACTTGAAAACATCTGGCTTCAAATACCGCCCCGAAATGTGAGACATGTCGTGGAGCAAAGCCTCATACACTCATTATTTAATTAAACTATTGTCATAAACTGTTGGAGAGAAAACCGGAACTAATGTGAAGATAAAACTAGAAAAGACAAAAATCTGGAAAATTCATTAAAACCAGAGGAGTGACAACTTTGACTACAATAGAACTGATGTGGTGGAGGATAATAGTCAAATAGTTTCCCATAAATGTGACTGAAACAATTATGAGCCATGGTCTTGAAATCATGTACTTAATTTATCATCTCTCTTTCAAGTTAATGAAACTGTCTGGTAATTATTAACAGCTGGATTAAAGTTATTTACACTAATCTGTTTAATGGTTTCTGGCTGAAGTTGGCTCATCAAACTACGCTGACAGTTGGCAAAATTTCAACTATTTAGATGAGGGCGGCCTCTCCTCCCCCTCTGCTCCTTACTTTTCCACATTGGTGATAAACTATGAATTCTGATCACCTCTCAACATATTCTCTATTACTAAATGGAGGGTAAACTGAAGCTTTCATCAGCCTCTCAGAAAAAAAAAAGAGCACAGTGAGAGTCTGAGAGACTTCTTAAGCTTTGCCAGAGCTTTTAACTACTGCAAGAATTAGATTAAACAAATACCAGGTGGATTATTAATGAGTGGTGACAGAAACCACAAAACGACTCATGATATTAGCGGGACTAATGGAAATGGAAGTTCTCTCTGCAGCGCATGGGCACAAAGAAAGGAATAAATACTCAAGGAGTGTGCATTTTTGCCAGGATACAGCTACATACTTCAGCCTAATGAACATTTACTACAAACAACTTCTCACATATTGTTAATAGTTTTCATGTACTGATGTGTAACATAGATCTTTAAGGCAATTCTCCAAACAGAGCCAAGAGACTGCATCCTGAAAAGTCAGTGTAATAATATGTGGCCTTGTTCCTCGCAGGCTCACAGTATCCAACTTTTCCAATCCTCAAACAGCTGTAGGTGATCTCCTGCACCTAAGATGTAATGATAGATGTAAGGAGGAACACAGGACGAAGAGAGCCATACTTACTTTTTCCTCTCTTTGTCCCTCTTGAGTGTGGTGGAGCCCCCTGCCTGCTGGGCTTGGTTCTGCAAGAGCTCTGCGGCAGTCTTTTTCTGTTTGAACATGTTGAGCTCGTCGTCCAAAGACTTCTTCTTCTCCTCCAGTTTCTTTTTCTCGTCCTGGTGGAGCTTCTTCAAGCGGTCAAACTTCTCGTGCAGCTGCGGGGCGGTCACAAAAGAAACAATGCTTTGCGTTATTTGAGACAAGAGCAGAGACTTCCTTAAACAGAAAATTAGTGATGCACATGATGTTTCAGGATCGGGAAGGATCCAAGTTTAATGATGGTACCTCTTTCTCTGCTTCTTTGAGCTCAGCCTCCTTCTCTTTCACTCTTTGGACAAACATTTGCCTCATTTCTTCTTCTTTCTTCTGCAGCTCTCCCATGAACTCGTTCCTCTTTGCTTCGTACGTCTCCTGAAGACTGGAAGAGGAAAAAGGAGAAAGAGGATAAAAATGAATAAGAGAAACAGTACACTGGACCATGAATTGCATGAATTGCACAAAACAACAGATACAGCCACAAACTGATTTTATTTAACAAACAATAAAAGCTCCAGTCAAATCATAAAAATGTTAGATAAAATAAAGCAGAGAATAACCAGGCAGATGCAGCCGGAGAGGGAGAAGATACAAGTCCAGCTGTACCTGAAGGGCTTGCTGTCGGGGTCTGTGTCCTTAAAGCCCATCTCCTCCAGTTTGCAGCGGCGGTAGAGCTCGTAATGACGTGTGTGAGTCTGCTCTCGCAGGTCCTCCATGTTCACTCTGATCAGCATTTCTCGCAGTTTGACAAAGTCACAGTGATTCTCATTTTCCACTGTGAAGGGCACATCATAGAGCCACATGAACATTTAACTCAACACATCAGATGGCTTTTAATTCATTATGGATTATGTATTTTTGCAGTAAGTGTACAGTAGCAGAAAACAGATGATGTCAGCATCACTTTCCTTACTGTTAAAATGAACTTCCAGCAAATAATCTAATGTATTATAACCTGAGAGTAATTCACAGACCCAGTGCCAGTTCAAAACAGAATAGTGTTCATGTCCTGTGGCTCATCTATTGATTTTGTTACTGGAGTTGGTTAAGCAGCACATTCCCACAGACCATGTGACTTCATGTGAGCACATAGGCACACACACAATCAGTCTGTGGTAAACAGGCCCAATGTCAGGTAAAGCCTCAGGCCAGAAATATTATATAGTGCAGTCAGTAAGCATTAGAACAGTGATACCTTTTTTTATGGTGTTGGCTGTGATCCAGCACATTGAATTTCAAATAAAACAAAGACTATGAGGTTAAAGTGCTAACTTTCAGCTTAAGGGATGTTTGAGGGTGTCTATATCCATATTGGGTAAACAGTGTAGAAATTGTAGTCCTATTTTCCCTGGAGGGGGTATGCATAAAAAGGGCTACAGTTTCTACACAGGTCATTGGATGTCGTAAATGCACTAAAAATCAATACTAAAGCAAACAGTCACTGGAGTAAATAATTAGACATGCAACAATTAACTGTTTTTGAAACTATTTTGATTATCACTTAAAAGTTATATGAAAAATGCCAACCTTTTCCTGCTTTGACCTGTTTTCTATGATCGTCAATTTAATATCATTGGGTATAGACTGACAAATGAAAATGTCACCTTGAGCTCTGGAAAATTGTGGTTAGAATTTTTTTTCACTACTTTTATAGAACAAGCGCTTAATCGACATAGATTCATGCAAAGTTTCAACCCCATACAAAGCCAACTAAGAACTGTCCAAATCCTTATTGATTGCACTGCATTTAAGCTGTGTGCTAGCCTAGTCCTGGCAAACCACTGAAACAATCACACTCACACACACGATAATACCACCAGAGTTTAAAGCTGTACAGAATGAGGCTGGAAAAATATCAAATAGCTTATGAGGAGATTTTAACCACACATTTCAGATATTCATGAGTAGATTACTGATATAATACCCTTCAGATAAGAAGTATTGGGACTGCTCCTATTTGCAAATATATTACACACACTCCTTGATTGACTAAGCAAAGAGTGTGTGTAATATACAACAACAAATCAACATTGTTAGCGACATAAAATGTCTAAATATGTAAGCACTAGGAGCCGCTCTAATGTACAGTGTAATGGCAGAGGGGGAGCTGCAGCTAAATGAGGTTATATAACTGCTTATCATCTAGTTTGCAGCAGCTGTTGGAGCCGAGGAGGAATATGAGAAGAGGGAGTAGCTGAAGCAGTTCTGACGCGAGGGAGCACGCTCTCATTTCCTGTGCAGGATGTGACCTTGGCTTACCCTGCACCGTCCCCCAGGGGTACTGCCGGGCCTTCACCATCTTGTTCCCGATCTTCACTTCCTCTGTGCTCCCAACCACAGCAAATGGCAAATGACTCTGTGGGGCAGAAGGAAAAGCAACGATGGTATACTGCCAAACACACCTGAGCACTCTGGGATTGCCACTAACCACCACCACCACCACACAAAATTACACATGTATTACTGCAACTCTCAGTCCTGCATGAGGTATAAAGACAAATAAAGGACACATTCCTACGTAGTGGCGTCACTAAGAAAACTGAGAAAAATCTGTTTTCACACGCTCAATTCACAGCTAATTTTACAGACACTATGAACCAGAGAGTATGACCTTTAATCAGAACAAAGTCGTGGTCAGACTGTATAACAACAGCCAAGGGGCAGCAGTCTAACACAATCAGTTGGGGAGAGTTGAGGCATTTCCACAGATCAGACCTCAAAAACAGCTAAGTGAGCCTTGGCTCATCAGTCAGTGAACGAAGGCCCTTTCCCACACTGCAGACTTCCTGCAGAGCGAGTGAGCTGACTGTGCTGCTCTGGACACGCTCCCCCCTGCATGTGGTAGCTTCCTGACAGCCTGAGCAGACACAGACGATGCCTGTCCTGCATCTACATCACATGCTGCTAATGAAGGTTAACACATGGCAGAGTTTATGTTAAAGCTTAAAGCTGCAAAAACACTGCACTTCCTGACCAACATGACCTTACACATCCTATCTACTGTGAACTACGTCATATATTCTATGTAAGAATAGACCACACCCCACTTGCTCTGGATGAGAAAGTGGGGTGTGAGCCTTACGTTCATGGTGGAGTTGATTTCTGCTACCGACTCGTCATCTGTGGGGAACTGGTAGATCTGCACTCCGTTGCTGACCAGCTCACTGGTGATTTTGATTTTGAACTTGGCCAGCTCGCTCTTGGAAATGGCGTCCGACTTGGCGATGATTGGGATAATGTTGACCTGCAGTTGACAAATGAGGAGAGTTTTAACATCAGCTGACACACTGACAAGGTGCAGAACGCTTTCAGATATGCAGCTAAACACAGAGCAATGTCTGTCAGTGGCAACTTTTCCTCAGCACCATTTGTGCTGTCCACATTTAGAACAGTTGGTGTATTAAAAAAACATTATAAATCAAATACTTCTGGTCCTTTAGAAGCAGTAGAATCAACTGAACAACTTTCAGGTTAAATAAATGTATACACACATCTTTTTTTACAGCCCTACCAATCACTGGTTGAAGAGTTGTAGTAGCAGTTTAACATTCAGTTTCATAAAGAGTACTGAATAACCCATGGTGTCTTATCATTTCAGGACACCACAGTTCCTCTCTCTCGGCCCAGGATCTCGGCAAATCAGGCCATTGTGTATTGCAGACAATTACACTCTCGTAAGTACAGAGATATAAATAGTAATAGCAGCAAAGGGAGTAGCAGACATCCATCGCCTGCTCCAGATCACTTAAAATTTCTCCAAACATGGTGCTAACAGTCAGATGCAATGGATTTCTATGACATTTATGTTATCTGTGTTATCAAAACAGAAAAATAAATACAGACAGATAGGGAGGAGGGAAAAACATGGCAGTGTCATTCTCATATATGCAGCTACAACTGGTGGTTGAAAAATGAGACTTTCACTCCCACACAACTACTTTCTCCATGTGCTGTCGCCTACACAATCACCAATGATTGCTCTCCAGCCAGGGGCCTCCTTTAACTCACAGCGCGGGATGCTTGGGGTCACATGAACAAAAATACTCTGTTTAAGGGTCCTTGAGCAAGATGCTGAAACCTCACCAGTCTCAGGGGTGCAGTGGGGTATTGTTTTAACACCCCCTCCTTAGGTGAATGTGTAAACAGAGGAGGCTCTGCTCTGGATGACGCCGATGAGATCGCCTGCCAGAGGGGCTCAGCTGCTCTGGCAAACACTGAGCAGACTCTTTGTACAAAAGCCAGGAGGTCCGGGCAAATAAGCTACTGTGGAGAGGACCTCACAGAAAAGGAGGCAGTGGCCTCTGAGCCGGCTGCATTTCACAGCTGACCTACACTGACGCAGTAATGAGACTAGAGCCAATCTGCATGCAGGCAGATGCTCGGAAAAGGTTTATGACCCGTGACAGATCAAATGCTGCAGACGACAATGCAGCGCCAAAGAATTTAACTACAGTATATCTAGGACGTGTTACAGTGTGTCTATTCATGCTCATAGGCATTATGTAATGCTCACCTTGCTATCAAGTTTCTTCATGGTGACCAGGTCCAGGGATTTGAGCGAGTGTCCCGTGGGAGCGATGAAGTACAAGCATGCGTGGATGCGGGTGTCGTGGTAGCTGTGTAGCGTGCGCTTGATTTTCAGCTCCTCCTGAAGATATGCTTCAAACTGGGCGTCAATGAACTCCACAATAGACTTGTAGCTGTTAGAAAAAGGAGAAACGTGGAAGAAATTTGAGCATCTGCTTTCTAAAATGCTATTCATTAGACAATGTCACGTTCTGTGTAAAGCTTCACAATTATACCAGGAGTGTTGCTGCACTGACTGGATATAGACATATGGTGCCCTTTAAAAGGCTCCCCCGTGAGTAGCCAACGAATGCAGACTTATTCTGCCAGCATTTCATTTTGGAGAGTATTTTTCAGGCCGGCTGTATCACATAAGCATGTGATCTATTTAATAATAAAAAAAAAAAGAAAAAAAAAAAAAGCACAAAATAACCCCCCAACAACATGTCATGTCTCACATGTCTCACAAGTAATGCTTTTACTACTGTGAAATTCACAGTACAGAGCAGCATTTACAGTCAAAAAGTGACAAAAAGCTATTTTAATTTTCCTGCATCATCTTTGCTTCCGTATTCTTGAATGGGTTTTTCCAATGTTTGTTTTAAATTGTGAAAAAAACACAATATTGTTGCCATTTTTCACTTTTTACTTCAATACAAATATAAATGGATTAAAAAAAAAGCAGAGTTTCTCAAAGTTTTCAGCTGAGAGGCATTTAGGCGACGCTCATCAACTCCTAAACCACTGCAGGGTGTAAAGACAAAAAGGCAAAAAATGTTCTTCTTATACTATCCTGGATATATTGTACTAATAATATTCACTTTGCAACTTGTCCATCGCTCACTGAGGTAAATGTCACAACTCTTACTGTAAACTCAGGTATAATGGAATGTACGCCTGGTATTTTTAATATATCAGCCATCCAGGAGAAACTTCCTGGTTAACACTTAATTTATAACTGAACAGGTCGATGGGATCCATCATGAGTTTCAGTCTCTGTGAGGATAAAATGTCTCAATTGGGGAGAAGGTTCTTTCTTACTCAAATGACAAGAATGATCAATTGATTTATTTTTTTTTAAAGAAAAAAAGTTTGACCCCAACCATTGAGGTCTACAGGAATCTTCAAAGGCAACCACCCTTTCCAACACACGAACAGACACAAGCACAGACAACACACAGCTTGTGTTCACACTGAAAGATTTTCTGCCAGCGTGAAGTTCACATGGCTACGAGTACGTGCTGGTGTAAAATGCAATAACTCCATGTTATTTTCTCTATGACTTGCAATTTGATACTGATCTAAGTGTGAAATCTGGAAAACAACCGTAGCTGTCCCATTACAGAGAGCTTACAGAGCCGGTGCTGACCTGACATTGTTCTCACCCTAAACTCTCCTCAGAAGCCTGCAATTACATAGTGTATGACAAGCTTGGTAACAATTATGTTTGATGAAATACTTCCAGATAGTGGTGTAGAGAAAGCCTCAGTGCTTTTATTTAAAAAAAAAAAAAAAAAATAATCAGATAGCATGAAACTGCTGAGGAAACTACTTTGGATGGATACTTGATTCCACGTTATGGGATCAGGACTGAATGAAATGGGGTCTAACAGAGCCACTGTATTTGTTTACAATCAAGTGTGGATTTCTGCTATTGCCAACAAACACTGAACCTGTCAGTATAAAAAGAAACCAGTTCCCTAATATCAGACCTTCCCCTCTCTCAAAGATGCAACAATACGTGCCTGTCCTCTTTGTTGATCTGGTCTCCGAAGCCCACGGTGTTGACGACGGTGAGCTTGAGACGCACGTTGCTCTCCTGGAGCTCGTAGGTGTTGGACTTGAGCGTGACTCCCGGCTGGTTGTGCTGAGTGGGCTCGCCCTCAAACTTGGTGTTGAACAACGTGTCCATCAGGGTGGACTTTCCCAGACCCGTCTCGCCTGACAACAGAGAAAATGTGTCATGTTACAGGGTTTCTACAGCCATTGATCTTGAGCTCAGTCAGCTGTTGTCCATCTTTTTACCCTGCATACTTCCCAAAAAGCAGAAATTCAATAATATTGACTCTTTCTATCTGTCAGCTTCTGTTATTGACCACCTATTTAATGGAATTCAAAAAGGAAACATTAATGGGCATCTAATAAAGTGACAGTAGATTAAGTGTAATATTTTGAAGATGCTAAAAAACTATATGATTTTCAAATGCTTGCAACCATAAAAACAGAAGAAGGAGCTGCTCATTCGCAGATGTATTCTGACATCCATTTACTGTTAGAGGCTGTCAGATGAATCAGATACAGAGCTCCCTCTGTAACAAAATCTATTTTTATTCATCACAGCCTGCCCTACAGTCTAAGCATGTTAGCCCATTTTTGTAGGATATCTCACTATGTTCCAAATTTCCAATATTTCCCTCAGATTCCAAAGTAACGCATGTATCGAGGGTCTCTGAGCTCCATTTAAGTCACTATAGAGAAGCCTCTCAAGCTGAAGGTGATTTGGCATCTTGTTTGAAGAAACTGGGAGCCTGGGAAAGGCTAACAATCAAGCCTTCTAAAATCATAAATTACACAACAAAAAGAAAAAGAAAAAAAAAAACCTCTGCAGAGATGTCGCCTTTCTCTCCAATGGAAATTCACACCACAACTAAATTATAAAATAAACAAAGATCACATGCCTTTGCCTTGTGAGTCACACAGCACCATTTACAGTTTGCAACCTAAGATGTTGTTAGTCTCCTGCATCGTCTTCACATTCTTGAATGGTTTGGACATATATTTATCTAGAGTGTTTAGAAATGAAGTCACAATGAAATTTGTTTTGTTTAAATTAGGAAATACATATTTTTGATTTCCCACTTTTCACTCCTACACAAATATGAAAAGGACTCGGTATATCCACAAAATAGCAGAAAGGTTTTCAGCTGGGGGGTGAGTCAAAAAACCATGCCACTAAAAATAGCCACCAAGCATCATGAAAAACCTTTAAGAATAGAAGTATATGTTAAATATATGTTTCTTTAAATAGTGACTTCTGACAAAAACAGATAGCTGCCCGAGGATTTCATTTGCCCCTAAGAATTGTTAGACTCAGTGCAGTCAGCCATCATGACATGTTGCCAAAAACCAAAACAACTTAAGTTCTTGCCAGGACAAATGGAGTGGAAAAAAAATATCAGAAACACCTCTCAGTACAGCACAACGAGACAGCAAACTACAGCCTTCAAAATGACCATAAAGCTAAATTAACGCCTCCGTAAATACAGCTTCGACACAAAGTGAACTTCATCTCCTCCGTGAACCTCTGCTTTATTGCTGGACTGATGTATTAGATTTCATTAGTTTTAGCTGGGCGCACCTAATAAACTGGCAACTGAGCACATGTGAGTGAATAATTCCAGTACTTAATGAAGGTGAGGTGATTTGTTTTGTCAATATAAAAACTGAGCATGCAGGGATTTCTCCTGCAAAAGGCTAGTATTCGAAATTTATTTAACAGTCATGCTGACGAACAATGTTATACCAAAGTCAAGTAACCACCTGCAGACATTTGTGAATTTCCTATATGACCCCAGAGCATCTTGCTCATCATGGTGATGAATGCTGATTGGCCCGAAGGAGTATAAGCGGGCCAAATTCTGAGCAATACGCGGTGCATATTGCGGAAAAGCCTGACTTTCACTGAAGCAGCTAAGTCGTCTTTTAGCCAAAGGAGAGAGAAGAAAACGCACTTTCACGCATGATGCACTCACCAACACAGAGGATGTTGAAGCAGAATCCGTGGTTGACAGACTTGTTGACCAGCTGGTCGGGCATGCTGTCGAAGCCAACATGGCCCGACAGTGGAACAGCACGAGCACCTTCACCCTGAAAAAAATAACAGAAATCAACAGGTATCAATCACTGATCACCTCAGGCACTGATACTGATAAGGCATTATGTTGTCACGCCTGCAAACATGCACAAATACTCTTTAATGAACATCTCAATGATTGTTGTCATGTCGAGACAATATATTACTGAATAAAACAGGAATTGCCACACTTCCCACCATATTTAATCATGCAAGTCTTTGTGACTGACTTCAGGTGCAGTGCAGCTCACTTCCTGTTTCCTGGGCTGTGACACTCTTCCCCACAGACCAGACGGTTACAAACCACAATGTACATATATGGAAAGGTATCGCTGCTCATGTCAAATAACTGTAAAATCAGCTAAAAATATTTATATCATTAAAAGGTTGATTGTTAAGAAATTGACAAAAGAAGGGTTTTTTAACGTAGCCAGCACTGTGAGTTTCCGTGGTGTTACTTTGACTTGAACTCTTAAACTCGTTATTTTTGGCCTGTTGCACTTCCCTTCACTCTACTATTACAGTGTTTGTACACAGTCTAACTCTAGACCAGAGTGACACAAAACACCAATGTGTAAAAGCACTGCTGATACGTGTGTGTGTGTGTGTGGGCGAGTGGCTGCTGCTGAGCATCGCCATCTCTGCGAATCTCATTCTTGCAGCCTACGACCGCATCATGAGGTGCAGGAAAGCAAAGAATTTAGATTATATGGAGAGGCAAGAACTCCCAACCAGCAAAACCTCAGCCAACCGGCCATTATGTGGCTTAACATAACACGACCGGGTTTCAAATGTGCCACAGGCTTTGAGGGGGGAAAAAAAAATTCCATTTCAGGGTCAATTTAAAATAACCGAACGAGCCGATGATGCCGGACAGTTGTGGATTATTTGGATGGATGAAATTGGGTTTAAACAGCTGAGGGTGTGTTTGGAAAACTGACTGGACAAACAGCCTTTCCTCTTAGGCTGCAAGTGCAACATTCCTGAAACCAGCCCTGCTTTTCAAAGACAAATCAACTCACACACAGCAGGTTTTCAATCACTGAAAAAAAAAAAAAAGGATATCAAACTGCAAAACCTGGTTATTTTGAGCCATTTCTCTTTCTGTCTATCGGTGTAGTGGCTTCCTTTTTCTTCCCCCTCAAACAAAAAAAACAAGCAAACTTCGCACCCGCTTTTCAAATTGCAGCCCCAAATGCCTATAAACTGCTTAAATCTGTTTGGTCCATATATATTTTGTGAAGATCAGACAACGCCCGGCTGAAAGTTAACGGGACTGACATGAAACAACATAACGGAAATGAGCACCGGAGCTGTGTGCAGAAATGGGGGCGTCCAGAATGAATGGCCTACCAATGGCCCTATAATGGGTTACCGTTTATTGATTTATATGTGTATATAAATTTGAAAATATTCACATCGTTTTAAAAGGTGGTTTTGGCCATCAGTGTAGGAAATCTGCAGGCTCCTGAATATTAGCACTTGGATGAATATATTCAAACAGAAAGCTTTGACTGAGCAGGCTCGGGCCTTATTTTAAAATCGGTAAAAAAAAAAAAAATAATAAAGAAAGCATTTTTAATCTTTTCTTATTCTATCAGCCACTATGAGAGCTTTTGTTCAGCGACGTTATGCAGATTTTTTGCTATATAAGCACGTATAAAGCGGATGGTGACTAGCTAACTAACCTAAACCTACTCCAAATTATCTTCTCTTCCGTGACGCTTGAATTATATATTTTTAACACTATCGAGGCTGGAGAAAATATTTTAAGATGACAGTCTTTACTGAGTAAAACGGGCCACTCACCGCTTGTCTCGCTATCTCGGTAGACGCCATGGTGTTAGCTGTTAGCTGGAGGACCGAGCCGAGCCGAGCCGAGCGAGCTGCAACGACCAACTGAAGGCGAGAGACGGCCTGTAGCGGAACTGTACCACTGCTCACCAGACTACTTTATTTATCACACTACGATCACTGGAGACGCATATTAATTAGCTGTGTAACTGTGGTGTTTAAACGTGACACACACTAGAAGTCTTGTTTTTATTTTACTTATATCTTTAAATGTCTTCCAGATAAGTGTGATTTAAAATTAGCACCACCCCCCCCTACAGGATGCCTTCATGGTTTCGTCCAGTGTGAATATTAAAAAAAAAAAAAAAAAAAAAGTGAACAGGGTTAATAAACACTGGAGGTGATAATCGGCGATATGAAATATAAAGGGATATTAAACTGCATGAAACTAGCTTTAAACTGTGTATATAAACATATACACATAACCTAAAATATTTCATCAAAAACACACGTGGTGTTTGAACAGACGGGGAAGTGGGGCTGATTGTGATAACTAAACGTCACATCTCTGAACAGAAAGGGCTTGCCTCGTAGATAAAAAATAGGGACTAAAGTCCTTAATATTTAGAATTATCCGCGATCTAATCAAATATATATTTAGTGTTAAATATTGGTATAAATATGATAGAAAATCTTTCGGGGGGAAACGCCCCGTTCAATCCCCTGTGCTGCAGCGGCCAATGGGACGAAGGTAGTGAATTTAAAAACGAACCGCGGCCATTGAAACACATTTTATATCACAACAACTTTCTGGGCTGAAGCAAGACAGCAGCAAGCGGCGTGAAGTACACCTGACTGAGGTAATATTAACCGGCTAACACCGCTACATTTACCGGCTGAAACACCTGCAGGTTTTAAACCTAAGAAGGCGCAGCTAACGTAAGCTAGCTAGTTTGTACTCCGTAAGAGTATGAGCTCATAACATTATCTTCAGTAACAGCTACATCGACACTGAATTATCCTCACCTAATTGAGCTAATATCAAGCCAAGTCATGTAAACTTTTAACGAAAGCTAAGTAAAGGCTAGCATTGTGATGCTACAGCAGCTAGCTCAACGTTTTCGGACGTTGTAGTTGTACAATGCTGCAGAGCACTTTAGTGTCAGATACAAAGTGGACAGACTCACTGTTAGCTACAGTTTTGTTTTGATTTTAGCATGGCCTGGTCCACTGGAAATCACTCGTTTTCAATGATTTTTGGAACAGTCTTAATATTTGTTGTTGCTGGTGTTGTTATTATACAGTGCTGGTTTCTGTTTGTCATTCAGTGTATTTCCATGTGTTTGTACATTAAGAGCAACAAAAGAGTCAAACTCCTATGTGCATACCTACCTAGGCAATAAAGCTGATCATCAGTACATCTGTGCTCCAAATTCTGATTTCAGTAATGTGAATATTATCTGGTTTCAGTAAACTGAATATCTTTGGGTTCTGGACAAAACAAGACATTTTTAGGATGGCACGTTTTGACTTTGGGAAACAGTGATCAACATTTTGCATCACTTACATTTTATGGACTTAACAACTACTCAAATAGAGGAAAAAATAAAATCAACAGATTAATTGAGACATCATTTGTTGTAGCCTTAACAATTTGTTTTTTAACTAAATTTCTGGCTTTTCCCGGACATTTAAGTGATTATGAAAAAGCAGCAACCAGTGTTTTATCTACATTTGGTTGCATATGACTGAAATGGTTAGGTGATTATCACAACAGTTGTCTATTTTCCACTGATTAATCAATTACTTGATCAATATTTCTGCTCTAAAAACACTAATGATGGCTTGGTTCATTATCCCATGAGCCAGCAGCACAGCACTACAGCCTAGTAACTAACAAATGTAAATGGATTACAGCCATTGCACCTGTTAACACCTGTGCTCTTGTTTGCTATGAGTCAAACACCTGCCTCAGAAAGGTGTCTTCCATGGTGATGGATTGTAATGTGTTGCAGTGGTTAATTTCAGACTTTGTTTTCAGATACAATGGCTAACATAATCTTTGCAGAGCGAGAAAATGCCTGCCTTCATCCACCTTCTCTGAAGATGAGACAGCGGCTTCAGTCTGCTCCGGGTATGGAAATGCAGATGCTGTAATAAGATTTTTCTGTTTCAATAATTGACTGTGGGAAATATAAATGAACCTGTTTTTGTTTTTGTTTTGTTTTTTTTTTTTTTCCCTTCAGAGAAACTTTTGAAATCTCCAATGACGGCTAAAACCTTAAACACTCCTCTGCCATCTGGTCGTAAGGCTTTTGGTGCTGTCAACAAAAAAATCTCAACCCCTGCAGTCAACGCACAAGAGAAGAAACTTCTAAAGCCACAGGTTTAGATAAACTATAGTTGCATTCAAACAAATCTCACAAATTTGCTTCATATCTCAAACTATTCATATATGAATTAACACAATTTGTTCCCCACAGGAAACTAAAGTCAAACATGCTCCACAGACCAAGGTGGAGGAATATCCAGAAATTGAGAAGTTCATCCCTTATGATCCACTAGGTAACTATGACGTCAGCTGTACGATCACATTTAAAGTGTGGAATGGAATTGGGGGGGGGGGGGGGTAAAATTTAATCAGAATTGACTTTCTGTGTAATCCCACTGCATCATCACATTAGTTTTGCTTCCTTTGACTCCATTAATGGTTATTCCCTCAGGACTCGGCCCATTGATGCTCATCTGTGCTACAGCACAGGACTTGCACATGCCAAATAGAAACAAAGCCTCATTCATCCATGATGTGTTTTTCGACCACAATGTTTGAAATCATTAGTTTTGGTATCTTGTTGCAGAGTTTGAGAAGTACAGTGTACCTGAAGATTTGATTCCTCTCAGTGGTTTTGCTCTGCCTGGACTGGCCTGTTTCCCACCAGCTCCACATCTGCATGAAGATGAGCTGGAAGAGTTTGAGCCACTCCCAAATCTGTCCCCTGTAAAGATGCCAAAACCTTCAGGTATCAAATTCATATTAGGCATCCACACCATAACAATCAACTGAAACATTATTTCATGGGATTGTCTGCTTTGGCTAATCATCAAATCAAATGCTTACAAATACAAATAACTATACTACATCACATTGAAGGATTGAACTTTCCAATATTTGTCTACACTGGCCAAATATTGCCATATGAAAGATCACTGAATCTGAATTGCAACTGTGTATTTCATGGTTTATATCATCACATTGCCCAGCTCTAATGAAGCAGGTTTTTAGAGTTGGTTCACCCAAATTACAATAATATTCTCATTTGCCTCTAGTTATGATGCCATGCTGAGATTTTGGGTTTAGATTTCTGATGCCAACCCACTACAAAGGAGAATAGTGAATAAAAATATTTATTTGTAAAAGCTACAGATACAACTTCTTTCCAGAAGCAATGCCCTGGTTATTGTGAATAATCCAGGCTTTGCCACAAATTAAAGGTGTCACCTTTTTTAAAATACTGATCACAACCACAGGAATTATTTGAAGCCTTTGGAGTCCCAACTGTTTGATGTGAATGATGACCAGATTTTTTTTTTTTTTTAAAACATGCAACACTCTAAGTGACTATTGTCTGGCAGCTGCAGGCATTACATGCACACGTCTGAAGCCACAGGTATCATTAACTACAGGTATCATTAACCTGCTGTATCATTAACTCCACTGCATCTCCCCTCTCCAGATTATTGCTCCGAGCTGGACGCCTTTCTTCAAACACTCGACGAGCTGACTGTTGAACTTCCTCCAGAAACTGTTACTGACTGAAATGTTTGACTTTTTTTACTGAAATAAAGTTGTTTTATCTATTTTTACTTTCTGGCCCAGTTTGGAGCTCAGTTACAGTTTGAGTATTTCCATTTT